>JAJHZJ010000663.1:0-600000 GCA_023548195.1 Bettongia penicillata ogilbyi | reverse complement strand
TTTAATTTGTTTATTTTTAATAGTCAAAATTACCTAGTCAATCAAAGTCATTCTTAAAACAATGTTGTTGTTACTGTATACAGTGTTCTCTTGGTTCTGCTCACTGCTCTTGTTCATCATTTTGTCCAAGTCTTTCCATGCTTTTCTAAGGTCCTTGAGCTCTTCATTTCTTATGGCACAGTAGTATTCCATTACAACCATGCATCACAACTTGTGCAGCCATTCTCCAGTTGATGGAGATCCCTGCCATTTCCAGTTCTTTGACAACATAAAGAGAGCTGCTATAAACATCCCATTTACATTCAAAGTTATAATTGCTATTTATGAATTTCTCTCCAACTTATTTTTATATTTTTACTCACTATTTTCTTTCTGTCTCTCTTTGTATCATATACACAAACATATACAGATATATACTCACATACACACACACACATACACACTAGATGAATTTATCATTTTCTCTTTAAAAGGGATAGCAAAAATATGAAGTGACCTAGATGTACCAGATCTCAAATTTTATTATAAAGCAGTCATTATCAAAACAATCTGGCTAAGAAACAGAGTAGTGGATCAGTGGAATATGTTAGGTATACAATACATTGTAGTAAATGACGATAGTAATCTGGTGTTTGATAAACCCACAGATACAAGCTTTGGGGACAAAAGTTCTTTATTCAACAAAAACTGTTGGGAAAACTGGAAAGCTATATGACACAAAACTAGATATAAATCAACATCTCAAACTGCCTACCAAGACAAGGTCAAAATGAATATATAATTTAGACGTAAAGGATAATACCATAAACAAATTAGAAGAGTATGGAATAGTTTGTCTATTGTGTCTATGGATAAAGGAAGAATTTAGGACCAAACAAGATATAGAGAGTATTAAGAAATATAAAAAAATAAAATAGATAATTTTGATTATGTAAAATTAGAGAATTTTTTGTACAAACAAAAGCAATGCAACCAAAATTAGAGGGAAAGCAGAAAGCTGGGGGAAAAATTTTTACAACAAATATCTCTGGTAAAGGCCTCATTTCTCAAATATATAGAAAACTGAATCAAATTTATAAAAATACAAGTCATTCCCCATTTGATAAATGGTCAAAGAATATGAACAAATGGTTTTCAAGATGAAGAAATCAAAGCTATCAATAATCATGTAAAAATGCTCTAAATCAACTACATTAAAGAAATACAAATTAAAGTAACTCTGAGGTTCTACCTCATACTCATCAGATTGGCTAATATGACAAAAAAGAAAAATGATAAATGTTGGAGGGGATGTGGGAAAACTGGAGCACTAATGCATTGTTTGTGGAATTGTAAATTGATCCAACCATTCTGCAGAGTAATTTGGATCCATCAAACTGTGCATTTACCCACTACAAGATCCATATCCCAAAGAGATTAAAAAGCAAGAGGGAAAAAAACCTATTTGGACAAAAATTTTTATGACAGATCTTTTTGTGATGGCTAAGAATTGGAAATTGAAGGAATGCCCATCAATTGGGAAATGGCTGAACAAGTTGGGGAATATGATTGTAATAGAATATTATTGTACTATAAGAAATGACTAGCAGGATGATTTCAGAAAAAAACTGGAAGGACTTACATAAACTGATACAAAGTAAAGTGAACAGAATTAGGAGAATATTGTACATAGTAGCAGAAATATTAATTGATGAAGAATTGTGAATGACAGCTATTCTCAGCAATAAAGTGATCCAAGATACTCCCAAAGGACTCATAATGATAAATTCTATCTGCCACCAGAAAAGGATTGATATTGTCTGAATACAGATTGAAGCATACTATTTTTCCCTTCCTTCCTCTCTTTTGCATAAAATTATTAGTATGGATATATTTTACATGACTGTGCATGTATAACCTATATCAGATTACTTACTGTCTCATGGAGGATAGAGGGGTAGAATTTGGAACTCTAAAGTTAAAAAAAATGTTAAAATGAGTTTTTACATATAATTGGGTAAAAATAAAATATTATTTAAAATGAATAAAAAGGAGGTAACACCTGAATTTACAGCCTTCTTGGCTGGAATAAGAAGCCTGATGGCTTCTTATTAGGGGATTTCTGTGTGGGGTAGGAGGTTGAAATAGGATTATCTATCTATTAGGCCCCTTCCAACCCTAAGATTCTCTGATTTAAACCTTGATTTTTTTTCCTGATGTTTTTCTTTTCACAGGTTGATAACTGTTCTGTTAGTAAGCCCTTTATTTCTGCATTCTTGTTGTGAATTCAATTGGAGGTGGGGAGTCATTATCATCTGGTCTGGCATTAAGGGATCTTTCAGTTTAATCCTGGCTCCTGACATCCATAACTTGAATGAAGAAAAAGTAGAATTACCACAAATGGTAATTAATCAAAATATTTAATTTTCGATTCCTCCCCCACCCTACATTACTTTTGCAGCAGCTAAGTGATAAGCTATTCAGTGTAATTTTTTTTCCCGTAATTGAGGCAGGTAGATGGTGCAGTGGATCTCTCTGGGCCTAGAATCAGAAAAATTTGAGTTTGAATATCACTTCAGACACTAGTTGGTAGACTCTGGGCAAGTCTCTTGATCTCTGGGTCAAGAGGTTTCTTCATCTATAAAATAGGGTTAATAATAAAACCTACCTCCCAGGATTGTTGTGAAGTCAAAAATGAGATAATATTTGTAAAGTGTTTTGCAAATGATGTTGACCAATGAGCTGAGTCAAAACTATTAATCTTCCTCCATTAAGAAGAAAGAAACTCAAAAGGATCTTGAAAAAGTTGATATTATGAAACAGCCTGTATCTCAGTTTTTTCATTCACATTGACTTTCCCTAAGAAATAATACCAGTGCTTATATGCATTTGGAGGTTGTGAAAAAAGCAGCTGTAAATATATTATGACAAAACAACAAATATGAGCTAAGGGACACAGTAATGAGGAATCATAGTGGGGGAATAATTTTTTAATTTGTCTTTTTTGTTTTCATAATATCTTTATTTCTAGATATATTCTTCTTTTGTCTCTTGTCCTGCCCAAACAGCTAACCATTGTATTAAAGAACAAAAAAGAATAGGTCAAAAAAACCAATTCTTTAATTATCCAAATTTAACAACAGTTAGAGATATTAGTCCATGAAATTGCTGATTGACCGACCACCTCATTTGCTGGTTCTGGGTTTGGAAAACTCTTGTCATCTGCAGTAATCAGTTAGCAAGAATTTATTGAGCACCTGCAATTTACTAAATCATCCTCAATTACAAGTTCAATGTTATTTCTGTTCCTTTGCACAATGTCGGTTTGGGAGAGGATATATAAGCATAGTTAATTCTATCACAACTTGCTTCTAGGACCTGATTGAGTAGAAAAACAGCTGCAATTGTCCAGGAACCTCCCTCACTCTCTCTGTGGTTTGTACTGCTGGCAGCTGCTTGGGGTCCTTTTAATGCAAGCTGAGGGCCTGTCTCACCTTGGTTTGATTGCCTGTAGACTACACTGTTTTGTGTGGATCTTTATAGGCAACCATAACTAGGGAGTTTCATCATCATCTTGACAGAGAAAATATTATATCTATGAGGCAGTAAATAACTTCTGTACCTTACCTATTATATTTAAAGAGGGAAAACCTGGAATTTCATTGATGTAGTGAAACTCCCAAGTGAGGCTTCACTCTCTTCACATAGGTTAGTACTTTGCAATTTATGGTCTTAGACAATTATATAAAACATTGAAATATTGAATGACTTTGACTAATCAATAAATCTGTCAGTGAGTATTTATTAAGCACCTACTGAATGCCAGGCTCTGTACTAGCTAGGTTGTTGGGAATACAAGTATGGGGAATGAAATGATCCCTACTTGTAATGAGTTTATATGCCAATAAGGGAGACAAGTACATATAAAATATACATACAGAGTAAACATAAAGTCAACATACGTATATATTTAAAAATGATTAAATACAAGGTGCTATGAGAGGGAGAGAACTAGCAATTGGAATCTCAGCTACATTCTCAAGGATATGACTCTCCCAGGATCATACAACTAATTAGAGATACAGCTAATCAGCTATCAGAGACAGGACTTGTACCCAGATCCAATTATTTATCCATTCTGTCACAGTTTCTCTATTCAGTGGGGGAAAAATCTTTTTGCAATATACTGTCGATGGGAAGGGAATTTAAAAAAAAAATCTAAGATCAGATTCTACATTTCTCTATGACTGAATAACAATTAACCTTGAAATTCTAATGGCTTTTTCTTTTTGTTTATTTTTTAGTTTCTAACCTATGTGCTGTCCATATCCATATTGAGCATGATCATAAATTCAGTCATGTTGACTCACTCAGCAGTGACATTAGGTAAAGTATAGCAAATTTACAACAATTATCTTGGGAAAGATAAGGCCAATAACAAGTCATTTTAGTAGAGCACATTCTTGTTTAGTTATCATTATTCAAATAATATTTTGTATTATATATGGCGATTGTTGGAATAACCCATTAGTAAATTCTATATGAAAGTAAAGGAGCAATCTATGAAGTCTTATTTCCTATTAATGCTGTGGGGCTGCTGCTCTAGGACATGTATAGGAGTAGGATGGACCCAGGAGAACCTAGGGGAAAGGGGATATCAAGGGAGGACAAGAGACCTATTGACTCAATGGTGTATGGAAGTAATCTTCCTAGAATATCTCTGTTAGTTTCTATTTAAATTTGTCAATTCATGCTTATGGGGAAACACATGGCCCAAGGACAACATGCCCCATTAATTTTATCTGTCTTTGCAGATGCTTAACTGCAAGTATTTGCAAAAATACAGACCTTTGACAGTAACAATTTTTGTATTTAAAAAGACCTCAACATTTTTCATGTATGCAATCTGTCATCATAATTATTTATTACTAAAACTTAAAACAAGGTTACTTTTGTACCCTAAGACTCAAAAAGGATAGGAAAGGAGAGGGAGGAGACAAATGCTACCAATTTCCCAATGTTTATCAATGATAATAATCAGTCATTCAATGAGCACTCATCAAATACCTATGATGCCAAGCATAGGTAGGTACTGTGCTAAGCACTGTCATATACAGACAAAAGTAAAATAATTCCTGATCTTAAGGAGCTTGTATTCTAATTGGGGAAGCACATGCAAGTATTCCCATGGAAAAGAGCTGTTTTGCTATTTAAAATAACCATGATACCTAGGTCACTTTCCCAGGCTCTTGCTCCCACCATATACTCTACCCCTTGTGACCTGCTTCTACATTCTTTCCGATAGTACCTTCCCCAAGGATTTATGAGTGGTACATAAGTGGTTCTGTTATAATGGTGGAAGCAGAGGAGTTCATCAGTGAGCTACGCTGGAGACACAATCTACAACATCAAAACAAGCACAATCAGGAAAACAACATAACCAACAGGAAAAAATTACCTGTTGTAATTTTCTTCCACCCTACACTGAAGTGTCTATGGTGCCTGATGATTATTGGGAGTACTGGATTTCCAAACTTAACTTAGCACAGCCTAACTGAATTTCTGAACTAAGTTCAGACATAAGGAAACATTGCTTCAGTGATTTTACAACATATTGGGAATGATACAGAATAGAATCAAACACAAAAATGGAATCAGAATAATTTGATTTTTTCAATTTGCTCTTATTGTCTATAGGAGACCTGTCATCACAATTTCCTTTGACTTGTTAATGTAAGAACAAGAAGATTGGTTAAGCATAATGTAAGCTATAGCAAAAATATTTAAAACCATGGACAATTTTTAGAGTAGATTTACCTGTTACCAAGGTAATTAAGAAAGATTAGCAAGTACAGATACTATGAAACAAAAGTCAAAGTAATACAATAAAGATCATAAATATGAAGTAATATCAAGTCTCCTTGTATTTTAGTAACCCATTCCCAATTTCCATTTAATCAACACAGTTCATTTTGGATTCCTGATATTCTCATGTAGGCATCTGGTGTCTCAACACATCTTCTAGATCTTCTGGAATAGGTCTTATTCTCAGGCAGCTCTGAAGTAGTCTCCACTTCAGTTGATTTGCTTCTCTGGTTCCATATTACTTGTGGATTTCTAGGTGTTCCTGTTAAAATCCTTTACAAAACAGATCTCAGTACAATTTAGTATACCCTTCTAAATTTTACTTTTCCAATAATTAGTTCATGTGGTGAAAACAAGCTCAAAACTATAGAGCTATCAGAAGAAAATCAAATTAGAAACGTATAATTCATTTGAAACTTCAGAGAATTTAAGTTTTTACATACTCCCTTAGAATCAAAATATATTTGACATGTGTAATAGTCTGATCTTGTTGCCTTCTTAAACTTTTCCATTCCAATTCCAATTTTCCTCCTTTAAAAGGACTAGATACTGATAAGGACTTAATCCTATAAATGAAAACATAGGTAACAACACTCATTATAAGTAGATGCTTTCCACTCTTAAGTTCCATGGTTACACAAATGAAGTTGAGAATAGTTTATATCAAATGAGTTGTCTATAGGAAAACATATTCGGTTGTTGACCATATTCAAGTAGAATACATCTTCTACATGTAGGTGTTAACCTCAGATTAAATAACAAATCTAAATAAAATTTTATTTCCCACTGAGGTAATACAAGATGGTTCATAAATTAACTTTCCACTAAGATAATTGATTGCAACAAAAGTCTATTCCTTAAAACAAAACAGAAGTTTCTGATGTTAAACTCACAAATTAATAGATTCATATCTTTGTTTCATAAGTTTATTTATTTGATCAATTATTCCCATATTATTCTGAAATATTTTAAGGACCTTCTACATGAATTTATAACTATTAACAGGCAGATGATAAGCCCAAGAACCAATTTGCATAATTGCTTAGGATATGGAATCATTCCAACAGACTGAAGAACAGTAAGATGATTTATTCATACATCTTTTTATAGTATCTCAGTGACAGACTTCCGTTGTTCACCTGCCCTGATAATAGAAATATGCTATAGGAGGAAAAACCAGGAACATGATTATAATAGCATCAAAACTGGTCCTCCAGGTTTAAGCCTGAGGGTTCAGAGTGACTTAACATATATGTGTACCAGGATAAATCAAACTTAGCTCTGTTTGATTTCTGGTAAGAGTCACAGTTAATAGCCAATTATACAGAAATATTTCACCTCATTTACAGGGTATTATAGTCAGACTCAGTATTAACCAGGTGGAAAATATTCCTGTTCAAAAGGAAGTTATACAATGGGGAACTAAGTCAAGAAGGTCCTACCTTAGACCATGCCAAGGTTATCCTTTTGACTTTTCCCAGACACAGACATTCGTAACAGTTTAGGATCACACTCGCTCTGAGAAGATTTTGGCATTTCTCTCAAATGGTGGATTCCTGACTTAATGATTATTCAGACAATCATACCTGAATTCAAAATTCAGAACAATATAAATTACAATCCCAAGAGATTTTACCTTAGATAGCAAATTTTGCTAATCCCAGCTTAGATACAGTTTTCATTACTCTTATGTTGTTGCAATTGACAATAAAGGTTTACCAGGCCTCACACGCACATAAAATGGTTTCACTTAGCATCCTTTACTTGTTCTTTTTCTTCTTTTTCACAAGTTTAAACTCATTCTGGTGTAAAATTTAATAATTATATTCTGAAATTCCACTTAGTGAATATATGAATCACAAACCATCACATAAATCACTTCTAAATTATAAACAAACTTGCAATTTCTCTGCTCCTTTTCAAGGAGTACATGAAGACATCCCATCTTTCCAGTAGGCCAATTCATTGTTTAGGAATTTTACAGCCCTAACGAGTTCTTTCCCTGGACTGATAAGAATCTGTGACCTTGCCCAAGCAGATCCTTGTAAGTTTACAAACAAGGAGATTCTATAAGGTCTACTTTTGCACCCTTTCCCATACAGTAATTAGCAAATTTTTCTCTTTTTCCCCATAATTTTTCCAGTCCCTACTGAGCCTTATCACTTAATTGTGATCCTACCTGGAAGGATTTTTTCCCAGGCTATTACAGCTTATCTCTAGGGAATCAGACTCCTGTTCCTTTTAAATGTTGGTATTTCCATGCATTCAAGGGTATTTACTGCTAGGGCTTCTTTCATTTAAGCCTCCTGGCAAAGATCTAAAGTGACAGTCTTACATTTTTACCCCTCTGTCTTTTAGGACATGTGAAACTTCTCTTTTAGACTTGGATTAAAATCTTTCAAAACTGAACCTATATTATTTATTTCATACTCTGATCTGACACTTCCACTGCCTTACTTTATTCTTGGTTGTAAATCTGCTCCTTTCCCCTTGGGAAGCATCATATTCCAAGCTCTTTGATCCTTTAATGTAGAAGCTGCTAAATCTTGTGTTATCCTGACTGTGGTTCCATGGTATTTAAATTGTTTCTTTCTGATTGCTTGCAATATTTCTCTTTGACCTGGGAGCTCTGGAATTTTGCTATAGTATCACTAGGAGTTTTCATTTTGAGATTTCTTTCAGGGGGTAATGGGTGAATTCTTTTAATTTCTATTTAACTCTCTGATTTTAGGACGTCAGGGCAATTTTCCTTGATATCCCTGACTTGTTTTTATCTTCACCTGAAGCATAATCGTCTTTGCTCTGACCCCTTATTTGAACTCTGTGTGAATCTTTATTTTGTGTGTGTTTCTTGTAAAGAACCTATTGTTACAGTCAGCTTTCACATCCATTCTTCTATCCTCTTCCCTCTTATGTGTGAGGTCATTCCATTCACGTTTACAGTTAAGATTGTTAATTGTGTATTTCTTTTCATTTTTTTATATTTTCCATTTTCTTTTTTCTCATCTACTGTTTTAAAAGAGAAAAAGAGTTGTGAACAGGGAGGAGTATGCTTGGCACCATACTCGAGGTCTGATGCTATCTACTTTGGTACCTCTGCCCCTGTTCTCCTTCCCTCATTCAAAACCAATCACAGGTTCACATCCTTTCTTTCTTTCCTTTTAAACCCCTCTTAGAAATTCGCTGTTTATAGTTAAAGATTGTTTTTGTTTAGGACCAATCCTTCCATTAACATACAATTCTTATTCTCTCATCTCACAGCTCCATTTTCCTTCCTATTTCCCTGTTCGACAGTATTCAGCTGCGTGTATTCTGCCAACAGTTCAGAAAGTGAATGAGATCCAAGTGTTGTCCACTTCCTCCACCCCTTCCTTCTTGTTTGTAGCTTTCTACTTACATAGTCCAATTATTTAAGATCATTTTCTCCACCTCCCCCTGCTCCTTTCCTTTCTTTTACGATAAGAAAAAATAATAAAAATGCTTCCAAACTCTATGTCTTATCAAATTCCTTCTATGACCCCTGACGACAGTAGGTCTCTGAGGGAACATAAGTATCACCTCCACATATTATGATGTAAACAATCCATCTTTGTTTAGTCTCTTTTGTCTGCCTGCTCATATTTTCCTTTTTATGTTTCTCTTGACTCGTTTATATCTGATCATTTCTACTCAGTTCTGTTCTTTTCATCAGGAATGTTTAGAAGTCCTCTGTTTCACTAAAGATCCATTTCTTCCCTTCCTGGATTATATTTAATTTTTCTGGCTAAATTATTCTTTGTTTAAGCCAATTTTTTGCCTTTTGGAATATCAAACTCACCCCTCTTTATTGCTGTGGTTCCTAAATCTTATACGGTCCTTGGGGTGATTCCTCATTATTTCAGTACTTTCTGTCTGCTTGTAGTATTTTTTTCTTTGACTTGGAAGCCCTGGATTTTGGCTATAATTTTCCTGGGAGTTTTCATTTGGGGACTTTTTTTCCAAGGAGTGACCAGTGAATTCTTCTCTTTGCACTTGGCTCTCTTGTTCTAAGGGAGCTAGAATGTTTTCAGTTATGATTTTTTGTAATGTATCTAGGCTCTCTTTTTAGTCATGATTTTCAGGTGGTCCAATGATTCTTAAGTAATCTCTACATTATCTGTTTTCCATATCAGTTATTTTTGATATGAGATATTTGGTCTGGTCCAGAATGAAGTCAGAGCACTACTGTAATCTGCACTTTATACATTCCAGACCTGGGTTTGGGTTTAGGTGACACAACTATGGACTTGAATTTGCATTTGGCTGGAACTTAAGCAGGCTGCTGCTAGCTTCAGCCACTGTTGGCCAGATTTAAGCTATGCAGGTTCGGAGCTACAGAACTATAGGATTTCTTTTGGTCTGGGCTTCTTACCCTGGTTATTCTGCTATAGGGTTTCAAACTAGGCTGGGGCTAGGATCCAAAACCCTACTATGCTTTCTCCTGGGTCAAGAGCAGCACATCTTCTGCTCACTTCTGTACTTGCTGCTTGCTCAATATATGATCTTATTGCAACCAATCCTTACCTTAGAATAAAACTTCTATGCATAGATCATTGTGAGTGCTCCTTTCCCTAGTACTCCACCATTTGGCATAGACCTCCTCCTTAGTCTGTACTGGATTTATCACCCAGATTTGGAGAATGAACTACTGAGCTGCCAGGGAGCACCTGTTCTAGCTCCTGCACAAAATGAGACACCTCTGTACTGAATCTGGGATTTGTTGTCTTGGTACACCACTGTGAGCAGGTCCTTGTTTTGTTCATGCACTGGAATACTCAGTGTGTTGTGCTCATAGTAGACCCTGTCCTCAGTGTCTGCAGACCTCTATGTCTCCATTTGCTGCCTAGAGCTAGAAAAATGACTCATGGTCTTTTTTTCCCTTGAATTTCCCATCAGGCCTTAGTCTGGTGCATTAAACTGTGGAAGAGAGATGGATTTTACTACTTCCTCCTCTACCACCACTTTGGCTAGTCTTGCCTCAGTGTCTTTCCCCCTATACTAAACTATTTTAGTGCCAGCTATTTATGTAGTTTAGTTTACAAAATAACTTCCTCTTGATAACCCTGTCAAGTAGTTAGTGTCAATATTACTACTCCCATTTTATAGGGGAAGAAATTGAGGTACAGAGAAGTGAGGTTGTTAGCCCATAGTCATATACTTAAGTGGCAATAGCAGAGCTTGCACTCAGGTCTTTTGACTCTAAGACCAGCGATCTTTCCAGCACGCTAAAGTTCATTCCAACAACAGTGTTATTAAAGGGAATTTTGAAAAGGAAAAGAGTACAAAAAGGGCAACATGAAACCTAAATGTAATGAGTTAAAAATAAAAGGATGAGTTCCATTATCTTTGCTTAGATGATGACAGTTGGAGAATGAATTATTGATTGCTTATATACATGCATAAAAGGCTTTATGATTTTTGGTTTTGTTTTGTGTTGCTTCAGTTAATTCATTTCCTTCTTCCCTACTTGGTACCTCTTTTACTAGCTGCCCTCTGCTACTTGTGACAGTGGTGCAGGGCTTCTCCATCTTTGAGAGCTGGGTCAAAATGCTTTGATTTCTTTTGCCCCAAGGGTACCTCTGTATTGAAGAAATACTGTGAAGGTAGAAATACCACACTTCAGGAATTATTAGATATAAAGAGTGAAGGACAGTGGAGAATCAAAAATGACTTTAAGGATATTGGTGCCTGGAAGACTGGTGAGAGAACTGGCAGGAATAAGGAAGTTTAGGATGGAGGGCTGCTTGTGTGGGAAAGGGGAAGATGATGAATTTGCTTTTAGCCATATTGAATTTAAGATAATTGCAGGAGGTAGAAATAGATGTTTGAAACTAAAATATGGGTAAGCTTAAGAAAAACTCTGACACATTACCATAGGTAAGTCTCTTCCTCAACCATAAAATGAGAAGGCTATGGAATTAGTTGAACTTTGAGGTCCCTTTTAGATCGTTGATCTTACGTCTTTGGGAGGTTTCCACAAAAAAAAAGACAATTGAAACCATAAAAATGGATGTACTCTTCAAAGTAAAGAGAGAAGAATCCAGGATAAGGGTTTGAACATTTAAGAAATATATACACCTATACATGCACATTTTTGTATAAGCACATGTGCACATACATGCACACACATGTGTGATAGGTGATGCCTGGTAAATGTAGGTCAACCTTTGTTTGAACAGTATGACTTGACAATATGGAAAGATAGTTTATAAATATATATATATATATATATATATATATATATATATATAAAAACCTGGGTAGGAAGTCTGGACACAGGTAGACATATTCTGCTTCTGATAGCCACTGACTTACTATGTTATTTTGAGCCAATTATTTCTCTGTCAAATTAGAAAATTGGATTGGGTAGCCTCTGGGATCCCTTTGAGTTCTAAGATTCTGTGTATCTGTGTGTATGTCTTCATTCACAGATTGAGTCCTAAGATTGTATGTGTGTGTATTTGTGTGTGTGTGTGTATGTGTGTGTTTGATCTCCAACATTCACCATTTAATCATATGACTTTACACTTTTCCTTGTCACCATGGATACTGTTTTAGAGATAATTTTCTTCTTTTCACAGGTCTTTGTATTATTTCTCTCCCAAGACAAATGGCAATGCAAAATGCCATTCTACACATACAAGAGGTGATAGAGAATAGAATTATATTATCTAAAACAGAAAACATTTTGACAAATATTATTTGGTCCACAGTAGAAGAAAAAACCAAAATTGATTGCCCCAATGTGAGTCATGTTATTTTTCAGAAATAATGCTTCTCTTTTCCTTTGCTTAGTTTGACTTTCTCTGTTTACTGTGAAGTAATAGGTTAGTTCTGATGCCAGCACACTGAAAAAATATAATTAGAAGTTTTGCTATTTGGGTGAAATAGATTTGGTGAAATTGGACTTTGAGGAAAGATACTTGCCTGATGAAGCACCAATAGGCCAACTCTTTTTTTTTTTTTTTGGTCCTGTGATAATTCTTTTTAAAGCATTTACAATATAAATTGTAAAGAATTTTTGAGGTCCCTTTTAGATCGTTGATCTTATGTCTTTGGGAGGTTTCCACACAAAAAAAAAGACAATTGAAACCATAAAAATGGATGTACTCTTCAAAGTAAAGAGAGAAGAATCCAGGATAAGGGTTTGAATATTTAAGAAATATATACACCTATACATGTATACATGCACATTTTAAAGAATTTTTTTAAAACATTAACCAACTGAAACAAGGATAATATTTATGTTGCTAACTTCACAAGCTCTTGACCTAATTGTCTCCACAGTATTGCTAAGAATTAAAGGACCCTAACTTATTTCTGTTGGTCTAAAGTCCTATGGCTAATAGCTTAATTTTAGACTCAATCTCTGATGTTCCCTTACCAATAATCTATAATGGAATAGATCTAGTATTAAGCTTACCAACCTTTTGATTATAGAAAATCGCCACCAAGAGTAGGGATATTTCAGGGATACAATATCTCCCCAACTTCATGTCAATTCCAGGCAGAATTAGATTGTCCACTTGCATTCAGTCAGGCTTAAAGTCTACCAGGTGTCAGTGGGGAAACTGAATCTGGAGAATCCTACATCAGCCCAGGCTGAACAGTCACTCTCCCACCCTTCCCATGAGATCACCTTTTGCAGTTCATACCAGCATCTCACTATAGGCCAACTCTTTAATGGCAAAAGAGTGTTTTAGAGGAAAGTCTAAATTTAGTGGATGGCAATATTTAATATCCAGGAAAAAAAATTATGGGTGCTAGACTTGGAGTCAGGAAAATCTTTATTTAAATCTTGCCACATGTTCTTACAAGTTTCTTCATCTTTTAAATGAGGCTAATAATAGCAACTATTTATCACAGGGTTTCAAATGAGATAATGTATATAAAAAAGTAGGTAAAACTTAAAAACTATGTAAATGACAGCTGTGGTTATAATGTTTTGGTTGCATGGAGGTTCCAATAGACCTCATGGTCAAGAGAAAACTATAGTTTTCTGTGGAGAGGAGAGAAAAGACAGCCAATTTGTAAAAATGTCTGTGGAAGCACTGGTTTTTCACATGCCTCCCTATTCAGTATAGTCTTTGTTCCAATAATTGAAAAGCAGATGTTCTATTCCAGGCCATACTTTCCAGTTGAGGTGTCAGCCCAGTTTTTTTTACTTCTTTTGCTTTTTGTTGAGTGCAATGATCAGAAAACTTCTTCACAGATTATATAGAGCATATTTCAGATTTGTGCATACATCTTTAAGGATATCTTTTGTCTTTACATGGGAGAGTATGTTTGTTTTTAAACCTAGATGCCTTCTGATTTTTCTGAAGATACTGAAGATGTATCTCCAACAGACGAAGTTTTAATGGAAGAGGCCAGATTGCATGTTGCTATGATACAGATGGTAAGAATTGCCCATAATAATCAGATTGATATGATTTTCTTTCTTTAAATGACTTTTTTACTACTTAGAATTTTCAAGTTATCCAAAGAGCTATTTGTCTTTGACTATCAAATATTTGATTTTGCCTTCATTGAGAATTAATTTTAAGCCTATATGTTTAGAGTATATGCTATATGCTAGAGCGTAAGATTTATTAAAAAGTCTAAGCAGTTCTATTTCTAAAATTCAATTTTATTTTATTTTCAGTTCCAAATTCTCTCCCTCTTTCCTTGTCTTCCCCTACCCACTGAGAAGGCAAGAGAGATAAAGTTCAATACAAATAAATATAGTTATGCAAAACAAACTCCTATATTAGCCATGTTGAAAGAAAGAAAAGAAATATGTACTCTTAAGACTTTTCTTAAGATGGACTCTTAAGTCCATCAGATCTCTGTCTTGAAGCAGATAGCATATTTCATCATGAACCTTCTGGAACTGTGGTTGATTATTGTGTTGCTCAGAGTACCTAAGTCTTTTAGAGATGATTGTCTTTTTAATATTATTGTTATTATAGAAATTGTCCTAGTTCTGGTCACTTCACTTTGCATCAGCTCATACAAATTTTCCAGGTTTTTATGAAATCATTCCCTTCATCATTTCTTAAAATATAATAATATTTCCTCACATTCATATACCATAACTTGCTTAGCCATTCCCTAGTTAATGGGTATGCCATCAGTTACCAATGCTTTACCACCACAAAAATAGCTGCTATGAATATTTTTGTATACATTGTTCCTTTCCCCCATCTTTGATGTCTTTGAGGTATAGACTTAGTAGTGTTATCACTGGGTCAAAGGGTATGCAGATAATAGCTTTTTGGGCTTAGTTCCAAATTGCTTTCCACAATGGCTGGACCAGTTAACAGCTCTACTGACAACATACTAAATTAAGTACCTGTTTTCCCACAGCCAATCCAATAGTTGTCATTTTCCTCAAGTTTCAATGTGTCCAATTATGGCTGATGAGTTCAGAACGCTCTATCACAGGTTGGGCACAGATAGTCCATGTGAACATTTGGGGTGGATGCCCAATTTGTGCATCCTACATTTCCTTTGAGCTGTTTCAGTTCTGCTTTGCTCATAGAGCACAGTGTCTTCTCTGATGTGGGCATACCATGCGGAGCAGTCTTGTGCCAGTATCTGCTGTGTCACACAATCATTTCCAGAGTTCTTGAGAGAGACCTTGAGAGTGTCCTTGTTTTGCTTCTTCTCACCACCATGTGATCGCCTGCCCCGTGTGAGTTCTCCATAAAATAGTCTTTTTGGCAAGTATACATTTGGCATTAGAATAGTGTGGCCAGTCCATTGAAGTTGCACTCTTTGAAGCATAGTTTGAATGATTGGCAGTTTAGTTCGAGTAAGGGCCTCAGTGTCTGCTACCTTATCCTATGAAATGATCTTCAGAATCTTCCTAAGACCATTCAAATGGAAGTGATTCAGTTTTCTGGGCATGGCTCTGGTAGACTGTCCATGTTTCACAGGCGTACAACAATGAGGTCAGCACAATGACTCTATAGATCTTCAGCTTGGTAGTCAGTCTAATACCTCTTCTCTCCCATACTTCCCTTCAAAGACTCCCAAACACTGAGCTAGCTCTGGTAATGTGTGTATCAACCTCATTGTCAATGTGTACGTTCCTAGAAAGTACACTACCAAGGTAAGTGAACTTATCCACAGTATTCAAAACTTCTCTATTTGCTGTACCTGATGGTTCCATGTATGGATTGTATGGCGATTCTTTGAAAACCTTAATGCATTATATAAATACTGACTATTGTTATTATCATCATTAACCTATCTTCTTCCTTTTGTTCAAATGTGAGCCTAACACTTGGTTCATCTCTAGTGCCTGCTCACATATATGTACTAAGACAAGAGACCAATTAAATGAATTGCCAATCCAGCTCTGCATCATGGTCTAGGCAAGAGGCATTTTTCATCCTTCACTAATTCAGTAATAATATGCCATTTCCCATCCAGTCATCCAACAACTCACCCAGGCCAGCTTACCTTCTACCTGCCTTCACTGGCACCTTCTATACTAGACCTCAGCCTCAGCACCATAGGCTTCTTGGTTACATTCAGACTTAATTGAATCTTATAAAACAAATAAAAAAATTCTAGATTCTTCTCTTTGTTGTCCTCTTTGCCATAGGAATTGAGGTCATAGGATTTGTCAAACAGTTCTGACTGGTGTCACATTGCTGTCTTGATTAAGTTTGAGGGTATTTTCCCAGGTGCCTTGGCACATCCCTTGGAGCTATCATCTGGTATTGATTGTTTGCCTACATCTTCTGAGGACCAGCAAGAGTCACTAAAGAGATAATTCTTCTCTGGTCATCATGGCTGCTAAAATAATGAAATGATTCTTTATTTTCTGTTTGTGGAAGTTATTTTTACTCCCCAACCTTCCCTCCATCATGGCAACAGGGTTGGGAGTGACATAGAGAGAACTCAGATTTATCCAAGTATTTGGTTGGCTTATGTTACTCCAGAGGGGAGTTATAAGAATGAAGCTTACAATGCAAAAAACCTAAAAACCAAAACAAAAAGACAGCTAAAATTCCTCCCTGATACTCTAGTTTCTTTATTATTAGTAAGGCAGATCCCTTCTTCTCATCCCTTTGACCTTTGTGGTTCTTGTTCCCTCCATGTCCTTTCTAGATGTTTCTCATTGTCCTAGCCTACTTCTGTTGTTATTATTATTAGGATTATAAGGATTATTATATCCTTGTCATGTCCTTGCACAAAGTCGGTCTAGCAATGAGTATAAATTCCTCCATTACCCTGGTGACAGTTTTACTATGCTTACATATTGATGATGCCTGAGTTCACTTCCTGGTAACCCCAGCCTGAAACCTGCTAATTTTGTCTTGTGGTTTTCAGGAGTTCCTGTTGCTGTCCAGTAATTCCTGCTGACTTAGTTCTTTTTGCCCTTTCTCCTCTTCCATTCCTTAAGATAAAAATACTTGAGGGAAATAATGAAGTTATAGAATCCCAAGTGATAACAATAATACTGAATTTAGCAAGGTTATTTCTCAATGTTAATGAGGCTTCTTGGACTGGAGTGGGTCCTGCTGATTCAAGTCCCTCAGTCTGATTTCTTTCACCTTTAATGAAAATTTTATCAACATATTTACCTATTTTTTCTTCTTTTTTTCTTATTATTTTTCTTTTAATGTTCTACAATCACTTCCTTAAAATCAAGATTTTATCCCCCCCACTCCTTCCTCCCACTACCCCCCTTCCTTCCCATGAGAGCATACAATTCTGTATAGGTTCTACATATACTTTCCTATTGAGCACATTTTCACTATAGTCATGCTATGTAGTCATACTAAAATAAATGGAAGAAATCATATAACAAATAGAAACATAATACACTAAACCCCCACCCACCCACACACAAATATGATCTGCTACATTCTGCAAATGACTTCCATATTTCTTTCTCTGAGTGTGGAAGGCATTTTGCCTTAGAAAACCGTCATTAGGATTTTTTTTTTCAGTAAGTTCTTGTGTTATTACAAAGTTCCAAGTCTACCAGAAAAAACTCTCACACACTGTGGTTGTTGCCGTGCACAAAGTTCTCCTGGTTCTGCTCCTTTCGCTCAGCATCAGATCATATAAGTCCTTCCAGGCCTCCCTGAAGTCTTCTTGTTCATCATTTCTTATGGCACAATAGTACTCCGTTACATTCATATACCATAATTTATTAAGCCATTCCCCAATTGATGGGCATCCCCTTGATTTCCAGTTCTTGGCTACCACAAAATGCTATAAATATTTTTGTACATGTGGGACCCTTTCCCATTTTTATAATCTCTTGGGGATACAGTCCTAGTAGTGATATTGCTGGGTCAAAGGGTATGCACATTTTTGTAGCCCTTTGGGCATAGTTCCAAACCGTTCTCCAGAAGGGTTGGATGATCTCACAGCTCCACCAACAATGAATTAGTGTTTCAACTCTCCCACATCCTTTCCAGCATTTATCATTTTCTTGTTCGGTCATGTTTGCCAATCTTATAGGTGTGATGTGGTACCTCAGAGTTGTTTTGATTTGCATCTCTCTAATCAATAATGATTTTCATATGATTATAGATATCTTTAATTTCTTCCCCTGAAAATTGCCTGTTCATATCCTTTGACCATTTATCAATTGGGGAATGACTTGTATGGTTATATATTTGAGTCAGTTCTCTATATATTCTAGAAATGAGGCCTTTATCCCCGAGCTTAGCCATAAAATTTTTTTCCCAATTTACTACATCCCTCCAAATTTTGGATGCATTGAGTTTGGTTGTGCAAAAACTTTTCAGTTTAAAGTAATCAAAATTATCCATCTTGCATTTCATAATGCTTTCTATTGTTTCTTTAGAAAAAAATTCTTCCCCTCTCCATAAATCTGATAAATACACTATTCCTTGCTTCTCTAGTTTATTCATGGTATTAATCTTTATACCTAAATCATGTACCCATTTGGACTTTATTCTTGTGTATGGTGTCAGGCATGGGTCTATGCCTAATTTCCGCCACACAGTTAACCAGTTTTCCCAGCAATTTTTGTCCAACAGTCAGTTCTTATCCCAGAAGCTGGGGTCTTTGGGTTTATCAAACAGGAGGTTGCTATATTCCTTGCCTACCGTGTCTTGAGTGCCAAGTCTATTCCATTTGACTACCCCTCTGTTTCTTAGCCAATGCCAAGTGGTTTTGGTAATTGCTGCTTTATAATACAATCTGAGGTCTGGTAGCGCTAGGCCACCTTCCCAAGCATTTCTTTTCATTAGTCCCTTTGAAATTCTGGACCTTTTGTTTTTCCAAATGAATTTTGATATTATTTTATTCAGCTCTAGAAAATAATTATCTGATAGTTTAATTGGTATGGCACTAAATAAGTAAATTAATTTAGGTAGAATTGTCATTTTTATTATATTCGCTCGGCCTACCCATGAACAACTGATGTTTTTCCACTTACTTAAATCTGACTTTATTTGTGCAAAAAGTGTCTTGTAATTGTGTTCATATAATCCCTGGGTTTGTTTTGGCAGGTAAATTCCTAAGTATTTTATAGTGTCTATTCTAGCTTTAAATGGGATTTCTCTTTCTTTCTCTTGCTGTTGGACTTTGTTGCTAATATATAGGAATGCAGAAGATTTGTGTGGGTTTATTTTGTAACCTGCAACTTTGCCAAAGTTATTTATTATTTCAAGTAGTTTTTTACTTGAATCTCTGGGATTCTCTAAGTATATCATCATATCATCTGCAAAGAGTGATAACTTAGTTTCTTCTTTGGCTATTTTTATTCCTTCAATTTCTTTATCTTTTCTAATTGCTACAGCTAACATTTCTAGTACCATATTGAATAAAAGTGGTGATAATGGGCATCCTTGTTTTACCCCTGACCTTATTGGAAATGCATCTGGCTTATCCCCATTGCATATAATGCTTGCTGAAGGCTTTCGGTAGATACTGCTTATTATTTTATGGAAAGTTCCCTTTATTCCTATGTTCTCCAGTGTTTTTAATAGGAATGGGTGTTGTATTTTGTCGAAAGCTTTTTCTGCATATATTGAGATAATCATGTGGTTTTGTTAGTTTTGTTGTTGATATGATCAATAATGCTAATAGTTTTCCTAATATTGAACCAGCCCTGCATTCCTGGTATGAAACCTACCTGATCATAATGTATTATTCTCTTGATAAGATGCTGTATTTGTTTTGCTAAAATCTTGTTTAAAATTTTTGCATCTATATTCATTAGAGAAATTGGCCTATAATTTTCTTTCTCTGCTTTGTCTCTTCCTGGTTTGGGTATCAAAACCATATTTGTATCATAGAAAGAATTTGGGAGGACTCCTTCCTCCCCAATTTTATTTATTTATTTTTTTGTGTTTCACTTTTCTAATTTTATTTATTTATTTAATTTTTTACATTCATTTTCACAAATTTTTGGGTTCCAAAATTTTCTCCCCTTTTATCCCCTCCCCCCACCCCAATACCCCAAGCAATCTAATTTTCCCTATCTCCAATCTGCCCTCTCTTCTGTCATCCCTCCCTTCTCTTGTCTTCATCTTCTCTTTTCTCCTGTAGGGCCAGATGACTTTCTATTCCTCGTTAACTGTATGTCTTCTTTCCTAGTTGCAACAACAATACTAAACAGTTGTTCCTAAAACTTTGAGTTCCAAATTCTCCCCATCCCTCCCTCCCCACCCATTCCCTTTGGGATGGCAGGCAATTCAATATAGGCCATATCTGTGTGGTTTTGCAAATGACCTCCCTGATAGTCGTGTTGTGTAAGACTAACTGGATTACCATCCCTCCTAACCTGCCCCTCATTGTTTCTCTTCTGTCTCTTGATCCTGTCCCTCCCCAAGTGTTGACTTCAAATTGCTCCCTCCTCCCTTTGCCCTCCCCTCCATCATCCCCCCCCTTGCAATATCTCCTTCTCCCCCACTTTCTTATACTGTAAGATAGGTTTTCATACCAAAATGAGTGTGCATTTCACTCCTTCGTTTAGTCAAATGTGATGACGGTAAACTTCTTGTTTTTTTTTTTTTCTCAGCTCTCCTCTTTATCCCTCCACTAAGAAAAACTCCTACCTGCTTCTTAAATGACATATAGTTCCCCCTTCCCTTTCCCTCTCTTTCCTCCCCCTATATTTCTCTCTCACCATTTACCTTAGTTTCTTTTAAGGTATCGTCCCATCCTATTCAGTTCAATCTGTGCTCTCTATCTCTGTATGTGTGTGCATATGTGTATGTGTGTGCATGCGTGGACATGTGTATGTGTGGTCCCACCAACTACCCAGATACTGAAAAGTTTTAAGAGTTAGAAATATTGTCTTTCCCTGTATGAATGTAAACAGTTCACTTCTGGTAAGTCCCTTAATACTTCTCTTTGCTGTTTCCTTTTTCATGCTTCTTCTCATTCTTGTGTTTGAAAGTCAAATTTTCTTTTCAGCTCTGGTCTTTTCATTAAGAATGATTGAAAGTCCTCTGTTTCATTGAAAGACCATATTTTCCCTTGAAGTATTATACTCAGTTTAGCTGGGTAGGTGATTCTTGGTTTGAGTCCTAGTTCCTTTGCCTTCTGGAATATCCTATTCCACGCCCTTCGATTCCTTAATGTAGAAGCTGCTAGATCTTGGGTTATCCTGATTGTATTTCCACAGTACTGGAATTGTTTCTTTCTAGCTGCTTGCAAGATTTTTTCCTTGAGCTGGGAGTTCTGGAATTTGGCCACAATGTTCCTAGGAGTTTCTCTTTTTGGATCTCTTTCAGGTGGTGATCGATGGAATCTTTCTATACTTATTTTGCCCTCTGGTTGTAGAATGTCAGGGCAGTTTTCCTCGATAATTTCATGGAAGATGATGTCTAGGCTCTTTTTTTGATCATGAGTTTCAGGTAGTCCCATAATTTTTAAATTGTCTCTCCTGGATCTATTTTCCAGGTCAGTTGTTTTTCCCATGAGATATTTCACATTCTCTTCCATTTTTTCGTTCTTTTGGTTTTGTTTGGTGATTTCTTGGTTTCTCATAAAGTCATTAGACTCCATCTGTTCCATTCTAATTTTGAGAGAACTATTAAATTCAGTGAGCTTTTGAGCCTCTTTTTCCATTTGCCTCATTCTGCTTTTGAAAGCATTCTTCTCCTCATTGGCTTTTTGAACCTCCTTTGCCAATTGAGTGAGCCTATTTTTCAAGGTGTTAATTTCCTCAGCATTTTTTTGGGTCTCCTTTACCAAGGTATTGACAAGTTTTTCATACTTTTCTTGCATCTTTGTCATTTCTCTTCCCAGTTTTTCCTCCACCTGTCTAACTTGCTTTTCAAAATCCTTTTTGAGCTGTTCCAGGGCCTGAGCCCACCCGCCACCCCCCTGGGGTGTCTGGGGTACTGAGGCCCCACCCTCCACATCTTTCCCTGATGGCAAGGATACGTCCTCGTCATCAGATCCGAAAGTCGGGATCATTTGCATTTGTTGGAAAAAACTCTCTAAAGTCTTATTTTTCTTCCCTTTTCTAGGCATTTTCCCAGCCAGTTACTTGACTTCTGAGATTCCTTTCCACCCCCTCCTGGATCCACCCAGCTAGTGCTTGACCTCTGAGATTTAAATGGGCTTTCCTCCTGCTGGCTGTCAATCAGTGAGCTTTAGTTCAGGTGCTGGGGTGGGGGCAGGGTCGCCTCCCAGGCTCAGATCCCTCAGGGGTTTTATGTAGAGACTTTCAGGAATGGAGCGGGTGGGGGCGGGGTGGGGGCAGCGCCTCCCATGCTCAGTTCCCTTGGGGGCTTTAAGCAGAAGCCTTCAGTAATAGAGCGGGGTGGGGGCAGGGCCATCTCCCAGGCTCAGCTCCCTCAGGTTTTATGCAGGGAATCTTCCGTAATGAAGATCCTGCCTGCTGCTGGGGGATTCCTGAGTCCCGGTCTGCTGCCTGCCGCCTCAGCCTCCGCCCACACCTCTGCCTCCGCCGCTTCCTGCCCCCATCTCTGCCCCCGCGGCTTCCTCCTGAGGGGGCCTGAGTCACAGAGACGCCCTGCTCCCCCTCTCCTCCAGCCTGGCCTTCTCTCTCACTGACCTGTAGCTTCTGTGGGCGGAGGGACTTTCCGGTCTGCCGGAGCTTCCGTCTCTGAAGCCTGCTCGGATCAGCTTCTCTGGGGCTGCGGCCAGGGCAGCGTTGAGGGTGGGGTCCACTTTCCCGGTTGCGACGGACCCTGGGGACGGGTCTCCAGGGCTCCCTGGAATGGAAATCTCTTCCACTCTGTTTCTGCACACCTTGTATTGACCCAGAAGTTATGGGGGACTCCTTTTTACATTAATTCTATGGGCTTTGGTTTCGGAGCTCGTAAACGTGCGTCCTTCTCCTCCACCATCTTGGCTCCGCCCCAATTTTCAAAAATAGTCTATATAGTATTGGAATTAACTGTTCTTTAAAGGTTTGATAGAATTCACTTGTGAATCCATCTGGTCCTGGAGAATTTTACCTAGGGAATTCATTGATGGGTTGTTCATTCTTTTTCTGAGATGGGGTTGTTTAAGTATTCAACTTCCTTTTCTGTTAATCTGGGCAATTTGTATTTTTTAAAATATTCATCCATCTCATTTTGATTATCGAATTTGTGGGCATAAAGTTGGGCAAAGTAATTTCTAATTATTGTTTTAATTTCCTCCTCATTGGAGGTGAGTTCACCCCTTTCATTTTTAATACTAGTAATGTGATTTTCTTCTTTCTTTTTTTTTAATCAAATTGACCAAAGGTTTATCAATTTTATTAGTTTTTTCATAAAACTAACTATTGATTTTATTTATTAATTCAATACTTTTCTTAATTTCAATTTTATTAATCTTTCCTTTGGTTTTCAGTATTTCTAATTTGGTATTTTCTCAAGGATTTTCAATTTGTTCTTTTTCTAGCTTTTTCAGCTGCATGCTCAAGTCATTGATGTCCTCTTTCTCTATTTTATTTATGTAGGCATTCAAAGATATAAAACTTCCCCTAAGAACTGCTTTTGCAGTATCCCAAAAGATTTGGTAGGTTGTCTCATTATTGTCATTCTCTTGAATGAAGTTGTTGATTGTTTCTATGATTTCTTCTTTAACCCATTCCTTCTTTAGGATTAGATTATTTAGTTTCCAATTGATTTTTGCTTTATCTTTCCATGGCCTTTTATTACATATAATTTTTATTGCATTGTGATCTGAGAAGGATGCATTGATTATCTCTGCCTTTCTGCACTGGATTGTGAGATTTTTATGTCCTAGTACATGGTCAATTTTTGTAAATGTTCCATGTACTGCTGAGAAAAAGGTATATTCCTTTCTATTCCCATTCATTTTCTCCAAAGATCTGTCCTATCTACCTTATCTAGAGTTTTATTTACCTCCTTAACCTCTTTCTTGTTTATTTTGAGGTTAGATTTATCAAGTTCAGAAAGAGGGAGGTTGAGGTCCCCCACTGGTATAGTTTTGCTGTCAATTTCTTCCTTCAACTCCCCCAACTTCTCCTCTAAGAATCTGGATGCTATACCACTTGGAGCATACATAATTTTAGTTTATGTTTAATAATAGCAGTTTAATATAACTAATAATAACAGTTTAGTAATGATATTGCTTCATTGTCTGTGGTGCCTTTTAGCAGGATATAGTTTCCATCCTTATCCCTTTTGATTAGATCTATTTCTGCTTTTGCTTTGTCTGAGATTAGGATTGCTACTCCTGCCTTTCTTACATCGGCTGAAGCACAATATATTCTGCTCCATCCTTTGACCTTTATCCTATGTGTATCCTCCCGTTTCAAATGTATTTCTTGTAAGCAGCATATTGTTGGATTATGGCTTTTAATCCATTCTGCTATCCATCTCCATTTTATGGGAGAATTCATTCCATTCACTTTCACAGTTATGATTACAATCTGTGTATTTCCCTCCATCATCTTTCCCACCATTTGTGCTTTTAGCTCTCCTGTCTCCCTTCTCCTCTTCAATAGTATTCACTTTTCACCACCTCCTGCTGCCACCTTCCCCTCCTTCTTTTAGCCCCCCTCCCTTTTACTCCCCTTTACTCTTATTGCTTCTTCCCTCCCTTTTAGCCTCCCTCCCCTTTCTTCCCCCTTCCTCTGATACTTCTTATAGAGCTAGTTAGGATTATCTACTTAAGTTTATTGTTTCGTCCTTTAAACAAATCCGATGAGAGTACCTCTCACACAATGCTCATCTCCCTCCCCTCTTTCCCTCTACTATGATTTTGTACTTCTTCTTGTGATGTAATTTGCCATTTTCTGCTTCCTCCTTTTCACACCTCCTATTACAATCCCTTCTCATACTTAAATCATATTTTTTATCGATACCTTCATAGAGGGAGTCAATCTCAATAGTGGCCTGGGTACTAGAAAAGAGGGTGCGTTTTGCATGTTCACAAGTGGTGCGAAGATGGCGAACAGCCCTCTTGTTCTCACTGATATCCTTCTTGTGCTTTCACTTGAACTCTACAATGAAATGGTTGACCATTCGCTTGTCAAAGTCCTCCCCACCCAAGTGGATGTCCCCAGCTGTGGACTTGACCTCAAAGATGCCATCTTCAATGGTAAGAATGGAGACATCAAAAGTACCATCTCCAAGGTCAAAGATCAACACATTTCTCTCGGCACCAACCTTTTTGTCCAAGCCATAAGCAATAGCAGCAGCAGTTGGCTCATTGATGATTCGGAGCACATTGAGACCAGCAATGGTTCCAGCATCTTTAGTGGCCTGACGTTAGGAATCATTGAAATAGGCTGGTACTGTGACCACAGCATTTGTGACGGTCTTGCCAAGGTAAGCTTTTCATCTTGGTCAGGACCATAGAAGACACTTCCTCTGGATAGAAGCTTTTGGTCTCCCCTTTGTACTCTACTTGGACCTTAGGCCTGACTGCGTCATTCACCACTGTAAAAGGCCAGTGCTTCATGTCTGACTGTACAACTGCATCATCAAATCTGCGACCAATCAGACGTTTGGCATCAAAAACCATGTTGGTGGGGTTCATTGCAACTTGATTCTTTGCAGCATCACCGATTAAATGTCCTGTGTCGGTGAAGGCGACGTAGCTGGGGGTGGTCCTGTTCCCTTGGTCATTAGCAATGATCTCCACTTTCCCATGTTGGGAGACTCCCACACAGGAGTAAGTGGTGCCAAGATCAATGCCAACTGCGGGTCCCTTCGACATGGTTGCTGGGGAGTCGGGGGTTGTAGCTGACCGCTGTAGAAAAAGAAGGGCTGCTGCTGCGCTGAGTAGCCCTATTTTTCACTATCATATACTTGAGGTGTTTTTGAGTTGTAAAATTATATATTAGCACTATAGACAGTTGTTTGTGGCAGATGTATTGGATGTGCCAGTTTTCAAATGAGAAGACAGTGTCTACTCTGAACACATGAAAAATTCTCAAGATGTTAAACGTTACAGCCACAATGAGATGCACAGAATCTAGGCTAGACCTAAAGAGTAGATTGAGAGGTAAAGAAGTCAAGCTTCAGTCAAGGAGAGAACTGAATTTCACCAATAGCTAGTGAGTGAATACCTTAGACTACTGTAGAAACTTAGAAGTGAGGCAGGGGGCTAGCATGAGGATAAGCTTGCATCTAGATTGACATGAAGAATGGAGACAAATTGAATTTTGGAAATGATGCCAATCAATCTCTTTTTACCTGTCTATCTGTCTGTCTGTCTCTTGGTTTATTGTAGGGCAAAATTTCTATGGTCTGTATATTAATTAATTATAAAGATAAAACCCAAATATTAAATTAAACTAATGGGAAGAAGATCATATTCCTCACCATCTTTTGGGACAGAATATTTCCTGGAAACTCTGTGTGTGTGTGTGTGTGTATGTGTGTGTATGTGTGTGTGTCAGAGAGAGAGAGAGAGAGAGAGAGAGAGAGAGAGGCAGAGAGAGAGGCACAAATCAAATAATGAGTAAACCCTGCTTAGGCATGATCTGGGATTCAGCTTCAAGGGCAGTCCTATTTCTGCCTGGATTATTCCCTTATGTAGAATCCTCAAGCATTTCTATGCTAAATAGCAAAACAAAGACAGACTCACAAAAGTATGCATGACTGCTGGTTATTTGATTTATTCCTTACTCAGTTCAAAAAGCATGTATTAGCACGTAACACACCTTTTATGTGCTAGGCATTATGATAGGTTCTAGAGATACAAAGATAAAAGTAAAACAACCCCTGTCCACAAAGGACTTACATTTAATTGAGATGATGAAGGATACCTATACTTGTTTAGTAACTCATAAAATTCTTTCATTGGATCAAGCCTGCTAGCACATTATTACATTTATACTTTATTTACTTATTTATCTAATTGCTTTGTTGATAATTGATGTTATTGAAATTGATATTTAGAGTAGCTTTGAATCACAGTATAAAGAAGGAAGCCTTACAGAAGCAGCAGCCCGGATATTAATTGGAGCATCCAAAAGCTATGGGACTGTTCAAGGAAAGTAAGTGTTCCTTCACTTGCAAGTCACTATCTTGATGTCATGGGTCCTCTTCAAGAACAAAAGGCAAACAACACTGCCCCCCAGTTATAATATGGGCTGAATACAAAGCCAGATAGAGCCACGCAGTCAAAAATTGTCAATAGGACTAAAATTCCAAGTCAGGATAATCCTATGTGGTAACGTTACCAATCTAGAGACCAAACTGGAATACACTGTTAGATTAGCTGTGGGCCAGGAAATAGGAAGGGGAACCAAAACAAGAGAAAGAAAGGGATATAGCATGGGAAATACATGGCTTTGAGATGATTCGCTTCACTAAAGGAACTGTTCAGGAAACTATGATGTGTTACCTGTTCTTTCCCTTCCCACTACACAAGCTTAATTTCGAGCAAAATTTCTGTAAATTTGAATATATTTCCTCCCCCTAGGATATCTCTTTGGACTTGAGGTCCTGGTTTGGTGGGATATTACTGGTAGAAAGCTTCTGCCATGACAGTTATATCCATATTCTTATATTCTCTCATTCGACTTGTGAAAGGTACAACTGTTCCCAGTCTACCAGATAATGGGGGAAGTCCTGTTGCCTCTGAAAATCCAGAATCTCCTATGGTATAAAATTGTCTTGTGTATCCATGGTCAATAGAAGTGATTTGTATAGTTCTAAGTTGATATCCAACATTATACTTATCTCTACCAATAATGCATCAATGCACCTGTATTCCAGAAATGGAATTTGTTTGTACTAGAAACTTTAGTGGATCCTCTGTCCAGTCTCACTGGTTTTATTACATTGCCAATGAGCAGGGCTACTAATTTAACTTGCTTGGGGAGCCATTTGATTTTGAAAATCCATGGACCTTACCTAAAGGCTGATATTTTTTCTGTGGTTTGGCTCATTCTTGTTGGGAAGTAAAATTCAAAGTCCATAGCTTAATGACCTCTTGCCAAAACATGTCTACCTTAGGAACTGATGCTGCTGCCCTTTCCTCTCTCCCCCTCACCTCCACCCCAGGGTCTATAGAAGAACAATGGAATAACTCATCAAATCAATAGCCTGGTGTGGTGGAGCATACCAATAGTTTCTTGTTGAAGAAGCTGAGACTGGTGAATTGAATGAATTAGGGAATTCTGAGATTCAGTAGGGATGAAGCTGGCTATATAGCCAAACTAAGTTAGGCATCAATATTGTGAGCTTCCAGGAGTGGAGGGCCACTAGGTTGCCTAAGTGGGGGAAACCAGTTCTCATCAGAAAAACAGAAGAGGTTAAAGCTTCCATACCAACCCATGCTTTCATGTTCGAGATCAGACATGTGCATGACTGCTGCATTTCCAGCCTGGGAAGATAGGGAGACCCAGTCTCAGAAAACAAATGATCAAACAAAAACAAGTGAGGCAGAGTAATCTTTCCAGAACGAGAAGTCTGTGGAGTCATTGTGGAGAAAGAAGTTCAAAGGGTCAAGGGAGAGCCCACAGAGAAATAAAATGATGAGCATGACTGACTTGTGCACTTTTCTTAAAATGGAGGGTCTTGGAAGAACTGACCAATCAGAGGAAGGGGGCATAGGGACCAAGTTATCTTTCAGGGTGAGAAGCTGCCAGGTCATGGTGGAGATAGAAATCCAAAGAGTGAGGAGTAGAGCCCAAGAGAGAAATAAAGAAGTGGATGTTTGTGTATTGTTCCCTGCACTATCTAGTCCATTCCCTCCACATCAGTTCATATAGGGTGGACAAGGGCCAGAGAATCATGTGACAAGTCAGGATCTAACTGGCAGGGTTATTAAGTGAATAAACAAACTGGTCCCATTATTCAAGATAGCCTCTTGTGTTAAGGGTCTCACAAAGAGTGCTAAGTCAGCCCCATCTGGCTTTATTGACGTAGGAAGAGCTATTCTCTGAGTTTACTCAGAGAACCAAGAGGCTGTTAGGTCCAGGCTCTTCTTCTGGCCTTTATTAAAATCCCAAAATGAGATTAAGTGATTATCACTATATATGAAACTCCCTACATCAATACAGATGAATGATTCCCCTACAACCTATAGTCACAGAGAATTGCTTGGGAGCAATAGTGCATTCTTAGTTGGGAGGAGCAAGGTTACTCACATACTACTATCATTATCTTGGTTTCATCTACTCAGGTTAGCACTCTCATCTAACCCAACACATCCTGACTCATCTTTAAAAACATTTGCTTATGGTATTGCTAGGAAAATCTGAATTAGACGAGGGGAAATATGCTATTATTATATATATTATTTTTATATACTATTCCATGGGTACATAATTGGGCAGGTAACAGGTAACAAGCTTTTGTTAAGGTTTTACTATGTGCCAGGCACTGTGCTAAATGGGAAGGATATAGTGGTGAAGTCCAGAGTTTCAGAAGCATGGCAGCCAAGCATGGTTGACCTGGGCCCGTCACCAAAATGGAAGCTAGGAATGAAATTCACAAGTGGCAGAAGGAAGCCAGCAAGGTGGAGGGATGTTCTGGGGTGACAAGGCAACTGTGTCGTGGTTGTCAAGTCCTTAACTGGGAAGAAAATGAATGAATTGGGCAGTAGAATCCTCCCCTCTCCCCCCACTACTCAAATGGCCACCCAGATGGCTTAATTGGATCCCCCTCCATGGCTCTGCCAGAATTGCTAGTTTGTGAATTTTGTATTCTTTTTCTCTTTTGTGAGGTCCATAATAACTGAAACCTATTTATATTCATTGGCCAGCCTGGAGAGAAGTATCCACTGCAGTCTATGACTTCCAAAGACCTCTTACTTTTATGCAAGGCTTTTGTTAACCCTTTTAGTCCTAGGGCTCTACCTTCTGTTATAACTTTTATCTTTATCCCTGTATCCCCATGAGAACCTACTTTACTCAAATGTAGGGCATAACATAACACACTTATTTTTTCTCTCTGTTAGATTCATGAGTATTTATGATGTCTTTACTTATGTAAAAGCTAGAAGCTGGCTTATGAAACTTAAAAGTATATTAGTTTTTTTGTCATATCATAAAGACAAGTTGCACTTTCTCCCATCTGGGTAAGTACTTTGCACTTTTCCAAAGAACATATTTGAAAAATGTGAACTTTTCTAGATCTTAGGAAAAAACTCATATTCTATCGACTTTTATATCATGATTATTTATATACAGGTCATCTCTACTCTAAGCTAAGCTTCTTGAAGATAAATTATCTATTTGTCTTTGTATGTCTCTTTATCACAGTATCTCCATTAGAACCTACTTTACACATTGTAGATAATAAGTGATAAACCTGAATAAATAAATCATTATTATAATCAATTTCTATTCAGGGGGAGATGGTCTATATATTGCACAGGCCCTTCCTTGTTCAATTTCTTTCCGTATTGCTTTGGCCTGTCTTCATTTCCTTTGGCCTTGGTTGTTTCATTGGTCACCAATGATATTACCTGCAAAAAGTAGGTGGAGAAAGGGGGAAAAGATGAAATTTGTATCTGGCACTTGTTTGTCCTTTGTTCTCTAAGAGGACCATGACATCAGGAGGCAATGCCATAACATGTGAGTTAATTGGATTTAAGGGAGGACTTTGCAAAACCACCAGCCTTACTTTGTATTTTGAGCCATCTGAGTCCAGTGGTAAGATATAGATCAGGGTGACTGGAGATAGTCCTGGAGGCAGTGAGAAACCTTGGCCTTTTAAAGCTAAGGTCTTTAATGGGTGTCAGTTTGAGACAATGCCCATTCAGTGATTAAGGCTAGTTAAGAAATGAAGCAGAGAATGGTCTCTTTACCTAGTCTAGTCTGAGCTTTGATTCCCAAGTCTTATATAGACATTCCACCACACTAAGTTGCTTAAGGTACCCTTTCTGAATGACTTGGAGCAGGGATGGGGAGCTTCAGTTCCAGGGGTTCACCAATTTTTCACCTTAATTTCATTTTAGTCAAAGGACAAGTATTATAACGGCAACAAACATTTATTGAGCACCTTACTGTAGGCAGAAAACTTGTTCTAAGTGCTTGGGAGATATAAAGTTTATATAACACATAGTCCCTGCCCTCAAGAAAGTTACAGATTGGCAAGTATTTGAAAATGCAACATAACTTTGACAACTTTAGCATCGATTCCAAAAATTTACAAGATACAGATTTTTCCTCAATAAAGAAAGTGTGAAATTGACATTTCCATAACAGAATATTAGGATTTTGTCTTGCTTTTATAAACAGAAAAATAAAAGGATTTCAAGGATACTTATGATTTTAAATTTAAAGTAGGAACTAAAATAATGTTCATAAGAAATTTGGTTGTATTTGCCATTTTTCTAAAGTTTAAAGGGGTATATATTTTCAAAGAAAATCCTAGGAAATGAGCCATATGTTCATTTCTCAGGATTTTTTTTACAAATGTCTCTAGATTTCTCCCTTTAAAAAATTGTACTGAAGAGAATTTTATATTTTAAAAAAAAAAATAACAATTATGACTGATGAAATGTAATGTTCTCTATTTCTCCCTAAAAAAGGGTATCCCAAAAGTTTTTAGGTATTAAAACTGCACTAAGACTTTTGGAACATCCTGTATACTATACAAAGCACATATACATATATGTCTGTTTATATATGTGCACACATATGTAATAGATATAGATTTCCACATATGTATCTACTCATTTATATGACTTGATTTTTATTTTTCTTTGGAAAATATCCTCAATAGAATCAAAGTTCTTTACCATTGGCTTAAGACAGCAATAAGTTGCTCCTATGGAAGAAGGGTTGCATTTATTCTGTTTTGTCCCAGAGGGCAGAACTAAGAGGAATCCAAGTTTCAGTGGGTGCTGAACTTGCAGTCAGGAAGACATAAGTTTGGATCCTGCCTCAGGGACACTCTAATTGTGTGACCCTCAACAAGTCACTTAATCTGTCTTTCCCTCAGTTTTCACATCTAAAAATGAGGATGATAATAGCATCTATCTTACAGGGTTAAGTGAGGCTCAAATTAAGTAATATATGCACATTATAAATATGCATAATACGTATATGTATATACCTCATATATGAATGTTTGAAGTACTTTGCAAACCTTAAAGCAATACTATAAAAATACTATTGTTCTTAACTAAGTGAAAGTTACAAAGAAGCAAGTTCCAGTTCACTTTAAGGAAGAACAAGTTGTTCAAAAATGTTATGGGTTGTCCCATTGGGTAGTGAATGCTATGCCACTGGAGGTTTTCTGGCAAAGGCTGGTTGATTGTCAGGTATATTGCAGAAGATTCATCTTTTGAGAAGGGGTTGGACAAGATCTTTTGAGGTTCCTTCCAACCACTAGCCTTATTCTGTGATTCTAAATGTCATTATCAACTTTATTTCTACTGTACAATAATCATAAGTTTTATTTTTGCTTTTCCATTTTAATTTATATTCTTAACCATTATTATTGATGATGAAGAGTTTTAAAAAACTGCATATTGAACCTCAGTTTTTTTAGGAATTAGTTAATGTATTTGAATTATTGACATTCTATTTAATCTCAATTCTTTTACAGGAAGTCTATTTTGAGGGTTCATATATATAATATTGTATTTTCAGACGAGTTTCAGTACACAGGATACATTGTTACTATATTATACATCTATCCCATGATGCTACATCTATGGCCAGCTGTAAGAGATTTCTATGTGGTGGGACTCATTATTGTAAACTACTATTTTATTTTCTTGTGCATAATAGAGGCAACACTAAAGGTATTGTATAAAATATCAATGTTTTCCATAAATAGAAAAATTCATATTTCTTAAAAATCTCTTTTCCAAGTTCAGTTAACTTGATGTTAGACACTGTTTACCATAATACTTGGCATAAAAAAATCTAGATTGTTTCACATAATTTTTTTATTCTTCCTTGAAGAACTCACTAGAGATCTTCAAGAGAAGACTAGAAGACTATATGTTGAGAATTCTGTCGAAAAGATTCCCATATAGGTATTGATTGCACTAGATGGGCTCTGAGATCTTTCTGTAATTCAGCTAAGAGAAACATCATAAATGCTGATAAACATAATGGATTAAAATTAAATCAGGATCATAAAGAGTGATTGGACCTCATATGATTGTTTCTTGTTTAAAAATGAGTGATATTTTAAGAATCATAAGTTTGGAATCTATAAAGGATTATATATTCAACTCAAACCAGATGCCATTGGAGAAACAAAAACATGCACACATATATACATATACATACATACACACACATGCACTCACTCACACACACACACACACACACATACACACACTTCTACCTGAAGAGCAGTATGAACATTTTTCCAGATGGTCAGAAATGATCATTTGCATAATTAGCTGTTCCACTTAAAGACATTCATCAATGTGAATCAATACTATGAATTTACTAGGTGTTCATTTGACTCTCCCACAGAGTACGGGAAATTCTCATAAGTTACATTATGTTCTTTTGATCCATTATTAATGAATGCCAGATTCTTTTGGGACAAATAAATTCTTCTCTAAATTAGGATAAGTTAGGATACTAATGTATTAGTATTCTGGAGAATTTTGTCATCAGGGAGAACCATCTTAACCCTAAATTTCTTCCTAATTAGATCATGGAACAGTTTTGGATTTATGAGACAAATGCTGGTTTCAGGTATGGGATGAGGTTGGCAGGTTTGGACCTAAAGGAGGGGAGATTTTTACAATAAAACAAAGGAAATAATTCCTCCTAGTTAGGAACTATATGTTTGTGTGTGTGTGTGTATATATACATATATATATATATATACACATATATGTGTGTGTGTTTGATTTCATACTTTATTTTTTAGAAGGAGAAATACACTAGCATAAAAATTCTCCTGAATTCCTTGTTAACGTTATATGGGCTGCAAGGAAGGGCTCTACACAACTTACTTTGGGAAATTATGGCCTAATATAATATCTTTTCCAGAGCACCTCTTTTCTTCTCTATCGGGGAATTGTCCATATACTATGCTTCCTTCTTTCCATTGTTTTTCAGTGTTCTCAACTGTTAATTACATCTTAGAATATCAGCATTGCCAATCGGAAAGGAATTCCAAAAAGAACCCTAAAATAATCAGAATCTGTATACAAAGACCTGGATAGGATAATTAAGACTAGCATTCATGATAGCACTTGAAAGTTTGTGAAGCACTTTACATGAGTTTTCTCATTTGATCCCCACAACAACCCTATGATGTAAAAGGCTGTTATTAATATCCACATTATACAGAGGAAGAAACTGAGATGGCGAAACATTAAGTAACTTGCCCAGAGTCGCACAGCTAACAAGTGTATAAATTGGGATAGGAATTGAAGTCTTCCTGGCTCTGAACCTGGTACTGTGCACAGAGTGATAGACCTGGAATTAGGAAGACCCAAGTTCAAATCCCCACCTCAGGCACTAGCTGTGTTATGCTGGGCAGGCCACTTTAATTTGTCAGGCTTTCCCTAACTGATTTAGATGTGCCCTTATCCCATAACTTAGTGGATAATTGGAATTGGGGAATTTAGCCTGATTTAAAAAAAAACAACACATGTAACAAATGTAGACTCCAATCCCCATGCTTACCCCTAGTCATTTTACTTGGTATTCAGTTAAGATGTTCCTTAATGACTCCTGGGAGATAACCATATTTTAACACAGTATTATAGAGAAATGATCATCCCTTAAATAGCAGAATCCGTACTTTAGAAATAAGAAGAAATCTCATTATTCTTAAAAATCCTAATGTTACTGAACATTGAATAAGGACAATAAAATGGGAATGAAAATAGCTTCTATCTTCCAGGGTTGCTATGAGGATCATATGAGATTACACACACACACACAAACATGCACACACACATAAACACACACACAAACATGCACAAACATACACATACATGCATATATATGGAGAGAGAAAACTGCAAACTTCTTAAAATGCTGTATAAATGTTAGCTCCTATTAGCTATTGTCATGTTTGTAGTTTTTCATTCACAAAAACTGGATTAATAAAAATTTTCCTGGATAAATTCCGGTTACCTGAGTAAGAATATACTGAAGAAGGTGTGGGATACTGTTATCTGATGGGAATAAAATACAATTATTTTAATTTGTAATGGTGAGGAATCAGGGAAATCCAGACCTGTGAAAGGAAAAAAATAAAGTCTATAATATATTGTATACTTTGGAGCTATGTCTTGTGAGAAAAAGAGATTGAGAGAGAATACTATACAGAAACTATACAAATGAGATGATATTTAATATTATTTCATTGCAGTTAGGCAACTAGTTGGTGCAGCAGATAGAGTGTTGAGCCTGATATCAGGAATACCTGTGTTCAAATCTGGCTTCAGATACATATTAGTTGTGTGATCCTGGATGAAGCACTTAAACTTCGATTTCTTTCATTTTTTTAAAGACATAAAGTTGCATTAATCATGGCTAAAGAAAGCATGGAAATAATGTTAGCAATACTCTAGCATGTAAAGAAAGAAGAAAAACTTAACTTTTGAGTGAAAATAGAAATAATAAATGACCCTGTGCCCCCAAATCCTAAAGTTTCAGTAAGTGCTGAAAAGTCCCCTTGCACATTTCCATGAAAATCTCCATCTACCTTCTCATATTCCTTCAATTATATCTGCTGATTTCAGATCCAGAAATTGAGAATTTAAGTCCATTTAAGAGTGTGAAGGTTTCTTTGAGAGCCACCACCCTGTAGTAGAAAGAACAATGAATTTAGAGTTGGATTGATTTTGAAATTTGGTTCTGCAAAACTCTGTCTTTGATTCAGGCCAAATTGCTTTGTTTCTTAGGGTACCTTCTCATCTCTAAAATAAGAGGGTTGGCCTATCTGACCTCTATGATCCTTCAAATATTAAAGTCCTATGATTCCATAGCACTCTGTTCTACATTGAAGACAAGAAGATTTTTCATTCAATTATAATGTTTTTCTATTTTTAATAATTATTTCTAGGTTAAATGGGTTCCTTTGGGAAAACTTGGGAATGTCATTATTCACATTGTTTTAATGGGAAAACTGTATTCAGAATTCCAAGTAAGGGACTTCAAAGGAATTTTCGAATTTTTAGTTATTGCTGAGGACTGCCTTGTAATCTGTTATCATTTAATTTTTTCCACTACATTGTAGTCCAGACAGTAACATTTCCTTTTTTGCTTTGATTCCTAAATAGATAATAATTATGAAAAACAAATATTTTCATCACAGTTGGAACCATTTGGAATTTTACATCATCGTTTTTGGACTCACAGATATCATTTGTGTACACTTAGTCAGACAAAAGCCAAGAGATATTTTCCTTATTCAATGTTCAGTAATATTAGGATTTTTAAGAATAATGAGATTTCTTCGTATCTTTAAGGTAAGGATTTTGCTTTTTAAGGGATGACCATTTCCCTATAATATTATGTTAAAATGTGACATCTCCCAGGAGTCATAAGGAAAATCTTAACTGACTACTGAGTAAAATGGCCAGCAGTGAGCACAAGGATAGAATCTACACTTGTTGCTACATATTTTTAAAAATCAGCCTAAATTCCCCTATTCCAGTTGTCAACTAAGGCATGGGATAAAGGCATGTTAGGGAAAGCCTGAAAAATTACCCACTTAGTGTTTCAAGAGGCATAGAAAATTCTCACTGCCTCAAAATATTTTTCTTGTTATATATCCTTGAGTCAGGCATGAGTATTCATAGTCTGGGATCATGCCAAAAGCAGTATGCCTACCTCTGCTCCTCCAGGGGCTTAGTGGCCTCACTTTATCTTCTGGTTGTACACAGCCTCCTATTATAGGAACTCATTCAAATCTATTCTCTCTCAAAATTACTCCATACTTTAATATTATACCCTCTTCCTCTTCCATACTTGTAATCAAAATTTCATTTCTCAATGTTGGAACATGGCCAAGTGTTAAAAGGATAAGCTAAAATAGCTGCTTAAAATAATTTACACTCAAGCATTAATGACTGATAGTCAAGATTCTCTAGGGGATATCTGTATTTGAAAACAGAACCTAATTTACTCTTAACACATCTCCAAGGGATAGAATGTGCATGGGAGAGATTATTGAGCAGCTTAGCTTTCTAGTATCCTTTGTCTGGTCTCAGACACTTACTAGCTGTGTTACCTTGGGTAAGTAACACTTAACTGCTGTCTACCTCAGTTTCCTTATTTGTAAAATGGAAATAATAATAGCCCCTACCTCCCAGGGTGGTTGTGAGGATTGTAAAAGGCTTCATATAAACCCTCAGGTTCTGTATATGTCGGCTGTTACCATTGTCCATTGTGGGTATTCTCCACACTCCCCAAATATGAAGTTTGCTAACGTGTTACGGGTTAACTCGTTTAGAGTCATAGGACTACAGGATCATAAGAAGCAGAGGGACATGGCGTATGAGAGAACCTGCCTCTGACTTATACTGGATGGGTGACCCTGGGCAAGTCACTTTGTAGGAAACTTTCTTAAGACTTTTAAGTTTCAGAAAAAGTACATTGATAGAGCTTCCTCCTCTGGGAGTTCTCTATACCAGTGAAACCAATATTTATTAAGTGCCTGCCATTCGCCAGGTTCTGTGCAAACTGGGGATCCAAAAAGAGGTAATACAGTGCCTGACCTCAAGGAGTTACCGTTTAATGGGGGGAGACAACATGCAAGCAAATATGTACAAACAAAAGAAATAATTACCAGAGAGAAGGCACTAGAATAAGAGGGACTGAGGAAGGCTTCTAGTAAAAGACAGGATTTTAGTTGGGACTTAAAGGAAGCCAGGAAAGGCAGTAAGTAAGTATAGTGGAGGAGGGAGAACATTCCAGGCATAGGGGACAGCCAAAGGGAATGCCTAGAGAGAAGACATGGAGTGTCTTGTTTGAGGAGGTCAGTGTCACTGGATCAAAGGGCACATGTTGGGGAGTCAGGTGTAAGAAGACTAGGAAGGTAGGAGGGGACTAGGTTAGGAAGGCTTTTGACTGCCAAGTTAGATGATTTTGTATCACATGGCCAGTCTTTCTTACTGGGATCATATCTCACAGAACTTTGAATAGATTTTTTAGAAAGGAGAAGGCCATTGAAGCTTAGGGGGCCTTACGTAACTTGTTTAAAGCCACACCAGTATGTCAGAGGCAGGATTTGAACCTCCGGTTTCAAAGACTCTGACTCTTCACTTTAACAATTGTGATAATATTTCTAGGAGGACTAAAGAAAAGAAATAAAAAACAGTTGGCTTGGAATAGAAAACACAAATGAAGAAATTACCTTTCAACAGACATGCTGTATGCATGTCACACTCGCTGTCTTAATTTTCTTGATTAGTGGCACTAATATTTTTTTTTGTTGCTCAGGCCAAAAAAAAGGGAGTCATTTTTGACTCCTCCCTCTCCTATGGTATCTAATCAATATAAATTCTTGAAGACGTGGAGCATGGCCAGGAGACTGGGAAAGGGGAAGGGGAAAACTATCATCCTATTTTTTCTCTTTCAAAAAGGCAGAAATCAGTGGGCAAAGATAGGACATATTAAGAGAATCTCTGCCAAAGGAGCCCTTGTTTCCATTTGTAAGAGGTAGGATTCATCAGTTCCTTTAAGATATTTGATTGTTCGTTGGCCTCCATTTTTTAAAATCTCTCTTTGCATTTCAAACATCAAATACCGTGATGTACTCCGTGCTATGTGCCCCCTTTTTGCAAGTTTTTCAATCAAATTTTGTGAAATATATGCTGGAAAGTATGAGTCTGTCTCAATATTCCACTGAGGATGGTATCCTATCTTTTTCCAGATTTCCTTGGTGAGGGTTAGGGGCCAATGAAGTGAAGAAATCCCATAAAGTTCAAACCCTTTGTAAGATGAGCATTTGTGATAGAAAGGTTTAAAAATGTTGGTTGACCAGAATCATGGAATATAAGAATTAGAAAGGACCACACTGTTTCTGACCCTCAATATCTGTGGGATCTTGGGCAAACCATTTACAATTTATCCCTTCCACATTGAAACTTCTCCAATTGCAGTTTTGATATTCACAGGTCAGCATAAGAAATTAAATGGGAATTCTGGGGGAGTTTTGCAGAAGCCACAGATGATGCATAAAGGCTAGCAGGTGACATAGAGCCTACGACCAAATACTTAGCCTAAATTTTACAATAAGGTGCTGTTAAACACCCCATAAAAGAAAGTGAAAAAATTCAAACTTCTTCTCTGGTACAAAAGGAGGGAGAAAAACTTTTATGCTTATTTTCCAAATCTCAAGGGGGTGGGGCAGAGGAGATTGATGAGGTTTGGGACCAAAAAAAACTGACCTGCTGGGTCCCGCTGAGTGAATTCGACTCAAGACTTCTTTCAGCTAAAGTGAAACAAGGTTTATTAAAGATATGACATATTGGGTTGACTCTTAAAGAACCTAAGCATTTGTGATGCTTGTATTGAAAAGCAGGCCAGATAGAATCTCAGCTAGACAGAGTCAGAGCTGGATTGAATCTGAGTCCCTTCATGGAGTGGGGATGGAACTTATATACAGAAAGACTGTGGGAAAGATCTAGATGTGGTCGAGTAGTCTGGGAGGAGGGTCTAAGGAGTATCTTGATGAGCCTGGGGTAACTAGTGATGTCATCAAAGGTGGCAAACAACTGGCGGCAATTGGGAGGTATGGGACAATGGAGGGCTGGGGTGAGAAGCAGGTGGGGCAATCCAGAGGTAACAGACAGAGGAGGCCCAGGCTAGGCCAAGGGCAACAGATCTGAGTATGAAAAGCCAGATTAGGTGGGAAGATTCAAGGGGAGTTCAGGGAGATTCCCAGGGTCTGTACCTCATCATTCTTCCCTCAAACAAATGGGACCCAAATTCTTTTGGGGTAAGGGGTGAAGGTCTTGGCTTTTGAAACTGCTTCCTGCTGGCAAGGGGAGTAGAGCTGTCCCTGCCTCGATGGGTCCTGTTCAAGGGGTGCATAGCCTGAGTTGTCATCTGGAAGCTGATGGCTTGTCCTCTGGAAAAGACAAGCCTGGCAAAGAGGTTAGGCAAACAAGGACCAAACAGGCACAAAAGGAGTATAAAGAAAAGACTATTTCCCTGGCATAAAAGACAGTTTCTCTGGAGAGAATTAAAGATAACTATGGCAAGGCCAAAACACAAAAGAGCATGTTTGATAGGATTTTTTTCTGTCAGAGATACCCTTTTTTTCCAAATTGCTCCATGGGCATGTAGAACATGGAAAGCATATTTTGAGTAAATAAAAACATCAACTGACCTGGGTCTGGAAGGCTAACAACCTCTGGGGTAGCAGAAGTAGCTAGCCCAGGAATTCCCAAATCCCAAACAACTGGCCTGACTGACAATCTCCTACACTTTCAAGTGAACATGGGGAGATCCAGTGCATGGAGGGGAAAAGGAGATGGGAGGTTTAACTAGAGAAAATTGATTCCCCAGTTTCACCATCAGTTCCCTTCCCAACAAGGAGATCCTCAAATAGACAAAGGAGGGGGTATGTCTGGAGACATCCCTTAATTTACCCTTCCATGGCCAAGACCTGATTGGTCCAGGGGCAGGTAGGGCCAGAGTAATTGGTTAAAACAGAGAATGTATCCATGTTAAAGTGGGTAACCTTGCCTTCTGCCTCCATTTTTGCCCAGGGCTTGGTAAGAAAGGTGGAGAAAGTGAGAATGGTGCCAGAACTCAGGGTTTCCCATCAATCTGAGTCTTGAGAAGACTGGAGGACAGGGTACTGGGGGCAGCTCCACCACTTTTCCAACCTTGGGGACAATCCTTCCTCCAATGTCCCTCCTGGTCACATGGGCACAGTTCTACAGGTGTCAGTTCCTGGGCGTTCCTCGGAGGGGCACTTCTTTGACCAGTGACCCTCCTTGTGTCATCAAAAGCAGGTTTTTTTCACTGCCAAAGCAGCTGGGCTTCCTCCAAGGGGGTACCCTGGAGGGGTACTCCTTGGGTATTTTCCTGACCATAGCAACTGCTAAGGATTGAGTATGTCTCTAGCCCTTTCCCTTTGTTTTCTTTCCTTTGCTCCCCCTATGTTTCTATGGTTAAAGACTCCGAAGACCATCTCCAGTAATTGGGCTGAGGTTTTTGGGATTCCCTTCCCAATTTATGCAGTTTCCTCCTGATATCTGGAGCAGATTGATTAACAAAATACATGCTAAGAATTGCTGCCTGTTCTATAGAGTCAGGGTCCAAATTTGTATTCTTTTAATTGCTTCTACTAATCAGTTTTGAAAAAGGACAGGGTTTTCCTTTTCTCCAGGAGTAATCTCCCTAATTTTTTGAAAATTTACTTGCTTTTGAAATGCAGTTCTTAGGCCTTCTAACAGGCAAATTATCATATGATCTCCCTTTCTCTTCTGATAATCCCATTCTGGGTCACTAGTGGGAACAGCACTGCTGTTCCAGGGGGGATATTCTGTGGAGTTGTCGCTAGCCAAATGATCCCCCAACTTTTGGGTTTGTTCCCAGATTCTCTTCTCAAAAGTACAGGAGGCATGGAAGAGGACATGCAGATCACCCCCCAAAAGCTCAAATTGTAGAGATATGTCCCTAAAACCCTCAGTAAACTTTGTGGGATCTTCTGAATACCTCCCCAGTTTCTCTTTAACCTGAATGAGGTCTGAGATGGAGAATGGGACATGAACTCTTAATTGTCCCACTAGGCAAGGCAGACACTTCCTTCGGGGAAAAAACCTTGATGGGTCTTGGGAAGAGAGATAGGAAGACCTACTTAAGAGGGAGGGCCTGGGGAATGCTGCCTGAACTGAATTAGGATGCAAGACCAGGGCATCTGGCTGGCAAGGGGGAGGATCAGCTGGCACCTAAGGAGGGGAAGAGTTCAGAGGGGGAGATAGCCCAGAGACTGATGTGAGGTTGGGGCCTGAGGCCTGAGTGGGCATGGTCTCAGGGGAAGGGACCTAGAGGTAGGCACCTCAGCAAGACCCCTGGCTGGGGCTGGGGGAGTGTAGGCCAAAGCCCTGGGGGCCATAAAAAGGGGATCATCAAAAATGTCCACTTCACCCCTATTGCCCATTTGAGGGGTGGTTCTAGCTACAAACATCTTAACAATCTTTCCTGAGAACAAGGTTCTGAGAGAGCTTGACAAAGGCTATTATGTAGGAAACTTCCATCCATTTTCCTTCTTGGCAGAAGTATGATTCCAACTGCAAAACAATACTCATTTTTAAAGTCCCCATAATGGGCCATGCTTTGTGGCCCTCTGGGCAATATTGAGGTTATATAGTGTTGCAAAAGAACCTGAGCTTTTTCTTTTTAAGTTCTTTAGAGAAATTAAATTTTTCCCAATTTTGCAAAAGACCACCCCAAGGTGAACTTTTGGGAATTGAAAGGATTGATCCATTACGGGAGTGGGGACTGGAAGTCCCTTCCTCTGTAAAGCAGGATCTGGGAGTAAGCCTTGAAAAACAAACAGAACCAAGGCAAAGAAAACACAAAAAAGTACCTGGAGCTTTCCCAATTCCCTAGTGCTGAGAGAATTGAAAGAATCTGGCATACACTTCCAAACAGGGCCTCTGTCCCTGTCCTCCATGCTTCAGGAAGTGTGCCCAACTCCATGGCCTCCAACGTAAGCACTAGACCAGGAACCTGTACCAGTCAGCCTCCTAGCTGTCTGACCTACTGGGACCTGACCTGGCCTGAAAAAAACACTTCCAAGGTACTTGGAGAGCAAGAAGGAGATAAGGAGAGGGAGAGGCTTACATTCCTTCCGGTCTTGGCTGGAGAAGAACTTGAGATTAGCAGTGTTTCCTGGTCAGAGAACCGTATGTTGAGGTCTGGGAACCATAATGATAAGGTATTGTCATGTTTTATGCTCATAATAACTCTGAGAGGTAAGCCCAATTATTGTAATCATTTTCATTTAACAGATGAGGAAACTGAGCCATCTAGAGGTTAAGTGACTTGTCTAAGGTCACATGGCTAGTAAATATCTGAGGCTGGCTTTGAACTCAGGGCTTCCTGACACCAGGTCTAGTGCTTTATGCACTATGGTGTCATCTTGCTGCCTTGGTGCCAGAACAAAGCTTCTGTCAGCTTTGCAGGAATGAGAGAACATTGATTGTAAGACCGATAATCTGTCAGAATTCCTTTTAGAAATATTCCCAAGTAAAATTTCCCAGAAAAATCTGCTGATTCTTAAAGGTGTGTTATCTAACACATGGAATTTCTTTGATATGCTAATAGATGTTGCTACCAACACTGATAAGTATAACTGATAAACAGATCAAAAAACGCTTTAGCTTGATGTATTGTATTACAAAAGGCTATATCCAAAGTCAAGAAGATACAAAACTGTTAATTAAACAGATTTCTACTCGGGAAACCATATTTCAGGTGAGGAGAATACAAATAATTCATAAAACTTTGGGGGGGATCCTGATTTGCATTAGAAAAATTGTGTAGCTCTTTCATTGATCCCAAATGATTTCCTGCTGCAGAAGTCCATTAATACTAACATCTTCTGGTAATACTACATGACTGAGAATCAGAAAAATTATAAATGCAAGTCACCAAAAAGGCAGTGGTAAGGTCATTGACAATTATAACTTAAGGAAGAGAAATGACATAAAAGAGGTTATCAGGAACCTTTAAAACTGGAGGAGATGGACCAGTCATAGAGCCAAAAGAGAAGGATAATAAATGAAAAGCCCAAATGCTACCCTGCTATCCATGAAAAAGAAAAAAGAAGGCCTTCAGCACATTGGGTAAATCTGCTCAACATTTGTGGAAAGACAGGGATAAGGAGTATACAGTATGAGAAGGCCTGGATAGTTTCTGAGAACTTATGGATACAACAGAGTACTTAAAATAAAGTTGAGAAATATGGTGCCTATTGGACATTCAGGCCACTGACTACAATAGAGCAATTTTTAACTTGATCTGAGGAAGGGCAGAGGAGAGGGGGCAGATTGAATAGCAGTTTCATGATAGGAGGAGAATCAAACCCTGTATTTCCAAGAAGTTATGAATGAAATTAACATTTATTTACCTTGACTATTTTGGGCAAATAGTCTTTAAAAAAAACCAGCCAAGGAATCTTTTACACTTTGTATAGGAGAAATCTAATTTTGTTTTCAATTCCCTCCAGAAACTTTATGAAATTTTGGAAATGAACAGGCGTGATGCTGTCACAGAACTAGGTAGGTAGACCTAAAGGACATTTTAATTGTCTGTACTAATTCCCATTTTGTTCTTTCAGGCTCATTAGTTAACTTGCAGTGACTCCAGAGAAATTACTTAACTGCTCGGGGTGTAAGTTTCTTCACCTGCAAAATGAAGGCATTGTATTGGATGATTTCCAAGACCCTTTTCTGCACTAATAATCAGTGATTTCATGTTTTGAGCATAATAAATTATGAGAATATTTAACTGTAAATCTAAAATTACTTGGAGAGGCCTTGGTCCTTTCAAAGAAGGGTGTATTTCTCCCATGTCTTATAATAGAAAGGACACTGAATCTGTGATCACAGGGCATGAATATTTATTCTGTCTCTGTTGCTTGTTACCTGTATAATTTTGTTCTGGTCCTGGTTTTCCTTATTTGTAAAAAAAAAAAAAAAACTCAAACAAACTCCCTTTCTGCTTTAAGTCCTATAACTCTATAATTTCTTCCTTGCCCCTAAAGAAAAATACCTATAAAATCACTGTCCTTGAGATATTCTTGAGTGTTTCTTCTTTCAGATTTAAGCCTTGAGTTGGTTTATATTCTTAGATGGAAACTGAGGGTAGAATTTAATGAACTTTTAAGATCTCTTCAAGACCAAGGGGTATTATGATTGTATAATCTATGTTTCAAGGTAAAACTTCACCTTGTCTACTATTACAGAGTTTAAGAAAGGCACCTCACAGAAAGGATGACCTTAGTGTAGTCATCCTTTTCTTTTTGCCATAATGCATTTCTGGAAACCCTATTGGAAAGCAAAATTGGTGAAAGAGCGGTCCTAACTTTTGGTTAAATGTAAAAACATAGGGACAAGTAGGGACACAACGAATAGACCCATCCCTCCTCTGGTCCCACCCTTCACCCCCACTGAAGAAGACTCATTTTCCTGAGCCACAGACCCTTAGCTAGGTGATGCTGGCCAAATCACTTAACCCTGTTTGCCTCAGTTTCCTCATTTATAAAATGAGCTGGAGAAGGAAATGGCAAACCGCTCCAGTATCTTTGCCAAGAAAACCTCCAATGGGGTCACAAAGAATGGGGCATAACTGAAAACAGCTGAAATGACAGAACAGGAAAAAAACCCCCAGCTACCTCATTCTTACCACCAGATGGGGCCAATGCCTCTACAACAAAATGTGGAGGTCCGCAGTCAAAGATCAGCCTCATACCTGGGCCATCTTTGGAGACCAAGGAAAACTGAAAAAAAAAAAAAGTGGATAAATGAAGAGCACTTTCTCGTTTATCGATTTCTTAGGTAACACTGGATGATTGGATTGATGAACTGAAAAGAATTTTTAATTAGTATGTCCTTTGTTTTTAACTAGTTTTTTAATATATAATATTTATATATTATATATAATATAATTATATATAATATATTATTATAATATAATTATATATAATATATTATTATAATATATTATATCTAAATTAAATATAGTATATATTTATTTTTTAGCTATATTAACTATAATAGTTTTTAACTATTTTATATATATTTGTATTTATATATTTATATATATTTATATATTACATATTATATAATATTTTATATAATATAATTATATATAATATATTATATATAAATTAAATATATATTATATATGTTTATATATAAATATATAATATATATAATAGTTTTTAACTATTTTTAACTATTATGAGATATTCTTTGAAGATTCACAAATGCTAGGAATTTTGGTTGGGAATATCTAGAGGATTAAAGAACTTAAGATATGATTTTTTAGCATGGCCTTTAGTGGGGAAATCACTTTATAACTGGTTGTACTTAAAATTGTTTTAAAATGTATGTCATAAAAAAATCAGTGAAGCTTATTTTTAAAAGTTATGTTAAGGAAAATTAATACGTTTCTACCAAGAATAAGAAGTTTGTGTGTCAGAGGTCTGGGAGAATCAGGAACAATTTTATTCTAACTTCAATTACGTTGTGGAAAGGGAAGACTGGATTGAATTAGAAAAGCTTGTTGTTGAAGGAAATCCTTCAATGTCATTATCAACAAAAGGTATTTATTGAATGCTTACCATTCGGGATATAAGGGTGGAAATTTAGGTTAAGGCAATATTGTAGAGGACTTGAATATCAGGCTGATGAATTCCAGTTTCATTATGGAGGCACTGAAGAGTCATGGAAGATCTCTGTGAAGGGCATGGCATGAACAGACTGTGCATAAGGAAGCTCAGTTTGTTATTGGTACAGGATAGACTGAAGAGGAGGAGGGAGAGAGAGAGAAAGAGCCAACAGAAGAGAGAGACACACACAGAAACAGAGAGGGAGAGAGAGATGGGGGGGTGAGGAGAAAGAGAGAGAGAGAGAGAGAGAAGAGAGAGAGAGGGAGAGAGAGAGAGAGAGAGAGAGGAGAGAGAGAGAAGAGAGAGAGAGAGAGAGAGAGAGGTGGGAAGATATTGTCAGTTAAGCCAATTAACACAAGAAAGAGTTAATGACGATTTGGGGCTGAGGTTGTGGCAAGTTAAGTATAAAGATGATTTAGAGGTGAAATATGACGTGGAAAGAAACGTCTAAATGGAATTGCCACAATCTGTATCATCTTTGTCTCTTGCTTTATGTTTACACACCATGGGAAACCTATCCTATTTTACTATGTTGTTGTAGGAGGCATGGCTCTAATACCAGCATTCTCTTAGTTCAGGTTCATTGTTGAGATGAAATGAGGGACTTAACAGTCACTGAAAGGTTAAAAAAAGCTTTACTATTTTCTAAAACAGCAAGGTTATGCAACAAGGATGTAATCACAGTTATCTCTTCTGGACTTGGCTTTCCTTGTCTCCACATAGAAATGTTTCTGGTCATCGGGTCAGGCTATGATGAAGAACACAATGACTCTCATAGGCTGCAGAAATCCAAGTCTCAGACTCTGTGTGGTTGGGACTTTTTATGCCCATAGATGACCCAAGAAGCTGCATCAGGGAACCCAGGGCCAACTGGGCCCCAGGGGGCAGCTCTGTCTTCTTTTAGGTAAAGCCTCCCCATGGAGAGGCTACCTCGCCATGGTGAGGGGTGTAGGGGCCAGTACCAGTACCAGTACCTTTGGTGTGATGGATGCCACACCCTTTTCAGGGCTCTTCCACTTTGGTGTCCTCCTGTTTCACCTTACTCTCACCTGTGACTCCAAGAAGCTGCAGCATGCACAGCGGCCACACCCCGTTAACCCATTTCAGCAGACAGGCCAAACCACGTTAAGGGTAACCAGTGGTTCTGAAACCCATTGATGAGTTAGGAGGATGTATACCCCAAGCATGTGAAGACTTCATCTGATGGAATGGGCAGATGAAAACAGTTTGTTCCAATGGCTATGAAGGCAGATGAAGCAGGCAATATGGAGCACTTAGAGCTTGGTTAGACACCAAAAACACCAGGTTCATCCATTGCATCCTGAGCCATCGCCAACCATCTTCACTCTGTCCTGCCACTGGACTACGATGACTCTGGAGGGGAGAGTAAGGCTGACCACTTTGTACAACTCTGCTTCACTTAAATCCAATTTATGCACGAATCAGAAGACATCACAAATACCATTTCACTATTATGCCTTAAAGTCCTATGGCTACAGACAAGTGATGAATCAGCAGGTGCAGATACACTGGGAGATGTAGTCACAACCCTGCACACAGGCGGCCCAGGCCATAGGATTGTTTCTCACTGGAAGCAGCAATGGGACTTGGCAGCCCCATGGGTGTTTGAGCAGCTTTTTAAGGGTTGTACTGCTCACCTCCTGGTGTGAGGAAGGGGGCTAGAAAAGGTACCCTAAACATTGCCTGCTTACCCAACCCTGGCCTGATTTCCATAACAGGCTGGGAATCCCACTATGCAGTTGAAACACAAAAAAATGTATGAAAACATCTGCAAAGATGATTCCACTCACCATCAGCAGATGGAACATGTACACACTAATAGACAACACAAAATCCTGTAGACCTCAAAGGAAAACTGCTCTTGTTGCAAGAGAACTCAGCAGTGTCCCATTCAAATAGCAGCCCTGAGTGAAACAAGGTTGGCAAACGAAGGCCAGCTTCCTGAAGTTGGAGCTGGATAAACCTTTTTCTGGAATGGGTGTGGTGAAGGGGAGCACCGTGAAGCTGGCATGGGGTTTGCAATCAAAACTAATCTAATCAGCAAGTTGGCATGCCTGCCAAAAGGAGTGAATGAGGCTCATTATAACGCCATTGCCACTCACAGGAAAATGCCATGCCACCATCATCAGTGCCTATGCTCCCACCATGACAAACCCTGATGAAGTCAAAGAAAAATGTTAAGAAGACCTAGAGACCCTTATTGTCAATGTGCCAAAAGAGGACACACTTATAATTCTGGGTGACTTTGATGCTAGAGTAGGCTCAGACTACCAGACTTGGCAGGGAGTCCTAGGGAGAAATGGAGTTGGAAATAGCAACAGCAATAGTCATTACTGCTGAAGACTTGTACATCACATGACCTTCTCATCACCAACACTGTCTTCTGCTTACCTAAACACAATAAAACTTCATGGATGCACCCTCTCAACAAACATTGGTATCTAATAGATTATGTGATTGTAAGGAGAAGAGACAGATAAGATATGAGAGTGACAAAGGCAATGTGTGGTGCAGAGTGCTGGACTGATCCTTTCCAAGCTAAATATTTGCATTCATCAAAGTGCTGACCCCAAGGCAAAATGACTACCACAAGAATTAATGTTAACACATTAGAGCTCTTCTCTGAGCGTGAACAGTTTGCTGCAGACTTGGAGGGAAAGTTGAGTCAACATACAGTTGGCAATGGTGGAGCAGAAAAGGAGTGGGCAGCCCTCACAGATTTGGTGCACAGCACTGCATTTGCTCATCTGGGTCAGAACACTCACAAACACCAATACTGGTTTGATGAAAATGATGGGGAAATTCAGAAGCTGCTAAATGAAAAACATAAATACCACAGGATTTACCAGCAGGATAGTTCATCCACCTCTAAGAAGGCAGCATTTAATTCCATCAAAAGCAAAGTACAAGCAAAGCTTAGAGAGATGCAGGATTCTTGGCTCAGTAAGAAGGTAGATGAAATTGAGTTTTATGCTGATAATAACAATCCAAAGCGTTTTTATGATTCCCTGAAAGCTCTTTATGGACCAAAAATCTATTGTGCATCACAACTACTCAGTGCTGATGGAACCACATTAATTATTGATAAGGACGTGATCCTAGAGAGATGGGCTGAACACTTCCATAGGGTTCTCAACAGACCATCATCAATCAATGCTGAGGCCATTGACCATTCACCTCAGGTTGAAGTCAATCCCTCCTTAGGTGAACTTCCAACTGAAGAAGAGATTTTGAGGGCCATTAGGCTCCTTTCATGTGGCAAAGTACCAGGTGCTGATTCTATTCCATCTGAGATTTACAAGGTAGGGGGACCATTGCTCATACAAAGCTGAAATTTTCCAGGTTATATGGCAAGAAGATGTTATCCCCCAGGAGTTCAAGGATGCCTCCATTGTCCATCTCTATAAGGGTAAACGGAACAGGTTGTCCTGTGACAATCACAGGGGGAGGTTTCTCTTAGTCATTGCTGGCAAAATTCTTGCTAGAGTCCTCCTTAACAGGCTGATCCTTAGCCTGGAAGATGGTCGTATACCTGAGAGCCAGTGTGGCTTCAGAAAGGGCTGAGAAATAGTCAGCATGATGTTGGCTGCCCAACAACTCCAGGAGAAATACCAGGGGCAGAACAGAGGTCTGTACACAATGTTTGTAGATCTGACCAAGGCCTTTGACACTGTTAGTCGTGAGGGCTTATGGAATATTATGTCAACATTTGATTCATCAATATTGTATGTCAGTTTCATGATGGCATGTTTGCCATGTTCTGGATAACAGACAAAGCTCTTATGCCTTCCCAGTCACCAATGGAGTAAAACAGGGCTGTGTGTTTGCTCCCATGCTTTTTAGCATGATGCTTTCAGCCATGTTGATAAATACTTTCAATGAGGGTGAACACGGCATCAAGGTCAACTACTGTACTGATGGCAAGTTCTTCAATTTGAAAAGGCTACAAGCCAAGACCAAAGTGGAGGGAGTGTTGGTGCATGATTTTCTGTTTGCAGATGATTGTGCACTCAATGCAGCCTCTGAAGCTGAGATGCAGCAAAGTATGGATCAATTCTCTGCTGTCTGTGCTAATTTTGGCCTAATAATCAACCCCAAGGAAACACAGGTGCTCCATCAGCCACCACCACACCATCCATACATGGAACCATCAATTACAACAAATGGAGAAGTTTTGAATGCCATGGATAAGTTCACTTACCTTGGTAGTATACAATGAGGTTGATGCACGCATTGCCAGAGCTAGCTCAGTGTTTGTGAGGCCCCGAAGAAAAGTTTGGGAGAGAAGAGATATTAGACTGACTACCAAACTGAAGGTCTACAGAGCCATTGTGCTGACCTCATTGTTGTATGCCTGTGAAACATGGGCAGTCTACCAGCTCCATGCCAGGAAACTGAATTGCTTCCATTTGAACTGTCTTAGGAAGATTCTGGCAGGATAAGTTAGCTGAACTGCCAAATATTCAAAGCATGCTTCAGAGAGCTCAACTCCAATGGGCTGACCATGTTGTTTGAATGCCAAATGTACACTTGTTAGAAAGACTATTTATGGAGAAGTCACATGGGGCAGGTGATCACATGGTGGCCAGAAGAAATAAGGTCTCACTCAAGAACTTTGAATTTGACTGTGCAACATGGGAGACACTGGCGCAGGACCTCTCAGCATGGTGTGCCCACATAATAAAAGCTGCTGTGCTCTTTGAGCAAAGCAGAATGGAGACAGCACAAAGTAAACACAGGATGTGCAAATTTGGGATATTCACCCCAAATATTAAAATGAACCATCTGTGCCCAACCTGTGGTAGAGCCCGAGCTTGTATTGGTCTGATCAGCTACAGTTGGACACACGGAAGATTCACTTTACAATGGTGATGTCATTTTGGTCCTCTTTGAAGAAGAAGGACAACAAACCAATCAACCAACCCATGGTGAATTGGGAGAAAGAAGCTTCATGGTCCTATCACCAATTATTATAGTCCTATGATGGTTTAGCTGAGTTGTACTCCTAGGAATGAGCTGCCTGAGAGACACCTGAACCTGTAAACTCAACTCTACAGTGCCAAGTCAGGTTTAATGACCCTCACGTAACCAGATGATGGCACAGCCTTTTGGACCCAAGCAAGTGTTGCACATACTTGCTGCTGGGCAGAAACATAAGTGAAAACAGACAACCTAAAACACTGAGAAAAAAATACCTAGAAAACTAGTAACTTGTGATCCAGCTGGATCCTATCAGAAGTGGGTCCACTGGCTACTGAGAGTTATAATTGTGCGCATGAATGTGCCTAGGGATTGAGTGGTAAGGAGAGAGAGTTTGACTCAAGGGTTAGACCTGAAGAAAGTGGGTGTTGTTGGAAAGGAAAAAAAAAATAAGAGCAGAAAGGTCTGAAGAAACAACACTACTGTGGAATAGAGCTTTCCTCATGGAGAGGGCTGATTTATATTAGTGGTAATTCAAAAGTGGCAGCTAGGTGGCAGAGTGGATGAAGTTCTGGGTCTGGAATCAGGAAGACTCACCTTCCTGAGTTCAGGTCTGACCTCAGACACTTTCTAGCCATGTGAACTAGGCAAGTCACTTAACCCTGTTTGCTTTAGTTTCTTCAACTGTAAAATGAAGCAGAGGAGGAAATGGCAGACCACTCTAGTATTGTTGTCAAGAAAACACCAAATGGAGCCATGAGGAGATGAACATGACAGGGACAGATGAACAACAGCAATGCAAAAATGATTTTAAAAAAAACTTTAGAGTTTATAGTTAAAAGTTGAACAGTATAGTGAACCTCAATTGATACCCTGTGTGTGAAAGGGAGATTGGTATGGATTGAGATGATAATTTTAAAAGAAGTAATGTTAAAAAATGCCTTGCTTTCATAGCTGTGTTAATATTGTCAAAATGAAAGTTTTGTTAAAAGAGGTAAACAGGCTAGGTAATACATATTTATTCCCTTAAAGCTAGCAAATATGTGCTGTTTGGAGCCAAAATATAAATTCTCACTGTTTGGTGAAAGAATGACAAGCTTTTTATGTTTTAGAATAATCCCAACTCAGGGTTTCTATGCCACTCAAATTTATGCTCTCCATATGTGTTTAACTATATTGTGAGAAAGGAAAGGTGGTAAATATAATAATATTAGAGAGTTGACAAAAAGTCAATTGAAATGACTACCCAAGGTATCTGTGTTTCCTTTACCTTTAACTTGCCATAACATAGCATATGTCCATAAAATATTGAGATAAAAAGAAGCTCCATTATCCAAGATAGTGTCTCTGGTTAAGGGTCTCATCCTTAATGGCCATAAATAGAAAAAAATGCTCTCAAGACTGACCTTGTTGACATAGGAAGAGGTATTATTCTCTGAGTGAACTCAGACAACAAAGAGATATCTGTTAGGTCCAGGCTGTTCTTCTGGTTGATTAGTTCAGCCTTTGGCCCTTGTTGAGGTTCAAATAGTATTAAACGATTATCAATATATATATTATAACATTTGTAGGCTTTTATTTAAATTTGAATGAGAGAGGGAATGTAAGTAGCTGAGGATAGTTGTCATGTTAAGTCATATGGTGTGACAGGAAGAGCACTGCATTTGAAGCCAGAAGAAACCTGGATTTAAATCATCCTGCTTCTGATATTTAATAGTTGTGTAACTGGGCAACTGACTAAACCTCTTTGATGATCAATTTCTTCATCTATAGAATGGGAATGAAAGTACTATTTTTGTTAATGAAGAAGTTGTTTTAAGGGTCAAATAATATAAACTTGTATACAAGGTACTGTATACAAGATAAACTTGTAAAAGTTTTTCATCTTCATTCTTTAATTTTTTTCATTCAATTTTATTTTTAATTCTGAATTTTCTCCCTTTTGCCTCCCTCTCCCTCAGGCATTGAGAAAGCAAGAAAAATTAAGTCCGTAACAAATATGTATAGTCAAACAAAGCCAATTCATGAATTAGCCATGTCCAAAAAATAAAAATATGCCTCAATCTGCATCTGTCACCTGTCATCTTTCCATCTGGATGTGGATAGGTCTCCTCAAGTTTTGTTCAGTCATTTCAGTCGTGTCTAATTCTTTGTGACCCAATTTGGGATTTTCTTGGCAAAGATACTGAAGTGGTTTGCCATCTCCTTCTCCAGTTCATTTTACAGATGAGGAAACTGAAGCAAAAAAAGGTTTCATCATGGTTCCTCTGGAATGGCAACTGGTTCCATAATTTGTAAATCTTCAAAGTACTGTATAAATGTCCAGTGTTATTAGTATTTCTCTATATTTGGAGCAATGTAGTAATTTCCCTTGAATCAGATCCACCTGGAGTAAGAGCCTGCTTATTTAGATGGGGGAGGGTGTGTGCTTCCTCTGACTATGAGTTCCTCACAGCCCTGTGTTAGTGCCTCAGACTCACGATGATGGAGTGCAAAGAGCACAGAGGTTTGTGTCAGAAGAACTGGATCTTGGGCAAGTTCCCTGGCCTTCCCAAACCTCAGTTTCCTCATCTATAAATTGGGGATAAGAATTCTCTCTTTGCCTACTTGAGAACCAAATGAGATAATGAATATAAAGTGTCCCATAACTGTAAAGCATCACCTAAATACAAGCTACTCTTACTGACAATCCTTTACTTTAGGCCTGATAGAACACGAGTGCAAAGAAGTTGTCATTGCCTTAAAAACCAAGCAAGCCATACGGAACGTGCTTGGTAAGGCAATGAAAAATCTAAGATACCTTTGGTCAAGGGGCATCATTGATAAAATTGAAGGAACCAAGATGAACAAGGTAATGTGATGATTCTTGTTAAAGTTAATAAGTGCTCATACCCCCTTTTCCACTAACCTCTTTCCTAGACCTCAAGTATAGTAATGGTTTTACTTGGTTTTCTGCTTTGCAGTGATGGATGCCAGCTAGTTTGAGGAAATGTGAATGGGGTGGGAGAGCAACGGACAGCTAGATGGGTTAAGACCAGGGGTGAGGAAGCTGCGGCCTTGAGGCCACATGTGACCTTGAGGTTCTCCACCTCTGGTTAAGACCCTTCATTGCTTGCAGGTTTTTTTGGATGCCAGTTAGAGCATCCCTTCTCAGTTGCTAGTACCTTGCTCTCTGATATCACCTTCTATCCACCTAATTATTGACGTGTTCTCTCACACTTAGAGTGTAAGATGTTTGAGAGCAGGGGCTATTTTTTCTTTTTTTTTGTATCCCCAGCACTCAGTACAGTGCCTGGAACAGAGTAAACATTTACTAAATGCATAATGATAATTGATTAATGCAATCATGACAAATCAATAACATAGCTTTAAGGATTCTGGATCAAATAAAGACTGAAAATTGGAAGTAGAAAAAATTTCTTTTAAAAAAATCAAATTGGAAATAGGTGGCATAGAGGACAGAGTGGTGAGCCACCTAATTTCCTTCTTTCAGCTTCAGTATATATATAGAAAACCTATAAGTTTGAATCTTTAGTATTTTTCAACAGGAAGATACCAAACTGATCATTTGAGCATAAAGACAGCAAAGTGTGTGGTAACTGAATGGTAAAGACTTAGTAAGTACAGTAGTAAGTACATAGTAAAGAAAAGTATGTACACTTGGAGGGAATATGCTCATGAAAATGATGAACAAGATGAGAGTAAGGGGGAAAGGATAGCCAGATAGACAATCATTTAAGTAGAACACATGACTCAGTGAGTTAAAGGTAAAGAAGAATATAACCCCACCCCCAGATTCTTTAAAAAAAAGTATTTATAAAGATAAATGTCAGCTGACTTGATAATGATCATTTTGTTTGTATTTAGCTATTTCTTGCCAAAATAAAATCGCTGGGCAACTTTCCAATGACGATCCCTCCCCCTACTCCTGAGAAGTTTCTCCACAATATTGTTTGGCTGGAGAATAAAGATGTTCTCATTGAATTCTTTAAGGTAAAGCTTCTTGTTTTTCTTAGGGGCTCAGAATTGCTGATAATCAGTTTGCATTCTCTAAGGTCAGCTGGGCAGAATTGGTGTTATTCAGAATGTTTGCTTCCCTGTGGTTCACTAGGATGATACATATCTGTTTCCTGCATCACTGGTGGGCCAGAGTGAGACCTGAAGGGAGCATCAACCAAGCTAGTATTCATTCAGGAGACCTAAATGGTAATTCCCACTATGCTGTTTAGTGGCTGTGACTTTGGGCAAGTCACTTTATATATCTAGGTTTCAGGGTTCCTCGTGTGCAAACCTAAAAGCACTATGTAAATGTGAGCCAGTTTTAGCATGCATTTTTATCATCTTCATCATGCAAACCCCTTCCCACTGATAGATGATTTCCTAGAATACTTTTAGGGGAATGGGGGAAAATGGCAGCCTATGATCTATAACAAACTGGAATTTCAGTATGTGTGGTAAAACTTGATTTGGCTCTGGCAAAGGAATAAATGAAAGATGGTTGTTCTTAGTGTGGGCATTATTAAATGTCCTATGAGACTGTGATTTGGATTAGGCTTTACAGAGTACCTATGGAATTCCAGTGGTTTGTGAATGTTTTCTTCCCAGACTTGTAAGCATGGTCTGTTACCATCTACTGTGATGACAACTTGATTTACTCCAAACACCTGTTTCAGCATACTATGCAAGAATGCTCAATACTCACGTGATTTCATTCCTTCAAAACTTCTTCCAATGATGCAGGTCAAAACCCATCCACATCGCCCCATTCATGCATGTATGAATGGTTCTAAAAATACTTGTTTCATAAAAAGTTTAAGAAGTTGATGTTGGACCTCATGGAAATTGAGTCCTATGACATAACATCTCTTTGATGCATGTAGAAGGATGTCTACAAGGATGATGCTGTCCTTAACTGGAAAGTCCTCCGGAGTACCCATAAGTATATATTTCAGATGAGAAATACATAGATATTGGTACATGGAGACCTCTATGCTGTGTACCTAAGTTGGGAAAAGCTTGCTTCAATCATTGCTGAATCATTGGAATACTTCCTGGAATTCTTGGGCTACTACCATTGTTATTTTTTTCCATCCTGAGTGTATCAAGTGCTTGCCTAAATCTGATCAGATTTTTGAAGCTCTGAAACATTTTTATTCTCTCGGATCCATTTGACACAAACTGACTGTGGCCATTATCTCAGCCCAACTGGGATCCAACCCAGTTATAGATCTATGTACCCTTACAGACCAGAATTACATCATACTGGGAAAAGGGATTTTTGGCTCTCAAGGTCTTATTTGAAAACTTGGCTTTCCTAAATCCTTGTCACAATGTACAACCCCTTGATAACATCTTTAAGTAAGCCACAAACTGAACTAGGATCATATTTAACCTCAGATACAAAACATTACAGTGAGCCTAAAATGCCTTCTCCCATGAGCTCAACTGTCTAGCCCTTTCTGAGTCAGCTAAATCTACTGGGCTGATTTGTCTGGCAGACTATGTAGCAAGCCAGCCTTTAAGGGTCTCATTCAGAAACTAAAGCTGACAGATCTATATGCATCATAATCCTTATCTTATGTGACCCACACATATGCTATTGTTTCTTTTTCCTGGGCAAGAATATCTGAACATAAGTTCTGTTCTCATACTACAATCTTTGGGCCGCTTTTACCTATTCAAACCCCTGCACTCTGTGATGCATGGCACAGGGAAGTGCATATTGGAACATAAATGTATACCTGGATTAAGGAAGTATATAGGCCTCCTGCAACCCTTTCTGATTCCCCCAGGGTGTGGACCTTGTGTTTTATTTATAGACTCTATGCAATTACGATGTCCTTTTGGGGACTGCTCATTGAAATGGTCCACTTTTTTCTCATACCAAGGGTGCAGTGGTGGCCTTGTCTGCTTACATGTATATATAGAGCAGTTACCAGCTCTTTGGTCTTCCCAAATTTCTTATTCCAGGTTTGATGTTCCAGCTTTCATCCTATTTTTGGTTTAAGTGTATCTCTAACCTACAAACTGAAGTCAACTTATCTTCAGCATGCCATTCTCAAGCAAATGGTGATAGGAAAATAATTAATTGAACCCTGGAATAAACACTTTCTCTCCCCCAATCCCCATTCTCCATCACCATAACAATTGAATTTGGAACCTCCCCACCTACGAAAAGAAGCATGCTTTCCCCACGATATCCAGGACTACCTTTTTCCTAGATAGTAATTGTTCATATTATACAAATCTTCCCAGAGATGGCTGTTTTTGGGACAAAAACACATATGAGAGAAGATTGAAATGAACCCTTTAAACAAGAATTTGCCATGAGAACTACGAAGATAGACAAAAGTAATATAGATAATAAAAAGGAGGGAAAAACTCAACTTTTAAATTCTTTGTTCAGGGACAAATTATTTTCAATATTTCAATTATCTTTTCATCTTTAGGTAAATAAGCCTAAGGACTTCTCTATCTAATGTTTTCTATTCTGCCTTTTTTTTGAAAATTACTGTTGTATACAGGCGAATTACCTAATATCAATCAACAGAATACTTATCTCTCTATATGTGCATATGTAGACATTATACATATCTATGTTATATGTGTGTAAATGGATTAGCTCAGTTGTTTTAGTCATGTCCAATTCTTTGTTGACTCCATTTGGAGTTTTCTTGGCAGAGATACCAGAGTGGTTTGTCATTTCCTTCTCCAGCTCATTTTATAGGTGAGAAAATTAAGGCAAAGAGGGTTAAGCGACTTGCCCAGGGTAACTCAGCTAGTAAGTGTATGAAGCTGGTTTTGAACTCAGGAAGATGAGCCTTACTGACTTCAGGCCTGGTACTCTATCCACTCTGCCACCTAGCTGCCTGTAAACTAATTAGGATAAAATCAAATAATGGAACTTATTAACATACAATAAATCTGATGTCTTTTTACATCTTTAGAAAATTTAACATATAGTAAGCCCTCCTTTTGCCTCAATAGCTTGTTTTACACAATTTGGCATTCAGTTCCCAAGATTTTGACATACTTTCTTTAATTTTTCATCATGAAATCACACATCACACCTAATATTGATCGTCCTCAGGGGTGGGTAGGTAAGTATTTACCAATTAGCTAGGGTGGTGTGGGGAAACTGAGAAGATTCTCCCCAGTCCCTCGCCACATGACCTGACATAAGGAATGTAACTTAAAGGTGATATGCATAACCGGGAGTGCCAAAGGAAGCAGCATATAAATATTGGAAGAATTAACGAACCATGCAGCCAGGGAGAAAAGACCCTTTTCCTTAAGAGTCATAAAACTCCTTAAGGGAGGAGCTGTCTGTGTTCAAGCATCTGGCCAGTCCTTGGGCACATACATCAAAGTAAACATCTGGAACTTTGGCCAACATTCCTTCTTTGTTCTCTGGTCATTTTCCCCTGAAGCTACATGTGTAAAGGGATTGAGTGGGAGAAGGATCTTTTCAGGTCTTTGCTTCAGAAGCCAGGACACCTGATTCTGTCAGTTCTCCCAGTCAAGACCTTTGCTGACTGCTTCCCTCCTTTCAGGCTCCCTGGTTGTGCCAAAGTGATGAAGCTCAGACTTGGCTGGCGATGTATTTCTTCTCTTTTTCTATTCTGTCTTAACTATTATCTATTAGATTATATGTATACATTTGCTAACTTTCACTATTTGTATTGTTAAATAAATTTAGTTGCCTATTAAGCTTGTTTGAATGTGTGCCATTGTATCTTAACATCTGAATCTAAAGGGAAAGTACTATGCAGTCCATTATCCCTTTTGATTACAGATGGGGAGAGGAAGGGAAACATGACACATTTTTAAGTTTAATTGGCTTTATTAACATTTTCTCTATCACTTCATTTTAGAGTTCACTGGTCACAAACCTCCAACAAACCCTCAGTGCTTCCTGACCCAGATGAAAGCAGAATTGGGAAATGTTTGACAAAATAAAATACAACACAACATAGATGATTTAATTTTGGTTTTCTGATGCAATGTGAGTCCCCAAAGCATCCATTTCTATTTGAGTTTGGCATAGTTGGTCTAGACAATCAAGAAAGCAGTAAATCAAACCCTGATTTGTAGCACTTGCTGATTTCCAAGATATAAATGCTCATGTTGAAAATGAACAAAAGCTAGCTCCAGTACAATCCCAAGAGCCCTTTATCAACATTCTTATTTTCCCAAGTCTGATTTTGAAAGGCAGCATGATGCAGTGAAAGGGAGTGTGGTGCAGTGGATAGTGTTAGACCTAGGAGTCAGAAACACCCGACTTCACATCTTTCCCTAGCCTCTCACTGACAGGCTAGACAAGTCACTCATCATCGCTACCCTCATCTGTAAAATTAGGGAGTTGGACTTAATGACTTCTTTGGTCCTTTGGATTCTAAACTCATGATATTTTGATTAAAGCTCATTACTTTCCAATAGGATTTAAATCAAGTGAGTTCCCAAGCCATGGATGCATGTTTATCTACAATTCTTGCATTAACTAAAAGTGGGGAAACCAGCTCAATCTGATTTCATCTGGGTCAGGATCAGATGTTCTAAGTCAGCCTACAGTGAGTAGAAATACACATGACTGAGCATTGCTATCACAAAATCAATCCATAATAATATTATTGTTAGTTCCCAGCAAGTCATCTCTCTGTCTCTGTCTTGCTATCTCAGTCTGTTTGTATTTCATATTTCTCCTTAGTATTTAATTTAATTTAGAAAACTCAGCTATCATATTTTATGGTCATTTTTATTTTTTCTTTTAGGAAAAAGCCCAGCTTGCCTGTTTTGACTATGGAGATATCATATGTAAAGAGGGTGACATGCCACAAGGAATTTACTTGATTATTTCAGGAATGTCAAGTGTAAGAAACATTAATAACAATGATAAAAGCGTAATTTAAAATAATAAGAAAAATGGTACTCTGGAAGTTTAAAAGCTTTCATAAAACCTCTTCTTTAGATGACTAAACATTTATGCCTAACGTGTATATCATAATCATATTTATTGAATGCTTACTATGAAATGCCAGTTTGAATGAAGCAAAAGCTGGAATTGAGGTTGCTGGCAGAAATATCAATAATCTCAGATATGTAGGCAATACCACTCTGATGGTAGGAAATGAAGAAGAATTAAGAAGTTTCTTGGTAAGGGTGAAAGAGAGCAGTGTAAAAGCTGGTTTGAAATTTAACATAAGGAAACTGGTCCTATCACTTCCTAGCAAACAGAGGGAAAAGAAATGGAACGAGTTTCAGATTTTATGTTCTTAGGTTCAAAGATGACTGCAGCCATAAAATTAAAAGATGCACCTTGGAAGGAAAACTGTGGCAAATTTGAATAGCATACCTAAAAGTAGAGACAACAAAGGTCTGTAGGGTGAAGCTGTAGTTTTTCCAGTGGCAATGTATGGCTGTAAGAGTTGAACTATGAGGAAAGCTGAGTGTCATAGAATTGCGGCTTTCAAATTGTGGTTCCCAGAAGTCCCTTAGACCTCAAGGAGATCACATCAGTCAATGCTTAAGAAAGTAATTCAGGCTGTTCACTGGAAGGTCAAATACTGAAGCTGAAACTTAAATAATTTGGCCACATGATAAGAAGAGAGCACAAATTGGAAAGGACCCTAATTTAGGGAAAGATTGAAGGCAAAAGGAGATGGGGACAGCAGAGGGTGAGATGGATAGATAGTGTTGCAGAAGGAATGAACATGAACTTGGACAGACTTTGAGTGGAGGACGGAAGGGTCTGGCATGCTATGGTCCATGAGGTCACGAAGAGTTGGACATGAATGAGTGGTTGAATAACAAAAATAAATTGAAAAATGCAATTTAGGAAATTTCCATTCTGGATCTGATTCTCAACAGCAAAGAGGAACTAGCTTCTGGGGTAGAAACTTTGTGCAGAAGTGACATTTCTCTATGTTACAGTTTGTGATAGAAGAGGAAAAGAAGGCTGGGTATAGCCTGGCATGCATCTTGAAGAGTAGATTTCAAAGAGTACAGAGTAAAAACAGATAGAATCCTATGGGTGATCATGCCAACAGGGATGGGAAGCTCTTAACTATGAAATTCTAAAGACAAAGATAAAACATTTGTGATAAAGAAAAGGGCACTCATTAGCCAATTGAAATCTAGGTACAAAAGATGAAAGCAAGGTTAGGTAATGGGAGGATAAACACAAAAAAGAAAGTATGATACAATATATCAAATTGCTTACCATTTTAGGAAGCGAGGAGGAAAGGAGAAAATTTGGAACTCAAAATTTCTTTTAAATGAATATTGAAAATTGTCTTTACATGTAATTGGAGAAAATAAAATACTATTAAATATAAAGTTAAAATTTTTTTTAAAGTGTGGTGCAGCTTCATAAGAATAATCTCAACAGTGTCAAAGATCAGGATGAACTGAGGTTGGTCAAAAAAAAAAAAAAGGAAGGACGAGAAGAGAATTATTTTAAGAAAGTTATACCGGGGAAGGACTTTTGGTTAAGATGTCTGTGTGAAAGGTTAGCAGAGAGGCTGTGCCACTCCCTCATGGGTACTCCCATAATGGCCTTTAAAAAGTACTAGACCAAATAATGATTAAAAAAAAAACAGAGAAAAACTACAGTAAGTGCCTTCTTCCATCCCATGACTGCACTCAAACACAACCCAAGGTCTATCAGACCCTTCTACCAGGAACCTTCTACCATTAATGCAGGTAAACAAGTTGGAAGCCTGCTAGTGTCTGGACCAGAGATGCTTCTGCTCCCCCTGAAGCTTACAGCACTCTGTGTTTGGGGGGAGTAGGATTGAGAGAGAGAGAGGAAGGGAAGATAGACTGAGTGGAGAGGAAAGCCCCAGAGGTCTTGAAAACACTTTAAACAGGGAAAAGAAGGATTCATTCAAATAGGATGTTGAAAGACAGGTAAGCAGTATTCCCATGGGCAGAGATAAGTGAAAATAGCAGTGCAGGCTTTTGCCAATGCTGGACTGAGATCTCAGTTTCTGAACTATTCTCTTAGGGATAGGTGCTATCCCTAAGGAAGATCTAGGAAATTTAAAATGTTATTTTCATTACCCTTTTTCTCCCCCCCCCCACCAGATGAATTTTTGGGTAAGGTGCTGAAACTTGATTGCTTATAATCCTTTCATAAATACTATTTGAGAAAAGAGAAAGTCAAGTAAAAGCTGACAGTATCTAAGATACTAAGAAATATTGGGAGCGGAATAGAAAATTTAAAGAAAGAAAACAATTTCTGGACTTTGAAGTTTAAAATGTAAGCCAGACAGTGATTTCCCTGAAAACTCTCATTCTCCAAACTGGCTAGATTACATAAAATACATTTCCCTTTCAGCACAGTAATAACAAGATTCTGAGAGGGCTCCTGCTTCCTGAGATATAGAGCATGGGTAATGGAAAGGGTACTATAGTCAGAGACAAGTCTGAAACTGAACCCTATTTCTTCCACTCACTAGGTGTGTGACTATAGACAAATTATTTTTCCCTCTTTGAACCTCAGTTCTTTTATCCATAATATGAAAATGATAGTTATTTCTCCACCCATTTCATAGGTTAGTTGTCAGCATCAAATGAGAGAATGTATATAAAATACTTGTAATCATGAGACACTCTAAAAAAACTAAGCTCTTATTACTCCTGGAAGCGTGACTTCTGATTTATATTTTAATTGTGTATGTGTGTGTGTGTGTGTGTGTGTGTGTGCGTGTGTGTGTGTGTGTGTGTGTGCGTTTTTCTCTCTTTGCAGCTAAATGGCTCATTTCTTCACTTTGGAATTCATCCTAAGCTGAGAGCACAGGCAAAATTACCCCAAACATTTACAGAATATGTCACAAGTGGTGACATTATAGGAGAGTTGAGTTGTCTGCTTAAAAGAGAAGCGGGTTATACAGCTACCTGTGAAACTATTTTGCAGGTCAGACATCACTACTTTTTTTTTTTTTACTTTATGTTGCATGAAGGGGTGTACTGGAGTCACCTTGAACCAGCTGAGAGCCAATTGTTAAATTTTCGGTATGAGCATTTGCACATCAGGAATCAGTAAACGTTACCAATCAGGGCTTGATTTATTGATAGTCTTCGAGACTTAAGAAAGTGATAGAGAAAGCATTAATGATACGGATTAAACCTGAAAATGTGTCCAGCATATTTTGGGGGGAATAGGGAATTGTTAAATGTTCACCAGAATGCCTCTTGATAGTTTTCTTTCATGTAAATCAGGGACCACCATATGATTTTTTCCCCCAGAGAAATCTTGATGCTTTTAGTTGGAAAACCACCTAAATGATGAGAAAACCATGAAAGCACAGGATTTTAGAGCAGGAAGGGACAGAAGTCATTCCCATTTCAAAGTAATCCTCAAGTTGTTTTCCTACCTCTGCTTAGAGCCCTCCAGTGAGGGTGAACCTTGTTACTATCTGAGGTGACCTTGCCCTTTCAGACAGCTTTATTTGCTAGGCATTTTTTTTCCTGTCACCAAACCTAGATTTCCTTCTTTGATACTAGCATAAGGGTCTTACATGTCGAGTGTCAATATTTAAATGAATATTTTTGGATAGTCTAAAACCTTTCCCTTACCCCCACTCCACTCTGTCTGTCTCTCCCTCACCACTGTCACTTTAGTGGTAGTATTTTTCTCTTTCATGGTCTGTAGTGATTAAAGAATTAATTATTAAATGTCCAGTTATTTGTGATGAGCCACTCCATTCTTAGCTGGTTTGGTACTTAGACTTGAAGCCTTTCCAGCTTGGTAGAAGCTACCGGATCTTTCTTTCTACTGGCCTAACCTATGAGAATTCTACACTATGATGAGGTGTCATGGTAAGACTTTGGGGAGGCCACAGAATATCCTACAACAAGAAAACTTGGGCAATGATTTTGCTGAGCCCCAAGTTTAGGGACAGCACCTGCCTTGACTCCTTACATATCTCTTATCACTCTTTAGCTGGACTATGATAACAGCCTTGGTCTCTCTCCTCTCTAATTTATTTTCTATATAGCAACAAAGGTGATTTTCCTAAAGCCATAGGCCTAACTATTTCTTCCCCTGCTAAATAAATTAATAAAAATAATTAATAAAAAAATCTATTATGTCTGGGGTTAAATATTAACCTAGTAGACCTTTTAAAACCCTTTGCAACCTGGCTTTGACACTTACTCATTAGTCCTTTAAATACTTTTAAAGTCCTTTTAATACTTTCTTGGTGTTCCTCACCTGGCCTTGACTAAGTACCCCACCCAACCAGAAAAGACTTCCTCTTACTCCTAATTGAAATGAGGAGGTGTCCACTTAGTGAAATCACCTGATGGATGTATCAAGGCTTAGTGACTTGATATTTAGGATAGCATGATATGATTAACATTCATACCCTTACAAATGTCCTTATTATACTCCAGAAAATGGCCAGATTCTTGGTATGGATAGAGTTCCTATTTTCTCATGGTCTTATTCCTGCTGTTTATTTGTGTGTTATTATTGTGTTTCATTTTTCAGGCCTGTTTTATCTCTCTCAAAGACTTATATGAAGGTTTTGATGTATTTTGGTCTTTCTTAGAAGATAAAATGTGGTTGAAAGTTGCACTCAACATAGCAAATCAATATATAAAGGCTGGTATAATGGGTGAGGTAAGACATGTAATTCAACTGTTAGAATTCTTTTTTTTCAGACCTTTGATTTCAGCAATGTGTGGGACTCCCAGAACAGAAACTCTTTCTACTAATTTAGATCAGTATCTCTTATGTAACATAATCGTAGAGGGTTGCCTGGTGCATCTTTGAAAGGTTGAGTGACTCATGTCCGTGATTGCGCAGTCAGTATATGAATCTAGTTCTTATGACTCTAGGGTCCATTCTCTATCTCCTCTACCATGCTTCCTCCCCATAAGGATCTGTCTTGTTTAACAGAACAAAAGGATATCTACAAAGTTCATAATTCATAGATTTAGAGCTGGAAATTCAGACCTACCTCTCTTTAAGCCTCTGTGTATGGTGTCAGTAACAGTAAAGTATCAAGGAAGATGTAAGACATCTGAGAAATTATAGCTTTGTAATTCTGTTTCATATTTATTTTTATGTGGATTCCACAGATACTGATTTGGTAAAACCCAAGAGACAAAGATAGTGCTAATAGAAATAATTTAATGAACATTCAACTGGACCTTAGCTCATTGAATGTCAGTCAAGTCAATAAATATTTATTGTGTCTACTACGTGCTAGGCACTGTTTTAACCTTTGGGGACACAATGAAAGGCAGCAGACAGTGCTTGTTCTCAGTCTAAGGGGGAAACAACATGCAAACAACCATGTACAAACCAGTCACATACAGGACAAATTGGAAATTATCAACAGAGGAAAGGTGCTAGAATTAAGAGAGATTGGGAAAGGCTTCATATAGAAGGTGGGATTTTAGCTGACATTTAAAGGAAATCAAGGAAGCCAGAAGGCAGCGATGAGGAGGGAAAGCATTCCAAGGATGGGGACAGCCAGCGAGAATTCAGTGATTCAGGAGAAGAATCTTCAAGATGCCCAATAGGCCATTGGAGATTTCAGATTGAAGGTCAGTGGAAAGTCTGGGGCTGCATAAGTAAATCTGAGAATCAGCAGCATAGAGATGATTGAATCCAAGGAGGCTGGTGAAGTCATCAAGAGAGATAGTACAGAGGGAGCAGAGGGCCCAGGTTAGAACTCTGTGGGACATTCATGGTTAGCAGGTAAGACCTGGATGAAGATCCTGCAGAGGAGGATTGAAGAAAAGGCCATTAGATTTGGTAATTAAGAGATTATTAGTAACTTTGGAGAGAGCACTTTCAATTAAATGATGAGGCTGGAAACATGATTCGAGAGTTAAGTTGGAGGCAGAGGAAAGGAAGTGGAGGCACCTATTATATATGGGCCTAAAAGACCTTAAGCACAAAATACAGGAGAGATATGGAACAATATAGGGATGGATGGATCAAGTGAGGGTTTTTTAATAATGGGAGAGATGTGGGAATGTTTGTAGGCAGTAAGGAAGCATCTAGTAGACAAGGAGAGACTGAAGATGAGTGAGAGAATTAGGATGATAGAAGGGACAGTTTACTGGAAAAGATGAGATGAAATGGTATCACTTATGCAAATAGAGGGACTTCTTTATTTTAGCAAGAAGGACCCACTATTCATGTGAGAAAGGCGTGGAGGAAGAGATAGTGAGATGAGGAAGAAGGGAAAAAAGGAAACTTGGTGAATGGCTCCTTGTTTTTCAGTGAAATATGAGGCAAGGTTCTTTGCTGAGAAAGGTGAGAGATGGGGGAGCTATGAGTGGTTCGAGGAGGGATAAAAAATGTTTACAAAAACCATTATGGTGAGTAGAATATTGAGTCAATTAGTGTAGTGTAAAAGACTTCCTTGCTGCATTGATGGTCACTTGAGATTATGTTACATAAATTTGTAGTGAACCCAGTTGGCATGGTTTCGTTATTTTTTCTAGTTTCAGCAGTAAATGTATAAGAGCAGAGGCAGTAGATGGTGGGAATAATTAAAGGCCAAGGTTTGGCATGGCAAGATTGGTAATTGGATAAGGACACAAGGGACTCAAAAAGGCAGGGTAGGGTTTGAATTAGTTCAGAAAGGGGTCAAGATGGGGAATGGAGGAGAGTACAGCCAAGTGTGGAGGTGATAGTCTGGGAAAAAAACTGAGGGATTATATAGGTCATTGTATGGTTGAAGAACACAGTTTCAGGTTGCAAGACAAAGAGAGAGGTAGAATGACAATAGAATGTAATCAGATAAGGGCATTTCAGAGTTTGTGAAATTTCAGACCTTGTGAACATGGATACAGGTGATGGCAAGATCAAGGGTATGACCATATTTGTGTATATCTTTGGTAGGGTAGAGCAGTAGGTCATGTGAAATGAGCAAACTGAGGAACTGTTAGGTGCAGGGGTGGGGAATCTGTGACATTGAGGCCACACGTGACCCTCCAGGTCCTCAAGTGAGGCCCTTCAACTGAATCCAAACTTTACAGAACAAGTCCTTTTATTAAAGGGATTTGGATTTAAAGGGCTACGCTTGAGGATCTAGAAGGTCACATGTGGCCTCAAGGATGCAGGTTCCCCACCCCTGGATTAACCTGTCTTCTCTTCAAGGGAGGCATCTTGTGCTCAATGGAGTAGTGTTTCTATTAGAATACATAATGGAAAAAAAAAAGTAGAAAGTCATTCCTCTAAGGCTGCATACACTCTAAAGGAGACTACATAAGCACAAATACATATACAATGAGCCAAACTTCAGAGAGAGAGAGAGGGAACATAAAAACTAGAAAGGGTGGCTTTGCTGAGGTTGTGGTCTCTGAACTGAATCCTGAAGGAGAAGGATTCTTAGAGGAAATGTGGAGGAATTTTATACCTCAAATTTATAACTCTCTATTGTGGTTCTCTACCTCTTCATTCCAATTCTGTTCTGAGAGCTTTCCAATTATAGAGTAGTTGTGGTTCAAATCTGCAGCTTTCTGTTCATGGGGCACAAAGAATGGATTAAGAATGAATCTTTTGTACCAACCCAGAGAGCAAGATTAGGACTCAGGGATAAACTTTATGCCATTTATTTATTTACTTTTTAGAAATTAACATATCATAAGTATTTGGACTATAATAATATGTATGTGGAAAATGTATCTAGCTATAGTGAGCAATATCTATTCACAATGGGACTTCCTCCAGTTCAATAGGAAGAAAACACCTGCTAATGATGTATTGTTCAAAACTGGAATGGGCCTCCTAATGAGCTAGTGAGTTCATTGCTGGGGATCTTCTGGCAGAGGCTGGACCACTCTCTATGGGGGGTATTGTCCAGGAGATCCCTATATTGGGTGGGGAGGTGAATTTAGGGCACTCCTTAAGATCACATCCAGTGTTATGATTTTACAATGATGTGCCCCTCAGTTCTGTGTAAAATGACACTCTTTTTGTCTTGTACTTCCATTTTGGATGCTATAAGATCATGCCTCTCCTCCCCCTGTGAGTACTAGGAACTGACTAATATAAGCCAGTAAAACCAGTTCTATTTAAACTTCCAGGAGGCAACTTTTGCATTGGAATATTATTAAAGACTTAGAAAGCCTCAATATTACTTACTGTTCAGTGGTTCTCCATTTTCCACATATTTGCTTTAGATTCCCAAAGATTAGAGAGGCATGGTTTCCTCTCAGTGAAATTGTGTGGCAGTCCTTATATTTTAAGTAGAGCCAATAAGCATTTATTAAGCACCAACTACTGTGTGTACCAGGCACTGTGCTAAGCATTGTGTATACCAAGAAAGGTGTACACAGTCCCTGTCCTTGAGGAATTCACAGTCTAATGTGGGATAACATGCAAACAGCTATCTACCAACAGGACACATCCAGGTTAAACTGGGGATAACTTTAGAGTAGAACACTACTATTAGGGAGGACTGGCAAAGGCTTCTTGCAGAAGTTGGGTCTTCAGCTAAGACTTGGGGGCAAGGAGCCAGGGAAATCAGGAGGCAGATCATTTATTTCTATCATTTATTTCTAGGAATTAACATATCAGAAGTATTTAGAAGAAAATAATGTTTACATGGAAAATTTATCAAACTACAGTGAGCTGACTATTTATGATGATACTATGCAATATGTTCTCATTGTATTTGGAAGTGTGATGAATGTTGCTACTGAGGAACCATATTTTGCCCCCAGCTTAATACCTCCCACATGTCATCAGGTAAGAAGGATAATTCTTGGCATTCTAAATTTGTCCCTTATTATTCTACCCACAAATCTCATCGGGGTATTGTATAAAATAGCTTTTACATTCTACCTACAGTCCTAAAAATAAATAAATACATATATTACATACATATAACTTCACCTCAAAAGCATAGATCCTATAGCCCTTATATTATTTATCCTGTGTCAGGGATAAAGATTAGACCTGTGATTTCATCAGCATAGGGAATTTCTTAGTGAGAAAACTCTGTTCAACTCAAAACCTTTCTATAATACCAGGTAATGGTTTTTTGTTTGTTTTATTTTGTTTTGAGATTCTTTCATTCCTTTTGTTACAAACAATTCTGAGTAGACCTGGTAATCCCAGGATGTTCTAGACCAACCCAATCCATTCTAATCCAATAAATATTAAGTGTTCATGAGATGTGGTAGACACGGTCCAAGCACTGGAGATAAAATCAGCAAAAAGAAAGGAGCTCTTGACTGGAAGACAGCACAGAAAAGGAGGCATGAAAGCTGAAGCGGATGGGACAGGACAGGACACCAGGAATATTTGGGGTGGAGGCCTCTCTTTCTATGAAGCTGAAACCAGGCAGGGCAGCAGGGGCAAAGCGGAACCAGTTTCTGACCTCTATAGAAGAAGACACTGGGAGGAGTTTGGATATCTGCCCTCTACTCAGAGAAGAGAGGAGGCTGATGAAAGTGGAGTCAATCAAGGCATGAATTAGCAGCCTGGTGGGGAGTTTAAAAGCGATGAGCTTAAAAACTTTTTTCTTTCAAGTGATGAGTTTATCCCGAGAAGGGCATTTTGTTGTGGAGTTGAACCAGGCAGTATAGCAGATGCAAAGTGGAGTGAGCTGAGTCTAGTTTCTGCTTTGTATAAAGGAGGGCATCAGAAGGAATTTGGTATTCTGTCCTTGTTGTTGTGTATGACTTGGGGTTTTCTTGGCAGAGATGCTAGAGTGGTTTGCCATTTCTTCCTTCAGCTCATTTTACAGGGTTAAAGTGTCTTACCTAGAGTCACACAGCTAAGTAAGTGCCTGTGGTTGGATTTCAACCAAGTTGTCTTGATTCCAAAAGCCCAGTGCTTTATCCACTGTGCCGCCTAGAAAGGGAGGTAGAGTTGATCAAGCATTGCATCTATTCCAGTCTAAGAAGCCTACAGAGATGACTAGATAATCCAATTTAATTCAATCCTGGGGGTTAGGAGGGAAGTCTCAGGATGTTACAGTTGTGGAGGCCTGGATTTGAAGTCCAGACATCATAGACAGATCTGAGGGAGAATAAAGATTGCCTGGCCTGAGCCACTCCACAAAATAGAGGCCTCATGAAAATATGACCAATGGGACAAGGGAACTGGTCTAGATGACAAAGCCTTTATTGCCTTCTTTGATATTAATTCATCAGGTTGTTACCTCATGAGAATTCTTGGTGTCCTGTCCAGTGGAGACAGCTGTAATGACTTTACCTCTTATACATAATTCTTAGGTTGGAGAATTTTTTGAGAGTTTATGAGGTTTGGAGATGTCTAGTCTTTCATCTTGTTGGTCGTATAACCTAGACGTGTAAGGAGTGTTTTGTAATTGCATTTATACAGGTCCTGAGGAAGCTTTGGTAAATTCCCAAATTTTAAGCATTTTATAGTTTTAAAAACATGATTTCCTTCCTAATATTTCTTTATGGGCTTTTATTATTGCAATACAGAAATGTAATTGATTTTTATGTATTTTGTATCATGCTACTTTCTTGATGCTAATTATTTTCTCAGTTTGCCAATTATTCAGATTTTTCTAAATATTCTATCATATCTTCAGCAAATAAGGATAGTTTTGCCTTGTCTCTGTCTATATTCATTTCTTTAATTTTTTTCTCTTACCTTATTTCTATTGGTAACTATTATAACTATAAGCTATCTATTAATATGCTTTCTAGAAGCATATCAAATAATAGTAGGAGAAAGGAGACATCCTTACTTTACTCCACCATTTACTGGGAAAGCTTCTAGTATCTCGTCAATCATAATGCTTACTTTTTGTTTTATATGCATACATATGTATTATATCTACATATTTATGTTTGTTAAAGAAGATTCTTCTACGTCTATGCTGTGTAGGGATTTTTTGAAAACCATAAATGAGTATTGTGTTTGGTGAAACAGAAGGAAAAATAAAGAACTAAGCAAATTGTTGAATTCAGAGCTGAAAAGAGTCATAATATAATCATAGTCATAATTTCATAATGAATGAAAATATTAAAGTTTGCAATTATTTCTCAGCCTCACTTGGTCCTATTACACAAAGACCACATGCTAAGAGGAAGAAAAATTATAAAGAAATATTGAAAAACAAAAATGCTAAACATCCTTTAAAGATCAAATTTACTGAAAACACTGTGGTATGCTTGTCCTTTGTTGCCGAAGAAGACCATGCCATCAGAGAAACAATGACATGACTTGCACTTGACTTTTTTTAAGTGAGGGAGGGCTGTACAGGTCACCAACCTCACTTCTCCTCCAGAGCCATCTGAATCCAGTGACCAGATATTCCTCAGGATGACTGGAGAGGACCCAGGATGAGGCAGTTGGGGTTAAGTGACTTGCCCAAGGTCACATAGCTAGTGAGTGTCAAGTGTCTGAGGTGAGATTTGAACTCAGGTCCTCCTGACTCCTGCACTGGTGCTGTATCCACTGAACCTCCTAGCTGCCCCACTAAAAACATTAAGTAATTTAGGGAGAACAAGCAAAAGATACAATGCTGAGTGGACACTCAACAGTGACATCCTGAAAAATGAATGGGTCAAAGAACAAATCACAGAAATAATAACCATGTAAAAGAGCATGATGTTGATAAGGCAACACATAAAATTCCTGAGAGCAGTGTAGGTGAAAAATTATGTTCCTAAGAACATACCTCAACAACATAGAAAAAAAAGAAGATAAATGCACCGAATTAGAAATTTGACATTAGGAAATCAACAAATGATTGCAAATGATGAAATTTTTAAAACTGGAAAAGAAATAGGTCATTATTAGTGGAAACAGATTATAGAACTACAAAACTAAAAATGCTTTCTTTGACATGACTAACAAAATTGCTTTTGCTAACCCGATCCAAAAAGTAAATGGAGGAAAATCAAGTTAACCAAATAAGAATGGTCTCAGACATTTTGGAATAAAATTTGTAATAATATTACTGAAAAAAAAGATTAAATAGAGATGGTTGACTACTATTGTGATTAATTTTGACTCATCTTTCAGATTCAAGGTACCTCTGATATAAACAAATTGCTGATTGTACGGAAAGAGCACTCTTCGAAAAATGAGGATTTAGAAAAGGAAGACTATGAGTCTGACAAATGCAGTAAGGAGACCGGCACTTTTATACATTTATAATTTGCTTTTAATTCTAAGGAAAGAATTTTTGTATTTTGCATTTGTCAGATCTGGCTTGAGAATAATTATTAAGAAGCTGGCCTTAGGATGAACATGGCTTTTCGCTTTTCAGTCCCAGATGATCACCATCCTCCTAGCTGGAGGAATAGTGTCTCAGATTAAAGCTTTACACCTTGTGCCCTATAACATTAGTGCTGTTTGGCATGTTTGCACCTGTATGGGAGAGACATTCTTGATTTCTTCTCATTTCACATCCACCGTGAGGTTTGAGTGATTTCGTAATTCCTCCCTTCCTCTAGTAATTTTAAGTAATTCAGTTTCTGTCCCTCATCTATGTGGGCAGAGACAATCAATTTTGAGTACAGGCAGAGTGATGGTGGCAGATACACGATAGAAACAAAGAGAGAAACCTTATAGTGTTAACTGCCCTAATCTTTTGAGCCAAGGGAAGAGTGGAACAGAGATTATTGTCAGTAGGATAAAGGTGAAAATGGGGGCTTCTGGGATGTGATGGTTAGGGAGCTATGAGAGAGAGAGTAATGCTGATATCAGAAGCTGGACAAATAAACGTCCTTTTTCCCCCCCTAATTTATTCATTTATTTTTAATTTACAGCATTCAATTCCACAAGCCTTTGAGTTCCAAACTTCCCCCCCCCCATCTCCAACCCCCCTTCTCCCCTTCCCAAGATGGCATGCCATCTGATACAGGCTCCACATAGACATTCACATTAAACAGAAAATAAGTGTCCTTTAAGGAGGAAAAGGGGATACTAGTTTAAAACCTTCTAAATATGGTTACAACTTCACATATGTCACTTACCTCTCACTATTCCTGTTCCAACATCTTTTCTACTACCCTACCCTGAGCACACTTCTGAGCTTGGATTTATCTTGCTTTGTTGACACAAAACCCCCTGTCTTTTTCCCAATGTGATAGCCTTTTGACTTCTGGAGCCTAGTTATTCTTTGGCAGCATCTAGCAATTAATTCGGTTTCTCCTGAAGAAAGCAATGTAGTTGAAAGGAATTATCAGTAAGTTCCCATTGATCTCTTTTTGCTGGCCCAGCCTGAACTTGGGGTATTTAGCCTTTCAACAGCCGGCCCTACTTAATCAACAAAAAATTCATTTGATAAATTTCATTAACTCATTATAGGGTCTGGGGATGCCCTCAAGTCCTTGCCCTCACGGTGCTCACATTCTATTGGGGGAAACAATGTGTACATTTCAAATACATAAAAGGTAATTTGAAGATAGTAGGATAAGTGGCAATTGGGAAAAGTTTCATGCAGAAGATGGGTCTGAGCCCAGGCTAGAAGGAAAGCAGGAATGCTAAGGGGCAGAGGTGAAGTCATGGAAGGCTGTAAGTGTTAAGGCACAAAGATAGGAAATAGAAGGTTATGTTTAACGAACAGTAAGAAGGACCATTCATTAATTCTAGCTCATGTGTCATAAAGCTGAAAAGGTTGGTTAGAACAAGTTTGTGAAGAGCTATAAATGCCAAATAAAGAGTTTATATTTGATTCCCAAAGTAATAAGCAGTCCCTAGAGTTTACTGAGTAGACCAGTAGTCTAGGTCAGGTCTGAGCTTTTAGATCAGTATGACAGTTGTGTGGAGGACAGATTGGAATGAGAAACTAATTAGGAAGTTATTGCAATGGTCTAGGCAAGAGATGAAGGCTGGAACCATGCTGGTGGCTCATTCAGTGGGAGAGGGGTGATGGATGGACACAAGAGAGGTTGTGGAGATAGAAAGAAGACTTGGAAGACAATTGGCTGTAATGGAGGGAGTGAGGGTGAGAAGTCAAGGATTCAGTTCAGTTGTTCAATTAACATTTATTAAGCTCTTCACAAATGCCAGGTATGAGGTCAAGTGCTGAAAGGATAACACCAAGACTGCAAACCTGAGCAATTGGAAGAGATAGGGAAATTATTAAGAGGGCTGGGTTTTGGGGGGAAGATAATGTGTTTGATTTTGAACCTATTTGAGAGACGATGGGACATTCAGTTTAAAACGTTCAATAGCTATTTTGTGATGTGAGATTGGAACTCAGTAGAGACACCAAGGCTATGTGTATTGAAGTAGGAGTCATTTGAAAGAGATGATATTTAGATCCATGGGAACTGATGGTCACTGAGTGAGCAGAGAGAGAGAGAGAGAGAGAGAGAGAGAGAGGGAGAGGGAGAGAGGGAGAGGAGAGGCATGGAACAGAGCCTTGGAGTTCACCTATAGTTAAGGAATGTAATATGGAGGATGACAGAGTAAAGGAGACAGAGGAGTGGTCAGACAGTTTCAAGAGAATCAAGAGAGAGCAATCTCATGAAACCCGAGAGAGAAGAGAGTACACAGGAGAAATGGGTGGTCTGCTGCAGAGGGGTCAAGGAAGATGAAGTTTTTAGCAAATATCCAGAAAACAGCAACATATGCAGCAGACCCTTCTTGTTACATGTGGCTCTTGTATTAGAGTGGCATTGTTCTCCTGGCCCTTATGGATGGATTGCCAAGTAATATTACTGAATGATGAGGAAGAATTCATGTTTCAGGGAATTCTGCATTTCGACCACCTTCATTGATTGTGGAACAGGAAGATATGGGCCTGAACACTAAACCTGCGGTGGCTTTCCACCTTTATAACTTCACCAAGCCAAAGTCCCACTTCTCCTAGTACTTCCCTTTGTGTGGTAGTACTAAAGGGCTATGGAGGAGCTGGTCTGTATCAGAATTAAGCCTGGTCAAGCCTGACCTGTGTAACATTTATCACATGTAGTTGATAATTTATGAAATTATGAAATGATGGCAGGCATGCCCGTTTCTTTGGGTATTTGACAAAAGCCCCAATGACAGAGGGAAATAGGTCTATAATCACACTTTAAAGAGGTACAGAGGACAGCTGAGAGCACTGAACAGTGGGGGCCACATGGAGATAGAAGAGAGCTGGCGGGGCAGAAGGTAGGGGTCTCATTTTTATACGGTGTGGGGGGAGGAAGAGTTGTTCAGGCATCTCAGTCACAGCCAGCTCTTTGTGACCCCATTTGGGGTTTTCTTGGCAAAGAAACTAAAGTGGTTTGCCATTTCCTTTTCTAGATCATTTTTACAGATGAGTAAAGTGAGGCAAACAGGGTAAAATGATTTGCCCAGGGTCACAAAGCTAGTAAGTGTCTGAGGCCATATTTGAACTTAGAAAGATGAGTCATCCTGCCTCAAGGCTCTGTGTTCTATCCACTGAATCACCTTGCTGTCCTTTTGGGGAACAGACTACTAACTTTTATCTGTGCTACCTTGGGGTCAGTTCATTGATTATCCAAATCATCTCAAAGCTGTCAATAAGACTTTAAAGTTAACGTGTCCACATCATCTCAAAATTACCAGCATGTCTAACTGTGGATAACTGGAACTTATCTGAGATTTATATATCATAGAACTGAAGGACCCTGACAGAAGCACCTACATGACTTCTGCTGATTCAGCACATATTACCAGGATGAAAATTGTGGTCAATTTATGATACAATTTGTAAATTAATGCTTTTTTGATCTTTGAGATGGTTAGTACGTAACTTCCAGGTTCTTCTTTGCTTCTTTATTTCCTGCTATTGCTCTTTGATACTGTCTACTATAAACTTATTTTGCCAACTAGAATCGGAGACGGGTGGTCAGGGGAACCAGAACAAGATATAATTTTAACACAGCACACAGCCTTAGATTGTAATTATTTCTATAAATGCCTTATTCTCTACTAAACTCTTAAGTTTCTTAAGGATAAGGTTGTGTCTTCCACATCTTTGGGTCCCATAGTATCTTGCGCAGAAGTAGGAGCTTTAAAAATATCTGTTAAATGAATGGGTGGATTACTGTGCTATTATACCTCACAAACGTGATGCCTTTAGAATGTAGTACCGTGATAATTATGTGAAAATAGGAATGACCTGAAACCTCATTGTGGATGGAACCTGAGTTTGTTAGTTTCTGATGAACATGTAGGTAGAGCCATATTTGGTAACAATACAGTATGTTCCTGGTATATATAAAGATTGGAGAAACACATACGTTTGTGTGATATGTGTGTTTATATATACCCATATACACAAAGGCATGTGTACATACACACATACATAAACACAAACTAACTTTAAATGAAACATTCTAATACATGTATGTATAACTATATATACATATATATACATACATACACACATGTGTTAATGAAGAGAATGTCAACACAATGAGTTATCTTAAAAGAGGAAAGGCTATCTTGTAAATACCTTAAAGAGACCTCTACTTTCACTAGGGGTTATTCATATATTGAATATGGCGAGATATTGAAAATGTTTATTTTATTTTATTTCTTTTTATTTCTTTTAATTTTATTAAATTATTTTATTTCTTGATATGCACTGTTTCAGAAGTGATTACTCAATGTATTTCTATATCCCATCCCAGAACTTTTTATTACAGTTGAAGTTTATCTGGCCACTTCTAAATGATTTCATTTTTGTATTTGAGTCAATCTTCTTATGAAAAGTGTTATTAATTCCTTAGCAAAATCTCTCCTAATTGTATGTGTGTGTTTGTTTGTGTGTGTGTGTGTGTTGTGTGTGTATGTACAATATCAAGCATATAAATTGGGTTCTAATTTTCGGTTTGTATCTGCATTTCTTATGTATATCAATATGACAATTGGCTAACCTAAAAATGGAAATTCCCTGGTCTAAAAGTTTCCAGATTTGAATTCCTAATTGTAGAAACATAAAGTTTGAGCTAATTTTCATTATTTGACCTGCTTATTGACAAAGTAAATTTAAAATTGTGTTAAGACCAATTCTGTAGGAGATTTATACAAGAGAAAAGGATCTCTACATTTGACCTGAATTGGAAAGGCCAGACAGCTACAACCTGCCCTGTGGCGTCAGCCGGCACCAATTGCAATCCAGTGGACTCGATGCCTGTATGAGATGAGATTTCTATGAAATACACTTTTATTTCTTTGATTGTTTACTTTTTACCCTTGTACTTTTTATCTGTAAGGTGTACCTACTAAAGGGGACTGCCCCCTTTAATTCTGCCAATTCACTGATCAATCTCTCCATTTTTCCTCCCATTCTTTCCCATGATGAGCCCCATAGTGAAGAACCTGTGCTAAAGTATTAGTAATATCAGTTAGTGATTCATTGAGGAGACTGTGTCTCTCAATAGAATTGAATGGGGAAATGAGAAAAATGATTATTTCTCTCTTGTGTTTAATAACTAATGATGGTATTAGGACCAAGGTTTTCCCCTTTTCTATTTCCTCATTCAGAAATCAGCCCTGTAGCTTCCTCAGACAGCCTTTTAGGTGCAGGGCTGATATTAAGAGGGAAAACTCAGATCTGTTCAAAATGTAAAATTAGGTGAACTGATGGATTCCTGTTTTATTCACACAGGTCTGGGAAAATGTGGATTCTCTCTTTTGTTGGGTGGGTGATGGACCACAGATAATTCTTTTTGACCAAAGCTGAGTGATCCCAGTCACATCCCCCAGCCTCTCACTAGAGATTTTTCATTACGATATTCATTCTTCTCATTACTTGTTAACCAGTCAGAGTTGATTTCCATCCTCAGGTATACTCCCTTTTCCAAAGGCTTTCTAAGTATTGAAGGTTTCCCAGATTAGGTCTCTTTGGTTGTTGAAAGGACAAATGAGCCCTTTTTATTAACCTGCTTGCTAGCAGTGGTTGATAAAATTGATTAGAATTTACCCAAAAACTCGAAAATTTTTACTTGTGACACATGCATATATGTATGTATATGAATGTATACATGTGCACAATAATATACTACATCAAGTTACCTCTAAATGGAATATTTTAATGTATGTATTTACACATATTAATAATACATATACAAGTATACATATATGTATGTATATATATATATATATATATATCTTTCAGTCTATCTATCATCTCTCTAGCTTTCTATCTATGAAAATCCCACTTAGAGACATCTAATGTAGTGTAGTAATATGTCTATTTTATACATTGTACAGTAGCATCTTTATTCTAAAAAATATCCAAATATATTCATATTTATATATTAGAATAATCAATTTAGAGGCAGTTTGATATAGTAATACATATTCTACATTTTCTAGTATATATGTATACAAAATATATACACATGCATAAATGCAATATATTTATATATCTTTATGTATAATAATTCATTTAGAGGTAGCTTGGTACAGTGATATATTCTATATTTTGTAATATATATTCTAATATATGAATATATACATATGCATATATGCACACATAGATATTTCTATATCTGTACATCAGAATAATTCATTTAGAGGTAGCTTGGTACAGTGATATATTCTATATTTTGTAATATATATTCGAATATATACATATGCATATATGCACACATAGATATTTCTACATCTATACATTAGAATAATTCATTTAGAGGTATACTGGTGCAGTGACCAAAGACCTGGATTTGGAATCACGAAGCTGCTTTGTGTCCTGCTTCCATCCCTTACTAAATACAATAACGATTGATAACAATAGTCCAAGCTACGGAATGCTTTCAAGTGTATAGAATACTTTACATATTATTGCACTTGACCCTTCCTTGGGTGACAACCACCCTATGAGGAAGGTGCTACTATTATCACCATTTTTACAAATGAGGTTTCTAAGGTTGAGAGAGGTTGGGTGACTTGCCCAGGGTTACATAGGAAATGTCAGAAGCAGATCTGAACTGACGTTTTCCTGACTCTAAATCTAAGCCTGTGTCCACAACATTTGAACTCTCTCATAGTGACTGTGGGCAAGTTTTATCTCTCTGAGCCTCAGTTTATCCATGAGGATCATAGTATCTGTTAGGCCTGCCTCCCAGGGCTATTGAAAAGAAAGCTTGAGAATGGTGATTATTGCAAACAGTGATTCATAGGGCTTCAGATTAGAATGAATATTTCCTCTTCAATCTCCTCTTAGAGGCTACTTTCTAGCATCTTCTGTGACCTTGAATACTGACAGTTATTGAGACATCCTCAGGCACTGTCTCTTTTCCTCCCCCTGGTCACTGTTTCTCCCAAGAGGGGTTTGGTGCATGCTTCTAGACAGACAGATGGGCATTAGAGTGTTCCAGAGCAGGGCTGTTAACTAAGAAGTTTCATGCCTGGGGTGAACTTCACAAAATCTAAACAGAGGAATGAAAAAGCGCCATCAGATCAGCTTTTAAAGACAAATTCAGCTTGGGGGGAGGTAATGTGGGAAGTGAGAGAGGAATTAGCCACCCTGGGATTTTTGTCTTGTACATGAAGCCCGGTGGTAAATGGTTGGAGCTCATTTGGGTTGCTTCAGCTGGAGTAGGGAGGAAACACATATCACCTTGTATTTTCCTATTTTACCTCTTCTTGTTAACTAGGTATGCAGCTCAGTTGGTTCCAAGCTGCTAAGTATATTGTTATGCCATCAGCTCTCGCTAAATCTCAGCACCTTGGAACAAAACCTAGGCCATCCCATCCCAGGTATGATTCTGTCCCAAAGGGATGGAGATCATGTCTAAAGATGCCCAATACTTTGTAACATTTTACTAAGAAATTTTTAGTTTTGATAAGTCTAGTTAATGCTGGTATTGTTTCTTTCCTCAGAAAGCTATGCCAAAAATTTAAGAAGTCAGAGCTGCTTGTTAAAAAAGCTAAAAAGTGAAATGGTGAGTTCAGATAGTTTGATTTGTTTCTTTTCTGTTCATTATATAAATGACTACAAAATAAAATATTTGGAGATATTGAGACACAAATTGAAATTACTTTAAAATGTGAATAATGGAATACTTAAAAATAAATGCGATTTTACTTTATCCTTGGCATAAATTTTTAGAAATATTTAAATTCTAAAAGCAGGGGTCTGTGTAGCAAGGTTACATTTGGAGTACCCCTCTATCTCTCTCCTTGATGATTTTGGTTGTTCTGAAGAATTCAAATTCCCCTGTTGTTGAAAATAGATTCACACAGAAATCAGTGGCAAAAATGAGAATATGGCTCACCTAACCATTCTCTCCTTGCGCTGTTCTTGGAAATTTAGAGTTAAAGACTAGGTCAATCCAATGAATATGGCTTTATGGAACCAGATAGCATAGCTAAAACACAAGTACCATCACCTCCTGTAAATGGCCCTTTATTTTAATTCCTTTCCCTCAATTTTTCCCTTTGTAATAGTTTTGGGCAAGTTCCAAATAATAGCATTTTATATCACATTAAAATTTGCAAAGTACATATGTGTGTATATATATATATACATACATATATATATATATACACATATATATTATCCTATTTGATCCTTACAACAATCCTCTGAGATAGATGTTATCCTCATTTTGCAGAGGAGAAAACTGAGAGAAGTTAATTGACTTGACCAGCAACACACTGCTAGTAAAGGTCTGAGGCAGGATTTGAACTCAGGTTTTCCTGACTGTACCCACTACATTCCCTGGATACAAACTCACAGTCTACCATTTTTCTCTTAGCTTTTGTGAAGACGAGTCAGCTTCTTAAACAAGGAAAGCCTTCTAATCTGCTGCTTGGCACCTGGTGCCTCTGGTTAAAGACTACAGACTAATGTTTATGCACAGTGGCCCAAAGTCTCTCGACAGTTTTCTTCGAATTTGACAAAGGAGGCAACGTAAATTACTCTAGGAGGTGTGCTGTAAAGGCTGAGTTACAAATCTGAGATGTAAATGGCATTCTACAAGGTAATGAATTCCAGCCATCAGTCTGGTTCCCAAACTTGAATTTTACCAAATGAGGTCTATCTGGCTACCAAATAAATATAATAGCCATGATAGAATGTGATGGTCAGTTCAGAAAAATTAATTATTAATATTGTTCGGTAATGACCAGGGGCTATGACATTGTTTCCTGGACTCACTGCTGTATATTTCTCCCTTATTTTCTAGCATTAGTTCCTTGTTGTTTTTTTTTTCTTTCTAATTTAGTAAAAGTAGAAGAATGGACTTTTTTTGGAACATTGCCTTGGTTTCTAAATGCAATTTTAAGGAGATGAATTGTTAGCATATTTAGTTTTTAGCATTTTTAAATGTAACAAAAAAATTTTCTTGAGTAAAGCCAATTAAAAACACAATTCTTCTGTTTATCATTTGGATTTCTGGGATGCAATGATACCTATATAGAGGGAATACTTCAAAGGTGAAAACCCTGGGGGAAATGGGAGGGATCAATGGGCAAGTCCCAACTATTTAAGGCAGGCAGGCAACATGTACTTACAATGTTCCAGGCACTTGGGATAAAAATAAAAAGCAAAAGAAAAGATTGCCTGCCCACCAACAGCTTATATTCTTCTAATGGAGCCCATAAAAATGGAGGTGTGGAGAAGGGGTCACCCACGGGAGTGGGCATGGTGGTGAAATCCTGGAGAGTCAGAAGGGAATAATATAGCATGGTCTTTCTGGGCCCTCCCCAAAATGGAGGCCCCTGGAAGGGACTTACCAGGGGGAGAAGGGGTCTGGCATGGAGTGCAATATTCTACCTGAGAAAGGGGATGAGGGAGTTCCCCAAGATGAGAAGGTGGTGGAGTTACTGTGGCAAAGTTAGGAGAGTCAGAAGCACGGCTGAACTCCGAGATTTGAACACTCTGGATGTATTTGTTCCCTCTGACCACACAGATGGCCACCCATCCTTTCCTGCCCACCCTCTGCAGTTTTTTTAATTTTTAATTTTTAACACAGTTCATATCACATAAAACAATTCCAACTTTTGGTCAGGTGATACTTCTTTGAAAGCATTTACAATATAGACCACAAATGAATTTATTTTTTAACATTAACCAACTGAGACACAAATAATAATTATGCATGCTAACTTCATAAGCCTTTGATTGCCTCCACACTATTACTAAGAATTAAAGGACCCTAACTTACTGTTGTTGGTCTAAAGTCCTAAGCCTACAAGCTTAATTTCAGACTTAACCTCGGATCTTCCCCTACCAACAATCTATAATTGAATAGATCTGGTATTAAGCTTACAAACCTTTTGAGTACAGGAAATTGTCATTAAGAGTAGGGACATCCGCAGGGAACCAAAATCTCCCCAACTTCATGTCAGTTCCAGGCAGAAGTAGATGGTCAACTTGCATTCAGTCAGGCTTAAAGTCTGCCATTGTGTCAGTGGGTTGCAGTTCTTATCCATCCCAGGGGCTGCACTCCAAGATGTTTCCTCCCAGCTTCGGTGTGTGGATTGCCTGCGCGTTATCCCAACCCCTGAAGGGTTCCTCCAATGGACTAGCCCATCTTCTTCATACAGTCCCACATGTCTAATGGCCGCCTTTCTCCTGGCTCTTCAAAGTTGAGTATTTTATACTGCAGCCTTCACTCTCACCAGGAATCTCTCCAGGGCGTTCTGTGTGACCGTCTAGAGAATTCCATCATTTGGGACATGTAGCTGTGCTCAACAGAATACTGACTTTTTTTCCTAATGTGGCTTATTTCCTGGGGAGGTTTAGGGTCTTAAAAGACCTTTGCAATTTATTGAAGGCAATTCAGTCTACTCTCTTTCTTTTAAATTCTGAAAGTGACTTTTCCCACAGAAATACTTTTCTTCCTTCAACGCCAGACTTTTCTCCTCCTTCTTCCATGATCTCGATTCCTCCTTCAAGCTAAATCATCCTTCCTTCCTCGACATTTCACACTACTTAGTTTCCAGCTCTTGACTGTAGTCTAACCAGCATTACGGTTATTTGCATATACCCACACACACATATATATTCCATCACCCCTACTAGACTGTGAGCAGGGACTGTCATTTAACATGCTCCCTAGCAACTGTCTTCAACAAAGTCAGGCACTAATAAACATTTGAGCAGGTAGGTGGCCCAGAGGATAGAGGACCAGACCTGCGTCAGAAAAACTCATCTCAAATCTGGCCTCACATATTTAACTAGCTCTGGGACACTGGGCAAGTCACTTAACCATGTTTGCCTCAGTTCCTTATCTGTAAAATGAACTGGAGAAGGAAATGGCAGATAATTCTAGTATCTTAGCCAAGAAAACGCCAAAAGTCACAAAATTGGACTTGATTTAACAATAAACATTTGTTGAATTGAAAAAAATCTCACTCCTTTGGGTGGGGCTGGAAGTATTGCTGAAAGATCCTATATGCAAACATATTTCCTTTGAGGCAACCACACAATACATAATCTTATTGCTAGCTAGCAATCTAGGGAAATCATCGATTTAAGAACTGGAATTTTCACAAGTTAGGTGTGGCCAAAATTCATAAGCCAGTTGCCAACCTTTGGGTACAGAGCCTCATCCTCAAGATAATGCTTTGTGTAGGTCTATGCTCCAACCTTTGGACCTCAGTGGCTCTAAACAAGCTTAGAATTGGCTGGCAGTATCTTCTAGAATGTCACCTTCACCCCACAATGAGATTTTGGAATTGGATTTTAGGACACCACATATACCCATAGCATGCCAACAGTGTCATGGGAATTTAAATGGCAAAATCATTTCTACATATTGAATACCGTTCTTAAGTGGCTGTTTTTAAATATCACCCCAACCTAGAACAGGGTTAAGTCACAGAATCATGGACCTATATAATTATTTAGGAAAATGTGCTGTTTATGGTTGTATATGGTTGTTTGTATACCTCCCTCATTATACTGTAAGCTCCCTGAGAATGAGGACTGGGTTGTTTTTTTAACTTTCTTTTTATTCCCAGCACTCAGCATGGTGCTAGGCATATAGCAGGTGCTTTATAATGCTTTATAACTTGAAACTGAGGTCCAAGGACACACAACTAGGAAATATCCTAAGATCTGAACACAGGTCTTCTACTTCACAAACGCTACAAAGCAGGCTCTGCATTGTAGCATATTCATATAAGTTCATTGAAGAGTCAGCATTCCTTCTAAGCTAAAAAGGCATGAACATTAAACAAGGCAACTAGTATCTGTCTACTTTTAAGGTCAAAACATTGGTTAACAATTACTGATGACCCCTCTTCTAAGATTCACCAACTTCAGGACAGGTGCATGGTTCATCCAAGGCCATCCATCTCCAAGTTCCCATCACCTCTCTAGGTCTTCAATCTTAGGCACTGTCCTCATGAACTAACAGCAACTGCTCCCCCTCCAAGAGTACTACATGGGACAAATTATCACAAGGTAGCTCTAGTCTAAGAAATACCGTGCTTCCTTAAAGCTGATTTCAAGGTCTATCATGAAGAATTACAAGCTTCCTGGCTGAAGGCTTTAGACACCAGGCTTAGTTCCTCCGCAGGGTTTTACAGTCCCTCTTGGAGGCAACCACAAACCTCTTTAATTCTTCAGCATTTTTTTAAAAAAAAATCTCCCTACCTTTAACAAATGAAAGGATTGATAGTTTTTAAGATTCATTTTGAGCTTAAGTACATTTCATCTTGCCAACGCACTCTCAATGTTTAGGTCTATCACGCTGTTCCTTTTTCATTCCCATACATAGCCAACTAAAGAAGTTTTTCATGTACCCATGTCTACTTAAAAAAAATTCCTTTCATGGTAGCATAAAAAAAGCTGATTACCATTTAAGAAATGATTTATGGTTCAGTAAGATGGTCAGAAGATCTGGTGGCCAATAACATTGGGCAAGTCATTCTAAGAGCTTTGGCTTCACAAAAAGTTATAGTTGACTTGTCTTAACCTGCCTTACTAGGCTGTTTGTTGCAAACAGCAAATGAAATGATTGTTGCATTAATCACAATGTGCCACAAATACTACTACTCTTCCTAACCCCAAGCATCCCCAACCAGAGGTTGCCTGTCTATTTGCTGTGGGTCCAGGGTCTATTCAAGAGTAAGAAAAAGGCATGGAACTATGCCTTTGGACTGCTCAACTACAGGCGTTTCACCTGTTAAACTAAATACACATGGAATACTGGCAACGGTTGAGTCTGTACAGTTATCTGTAATCAATGTTAGGAACTATTCTGGCTGAAGATTTTTTTTAATATGTAAGTCACTGATTGAGGGGTGGAAGTCTCACTTCTCTCCAAATAAATTCTTCCTACAAAGACCAAATGGTTGGGTCCTAACATGTGTATGAGGTTCAGGCAGCACACTAGGCTAGAATGGACTTCAGAGGTCATCTAATTTAACTTCCTCATTTTAAAGATGAGGGGTTAAGTAATGGCTCACTGATAGCAGAAGCATGTTCTGAAATGAAGGGGATATATAGACAAAAGGTATCAATTTTTTTTTTTTTTTTGTAAAAAAGAAAGGCTCAACAGTTTCTTATTTACTATGAGGGAAGTCACAGTTGGGTGGGGTGGGAGTCAAGAAATGACTAGGGTATAAGATCACAACCCAGAAAGTGTGTGTAGACACATACACCCAAATGAAGAGACTTGTGACTTAGTTTCAAAAAGCTTTTATTTGTGGCTCCCCTAAAGGCAAAACATCTGAAAACAATCCACTGCAGAGAGATAATGTTTTATAGTAAAGAAATAGTATCTTTATCCATTCCTTTCCCTCAAGTATACAAGCTTTCATCTTATACACACATTTAATTTAAGAGCAATCTTCCAAGTCTAGATACGGACTTGTTTAAAAAGGCACCCATAATTATAGCCCTCCACCATTCTGTACAAGTCTAGCAGGCATCGTGCAGCTTCTCTGTAGTCTCAACCACATACTTGTAACATAACTAGAAAGCTCTTCTACCCAATCTAACAAAATATTTCAAGGTTGTCTTCTGCTTCCCTTTAACTGCTAGAAAGAGAAGAATCTCCAAATCTTTCCTAACTGTGGTCAGAACACTCAACATTTGAGGAAAAAACCCAACACTATCTGACACATCCAAATTATTACAAGTTGTTGGTCACAAACTTAGGGAGGTAAAGCTCAAAACTAGACAGGTTAAACTGTCTCCTCCCTCAAATGGATAATTAGAAAAAGAGATGACTTATCTATCAGGTCAGTTGAAGAGGTCCTATTCCTGCAATGCTCCCTTTCCTTCTAGTTGGCTGATGATGAAGACTGCAACACATCTCACAAAGATTTAAAGTCCCAAACAGTACCACCCTAAAGATAACCAGCAAAGCAACAAGGGAGTTCAATGACCCAAGTGAAATGGTGGTAAAGGCACAAGGAGAGGAATCATGGGTGACTTTTAGTGCCACTTTCATTTAATAAGCCATTAGCAGAGTAACCCAAAGACTCCTGACTTCCATCACCGCAAGATGTTTAAATCAATTACTGTAGGAAGACATGATTGGCAGGCTGGTATCCTTCCTCACAGAGATCTTCAAGGGAGGCCCAGCCAGATCCCAGCATGGTCTTGCTGGAGTAACCTATGGCTGAGGGGTGTACCGTAGGTATTTCTTGCCTGAAGGGAGCTCTTTGGTGAAGACACCTTTAGGAAACAGTTTTTTAGCCTCCTCTTCAGGGATAGTTGGAACCACCATAACACTATCCCCACACTGGAGAAAGAGTAATAAGAAAAATTTTAATATTGTGATCTCTGGGGTGGAGCTGTTGAAATTCTAAAAAGGTTGTCAGTAATTTACTGAATTTCATAGTGAAAGAATACAGAAAAATATAAGCTCCCTAAATAAAGCATGAATAGATTTCCTTGAGGACAGGGCTGTTCTATCCCTAGCCAATAGCAGAGTGCACAGCACATAGCAGGCAATTAACAAGGGTTTATTGACTTGAATACCCCTTCCTACATTCCCTAGGGACTTTAGAAGGGATCAAAGACAAAAGTTTTGCTCCATTATCTTACTTTGTTGATGTAAAGTATGATTTTCTTAAAAGGAAAAAGGAAACTTTTGTTATGTACAGTGTTTCAACATCTCTTAAGATCTTTAAAATACTAATTTTACCAAGAAGAGGACACAAATGTTGAGAAGTCAGTTTTCTTGAAGCCAGAGCTAAGAACCAGATCTCAATTTTTAGACTCACTAGACACACAGATCAAGATTAAGTGGGTTCCAATCCTGCCTCTAATGATTAGACCCCATAGAACCCTGGACAAGCTGCTTGATCTCCCTGGCATGTATGTGATATTTCCTCTATCTGTAAAGTGATGGGTTGGATTATGTGATGCTTGAAGTCCCTTCCAGCTCTACATCTTTTGTATAAATACACACTCTCTTGTTTGTAACGTACAAGACATAATTACCTATCTTTAAAAAGTACCCAGATGTAGAGTGTCCAGGCAAGTTTCAGAAATATCTATGTTGTATTTATGTGATGTGATTGGCAATGGAAAAATGTATGCCTGTAAAAGACTGACCCAGAATATAAAACGTTTCATGATGCTTCAAATGCTTAGTGATGGGACGGACAGAAACACACACAGACACACAGACACACACATATCTATCAACCAATCACCAGAACAGAGAACTCCCAAGCAGGAAACTCCCCCACCAACTATTTTTTCAATGACTCTAGAGTTATCAAGGGGCTTGTCTAGAGTCAGTATGGAACAGAGGTGGGGCTTGAACCCAGGACACCCTGCCTCCAAAGTCTGCTCTCTATTTACTACATCCGGCTGTCCTCTGGTCTTACTACAGTTGGGCAGGTAGGTATTGAGTTCTTTCATATGCCTTACTTTCCAGTCAACAGGAGTAGCAACCTTCTTGTAAGCTGTCAACTGAAGGGAATCGACCACTCTGAGGATCTCATCAAAGTTCCTGCCAGTAGTTGCTGGGTAGAGGATAGATAGCTTCAACTTCTTATCAGGACCAAAGATAAATACCTGCAAAATACAGAAAAATGCAAGGTGTGCACTTCTACTATTTAGGAAGTATAACTGATCCCTGGTTCCAGGCAGCAGAGATATTGGTGTTGATCTGTACAGACTCCCCTCTCCTCCCAATCTCATTTTTAATTAAGTAGATGGACTAAGCCCCACTGGGATGTCCTTTCTGATACCCTCCGTTATTCCTCAAAATCATGTCAATAGCTAAGGAACAGTGAGAAGCCAAAGGGATCTCAGAGGCCACTGAGTCTAACCTCCCATTTTATAGATTCTGAAACCGAGACGAGGATTCAAACTTGGGTCTTCCTGACTCAGTCACAGTCACACTTCCTGCATGACCCAGTTCCTTCTTCATCTGTTCACTCTTAATAAATGCATACTGCCTGATCAATTTACATGTTTGATTGCGTTTTTGTCTTTGTATTTCTGGAATAATGAAAGCCTGTTGCATGAGAATTCCTAACCTCAAACAGGCCCTCACACTACCCTCTCCAACCCATCTGGCACCCAAGTGTTCAGACTGACAGGAACACAGAGGGTGGAAAAGAGGATGGAACAACTAACTGACCTCGGAAGCTTTTATTTAATGCTGCTTGAATAATACTACCCTTAAATCAGAGTGGAACAAGACAAGCAAGTCCCAAGAGAAGAAATCAGTACAGGGATACTTGTAAAGCATGAGGCTGGGCTATAACTCACCACACGAGCTGTCAGAGGCATGCCCTGCCCGTCTCGTTCATCTGGGTCTAACATGCCCAACTTGACGGCAAGGTCCCGTTTGTGATCATCAATGATGGGGAAAGGCAGCTTCTCTGTGGGTTCGTCTCCATTGTACGCATTGATATCCTGAAAAGAGGGCAAAATGTGAATATAAACCACAGATGTTCTCTGGATTGTCTTAACAGTAAAACCTTAGAGTAAGGAGAGGACAAAGTGATTTCTTATCTTGAATTATGAACCAAAACTCCTAAAGGGTGAGTACAAGAACAATTCTAACCATGATCTGCAACTAACCAGATCAAATTTCTAACTTAATCTTTATTTTTGATTTACTGACTGATACTTTGTACATCCCTTCTAACCCTCAATTCTAAATTACACCCAGTAAGACCACTAATTCCTAAATACCAGTGGGCCCTCTCTTGTAACAAAGAGAAGCAAAACCAACGGTGGCACAAATTGCTTCTGACTGCATATGCCGAGGGGACGTATAACTTCTTCGGTTATTTTGGGGTTCCATTTCTACATTTTCCAGCTAATACACAGATGATTTTTCTGGCTGTTTACTTCATGCTGCACTAGTTCATATAAGTCTTTCCATGCTTCTCTGAATTCTTTATTTCCTATGGTGCAATAATATTCCCCTTTATTTTTAATATGTAATTTGTTTAGTCACTTCCTAACTGATGGGCACCTACTTGTTTCCAGTCCTTTGCTGGCACTTCATTAAGTGCTTGTTGACTACTACCGCAAATGTGCTAAGGAAATGTTGTTTCCTATGGAATCTTCCTGTCTCTGACCTTCTTGGGAAACATGCCTAGGAGTGGGTAAAAAGGTCAAAGACAATCTTTTTTTTTTAGCATGACTAATTCCTCAAGATATTAGTGCCTTCCCTCCTCTTTAAAATTATCCTGTAACTATTTTGTATGTACCCGTAGAGGTTAATTCTCCTACTGATAAATGAAGATCCACGAGGGAATGGGAAGCTTCATTTTGTCTTTGTAATGCTCAGGGACTAGTACATAGTAGGGGGACCATACCATAACTGCTGGACTGATTTGCAGTTTAGCATGGTTTATTTAGTGAGTCTTTTTCCCGTAGCTCCTTCACCATTACTTTCATCCTTTCTCACCTTTCTGATTTGCTAAGTGTCAGATAAAATCTGAATTGTTTTTATGTGTTTTACGTGTTTACTTCATGAAGTGATTTACAGCCACTTTTCATTTGGCTGTTAATAAAGTAATCATGATGATCTTCATGCAGTAGTAATGTGTCAGACAAACTACACTACTTCACAGTAACAATAAGGATGGTCAGCATCTATAAAAGACTTTATCCACTTCCCCTTGGTCATCATCATAGCCCTGGAGGGTAGGTAGGTATTAACCAGTAGGCTATAAGAGAGGTCGTTCTCTGAACCCAAATCACTTCCCTGACTCCAAGGCCAGCACACTTAGCAGCCTAAGCTTTAGCACTACCAGAGCATTAGGAAAATGACTCCTGCTACTTCACTTATTCCTTATGATGGTGATGATTTCCAGCCCCTTCCTCACCTCCACTTTCTTGAGATCCTATAGCCACCTTACTGATCTTTCCGTTTCCCATATCTTACTTATACACTAATCACGTGACACCACGGTACAGTAAAAACCATTTCTGAGCTTGGAGTCAGGAGAGCCGTGGGATACACTGGCTTCAGAAACTATAACCATGGATGGGCAAGCTACTTATTGTGTCATCTCTGATGAGGACAGTATGACTTGTGCTGCCCACTTTCAAGAATGGCTGCAGAGAAAGTACAGCTTACCTCAAGGACCACAACAGCAAGTTGTTAGCACAGTTACTTGTTTCAAATCTTTGCTCTTCACTCAGCTGTTAAACTGACCTTCCTAAAACACGGGTCTAACCATCACTCTTCTCCCTATCCTACCCCACTTTCCCCCAAAACTCTAGGGGCTCTATTACTTCCACGACCAAATCCTACCTGGATTTTAAAGCCCTTCATAATGGGACCTTCTAGACTTGGGATCTGTTACCTCACTGCCCTCCCCAAACCTAACATTCTGCCAGGACACTGGCCTCCTTGCTACTGCTCATCACAAAAAATGCTCCATGTTCTTAATTTTGAGGGTTTTCATTAACTGATCCCCATTTGTACAATGCTTTCCTTGTTTATCTCCTATTCCTGGCTTCTGTGGCTCCCTTCAAATCTCAGCAACAATCCCACTTTTAAATCTCAGTGCCTTCCCTCTAAAATTATTCTCAAATCGTCTTGTAAGTATATCATGGATATAATTAATGTGTGTATATAATATACATGTGCATGTTGTTAACATGTTGTCTCCTGCACTAGCCTATGAGCTCTTACGGGCAGGGGCTATGTATTTGGACTTTGTTTGTACCCTCAGAACTTAGCACAGCAGAGTAGGTACATAATAAATATGTGCTGACTGACTGTCCTAATAGGCTGTAAGCTCCTAAAGGGCAAGGTCATGGCTTACTTATCCATTTCTCAATCCTCAAGCAGTGCCTACCACATAGCAAACATCAGAAAAGTAGTTACTGACAATCCTCTTGTTGTGATTGGGGGGGGAAGGCTTGTCTGATCATTTCAACTCAAACTGCTTGCCTAGCATAGCCAGTCTAACTTAGGACTACAATAAAACCACCACATCTACATGAACAGCTAGTAGGGGTTTTGAATATAATTAGCCGGAATTCAATTCAGTTCAAACTATTTATCAGGTGCAAACCATGGCTAAGTGCCCTGGTTGCTAGGGATATAAGGACAAAAAAGAAAAACCGATTAACTAATTGCTAAGTGAAAATATAAAAAATATCAATTCTATAATGCAATTGATTTTATGTTGTATCAATTTTACTTGAATCTGCATCTGCCTAAAGTCACCTTGAGTAGAGCTCAGAAATTGAGCTTTCCCTTTAATTGGTGGTTGTCCTTTCTAGAAGAGATCCAAAAACACTATGCTAGAGTCGAGTTACAGTGTGTCCAACTGTGGCTGATCAGATGGAATGTTCTACCACATGTCAGGCACAAATAGTTCATGTGAACATTTGATGAGGATTCTCTAAATTTGTGCATCTTGAATTTCTTTTGAGCTACCTCAGTTCTGCTTTGTTCATAGAGCACAGCACCTTCTCCCACGAAGGCACATCATACTGGGTGGTCCTCTGTCAGTGTCTCCCATGTTCCAAAGTTGTTAAATGTCATTCCAATTTGCATTTAAAAGTAGCTCTCTGAAGTCCTATGTTAGCCCTAGTAAACCCTGTAAGGATAATACAAAAGAGCAGAATTTTTGAGGTTTTCTCATGGGCTGATCAGCTCTGAAACCAGGAAACCATACATCATATGCAATTAATGTGATATTCAGGTCCAAACTCATGGTGCTATACCTTACTCCAGGAAAGATGGTCTTGGACAGAGTCAATAGAAAGGGCAATCATCTTAACATTCCGCTTCGCAAATTCTGGGGCCAGCTTCGCAGCACGGCCCAGCTCTGTTGTACACACTGGAGTAAAATCTCGAGGATGAGAGAAGAGAATGCCCCATCTGGAAGGAACAGAACACAGTGTCTGAGGTAACTGAATCAGAGGTGAGATGAAAAGCCCAACCCTTTAGTGTTTGCATGTTTATTTCTTAATCCAAAACATAAGGTTAACGACATATGGATGCTAACTATTCTGGTGTGGATGGTTTCTTCCATTACATTAGGCTTAAACTTTTCTATTTGTCTTGATCAATATGGGAAATCCAGGAGGCAGCACATTTGTCTCCCTGTCTGTCTCTACATCCTATGATTAAGTAACCTTCAAGGGTCCTTTTTTTATATTAATGGTGCTGAATAATGTTTACAAGGATCTTAGCTTAAGCAAGTTTCACCTTTAGTGAGTAATCTCTCCTTCTGAGTGGCTAGCTGAATTCTGGGAAATTTAAAAGGAGGAGGCTAAGTAAGCATAAAAAATCACTGCTGAATATGAACTTCTTTCTTACTATCTTCTACCTTTTTAGACCATAAAACAGCATATAAAAAGGTGAGTCAGCTATGAGTGTGATGCCCCTATTTGTCTTAACTCAGATTCCTACATGGTTAGTCACATGCACACAATCCCATTTGACAAGTTTATTCATATATGCAGCAACATGGTCCATATGAAATATTATCAAATTTCTAATAAGTCTCACATTTTATCTTGCAAAGAAACCAAAGAGAGCCAATAGTAGCAACATTACCTGTTGGCATACAAGGCATGACAACCAGGATTTTCCCTTTCTATGTCCTTTCTTTTCCTTCTCATTAGATAAAGACTAAATAGTAGGAGAAAAATCAAGCCTACACTATCTTTCTGCTTCCATAATGCTTAGAACCTGGGTTTCCATGACTAGGTCAACCTTGCCTGAGTAGTAAAGTTGAGGTTACGGAGAAATAAGTATTTGTCTAGCTACTTCTCCCTCCTTGGGAATGCAGTAAACAAACCCAGTTAAAAAGCAAACTGTAAGATCCAATTCTTAACGCCCTAGTTGTTCTGTGGCGCATATGGGAAAAAAAAATATTACATAACCTTGAAAGATAAAACAGGAAGGGGGCCAACTAGTTCAAGTCTAAGTCTTATATCCTAAGCCCATACCTCCTTCTTTGTGGGTCCTTTTTCAGTCACTCTACACTCTCTCATTCAGTGACTTTATCAGCACTTCTAGTTGGAATTACCATCTATCTTTGCCTCTACGTTTAAATATATGCTGCTGTTTAGATTTTACCGCCTCTCCCAACCTGGCCCCAATCCACCTCTTTCCAACATTATATATTATTATATATATACAAGAGCAGATCCCCAATTGACTTTTGTTTATTCCCTCTTTATATAACATCATGGATAGAGCTTCTAAAAGTGATAGTCCTAAAAGTGAAACCTGACCATCTACAGATCTTTTCTTAATAATGTCTTTACAGAGAGCTAAAAAGGAAAACCATTCTATTGAAATAATTGTAAAAATGTTCTTAAACGAATTCACTAACCCTACTGTAGAATAAAATACCAGATTTTGTTGAGCATTTTAAGCCTTTGACAGCCTGACTCCAAACTCCTTACACATTACACCTCTCTCCATGCCAGCTTAAGCAGGTCTCTTCGGTGTTACGCTATCATCTATGCCACTGCAGAGGTTGGAATATAAGATGCTCTTATATATACAAGATGCACAAATATATTATTATATATATACAATATACATTATATATTATTCTCCTTTACATATTCTACTTCCAGATAAAATATCCTTCTTACTATCACTCATCTAGGATACTTTAATCTCCCATCTCTGAACTTTTGCATAGGCTGTCCCACACGCCAGGAAGGTACTCCCAATTCACCTGCACCTCTCTAAAGTTTTGTTTTCTTTCAATCTCAGCTTCCAGGCCACCTTTTATTTGAAGCCTTTCCTCATGCCCTCAGGTCACTAAGATCCTCTCTCCAGTCACCCTAAGCTCCCCATTTATTTTCTATTTATTTTGTGCACACTTAAGTCAGTCAACAATCATTTCTTAACTCCTTATAGCTAGCTAGGCACAGGAGCTAAAGGCTTGGGATTAAAAAAGAAAGAAAGAAAGAAAAAAAAAAACCACAGCCCTACCTTTAAGGTATTCATATACAAATGGGAGACAATCTGTAAATAACTTTTAAAATGCAACCTACATATAGAAGCTGTAGAAGGCACTTGAGAGGAGAGGGGGAAGAAAGGCCTTCAGCACAGTACATGCTGAAACCAGGGAAGCTAAGAGGCAGAGGTGAGGGAGGGGAATATTCTGAAATGAGATGGATGTCACCTGACAGGAGCAGCAAGAATATGTAGAGTGTGTGGAGGAGGCGACTAGAAAGGTAGGAAGGGCTTGAAATAACAAACCAGACTTTAGAAGAGTGTTTCAAAAGTCTGAGTGCAGTATTTTTAATAAGTTTTTAAAAATAGCATTAAGTTTTAATATACTAAAACTGCATTAAGGCTTTTGGAACACTTCATAGATATCTCAAGAGTGAAGATGTTGGGACTATAGCTATTGTAGAGTTAGATTAAATGAGAGTTCTTTAAAAGACAAAGACATGGGTGTGTTTGTAGGCCAGTAGATAGGGAGAGACTGAAGATAAGGGACAGAATGAGGAGGCAATCTACTGGAGACAGGAAGCGATGGGATGGAAGATCCACACATGGTCAGACTCCACCCTCAGGTAGCTTACATTCAACTGCAGGTTTGTCTTCCTATGCCCACTACCTAGGACTTCCCTAACAAATATTATAGGGAACTTCTTTTCATAAGATCAAAATTTAGAGACCGAAGGGACTTTAGGTGTCACTTAGCCCAAGTATTCTCATTTGAAAGGTGAGTAAGCATGCCCAGAGAGGGTAAGCAACGTGTTCAAGGTCACACAAGTAATAAACGGCAGGCAGAGTAAGGCGCTGAATCCAAGCATCAATCAATACACAATTACGCATCTACTATATGTACACCTGACATGGCGCAGAGGAAGACAAATGTAAATACAGAACATATACAAGGTCATTTCTGTGTATGTGTGTGCGTGTGAGGGTGGAGCTGGGCTGGGCACAGAAATGGGGCAAGGCTTGATGAAGAGGCTACTTCCTTGATTTTAGGAGTAAATGTATTTCAGGCACGGAATTCCAACCTCTGCAGTGGCATAGATGATAGCGTAACACCGAAGAGACCTGCTTAAGCTGGCATGGAGAGAGGTGTAATGTGTAAGGAGTTTGGAGTCAGGCTGTCAAAGGCTTAAAATGCTCAACAAAATCTGGTATTTTATTCTACAGTAGGGTTAGTGAATTCGTTTAAGAACATTTTTACAATTATTTCAATAGAATGGTTTTCCTTTTTAGCTCTCTGTAAAGACATTATTAAGAAAAGATCTGTAGATGGTCAGGTTTCACTTTTAGGACTATCACTTTTAGAAGCTCTATCCATGATGTTATATAAAGAGGGAATAAACAAAAGTCAAGGAAACCACCTGGTAAACAAAGGTGAGAAGGGTGTGAAGTAGGTGGGTGTTAGCACTGAGTTCAGAGAAAGGAATGTAAGTGACAGATAACCGTAGGTAAAACTGAGAAAGACTTGGCAGTGAAGGAATGAGGAGTGAGTGAAAGGAACATGGGAGTTGGACTCATGGAATCTGGTTTCAATTTCTTCCTGTTCCTACCTACATACCTTGACCCATTCACTGCACTTCTCTGGGTCTTGGTTTTCTCATCTGTAAAATGAGGGGTTTGGACCACCTGGCTTATAACATCCCTTCCAGCTCTAAACCTATGTTCCCATGACTCTCGAGATTAGAAACCCAGGTGACCAGAAGTTTGGTGGTGCCCTTCTGAAACTGGGAAGATGAGAAGGATGGACATGGGGAATATTTTTGCTTTGGATATCTACTGAAATTTCAAAGGGGCATCCCTTTGAAAATGTCCAATAGGCAGTTAGTGATACAGTTGGATTGGAGCTCAAGAAAGAAGCTAGGATACAGATAGATAATGGAGGAGTCATGATCATTGAACCCAAGAGAGATGATGAGATAGGAAGAGAGCCCAAGCCAGAACCTTGGGAGCCCACATGCAGAAGGTGGACAGGACATAAATGAGGAGCCAGCAAAGGAAATGAAAAAGCAGTAGCCAGACACAGAGGATGAAAATCAGGAAAGCAGAGTTGGGGAGATCTTAGAGGAGTGATTGTATCGACTGTTGCAAAGCCATCAAGGATGAGGATGGAAAAATATTATCAGGCTAGTATCTCTTAAAATGCAAAAAAAAAAAAAAAATCTCAAACACAGTAACTCATTAAGGGAAGCAAGGGGGAAAAGTCCTCCAGTAGGACCAGGATGAAGCATCTAAGGACAAGGAATTTAGAAGCAGGCTGCAGAGTCTTTGGAGGTAAAGCCTCCTACAATAGAGCTCACATGGAGCAGGAAGCTACTTTACAGAAGTTAAATCTGTCCTGAATTGATAGATTGCTCTTAACACTGGGTGGAAGGATGGGAAATATTTTGCTGAGTCACATTAAGGACTGTTGGTAAGTTGTCACAACTTCACCCAGTTGGCTGGCTGTTCTCCATCCCAATGACAAGACTCTTCCTTCAAGCCATTTTAACCACGTACAACTTTTTACAATGAGGCTATTTTCTTCAACAACCTCGGCATTCTTCCTTTTCAAATAAGAAACTGAAAAGAGTCTTTCTATCCAGACCATTTTCAGTGTGCTGCAATAAATGGAAAACCTGCTGTTGCCACCACCACAACCAATAATCAGCATTACAGAAAATGAGATGTGCTGCAAATACATCTCCCACATCAGTGATTTGGTTGATAGGACAGATTTTTAAAAGTTATATAAACACTACCACATACAATTGAACTCTTGTTATTTTACAAAAAAGCTTTTTAAACAAACACAAGCCATCTGCCCAAAGGTAACTTCAAAATATACTAAAATGACTGGACAGAACATGGAGGCGAAGAAAAAGCAAGCTCCACTATCTTTCCACTGTAGCCCCCACCCTTTCCATCACCAACTTCAAGGATTAGAGAAAAGAGGAGTGGCTTTTCAGTCAGTCAGCAGGAATTTCCTAAGAGAGCCTACTATGTTGCCCTGTCAGGCACAGAACTAAGCACTAAGGACACAAGAAAAGATAAAAGGCAGTCCTGCTCTCCAGGAGCTCCCAGTCCAGTGGCGAAAACAGCATGTAAATAGTTACACTTGCTCACACTTGTTATATGATATTTATACAGTACCACTTATACAGTTGAAACTGTCATTGGAGTAAATGCCAGGGAGAAAGTACTAGCAATAAGGAAGGTGGAGAAAGGCTGTTTATAGAAAGTGGGCCTTTGGCTGAGGCTTGAAGGGAGCTGGGGAATATCGGGAGACACGGTTGTCTAGGGGACTAGCCAGTGTTGCTGGATCCTAGAGGATGGGGAGAGGACAAAGGACATACAGCATTACGTGGACTAGGATATTTGGAATAGTACACACTACTCCTGTAACTAACAGGAGGGAAAAAAAGTTTCATGGTCCAGTCATAAGGCCCAATGTCATGGAATTCCCACAGGTTTTTAGTTCTGGACAGCAGTCACTTCTGACTAACAGAAGTATTATTTTATGAGTATTATAAGAATGTTTATACTAAGTCATACTACTTGAGAAATTATTTGGGAATCAAAGAAGCAGGAAGATGAGTGGATTTCACAATTAGTAATCATTTTAAGTTTCTTACATTGATCTAGCTGAAGTAATCATTTAAATTCCTTTTAAAAACACCTGCAGATTTCACATAAGCATTTTAATGGGACAAACACTGACTACATTGCAGAAACTTAAACTCTACACATGTAAGTGTATCTTTTATTAAAAAATATGCATGAAAAAGATTTGGATCCATACTAGAAACAAAAGTTAATTTTGGTTGTTAAAAAACTCATAAAAATGAATTCCTGCTTTAATAGATCCAATTCAGTAAACATATATTAAAGTTACAGCACAGAACAAGAATGTACCTCGTACAAGACAGCATTGGTGTCTTAATTATGCACAATCTTTTTCTATTATATTAATAACTACTAATTAGGATTCAGGTCTTTTACTTTCCTTCTTTATGGCCTAGGCCCTGTAGGTCAGGTCAATCTGAACAAAGATGCCTGACTGGTCAAGGTTGATTTCTCCTGTCAGGGGGATCCTCCTTTACAAAGATATTCAAAACATTCAGGTTCTCTGTTTTTGTCTTTAGGTGAACCACTAACCATCAACTTATGATCATTAACTAGCCTAACAGAAACTCTGTCTCTTAGTTTTTTTGTTCATCATATTAACTAGTGATTTAAGTCAAATCCACTTTGCAGTTGACTGTCCAAGGGATTAAGTACAAAATTCCAATACCCAGTAAGCTTTAAGGTGTTCCTTCAGTCCTGAGTGCCAGAGGCTGTATACACTTGATGTGTTCAGAAGTGCACTGGCATGGCTAACGACCCACCTGAGATATCCATTCCACCAGTTATAGTGCCTGAAACTTCTCCCATTAGTCATTCTCTAGAGACTACCAAGTCTTCTTCACATTACTTGGTTAGTTACCATATTAACCCAATAACAAAAGGTTTACTAAATCAGCTGTCATGAAATATCAACCCAGCGAATGGGACACCGTGGAGACAAACTTTCAAAGGGAGAAGGTTGTGAGGTCTAGTCTATTATAAGGATTAAACTATTTCAACCCTAAACACTTGCTTACTCTCTCCTGTGCACAGTAAGGCCTTACCTACATTTAAAACTTTACTCAAACTGGCTCAAATGTGGCCCTCAGTCACTTACTCCTAACACTACAGGCTGCTGAAAGGCAGTAATAGAAACACACATACAAACTGTGTGCTTTAAACTTGCAAAACTCTTCACAACATTACCTCATTTATTCATCATCCTATGTTCTGTTGTTGAATCATTTCAGTCACGTCCATTTCTTTGAGGCCCTGTTTGGGATTTTCTTAGCAGAGATACTAAAGTGGTTTACCATTTTCTTCTCCAGCTCATTTTCCAGATGAGGAAATTAGGGTAAAAACTCTGCTAAATGCAGCTACCGTCTGAGACTAGATCGGAACTCAGGAAGATGCGTCCAAGCCCAGCACTCTATTCACCGCACAACCGACCTACATGGACACAGCACTTATACATTATCTCATCTGACCTTCACGACTGAAGTGGCTACCACCTCTATTTTGGAATGAGGAAAATAGAGACTGAGAAAGGCTAAGTGATTTGTCCAGAACCACACATCACTATGTAAAGTTGTTAAGGTAGGACTCCAAGTTAGGTTTTTCTGACTCCAAATCCAGTGTTCCATCCATTGTACCACCCAGCTACCAAGAGATCTTGATTGTAGTAAAAGAAAAAAAAAAAAAAGTCACGATCCCCTTGGACCTGTTTCTTTAACTAGAGGCTGGTCTACATCAAAGGTGTCAGACTCTCAGCAGCCCAAACCAGACTGAAATGTAATTGGAAATTGTTTAGCAAAATTTTAAAAATGCGATAAATACAACACAGATAATGTTTGTCGGTGGTTTTCTAAGTCAATGAGGCCTTCATATTAGCCTTTTAGCCAGATAAATCTAGTAAATTCTAGACAAGGTATTTGTGGGACCAAAATTCACTCCATTCTCACTCTTTAGTTTGGTCCTAGTGTCAAACTCAATCCGTGGCCCTAGCCTGTGGCATGGAGAGAGAAAACAGATGAGGAAAGGGAGGATGGGAAAGAATAAACAACTCTCCCTTCCTCATAAGTTTTGGGAGTTTTCCACCATAAATCTTCTTGCTATTTGCCTACAGGGAAACCCTATCTACATACTCACCTGTGTACTTAGACACACCTGCATGTTTAGGTGATTTTATAGTATTATAGGTGGAAAGGACTTTAAGGGGATCATCTAGTTCAACGCCCCTCTCTTTTTGCAAGTAAGGCCCAGAAAGGGGAAATGACTTGCCTAAAGGTTATAAAAATAATAAGTAACAAAGTCATCATTCAAACCCAAGCCTTCCAACTCCACATCAAGTGCTTTTTCTATCACCACATCATGTGCATGATATGTATTGTCTGATAAGTACCATCCCCGGGCAGCCCACATTTATGCCCACTATAAAAATGAATACACACTGAAGTTAATCATTAAGATCAATAACATCTTATCTGTAGAGATTGAACTGAAGAAATTCAGGAGTACATGAATAAGAGCAGAATGCCAGATGAATTAAAATTCAATTAAAACATTAAATGCAAGGCACATAGAGAGGGGACAGGCAGAACAAACAAATCAGTAGAATGTAAAGGAGACTAATGGGAGGAAGAAGTCTAGGAAGGTGGGGTGGGACAAGTTTACAGGTGCTTTAAAATGCCAGGTTTAGAGTTTGTATTTTATCCTAAAGACAACGGATGGGCAACCATGGAAGACTTTCTGTTCAGCAGCAGGGTGACATGGGCAGACTTGAGTCCTATAAAGATTTTGGAGATGGGTAAGCCTGGAAGTCAGGAGCCAAATCACAAGGACACACCAACAGACCAGGTCCAGTATGGAGGAGCTCAACTAGGGTGGTGGCAGAGGAATAAACCACACCAGCTCCCTAGACACTTCATTCTAAGGGGTATAAAGTGGGATTATGGCACCATCCGTTTGGAATGGCTTACATTCCAGGCCACTTCCTTAACTGTAGCAGGTGAGAGGTGAAGGGGTGGGGGGAGAAATAGAACACCCAGGAGGAAGAAAGGAAGAGAATCTTTCTCAAGGATCTTAAGACTTCAGAGCTGGAAGAGACATGAGAAGTTACCTGATTCAACCCTCTCATTTTACAGATGAGCAACTGAGACCCGCAGCAGTGACTGGCCTATAATGTAGAAATATATTTTGCATGACTTCACATGGGTTACAAGCATCATATTGCCTACCTTCTGGTGGTGCGGGGAGTGAAGGGCACCAAAGAAGAGGGAAGGAAGAAAAACTGGAGGAAGGGAGGAAATTTGGAACTTCAAATTTTTAAAAAGAATGAGGGGGAAAAAGTTGCTTGCCTAGTCACAAAGGTTGCTGAGGGGCTGAGCCAGGGTTAGCGTCACTAGAAATTAGTCTGCTGGGGTCCCAGCCTACCCTGCCACACTAATACATTGCCTCTTCAAAGATAATTGCTGTCATTTATATAGCTCTTTGTGGTTTACAAAGGACTTTATGTTAACTCATTGGATCCTCCCAACAACTTTGTAGATGCTATCATTATCTTCACTTTACAGACCGAAGAAAATGGGGCTGAAAGAATCTTGCCCAGGATCAGTTAAGTGTCTAAGGTATATAAACAGGATAAAATGGGGAGTAGTCTTGGAAGGAAGGCACTAAGATTAAGAGCAAAGAAAGAATTTTTGTAGAATGGTGGACTTGAAAGCAAACCAAAAGGTGGAGATGAAGTAGGAAGTATTCCAGGCACAGGAGGACAGCCAGTAAACATTCCTGGAGCCAGAATATAGTGTACTGTTTGAGGAATACCAAGCACCACTGGACTGCACTCTAAGTTGGGTGGCGTGTAAGGTTTAAGACAGGGGTCAGGAAGGAATTTAAAAACCAGACAAAGGATCCGGAATCAATATCCTAGGCTGGCATCATGGAGGCCATGGTGTCATCTGAAAGGAGGTTGTATGCAAGTGGAAATGATAGGATTTGACCACTGACTGGATATGGATATAGGGAGCGAGACAAAGTGAGGAGTCAAGGATGACACTTAGGTTGTGAGCCTGGGTGACTGGGAAGATGATAGTGGTACCCTAGACAATTGACAGGAAAGTTGGGAGAAGAAAAAAGTTTGAAGGGATAGACAGTAAGTTCAATTTTGGATATGCTGAATTTAAAATGTGTTTGTGATATCTAACAGGCAATTGAAGATAGCTGACTAGAGGTTAGCAGAAAGATTAGGGCTAGACAAGTTGATCTGAGGTTCCTCTACGGAGAAATAACTGAAATTATGCAAACTGAGGAGATCAAGTCAAATAATATAGAAAAAGAGGGGCCCAGGCAGATCCAAGGAGCCCACTCCAGGAAAGGAGGCTGAGAAGAAAGTCAGACAGAATGAGAACCAGTAGAGAATAGTTATAAAAAATCTAGAGAAAAGAGGGTACCAAAGAGAAGAGGGTGACCGACAAGGCAAAGAGCTGTAGAGATCAAGAAGGATGAGACTGAGAAAAGGACATTAGACTTGGCAATCAAGAAAATCAGTAGTAAATTTGGAGAGAATATTTTAGTTGAATGAGGTTGGAAGTCAGATTGTAAAAGTTAAGAGAAAGCACCTAATGTACATGGCCTTCTCAAGGCGTTTAGCTATAAAAAGGGAGATATGGAGAAAGCCGGTAGACTCTGGGGAGAAGATCAAGCTCTGTGAAAGGTTCTGGGGAGAGTGAGTTGTAGAAGTGTGAGGAGAAATGGATGCAAAGGCTTGGAGAAGGTGCTATGGTGAGATAAGTAGAGAGGTAAAAGGTATAAAAAAGAGGTGGACTGCAGGAGTAAAGGCAGTGGATGCTGCAACTATTTCAAGGCATTTCAAAGCTAAGGCAAAATCGATGATAAGATATCAGGACAAAGGACTCGGAGGATGACAGTGTAGAGCTAAACTGGCTCACCAAGGGGGTCCAAGATGGGGAAGGGAAGAGGTTGTAGCTAGGGTACAGGTAGCCTGGGAAAGAACTGAAGGTGTAGAAGAATTGTGGGTAATGGTAATAAGATCAAGGTTGGAAGAGGTAGAATAACAGATTGATCTGATAAACCAATTTCATAGATCATGACCATAGATATGTGGAATATCTGAGGATGATGGCAAGATCAAGGGGGGGGGGGTAGCTGTGCTGGAGTAGAGAAGTAGGTCTTGGGAGGTTAGGGTATTTGAGGAAGTATTAATAGATGTGTTGAAGTTCCATCTATGAGGGTCGAGGTTGAGAAGATACAGTTCATATGTATCCTGGAGGTTCCTTGACAATAAAGACTCTAGATCTGGTGGCAGATAAGGATTGAATGAACCTCAAAAAGAGAAGTTACTGAGTGATGGTGGTAGAGGAAGATCCTGAAAGTGGCAATGGGGAACAAGAAGTACCTAATTCCTTTATTTCAAGTTGGGGGAATGAGTCAAAGAACAACCAGCGCTGGAAAGGCTGGTCTGAGAAACTGTGTCATTAGGAGAGAGTTAGGTCTTAAAGAATGCAACATGGAGGAAAGCAACAAAGGAAGATTCAGGTCTTCCTGATTCCAAGCCCAGCACTCTACCCATGGCACCAATACTGGCTGCCTCTGTAAGAGTAAGATGAGAAAGATAAGTGTCCTTAAGAGCCATATAACTCACCTATCCTGGGCAGGAGGGGAGTGACATAGGTAGAGAACATCTCTGAAATGTTTTCATAGTTATGGGAAAAGGAACTAGCATTCTTTAACTTGCTGGAAGTTGCTAAAAAGCCACATCCGGGACAAAGGCATTTTTTAATCAGTTTGGGAGGTGGGGAGGGGGCAGCGTCTAGATAAAGAGGACCTAGGTCAGCTTCTTGGTAGTTAATGATTTTTAAATTTATTAGGAGACCAGATTTTGCAAGCAAAGACTAGACTGTTGTGACTTTTACTAACCTTCCTAATATGGGTGAGAAAAGGCCAAAAACAAAAACTAAGCACTAAGGGATCCTAGGATTATCAGGTACCTGAAAGGTCAGCTGCAATGAACTCCACTCCACACCACAGGGAGCAAATTCCAGGGCAGAGCGCCGGCAGTATAAATCAAAATGCACCACCCCCACCCAAAATCCACACACACCCCTCCCCGCTCACCAACCAGAACTTCTATACACAAATTTAAGTGGTATTAAAAAACAAAACCCCAACTCCAGAAAGGCTTCGGGCACCTGGATTAAGTAGGCCCAAGAACAACTCCCAGGAGCTCCCCACAAACTTAAGGCCATACTGGAGCTGAGGGGAGGGGAGAGGAAAGGGAGACTACGGGACAGAAACGGGACTTAAATTTGGGGAGAGGGAGCTGGGGCGGGGGTGAGGCTGGAAAGGGGAGCCAACTGTCCAAGGAGGGGAAGTAGGCAGGTAACCTTATGGGTGGGGTGGGTGGTTAAGGGCAGGTGATGAGGGGATGAGGATGGGGCAGGAGCCGGAGGGAGGTGCTTAGGGGACTTGGGGCAGGATGGTTAGGAGGGCTGGGGCAGGAAATAAGGGGGTGGGTGGCCGGGGGATCTGGGGCACGGACAAGAAGGGTGGAGTCGGTGGTCAGGGGATCTGGGGCAGGAAGAGGGTGGGTAGTCAGGGCAGGCGATAAGGAGGTGGTCAGAAGAGCGGGCAGGAGGAAAGGGGGGGTGGCCAGAGGAACTGGGGCAGAGGGGGGGTGGCCAGAGGAACTGGGGCAGAGGGGGGGTGCGGGGGTCGGGGCTGGAGGCGGGGGGAGGACAGTAGTCCGGGGAGCTGAGGCAGGGGCACCAGGCGACGCTCACTCCGTCCCTCGTGGGCAACTCCCTGGGGGCCAGAGGAGCCGTGGAGCAGGGCAGCAGCTCTGCCGGCCCTCCCGCCCCGGTCCTCGGGTGTCCCTCCCGCCGGGCCCTCGGGTGGCCCTCCCGCCCCGGTCCTCGGGTGGCCCTCCCGCCCCGGTCCTCGGGTGGCCCTCCCGCCGGGCCCTCGGGTGGCCCTCCCGCCCCGGCCCCTCGGGTGGCCCTCCCGCCGGGCCCGGGCTTCACTCACGAGTCTCCGAGGAAGTCGTGGAAACGGATGCGGCCGACCGTGGTGTCCGCCTCGAAGTTGGGGGCCTCGTCTCCGAGCAGCAGACCTCCGGGCATGGCGGCGGCGGCAGCGAGAGACAGGAGAGGGAGGAGGAGCCGCAGCCAACGTGGGCGCTCGTTCCTGCCGGGAAGCCGCTCTCGAGGCTGCAGAAAAGGGGAGAACCTGACGGGGGCGGGGCTTAAAGCGGGGCGTGACGTGACGCAAGGAAGGGGCAGGACCTAGCCGAGCGGACGCCAGGCTGTAGGAGCAGGGGGAAAGGGGGTGGGACGTTACGTAATAGGGGGCGGAGCCGGAGAGAGGAGAGCGACGTCTACGAAGGGGTGGAACCGAGGTGAGCGGGTCGGGGCGCGGGGACAAGGGGCGGGGCCTGCGGAAATGGGCGGGGATGGGTGGGGCCTGGGGAACTTGTCCGTAGCTTTGGAGCTGGGGGGGCAAGGCGTTGGTGCTGGGGGCGGGGTTACGTCTCCGGCTCCCCGTGAGACACTTGGCTCTGAAGCCTCTCCCCTCCCCCACCACACTCTATTTAGACTTGATCTGTGGGAAACTGACAATTTGATAAATTACCCGGTTCCTCCTAGTGCAACTTTTGCTGTCATTCTCCCTTTCTGTAAGATACTGATCTGGATTTGTGGCGCCAGCCGCTCCGCAGGGCCGGGTCGGAGGCCGGAGCCCCGGGGAGCGGCTGAGCCGTCCGCCCAGCAGGGGATCTAAAGTTCTCTGGCCTCCCGGCCTCGGCGGCTGCGCAGCCCGCGCTGGCCATCCGGGCCGGGGTTGCTCTGAAAGGCTTCTAGTGATTCGGAAGAGGGCTGCTGACGGACTCGTTAGGCAGGAAAAGAATTCGAACCCCTCCTCCCCCGAGCTCCCGGAGGAGGAGAAATGTAGACCTGACCCAGGCGGGCATCGGAAAAGAGATGGCCACTCGTTCCGCTGAATGCCCGGGCTGGGCAGCAGTTACAGCACGCCTCTTTGTGTAGCATTAATGGTTCACCTCCCGGATTAGATGGACGGGGCTGGGTTTGGAGACCGAGGACCTAGATATTGCGATATCTGTCTAATCGGTTTCCCTGGTAATTCCATGTATTTTATTTTCCGATCCAATAAACATTTATTAAGCGCCTTGTATGTGCCAGGCACCACTAAGCCCTAGGGGTACAATTAATAATAAAAAAAGGACAGTCCTGACCCCTAGGAACTCGCCCTCTCATCTGGGGAGGGCGCGGAGAAAGCGCACGAAAGGAGTCGGGATGGGGGCTTCTCGTTCAGAGGAGCTGAACCCGGAATGGAGATTTTTATGCCTTTGAAAACTGTTCTGAAAAGGGCCTCACCCATCTGGACCATCTTTTTCTCTTCTAATTTATATGATTCCATGAAGACATTGCCTCTTCTTATTCCACGAATGCACTGACATTCCTTTCTGCAGGTGCCTAGAACGTTCAATGTACCACGTACTCACATGTATATAGCGGAGAGCTCACAATAGTCCTGTGGGATTGGTGGTGTGTTATTATATCCATTTTATAGATGCAGATAATAACTGACGTACGTGTAGGACTGTACCTACACTACTGTCTCACAACAACCTAGTAAGTCTACAGGTATTAGTTTCATTTTGCAGATGAGGAAACTGAGGCTGAAGAAAGGTTAATGGACCCCTCAGGGTACCATAGACTCTAGCATCTGAGGCTGGATTTAAACCTTTCTGACTTCAGATCTAGCATGATAGCCACTATACCGTGTTGCATACACTGAGATAGTTCCTGGAGCACATTATGGTTAAATATTTATTAAATGAATGACTGAAAACGTTTAGATCTTCATCCGTAGTTTTACCCCTTACCCAGATTTAGCATCTCACAGATCTGCCACTTCCATCTCCATTCACGTTTTTGGAGACACCTAGAATATTTTATTTCTTTTGTTTCCGTACAAAGTTTTCTCAGTTCAAAATCCTGCCTCACAAGGCATTTTTGATTAAATGGAACTAGGGGCATAGACTCTGCCACAGTAAGAATTTGTCAACGCCACACCAGCTCTTCAAGATATTTGATAGTAGTTTTTTTTTTTTTTACTCAGCCCAGTAGGAACCATCAGAACTTTGTCCTAAGGTACCATTGTATTGGGGTGGGGTGGGGTGGTGATGACCTTTTCTCCCAGGAGTCATAGTGATCATTCAGAATTCTGGCTCCAAGTCCAATACCACATAGTATAATATACTGCTCTTTTTGCTTATTTGGTGACATAAGGAAGGCTTTTTGCAGCCTTTTTGTCCAGAGAAAATTTAGGTTTCTATCACCCCATTTCTACTACTTCCTGATACATAGCTTATTTTTCATTAATGTGTTAGCTGATAAAAGCTTAAAGTGTGACCTCTTCTAGGAATTCTTGCATTTTGAAGCAAGAGTCAAAGAAAGGGAGAAACTGTCAAAAAATTTAAAGCAAAAAGTTGAAGAAATGAAGCTAATTTTTATTTCAATCATACAGTATGTGGAGCTTTTTTTCTCTTTTTTGATGGGGAGAGTATATTTTAGTGAAATGTGCCATATGGTTGAGGGGCCGTCAGGTGGTGCAGTGGATAGAACACCAGTGCAGGAGTCAGGAGGACCTGTGTTCATATCTCACCTCAGATAGTTGACACTCACTAGCTGTGTGACCTTGGGCAAGTCACTTAACCCCAATTGCCTCATCCTGGGTCATTTCCAGTCTTCTTGATGAATATCTGGTCACTGGATTCAGATGACTCTGGAGGAGAAGTGAGACTGGTGACTTGCACAACCCTCCCTCACTCAAAACAGAGTCAAGTGTAAGTCATGTCATTATTTCTCAGATGGCATGATCTTCTTCGGGCAATGAAGGACAAACACACCCACATGCAACGTGGTTAAGAGGCTTGAGGACAGACCCTAGGGCTTTAATTTAGTTTTTTTTTAACTGGTAACCTTTCTACTAGAGTGAGATTTGGGGGATAGATTTTATTTTTGCTTTAGGATTAGTCTTCTTTTCTAAAGTTACCAGAGACACCTCTAACATTATACCGGATATCCTAAAAATCTTAATGCCATTTTAAGCTTTCATAACAGCACTAAGACTTTAGGGATACCCTGTATACATGAATAATTACATATATACATACATATAATGCGTATATGTATACACACATATAGGTTGTATACATATCTATATTCATATGTGTGTGCACATTTTTAAAAACCAAATCTTTCATTCAAAGTCTGTTGATGTCTCAGGAGATGGCTACTTTATTAGAGTGATGAAATTATATTGGAAATTAGTCTAGGTGTTAAAAGTCTTTCAAATCAATCAATTAGGGAGAACTGTGAATTTAATAAGATGTAAGATCTCTTACTGTAATAAGATGTAAGATCTTTTTTTTCCTTATTTCTGTTAAATGAAATATATATCTGTACGCAATAATGTGTGCACATGCATATGTTTGAGGGTGTGTGTGTGTGTGTATGTGTGTGTCTGCACATGCATTCTTCCTTTTGTTCAGTTGAAGGGAAGGGCAATAGGGAACTGGATTTATAGTAAGAGGACCTGAGTTTGAACCCTGTCTGTGCCACTTCCTAGCTGTGTGAGCTTGGGCAAGTGGTTTAAACTCTCTGGCCTTCAGTTTTATCATTTGTCAAATGAAGATGTTAGACTTGCTGATCTTAAAGGTCACTATGACCTCTAAATCTATGATCCTAAAGTGTTAGAGGGGTCTGTCTGCTCTGCCTGAAGCTCCCTTTAACAACCCAGATTTCTCAGATTACATAATTTTTTGACACATATTAAGCTGCTTTCCAAATAGCATGTATTAATTACCCTGTTCTGATCATTTAATTTTCAAAGAAAATCTCTTTTGGGGAGTGTGTGTCAAAATAAGCCTTAATGATAATGATATAATATAAAGAAAGAATGCAAGATAAGAAATTTCCACAATGTTAAGTAAGCTAGACACTGTTTGCAGTTCTGTATTTGCTATTACCAAACTTCTTGAGTTCTAATTTGAATGAGAGAGATCAACACACACGTTACGTGTGTGTATGTGTGCGCATGTGTGTGCGTGTGTATGTGAGAATTTATATCCTAACGTAGAGCCTCTATTGCTTAGGGCGGAGGCGCTGAAGCTCTTTTTGTGTCTTGGATCATTTTGACATTCTGACGAGGTCTTCTCAGAATAATGTTTTTAAGTACATAAAATAAAATGCATAGGATTTAAAGCAAACAAATTACATTGAAATATAGTTATCAAAATATCTTTTTTAAAAAGTTCACAAACCCCAGGTTAAGAACCATTAAATGAGGGTATTATTTTCTTATGTACTATTATCCATAGGTAACTTGAAACTAAGTCTTCCCCCACCCCTATCCAAGAAGGTCATGACAATCTCTGTTATAGTTAAATTTATGTATCGTGTGCGTGTGTGCGTGCATGTGCATATTTATAAAATATATAACTAGGCAGCTAGAAGGTGCAGTGGATAGAGTGCTGCATCCAGTCAGGAAGACCTGAGTTCAAATGTCTGCCAAGAAAACCCCAAAAGGGGTCAGTAAGAGTACGACTTGACTGAAATGACTTAGAACAATAATAGTACATATGTATATTTTATATATATGTATATGTTATATATATAAATATATAATACACACACATATATGTACATATATATATAATAAGCATTAATTAATTGCTTTGTTGATGATTGCATAAGTTTTCCAAATAATCATTCAACAAGTTTTCTGGTCTGATTTATCTAGGTTGGGATATGAGCTGGTATTAGTATCATTGACTGTCAAGTGTTGGTGAGCCCCCTATAGCTCCCTACTATGTATAACCTTCTTCTCCTCTTGTCTTCTCTCCCTCTCCTTATTTCTTCAAGAAATGGTGACATTCTCCTCATCTGCAAGTGGGAACCAAATTTAGAGGTTTAAGTGGTATCACGAAACACATTCTTTCCTCTTGAAGCTCATACTAGTCTATCTCGGGTTGAGACTGACTGAGGGAGGCTGGGATTAGGGAGTCGTGTAGGTAAGGTTTGGAAACTAAGAGTTCAATAGGGGTAGTGATGGAACAGGTATGAAGTGAGGACAAAGGTAGAATAGAGGGAATCTGTGGAGAATAGTATTCTTTTTGGCTAGCTGGATTGTGAGGGTCTCACCCTAAAGCGGCAGAAGTTAAAAGGGGCAGGTGAATATGGTGTCTAGGAAATTCAGTGGCAGGTATCAGGAATTGGGCAATGGGAAGTCTAAACACCCAGGACCAAGGTCACATGGGCAAGAAGCAAGCCCAAGTTCTTGAGAAACAAATACAGGATAAAACTGTGGTTCTTAAGGGACTGGTAAACATGGGCAGGAAGCTCAGCTACTGCATTTGGACTGAGACCAGCCCAAGACTAGGATATTGAGAAAGAGCATTACTATTCATAGGATCATGGGATCACAGACTTAAAGCTGGAAAGTGGCCTGAGGTTGATCTAGTTAAACCTTCTCATTTTACATATGAGGAACTCAGAGAATTTAAGAATCTACCCAAGGTCACATAGGTAGTGACAGAAGAGGAGTTTGAATTCAAGTCTTTTGAATCCAAACCCAACATACTTTTCACTAGACTGTGACTTAGGCTCTTTAGATACTTTCTGAATAAACAATAACTTTCATTTATGTAGATTTTAAGATTTACAAAGCACTTCTCTCACAAAAGCCCAGGCATGCCTCATATGAGGAAACAATCTCAGAGTTTAAGTGATTTTTCCAGGGTTGTATGGATTATCAGGGGCGGGATTTGAGCCCATCTCCTGTTTCCAAGTCTGTTGGAAAGTTTTCTAAGTCTATTGCCTCTTGAATAGAATTGAATACAACTTAATTAGTTGTGCAGCATAGAGGGAAGAATTATTGTGACATCCATACGTCTTTCATGTATTCACTGGGGCACTGCAATAGTGTTAGTAGTTTGTGTGCTGGCTTCTTTAAATTTACAATTCCTGACAGACAGTGTGACTGAACAGTTTATTGCTGAACAGTTTAAACCCATACTTGGCAGGTTGGGAACTTAGTTAGAAGAAAAGTACAGAATGTTGCTCAAAATATTAAAAAATAAAATCTCTAGGGTCCCCACTCTGCATCTGGAATTTTCTTTCTGTGGTTGTGACTCCAATCATTGAAAGATCTCAGTTATTCAGTTTACTGTGAATGATATAGTTTAGTCAGTTAACAAGCATTTGAACTCAGATCTAAGTTCAAATCTGGTCTTAGATACTTACTAGCTGTGTGACCCTGGGCAAGTAGCTTAACCCTGTTTGCCTCAGTTTCCTTATCTGTAAAATGATCTGGAGAAGGAAAAGGCAACTCACTCCAGTATCTTTGGCAAGAAAAAAATGGGGTTGTGAAGAGTTGGCATCGCTGAAAATAACAGACCAACAATAACAAGCCTTTGTTAAGTAAATGACTGTTATGTGCCCGACACTGTGCTAAGTGCTAGGCATATAAAGAAAGGAAAAAGACAATACTTGCTCTCAAGAAGCTCATTAGTAAACATAGTGAAAATGGAAGGAAAAAAATTAAGCTGTTCTACAAGAAGCCATCCATTTCCATTCTATGTTTTTTCTTCCCTTTCTGCTTTGAAATTGAAGATTATTTTGCTTATGACTTCCCTCTTCAATGCCAACTTCTTTCTTAAACTCTAATGATTGTTTTCTTATTATATTAATAACCAGTTTTATATATGAGACTCAAAGATCTGCTTTTTGATTATTAATAACCAATTATTAGTAGATTAGTTATTAGAAGGTTTTTTTCATTTTTTACTTCCTCATTCAAAGCCCAGTCCTAGTGAAGGGCATGGCAGACCATAAGATAGTCTCCTCAATGTTGGGTGGGACTCCACTGGACCCCACCCAACTGCGATAGCTTATCTCTGATTAGAGGATAAAGAGAATCTAATCTAGGTAAATTGGGGCTGATTGTTCAACAACTTTCTGGGTTAGGGAACCTGTGACCTCAAGGCCACATGTGGCCCTCTAGGTCCTCAAGTGGGGTCCTTTGACTGAATCTAAACTTCACAGAATAAAAGAACTCAATCAAAGGGCCCCACTTGAGGATTTAGAGGGCCACATGTGGCCTCAAGGCCACAGATTTCCCAGTACATCAGGATATGGATTCCTTTGCCTAGATAACTGGAAGCAGCTGAATCTCATCAAGCCATGTCCTCAGCAGGAGGAGCTGAAACCTTTTTGCCTACCTCTTCATTTATTTGTCTACCCCCTCACTAATTGTTAACCAATCAAAGTTGATTTTCGCTCTCAGCAATACCCCTTTCCCCAAAGTACTTAAACATTCAACCACTTCCATGCTGGTCTTTGGTTAAGGGAGAGACTACTGACCTCAATGTATCCATTATTTACTAGCCTAATTAATAGATTATTAATTACCCAGAAATTCTGTCTCTTGGATTTTTCATTTGTCTCACCCCTTTTCCTAACCTTCCTGTTTCCCTGTTGAATGTACTGTATGCTTATGCCAAAGTCTTTGTGTGTGCACGTTACTTTGCTAGTTTCAGATAACAATGAAGCTCAGCATATACTCACTCCCTTAATATTCCTTCTATATTTGTACATTCTTAAAGTTTGCCTCAGTTATGAGAAATAATAAGTTTCTAATGGTTTATTTCTGTCTCACCTCCCCTGTATTTTTAACCTCCCACTCTTTAATGCAGCTGAACACAGCTGAACAAATCCACCCCGAGGGCCATATTTGGTTTTTTTTTTGTTTCCTCTTGGGATACCAGAATGGTGGAATTCTGAAGGAATACTTGTCTCTTCTTTTCCTATTAGCACATAGAAACGTTATTACCATGTAGGACCTTCCAGTTGCTCAAATGTATTTACTTTACTAGGTTTTGTTGTCAACTGTGTGGGATGTGGGGGAGTCTTCAGGAGCACTGACACCTCTGGTTTGAGGGCTTGCCAAGCCCTTTCCAGAGCTGCTCATCCCCTTTTGGTACCCACCTGATTCATCCAACTTTATCTGTGGTTCCAGGAAGCTGTAACATATGTAATGACCATACCCTGGTAAACTCCTCTTGGTAGATAAGCTTAAAGCAGTTGGAGCACAACCAACAGGCTTGAGACCTATGAGTTAGGGTAATGTCTATCCCAAGCATGTGATGACGTTCTCTGGCAAAATGGCTGATGAGAGCAGTTTGTTCCAACAGCTGTGAAGGTGGCTGAAGCAGGCTCTGTGGAGCGCTTACAGCAGGGACAGACATTAAAGACACTAATCCAATTTACAGGCAAGGTGAGACATTACTTGTGATGATGTCACTGGTCCACTTCAAGGAGCAAACAACCATCGTCAACTGAGGCAAACAAGGTTAAGCTACTTGCCCAGGGTCACGCAGCTCTAGTTTTTCATTAGGAATACTTCAAAGTGAAATACTCCATTCCTCTATTGGATTACACTTATTTTTGTAAGGCAACTTATTCTTAGTTATTAGACTTTTTTCTTATGCTTTTTAGGATGTCTTATTCCAAGATTCCCTCTTTTTTATATTTATGGTTTCTTGTACTTGAACTCTCTGGCTTCTTGTGATATTTACTTTTCTTTGAGCTAGAAGTTCTGAATTTTGGTTATGAGCTTCCTGGTTGTTTCAACTTGGGGGTTCTTTCAGAAGGTGACAGGTGGATCTTTCTATTTTCACTTTGCCCTTTGGATATAAAAGACCCCAGAAAGTTTTCTTTTATGATTTCTTGAAATATAGTATTCAGATTTTTTATTTGGTCTCTTTTCAGTGAGTCTGAAATGATACTCTTTAACCTGCTTTCTAGGTCCATCAGTCCACATACATTTATTTGGTAAGAGCACTATCCTAGGTACTAGGGTTAGAAAGACAGAAATGAAGCAGTCCTTGTCCTTAAAAAAACCACTTTGGCAATTATCTGGAGGATGGAGAGAAGAGGCATAAGACACAGAGAATTCAAAGGTTCTTGAAACAGTTGAGGCATGAGATAAGGTTCGGCCATGTAGGTAGAAAGGAGAGAATAGATATGAAAAATTTAGTAGAGATAGAATTAATACAATTCAGCAACTGATTGGACATGTGAGATACATTCTTGGAGAAAATATTTAAATTAGAAAAAGCTTTAAGCTAATCTTTGCAGAGACTTTCAAATATGAGGAATAAGCAGGGCTGTACTTAGTGGGGTTGGACTTCTTGGATATTCAACAAACTTGAAATTGTAAGTTCCTCAAAAGGGCCCCTGAAAGGGGATTTTTATGGTTTTTAAAATGGTTTTTAGCTGCTGGGCAGAGAAGTGGAACTTTTAAATGCATTAGAGGTGAATTGTTTGTAATAGCAGATACCTTGTATCTTCTAAATTTTCAGTATTTTGACTGTTCTAGTAGTTCTTGTTGCTTTATGGAATTCTGTTTGCTTGCTTCCTATTTTTTTTCAGGGAGCCCACTACTTGGGTAAAGTTTTCTGCCTTCTACCCAAAGTTATTTATTCTCCTAATTTTTTCCCTCATGAGCTCTAATTTAATTTTTTAAAATCTCTTGTTTTGTTTCCTTGTGGCCAAACCATTCTTTTTTTTTTTCTTTTCTTCTGAGATTCTATTTGTACTTATAGTACTTATTCTTTTCCAGATTTATCTCTTGGACATCCCCTAACCCAAATTATTCCTTCTCAGTATTTTGCATTTTCTGTTGTTTGCTTATATCCTTATTCTCAGTTTCTAAACTGAGACTTTGTGCCAGGGCTGAGATTTGCTTCTCTCCTAAACTCTTAGATGTGGTGAATAGGCCTTGGTTCATCTCATCCCCTCTGTAGTCTGGGTAACGCTGCTACTATAGTTCTAAATGGAATATCTGGGAGTAGGCAATGATGTCAGGCCCAGTTCCTGGCTTCTGTCTCTCCTCCTGATGGCACAGCACAGGTGCTGACCATGACCTGATCTCTGTTCCCTGAACAATTCCAAACTGGGAATTGACTCCATCTCTAGCTCTGACCTTGGTAGATCCCAACTGGGTGTCAAAGTTCTTACTAGTTTCAGGCCTTCTGGAGGGTTCCTGGAGAGCATTTTAAATAGGATACTTAATCTGGCCCTGCCTTCTTATGGCTCCCATGGGAACACTACCTTTGGGTTTTTTGGAGAGCCCTAAAGCATGCATGCATTGCCTAACTCTGTCTCCCTGTGCAGTGACCTAGTAGGGGATAGTCCAGTCCTCTACAGCCACCACAACAGGCCAGGGAAGAAATCCTGCTCACTTAAGATCTTACTTACCAGGCTCATTATGGCTTCTACCTCCCTAAGTGTATCTATTCTCCAGTGCCTTAGGCTTCTGAATGTCTTCCTGTTTGTTCTGGACTGAATGTCCTCATTGAGATATCTCCTTGGTCTTCTTGATCACTTGGGCACTATCTAATTGCCATTTAAATCTATGCTGGGGTATTTGCTGGAAAAGTTGACCATTTTAACCAGAAATTTGCCTCTAGTTGTCTTCCCGAATCTGCTGCTGAGTCATCCCAGTTCTTTGGGGGGGAATAGTGAGAAGTCCTTTCCAAACCACTCAAAATTGCAGGCTGTACATGAGAAAGAAATGAAGGGAAATGTGTATCTAGGACCCTCGATCCATATCAGGCACTATTTATTTTCTTTAGTTATTAATATTATAACTGTATAGCATGCTGGGAAAGTACTTTCTGAATTTTAAAACATTTGATAATGTGGGTGATGATTTCTTTTTTTTGATAAAACATGTGCTTTCTTTAGTATAAGGAGCTCTACCTATAAGGTAACTTCCTCTATTAGCAAAGATCAGCAATCATTCTTTAAACTATGAGAGTTGCTTGGGACACTAAGAATTTAAGTGACTTTCCCAGGGTTACACAGGACTTAGACTCAGATCTGATTGAAAAACCTGTTCTTTATCTATTCCATCACACTGCCTCTCATCACAATAAGGGAGTAAAATAGGAATTTTTATAGCCTGGCTTGAGAAGCTAACCCCTATACACTATTTAAAAATACTCCTATAAAAGTTCTAAGTTTCAACAACTGACTTAAATAAATTTTTGGAGCATACTTATTCCTAAGTTAGATATATTTTCTGAATATTTATAATGGGATTACAAAAGATGCATCAATCATGGTCCCTGACCTAAAGGAGCTTATTTTTTTTGTTGATTAAATGAGATTATCTAGATGAAACAACTGTCAAGCAAGTGCTAGCCTGTTTATTTTATCAGAGAAATTTAGAGCTATAAGAATTCAGAGAACAGAAAATATCTGGGTAGTAGTGGAGTATACTGACATGTAAAAAGCCTGAAAATGTAGGAATGGACCAGTTTACAAAGAATTTTAAATGTCAGAGGAATTTGCACTTGATCCTGGAGACAATTGGGAGACACTAGCACTGACTGAGTAGTGTGTGTGTGTGTGTGTGTGTGTGTGTGTGTGTGTGTGTGTGTGTGTGTATGCATGCGCACGCCTGTCGTGTATGTGTGTGTGTGTGTGTGTGTGTGTGTGTGTATGTGTGTGAGACATGGTAAGATCCTCACTTTTGGAAAATCACTTTGGCAGTTGGGTGGAGAAGGGTGTGTTAGAGTAAGTTGAAATTTGAGGCAAAGGGAAGGTTAGAAAACTTTTGCACATAATCCAGGTGAGAGGTCATGAGAGCCTGTACTTAGCTTGGTAGCTCTATAGAAGAAGAAATATGAAAACTATAAAGATAGAAAAAATGATATCTGGCAAAGGAATTCAATTATGTGGGGTAAGGGGAGAAGCTGAGTGACACTAAGGTGGTGACAGAAGGTTGGTGCTAATAGGGGAATTAGTAAAAGAAGAGGGTTTGAAGGAGAAAGATGACATAATCTGATCTGAACATGTCGAGTTCTAGACTTAATATCCCTAGAGATACAGTTAATTACTTGTGTTGAAAAGGCTATAACTTACTCTTCCCTGGGGTACACTTTTCAAGTCTTATAAGAAGCTTTCACTGGCAATTGCTAAAGTGACTCTAGGCCTTTGTGAGTTGGACTTTTTGCCAGGTGTGTCTCAGGAGAGGTGAAGGACTGAGCCAAGATATGATGATGTGATGTGAATTATTACCTGGGGAAAGACTATGTTGGCAAGGCTTCAGCATCTGTTTGTGAATACAATCTAGGCAATTTTCTAGTAGTTGTAAGCAAGTGATGCTTCTAATATGAATTGGAGCTATTTAAACGGACATTTTCTCACGCTAGATTTATAGTTAGTTATAGTGGTACTAAAACATTTATTGGACCCTAAAACTGAAGGCACCTTAGACATCAGCTACTCCTGGGAGCAGCTAAGTGGTGCGATGGATAGAACTCTGGACTTGGAGTGAGAAAGATTGATCTTTCTGCGTTAAAATCCGGTCTCTGACTCTTACTAGCTGTGTGAGTCAAATCTCTGAGAAAGTCACTTCATCCTATTTGCCTCGGTTTCCTTATCTGTAAAAATGAGCTGGAAAAGGAAAAGGCAAACCATCTTTACCAATAACCACCAGTGGGGTCAGAAAGAGTCAGACACGACTGAACAACACTCTTAGGGGTAGGTAGCCAGTGCAGTGGATAGAGTGCTGAGTCTGGAATCAGGAAGACCTGAGTTCAAATTTGACCTCAGGGTGATCTTGAGGAAGTTGCTTAACCGGTCCGTGCCTCAGTTTCCCCAACTGTAAAAAGGAATGATAACAGCATCAACCTATTTTGTGAGGATAAATGAAATCGTTGTAAAGTGCTTACCATGGTACTTGGCACATAGTAGGTGCAATGTAAATATTAGCTATTATTATTGCTATTATTACTATTCATTTTAAGATTGGGGAAAACTTTTTGATCTAAAAACCTAGAGACGTAAAGTAACTGTCCAAGATCACAGAGACAGCAGAGTCTGACTAGAATAAGCATTTCCTGACTCTCAGTCCAGTGCTCTTTCCACTGTACTCCCTGCCTCTCCTAATATCCAAAGGAAAAGGTAGCAACAAGAGTATTATGAAGGGGTTTGTGGAGCCCACATCAGGTAGCCTTCAACTATTTCCTCTTGTGGAGGGGCAGAGTGGGCAGGTAATGCAGGTAATGTATGATCATTCTAATCACAGTTATAGATTTAGAGGTAGAAGGGACCTTCAAGGTCATTTAGAATAACTATAATTTTTCACTTAAGGAAGCTTAGGCTCAGAAAATCAATGAATAAATGAATGAATGTGAATGGGAAAGCATTTAGCAAAGTGCTGGGGATACAAATAGAAAAGCAGAATAGTCCCTGGTCGTAAGGAACTCACATTCTTATGGGATGGACAAAATAATAAAGAGATGTCAGGTGCACATCACGTGGAAAGGTCTGGTGACTTTCAGAGAGATTGTGGCAGAATCAGAATTTGTACCCAGGTCTCGGGCTTCCTAATCCGGCACTCTTTCCATTGATGTAGTAGGCTCAAACTATTTCTATGTGACTTTGGAACACACACACACACACACACACACACACACACACACACACACACACACTTATTGACATACCAGAGAGATGTCTACTTATATGTCTTTCTATTCAGTCACTACCTTATTCCTAGCTCAGCCCTCTCATTACTATCTTAGGACTGGGTCTGAACAACTGTAGAAAGGGCAGGGTGATTGCCCTGTGTCCCATGCTTTTCTCATACCACTTCAGTAGTCAGAGATCTGGAGTGGCTACCATACGAAGTGCCTCAGAGGTGATGAAGGGTACCTGCACTCTGGTGCTAGAGAAGAGCTAGGACTCTAATACTTACAATCAGTCCCATACCTCCCCATGCTTCAGGAAAGACTAAGACTGCTGAAGTCGAATTGTAGCCACTGTACATTCTTCCCTTTTATATAATTCTTGTTTCGATTTGCCTACACATTCTCCATAGAAAGCCTACCTACTATGCTGGAGACCTTACTCTTATTGTTTTAACATCTTGGGGATACCAATAAACCACTTCTGCTACCTATTTGTTGTCACATTTTTTTCTTACATGAATTGGCCACTTCCTTTTCCAGTTATATATTTGGTCCAATTTGATAAGCATTTACTAAGCACTTAGAATGTGTAAATTATTGTGTTAGACAATGTGGACTCAAAATCTTTTTTAAAAAAATGCATTTTTATTTCATTAAATATTTCCCAGTTATATTAAAAATAACATTCATTTTTAAAAACTTTGAGTTCCAAATTCTCTCCCTCCTTCCCACTCTTCTCCAAACCTTTGAGAAGGCAAGGAATATGATACTAATTATAAATATGATGTCCAGCATAATATTTCCATATTAGTCACATTGCAAAAGAAAACACCTTAACAAATAAGAAAATTAAAGAAAGTGAAAAAGTATGCTTCAATCTACACTCAGAGGTCATCAGTTCTCCCTCTGGATCATGGCTCCTTTGGAATTATCTTGGATCATTGTCTTGATCAGAGTGGCTGTCATTGACAGTAGATTTCATTACAGTATTCTGTTACTGTATACAATGTTCTCTTGATTCTGCTCATTTCACTTGGTATCAGTTCACATAAGGCTTCCCAGATTTTTCTGAAATCATCCTGCTTGTTATTTCTTATGACACAATAGTATTCTATCAGCCATGAGGACATAAAAGCTTAATTAAAAGCTATATTCTTGCTCTCAAGGAACTTACATTCTACACATCCCTAATGATATATTTTAAACCACTCATGCAACTCGTGGGACAGCCAGGTGGACAGAGTACTGGCCCTGAAGTCAGAAAGATTCATCTTTGTGAGATTAAATTTGGCCTCAGACACGCACTAACTATGTAACTCTGAGCAAGTCATTTAATCCCTATTACAGAATCCTCATCTGTAAATGAGTTGGAGATGGAAATGGCAAGCCACTCGAGTATCTTTGTAAAAAAAAACAAACCCTAAATGGGTTCACAAATGGGGTCACAGTCAGACATGACTAAAAAAAATGACTGAACAAACATAACTCCAATATTTTGTCTACTCTGATGTATACTACTTCCTCTTAACTCAGTGTTGTTATTGAAAAGGTAGATATTAACACCAGATTGTATTTAATGTAAATTATCATATGTAAGAGCAAGGAAAAAATTCTGCAACTATAAAAAAGCTTATAAAACATAATACAAAATATCAATATGGCCAATTAAACTTTCCTGAAATTATTTATTATTAGATGATTAGATTTCAATGCATATGTGACATAATTTTTTGATCACTCCATTTATGTCTCCATTAGCATTCTTTCTTTATCAACTCCATTCTATTGTGAACAATTTTGAGCCCCCTATCACCTGAGAAAAGGCTAAAACCTGGATTGGGCAATTAAGAGGAAGACATTTTTGCCCTACTCTCAGCTTAATCTACCCTAATGCCTTGTGTGCTCTGGCATAACAGTCACACTTTGCTCTTCTCTGTGTGAACCCCAAATGCCCCTTCCTGGGTCAGCAATTATAAGACTGGATGAAGCTGATCAGGAGCATCCTTCTGTTTATGACTGCCAAGCAAAAGGCACCTTGAACTGGATACTATTTTGAATAACGGGACTTCTCTTATCTTAGTATTTTATGGACACGTGTTATGTTACATTATGCTATGATAAGTCATGTTATTGGTAGAAGAAACACAGAAGACCTTAATTTCAATCAACACTGTGACATTTCTCCTATCTCATTGTATTTATGCATCTATCCTATTAAGAAAATTTCTTTCTCATATAATGGTAAACATATATGGAGACTATAATTTTGGTTGATGCAGGCATCCTGAGTTGGGATTGCTCTCAGCGTGTAAAGGCTCTCCTTCAGTTTGCTTACCTCTGCGTTCAGAATTATTTTCTGACTCCATGCATGCATGATTCTCTGGCCTAATGAGAATAAATAAGCATGTTATAGCACATGTACAGTCTGATTCTGTTTGTTCCTTGATCAAAACTTTGGTAATATAATCCCTCTCTTTGTTCTGGAATAAGCCCTTGGTAAGGGAAACTTCATTCTGTTTGTTTTTTGGATAAACCTTCTGGTTAGAAGAGGACTCCATTGTGTTTATTCTTATTACAGACCTTCCATTGAGGGGAAAATGATGCTGTTTCTCTGGACCAAACCTTTGGTAAACAGTTGACGCTTTATTCTTACTTTTAAATTGTCCAACTATGCCCTCTATTCTTTTGGTTCTGCTTTCTCCATCTTGCATCGGTTTATAAAAGTCTTTACAGATTTTAGTATATCCTTTACATCTTGTCAGTCTTAATTGGCATTCTAGTTAATTGCATTATATTGTATTCCATTTCTCTAGTGTGCCAGGACTTATTTAACCATAGTTGTACATGATGTCCCTTTGTTTTTTTGATTATAAGTAATGCTACTATAAAAATCTTTGAACAGGTATCTCTTTTTGTTAATTTTTTAAGTTATTTTACTTTTTTCAATTATCTGTATATTTTTGTTTTTAAAAGTTTTGAGTTCAAAATTCGCTCCCTTTCTTCCTCCTCTATCCCAATCTGAGAAGGTAAGTAATTTTATGTAGATTATACATATGAAGTCATGCAAAACATATTTCCATATTAGCCATATTGTAAAAGGAAACACTGATTAATAAAAAAAAAAACCTAAGAAAAACAAAGTAAAAAAGAATGCTTCAATCTGCATTCAGACTTTGTTAGTTCTGTTTCTGGAGGTGGATGGCATTTTTCATCCTAAATTCTTCAAAATCATCTTGGATCATTGCATTTCTCAGAACAGCCATCATTCCCAGTTAATCATTGTATAATATTGCTATTACTGCATGCAATGTTCTCCTGCTTCAGCTCACTTTACTTTGCAACAGTCCATATGGCTTCCCAGGTTTTTCTGAAATCATCCTTTCTTAAAGCGCTAAAGTATTCCATCTCAACTGTCTATCAGAGCTTGTTTAACCCTTCCTTAATTGATGGGCATCCTCTCTATTTCCAATCCTTTGTTATTGCTAAAAGTTGCCATAAATATATTTTTTTACATATAAGTACTTTTCCTTTTCCTTTGATCTCTTCAGGAGATAGATTTAATGGTGGTATTGCTGGGTCAAAGGGTGTACACAGTTTTATAGCCCTTTGGGAATAGTTTTAAATTGCTCTCCAGAATGGTTGGATCAGTTAAGAACTCTACCAACAATACACTCATGTCCCAATTTTTCTACATCCCCTTGACATTTGTCATTTTTTTCCTCTGTCATATTAGCCAATTCCTTAGGTGTTAGGTGGTAACTCAGAGTTGTTTTAATTTGCATTTCTTTCATCAACAGTGATTTAGAACATTTTTCATATGACTTTAGATAGCTCTGGTTTCTTCTGAAAACAGTCTGTTCATATCCTTTGACTATTTATCAATAGGGGAATGATTTTTATCATTATAAGTTTGACTTAGTTCTCTGTATATTTGAGAAATGAGACCTTTTTCAGAGAAACTCGATGTAAAACTTTCCCCTAGTTTCCTGCTTTCCTTCTAAACTTGGCTATATTGGTTTAGTTGGTGCAAAACCGTTAAATTTAACGTAGTCAAAATTATTCATTTTACCTTCCATAATGTTCTTTGTCTCTTGTTTGCTCAAAAATTCTTCCCTTATCCATAAATCTGGCAGGCAAAATTTTCCATAGTCCCTTGATTTGCTTATAATATCACCCTTCATGTCTATATCACATACCCATTTTTACTTTATTTTTGTATATAGTGTGAAATGTTGGTTTATACCTGATTTCTGCCAAACTGCTTTGTCAGTTTCCCCAATTATTGTGCGGTAGTTGAGTCCTTGTCCCCAAAGCTTGGATCTTTGGGTTTATTAAATATTAGCTTTCTATAGTCAATGTACAACTGTATATTGTATACCTAATTTATTTCACTGATTCACCACTCTATTTCTTAGCCAGTACCAGATTGTTTTGAGGATTACTGCTTTGTAATACAGTTTGAGATGTTTTACTGCTAGGCCACTTTCCTTCACATTTCTCCCCCATTTTCACATTTTTTTCCCATTAATTTTCTGGATATTCTTGATTTGTTGTGCTTTCAGATGAATTCTGTTTTTCTTTTTTTCAGGGTCTATGAAGCAACTTTTTGGTTGTTTCATATGGCACTGAATAAGTAAATTAGTTTAGGTCGAAGTACCATTTTTATTACTTTGCTTCAGACTATTCATGAACAATTAATATATCTCCAATTGTTTAGATCTGATTTTGTTTTATGAAAAATGTTTTATAATTGTGTTCATACAGTTCCTGGGTTTGTTTTGGCAAGTAGACTTCCAAGTACTTTATATTGTCTACAGTTATTTTAAATGAAATCTCTCTATTTCTGCTGGATTTTGTTGATAATATGTGGAAATACTAATACTTCATGACATATTTCTGGGGTCTCTTTGCTAGTAGTTTATTTAAAAACTCTGCATCAGTATTCGTTAAGGAAATTGCTTCATGTTTTTTTTTTTTTGGTTTTTGTTCTTCTTGGTTTATATATATATATTGGATTAAAGAGGCCATTCTTGAGTAACTTAAAGAAGCCTATTCATTGAATGGGTATATCTCACTCAAAGTAAGATTGTGATAAGGCCTTAGCCTAAAGGGGCCAGAGTCTCACATTACATCCTGGGCCATCTCCAGTCACCCTGATGAATATCAGGCCACTGGACCCAGATGGCTCAGGAGAAGAAAGTGATGCTGGTGACCTTGAACAGCTCTCCCTCACTCAAATCAAAGTCAACTGCAAGTCATGTTATCATCTTGATGTCATGGTCCTCTTTGAGAATGAAGGACAAACACAATAAGCACCATATTTGTCAGATAAAAGGAATTTGGTAGGTTTCCTTCTTTTCCTATTTTTCCAAATAGTTTATAGAATATTGAAATTCATTTTTGTTTAAATGTTTGGCATAGTTCATTTATGAATCCGTCTAGTCCTAGAGAATTTTTCTTAGGGAGCTCATTTATGGCTTATTCAATTAATTTGAACAATTTATACCTTTAGAAATACTCATCCATTTCACTTAGTTGTCAGATTTATTGGCATGTCATTGAACAAAATAGCTCCTAATAGTAGCTTTAATTTCTTCTTCCTTGGTGGTGAATTCACCACCAAATTTTAATTTTTATACTGGTAATTTGGTTTTCTTTTTTAAAATCAAATTATCCAATGGTTTATCAATTTTTAAAAAATAAAATTGGGTTAGATTTTTATTTATTGGTTCAGTGTTTTTCTTTTAATTTTATTGATCTCTCTTTTGAATCTCATGATTTCTAGTTTGGTGTTTAACTGGGGATTTTGAATTTGTTTTTTCTAGTTTTTTTCATTAGATGCCCAGTTAATTAATCTGCTCTTTATTTTATTGATGTAAACATTTAGATACATGAATTTTCCTCTAACTAATGGTTTGGCTGCATCCCATGGATTTTGGTATGTTGTCTCATTGTTGTCATTCTCTCTAATGAAGTTGTAGATTGTTTCTATAATTTGTTCTTTGATCCACTTATTCTTTGGGATTAGATTATTTAGTTTCCAATTAATTTTTAATCTAAGTTTCCACAGCCCTTTATTGAGTGTAATTTTCATTGCATTATGTAAATTTTATTGTATTAAGTTCTTACTTTTGTGCTTCTTTTATGTGAGATAATTTCCCCCTTATTCCTGTCTCTTCCCCCTTCTCCCTTTTTCTCACCCTTTAATTTTATTTTTGAAATCATCCCATCATATTTAACTCATACCTATGTCTTGTGTATATGTATACTCCTTCTTACTGCTCTAATAATGATAAATTTCTTAGGAGATACAAGAGTCATCTTCCTATATAGGAATATAAATAGTTTAACCTTCCTTATGAATTCTCTTTCATGTTGACCTTTTTATGTTCCTTTTTAGTCTTGTATTTGAAAGTTGAATTATCTCAGGAATGCTTAAAAATCCTCTATTTCACTAAATATTGAAGGACTATGCTTAGTTTTGCTGAGTAAGTTATTCTTGTTTGTAATCCTAACTTCTTTGCCATCTGGAGTATCATATACCAAACCCTCCATTTATTTAAAGTGGAAGCTGCTAAATCTTGTGTGATCCTGCCTGTGGCTCCATGATATTTGAATTATTTCTTTGTGGCTGCTTGCAATATTTTCTCTTTGACTTGAGAGTTCTGGAATTTGGTTATAATAGTATTCCTGAGGAGTCTTCATTTTGGGATCTCTTTCAGCAGGTGATCAGTAGATTCTTTCAATTTCTATTTGACCCTCTAGTTCTAGGATGTCAAGGATACTTCCCTGAGAATATCTTGAAAGATGATGTCTACATCAGCCATTATTTCTTAAATTACCTCTCCTGGATCTATTTTCCAGGTCAATTGTCTTTCCAATGAGATATTTTACATTTTGTTCTATTTTTTCATTCTTTTGACTTATTTTATTGTTTCCTGATATCTCATGGAGTATTAGCTTCCACTTGGCCAATTCTAATTTTTAAGAATTTATTTTCTTTAGTGAGGTTTTGCACTTCCTTTTTCATTTGGCCAATTCTACTTTTTAAAATGTTATTTTCTTTAGTATTTTTTTTGCCTCTTTTAATATGCTATTCATTCTCAGGCAGCTGGTGGAGTGGAAAGAGTACTGGGCCTGGAGTCAGGAAAACCTGAGTTCAAATCCAGCCTCAGATTGTTACTAGCTATGTTATCCTGGACAGGTCACTTAATACTGTTTGCCACAGTTTTCTCATCTGTAAAGTGAAGTGAAGAAGGAAATGCCAAACCACTCCATTATGTTTTGCCAAGAAAACTTCAAATTGAATAACAAAGAGTTGGCCATGACTAAAATAAATGAACAACAATAAATGACTCTTCTTTTGATAATTTTCCTGCATTGCTCTAATTTATTTTCCCATTTTCCCTCTACCTCTCTTATTTGATTTTTAAAATCTTTTTGAGCTCTTCTTGGAGTTCTTGTTGAACCAGCATCCAATTCACATTTTTCTTTGAGACTTTGCTTGTAGTTGGTTTGAAAATTTTTGTCTTTTTCTGAGTTTATGTCTTGATCTTCTCTGTCAGCAAGTGTAGGACCTGACATTTATCCATATTAAAGTTCCATTCAATAACTTTGGTAAGTGTTGAAGTTTTTGGGGTCCTGATCCTTTCATCCCTCCTAGCTTTGTGTTATTTCTAAATGTGCTAATTGTGACATAACACATTTATCCAAGCCTTGATCAAAATATTATACAGCACAGGGATATATACATATCCCTCTGGTCTTCCACTTTTCTAAGTCAACAATGAATCTCTAAACCAGAGCTGAATCCACCTATCTCTAATACTATCTAGCCCATCTCTTGCTACTTTTCCCGCAAGGGTAGCATAAGAAAACATCAAATGTTCTAGCAAAATCTAGGATACAATATATAGCATTTCTCTTACCTATACATCCAATAACCCTTTGAAAAAAAAGACATTAAGTTAGTTTAGCATGACCTGTTTTTGAAGCTATTCTGATTTCTTCAGATCAACTTTTTTTTTTCTTTTCTAGATATCCTCTTACCATCCCATTGATTTCCATAATTGTGTCAGGAATAGAAGTCAAGCTCATTGATCTTTGCTTACAGATTAGTTGTCCAGTGGAAAGTGAGTTGAATTTAAGGGCAGAAGACCAAAGTTCAAATCCTGACTCTGCCACTTACTCCCTGTGGGCCCCTGGGAAAGTTATGTGACAACTATCTTCAAGTATTTGAAAGGTTATCATATGAAAGAGGGACTCTGTTTGTCCTTCATTCTTGAAAAGGACCATGATGTCAAGGAAGTGATGCCACAACATACAAATGAATTGGATTTAAGTGGGCTGTGTAAAATCACCAGTTTCACTTTCTCCTCTGGAGCCATTTGAGTCCAGTGGCAAGATATAGATCAAGATGACTTGGAGATGGCCCTGGATGCAGTGGGAGCACTCAGAGATCAGGCTTATTTTGTTTGACTTCAGAAGGCAGGATCAATAGATAGAAATGACAAAGAAGACAGTGTATCTACATAGCAGGAAAAACTTTCTAATAATCGTAGCTGTCCAAAAGTGGCATGGGCTTTAAGAAGTGGTGGGTTCTTCCACCTTTGAGGTCTTCAGACAGAGTATTGACAGCAACTTGTTTAGGGTATTATAGTTGGGATTCTTTTCTTGTGTGGTTTGGGCTACACGTCTGCTGAGGTCCCTTTCCTCACACATTCTAGATTCTGTGACTTGTGTTTGTGTTTTGTTTTTGAAGAGGACCATGACATCAGGGAAATGATGACATGAGTTGCAGTTGACTTTGATTTGAGTGAGGGAGGGCCATGACTAGATGTTCCCAAAAGTCCCTTCCAGCTTCTTATTTTCCCTTAGAATGATTTTTAAAAAATCTTTTTATTGCCTTTACCTTTTATTGCCAGGCCCTATGCATTTTTATGTTTAGTTAAGACATTCTCAGGAAAATATCTCTGACATCCTAGAACTAGAGGGTCAAATAGAAATTGAAAGAATCTACTGATCACCTCCTGAAAGAGATCTCAAAATGAAGACTCCTCAGGAATAATATTATATTTACACTATTAATATTCATGTTCGTCCATCAATACCTGCCCTTATTTTCATCTTCTATATGTATCTTTAAAAAAGAATATGATGTGATTGACAAGTTCCTTATGCCTCTACATTGATTTCTCTAGAAAACTCCCTTTTTCATGTTCATCAAAAGATGTAATGTTTCTCTTTGTGCCTTTGGAATTTCATATTTGAGAGTTTCCCATCTGTCTTGAAATCTTAGTAAGATTTTAGTCTATGGACTCTAAGCATACTTTTTTTGAATCTTTTAAAATATGTTTACCCAAAATATAGGGTACATATCTTCCTAGCTTTCCTTTCCTCTAATATCTATCTGTGCTTTGGGATCTTGGAAAATGGAGGACAGATGTGGAGAAACAACCAGGGCATCCCTGAGGTAATGATGAAGAAGGTATCTTGGATGGTGATTAGGATGTGCAGGGACTGAATGCAGAGGCTCCCTCTTTCATGACTTCTATCACATTTGTGGGGGCTCAAAGGGAACAGGGGCTAGCAGAGGCAGTGGCATTTGGCCTGAGCCATCTGCAGGCCCTGAATTAGGACAGTGTGTTGATGAGTGTGAAGATACTGAAGTTGTGGAGCAATAGAACGATCTGACTTGTGACCAGGCTAACATTGAATGCTTCCAGAGTAATAGGTGAAGAATTTATGCATGGAGTCGGAAGGTGCCCATTAGCAGAACGTGTACTTTGTTTATAGCCCCAGCATAGAAGACTTTGTAGAATATACTTGCATATGATTCTCATTTATAGTTTATGGTATGAAACTGCTCTTTAGCATGAGGTACCAAGGATTTGCATATGGCCTACGTGCTTCCCATGCTATATACAAATCTAATTGATGTGTTGAGTAATGCATACCTGTATTAATCTATGTATCTTTAGGAAAAAAGATTTATTATATTGTCTGGGAAATTATTATACTGTTCAAATTATATATTGTTCATATCCAGCTTTCTGTGATTAAAGGTTGTCTACACCCAGAATGTTACCTGACTCCAGTAGTTCTCTAGGAATGCTAGTAGATCTCTAGGATAGCTCCGAGGTATTTTGTGTTCCCTCAAATCATTCTTGCTTTGGTTTACCATACCCAGGATTTATGATGGGTCTGCCCAAGCTTGCATTTTTGTCAAGTTGCCCTCTTAGTAAAATTGCTGAATAATGTACATGTGGTGTGTGTATGGGCACCCTTGTCTAAATCCTATGTAAGCCTTCTGGAGCCTGGATGAAAAGGAGCCATACTTCCTTTCTGGATCACTCTGCTCTACCAAATGACCTAATAAATTTCCTTTTAAAACTATTTCAGATTTTGGTGTATGTTTTCATGAATAACATATCCCCTCTAGTATGCATGTACTCTGCTATATGCAGAATAGTGGTTTTTTAAATATGTATCTACGTAAGGAAAAAGGACCCACATATACAAAAATATTTATAGAAGCTCTTTTTGTGGTGGCAAAGAATTGGAAACTGAAGGGATGCTCATCAATTGGGGATTGACTGAACAAGTTGTGGTGTATGAATGTAGTGGAATATACTATTTTTCCATGAGAAATGAAGAGCAGGCACACTTCAGAAAAGCCTGCAAAGACTTAGGTGAGTTGATGTTGACTGAAGTGAGCAGAACCTGGAGAACACTGTACACAGTAACAGTGACACTGTGCAGTGATCAGCTTTGATAGACTTAACTCTTCTAAGACAATTCCAAAAGATTTATGGTGGAAAATGCTATACAAATCCAGAGAAAGAACTATGGAATCAGAATGCGGATTGAAGCATACTATTTTCTCTCTTTTTGTTTATTTTTTCTTTCTCATGGTTTTTCCCTTTTGTTCTTATTCTTTCCCAACAGGCCTAATGTGGAAATATGTTTAATATGATTGTACATGTACAACCTATATAAAATTTCATGCTATTTTGAGGAGGATGGAGAAGAGGGAGGGGAACAATTCAGAACTCAGAATCTTATAAAAGTGCATGCTGAAAATTAAAAATACATAAATATGCATACACACACACATATAACATCCCAATTCATCCAGTATGATTTACAGCATCTTCAGATTTTTAATTAGGCAGAGGGATGGGTGAAGAGTATAAGGAAAGTACCACCTTTGTGGCAGTAGCAATGTCAGCAGATATTTCCAGGTTGGCCCTGGCCCTTCAGTGTTTCTGGTATTTTTGAGATTGCTTACTGCAGATTCCAGGTCGTTTGCATGGCTGGACCCTGCTTAGCAGATTGCATGACAAGAGCTGAAAGGATAAATAGTAAGGGGTCTCAGAAAGACTGGATGGGAGGTGCTGACTGTTCGTGTGTGTGTGTGTGTGTGTGTGTGTGTGTGTGTGTGTGTGTGTTTTTGTATTCCAAAGGCAGCAACCAGAAGCATTAAGTGATTACAATGTAGCAGGCATTGTGCTCAGGGTTTGGAATACAGCTACAAGCCCGAGAGAAAGACAGCACCTGCTCCCAAGGAGCTTACATTTTAATGGGAAAAGACAGCACATAAAGAAGATGCTGGATAGTGGGGTGTCAGGGGGCCTGTGGAGAAGGTGCCATAAGGGATCATGGTGGAGAAAGGAGTCTGGAGAGTCAGAGCAAAACCCAGAGAAGAAAGAGTCAGCACGATTGGCCTGGAGACTTTCCTTGGATCCAAGGAAAAGTCAGGAATCCAAGAGGCGTTTTCTCCTTTTCTTTGAAATCAAAGCAGTGCTTGTGTCTCCTGAATGGCTGAAATGGAGAGACATTGAAGGAATTCACTCTCTCATTAGAAACCTTTAAAACACTTAACAAGGATTGAATAGTTCCGTGGGTAGCAGGCAGGAGGAGAAGAGAATGAGTTTTTATATGGTGTCTACTTTGTGCCAGATACTGGGAGACACTTTAGAAATATCTCATTTGATCCTCATGGTCACCGTGGAAGCTAGGTGTTACTGTTATTGTCATTTCACAATTAAGTACACTGGGGCAGGCAGAGGTTGACTTACCCAGGGTCACATAACTAATGATAGCAGCAATAGGTAACATTTATTTGGTGCCAGACACTGTGGTATAAGCAATCCTCACAACAACCCTATGAAATAGGATCTGTTATTACCCCCATTTTACAGATGAGGAAACTGAGGGAAATAGTGGTTAAGTGACTGGCCCATGGTCACACAGTTAATAAGTATCTGAGGTCACATTTGAACTCAGTTCTGCCCCACTCCAAACCTAGCCCTCTACACACTGTGCCACCCAACTGCCTCCTGGGTAAGAAGGAAAGTAGAGGAAAAACTGTACCATTTTTGGGTCTCTTATACCAGGGAAAGAGGATAACTTTGGTTGGGAGCAACAGCTGGAAGTGATGGGGTGCTTGGGTATCTGTGCTTGGACCCCAATTCTAAAATCACATTGCTCTTTAAAAATCACATTTATCACTAGCCTCAAAACACGGTCTCAGGCAGTTTCTCCTCAGCCCAAAGGACAGCCTGCCCTAAATCTCTCTTCCTCATGCAGTAGCCAGCTGCACCTATAGAATTCATTAGTTTGAATCAGCTGTGTGCTGGATCATAAAGATATTTACTACTCACTGACCAATCATATGTATCCTACACTTAGACGTACATATACTCCCTTACATTTATCTTGTCTAACAGGACACTGATAGGAGCCGCCTGGCTATTTCTCAGTCAGCCCTGACTGTTAGTTGACCTAGTGATGTTTTAGGCCTAAAGCCATACCTCCATGTAGTCCCCACCTTGGGCTATTTCCCCGTGAGCTTTGGATAAAGTACCTGTGTAGTAGATACTAAAAGTGCATGTTTCTTTAATAACAAACCACTCCTTAACTACTCCCTAATCCCTTCTCTGAATCACCTAGTTAGCATATTTGTCATGTGTTTTATTATAGAATATCCTATATAAACTTTAACTGTACCCCTCTCAGGTTGCAGGTTCCTTAAGAACTCTTGTCTGCTGAAAAGTGTAATTAAATCTTTACCACCTTGACTTCAAGAGTGTTTGAGTCTGTGAATTCTTTCAGGATGGCCCACCCAGGGATCTCCAGTCTTGGGCTTCCAGTACGTTTCCAACCCTCATCAGAAGCAGTGGGAAGAAAAAGCAAAAATAAGGATCCTATCCCTAGAAGGAATCTCAGAGACTAGTCAAAGCCCATCATTCTACAAATTAGGACACTGAGACTCAGGAAAGTTAAGTGACTTGTCCTAGATCACAGAGGCAGTAAAGTATTGGTATCCAGTTTCCTTTGACCCCAGAGTCAGTGATATTTTGTTGTACCATACTGCTTCCTTAAACTAGAATGGGAAGGAGGATAGGGAGACAGAGGTGGGCAGCTGTGTTAATGCATTTCCTCATGAAGACTCTTTTTAACATGGTGGTTCAATATTATTCATTCATTCATTCATTTATTCATTCAGCAGCAAACTCTTAGCAAGCACCTGTTTTGCATGTGGAGCTGGGCAGTACTAGAAGTTCACTATGGGGTTAAATAGGATTTTGTTGACTGAATTTAGGATCTAATTAGTACACAGAGTATTATTCCTATGGGGAAACGTTCTCAGTTTCATGTGACCTGTAAGTGAATTTTTGGAAGACATCCCTGTTGTAAGTTGAGACTTCTCTTGGTGTACAAAGTAAAGGAAATTATTTATACCAAGCAAACCCCTGAGAATATTGTTATTTTCTATGCGGGCAGAGAGCAAATCATTTGCAAAGTATACGTTGGTTTCATAACTCCTTGTCCATGTCTATTTGGTAGATATTTATTGCATTCCACAGAAAACTGGCAAGTGACATCTTTAAGTTTGTGAGGGTTGCAACACCTCCTGCTCTGATTACATTCTTCTAAAGAAAATAGAGAGTCTCATGCTTCTTTGGGGTGTTTTGCAAGTATGAGGTGTATATGTGGGGTATGTAGCTTTTTTGAGTGTTTGTGGGGAGGTGGAACTGAATAATAGCTTATTCCTTTTCATGATTTGACTCATTTTCCTTGTGGTGACCTTGTAGTAATCATGTGCCTCTTTTTGCTTCCTTTATGGGGAGGTGTTGGCAATGACTAAGCTTTCTGGCTTATCTCCATCTACTTTCCTTGGGCCATCACATAGCAAAGCAGTCCCTGGTAGCTTTCCTGCAGGGATTCCCCACACATACTCTGTTTCAGAAGCTCAGATCATGCTCCTAATACTACCCAAAAGTCTCTTAGGTTTTTGCTATTGGTCACTGGCTGAAAGAGTACAGCACAAATCATTAGCACTACCAGGAAAATAATCAAAGTACAAGGTTTGAGTTAGCAAACTGCACGCAGTAGATAGTCTGCCTCTGACGTGTATTGGCTGCATAACCCTGAGCAAATTGCTAAGTGACTAGGTGCTCTAGGTAATTCTCTATTGCATTTGGTGAGCAAATGATCATTTGTCCTGGTAGAAGGAGCTTCTGTTTTCAAAAACCAATGAAATCACAGGTCTCGATAACAAGAAAAAAGGCATGGCTAGATAAGGATGGGACAGAAAGACAACCCAATTGAGTCTTTTATATAGGGGTATATTTTATATGAGGTATATGTGGTGTTCCAGGAGCACTAGCACCTTTGGTGTGAGTGCTTATCAGGCCCTTTTCAAAGCTGCTCATTCATCTTTGGTGTCCACCTTCAGTCCTTCTCCTAACTCTCATCTGTGACTCCAAGAAGCTATAGTATGTGCAGCAGTCACACCCTGGTAACTGCCTGGGCAGATGGGCTAAACCAAGTTGAGGGTAACTGTTGGTGAGTTGGGGGATGTCTACCCTGAGCATGTGAAGACTTCCCCTGGCAAAATGGGCAGATTAGAATAATTTGTTCCAAAGGCTGAAGCAGACCCCTGGACTTCGATGACTCTGGAAGAGAGAGGGAGGCTGATGTCTTGGTGCAACTTCGTCTCACATAAATCCGATTCATGCACAAGTCAAGACATCACCTGCGATATCACTGGTCCTCTCTGACAAGGAAGGACCAGAAACGACATCTTATAAAAAACCCCCAAACTGTGTGAAATGGTTATTGTTGTCGCATTGTCACCTTGTGCGATGGACATTACCAATATGATTATCCCAGTTTTACTGATTGATGAAGTAGGGAGCCAAAAGAGATTAAATAATATGTTTGCCTGACTTCACACATGTAATTGATATCAAATTGCTTGCCTTCTCAAGGGGCAAGAAGGGGCAAAAGACAGGGAGAGAATTTGGAACTCAAAATTTTAAAAAAATGTTATATTAGGAAATATTTAATGAAATAAATAAAATACATATATTTTAAAAAGATTAAGCAACATGCTCATAGACAGTGAGAAAGTGCTTGAAGTCAGATTTTCTGATTATAAATCTGCAGCTCTTTTGTATGGCATCCCATAGCTGCCCTTTTGCCCTTTCATCTGCCAGAGAAGTCCATAACTTAATATTGCATGCTCTTTTCAAAAGCTCTATAGTTTGATTTCTCCCCACCTTAGGAAGATCTCTGCCCTCTCCCCTTTTCTAACCTGCCCCCTCCCCCATTTGTAGCTGAAAGAACTCTAGCCAGGAAGCCTAGGTTATAGTCCCAATCTCTGCTACTAACTAGCTGTGTGACCTTGTAAAGCTTCTGAGACTTGGTTTCCACAGATGTTGGAATGAGAAGGTTGGCCAGTTCTAAAATCTTATGTTATGGGTCTTCATGGTTCTTCTCTTGCCAGCCTGGCATAGCCTGAGACCAAAGAGCTAAGTCAATTGAGGGTTGCCTTTTTTTTTTCTCCTGAACTGGTAGCTGATATGATAAGACTCTTTGCAATAGAAAATACCCCACTGGACACTTTGCTCCTTTTTTTTATGGAGTTGGTTAACCCGCCAGTTTTCCCTAAGGGCAGTTACATAATGAGGGCTGAGGACAGAATTAGGTAATGTTTGTCCTCTTTCTTGGCTGGAAGCCTGGGGGAGAAAGGAGCCAAGAGCCCAGGGAACTAAAATCTTGCATTATTCTTTTATAAACTTCGTCTTAAGAAGGCCTAAAGTGAACCTGAAATCTTAAGAGATGGCACAGATGATCTGTTCTAATTCCTGGGCAGGTTGCGACTTGCTAGCAAATGATCGAACTGTGTTAGGAGTGAACTGCTCATTTGCTTGAACATTTAGTTGATCATATTTTCCCCTAAATCCAGAGCCCAGCCTAAAACTTTTGTCTTAAAGAAAACCTAGTGAGCTGTTTTGAAATAGTGCTGCCCCCACATATTTTTGGAAATCAGATTTGTAATTGGTAGACCTGTAATGAAGTCCTAGCTTTGACACCTAAAGGTATGTGACCCTAAGTGAATCATGTAACTTCTCTAAGTCTCAGTTTCTTCTACTATGCAATGGGAACAATTACTTTCGTTTACTAAGATCAAATGAGAGTGCTTTATTAGAATTTACTGTTAGCATTATACAACATGGAGAAATAGATTTGAACCTTCCTTCTGACAACTGCTGGCAAGCTGACAACTTGTTAGTGCTCTGGACAAGTCTCTTAGTGCTCTAAGGCAATGCCATGTGTGTCTAAGTTGCAGAAAAAGTCCCAGCTCAGGTTGGTGAAAGCATTTCTCCTCTATTCTTCTGTGTCCTAGCTTCCTTTTAATTTACTTTACTTTAATTGAGAAGAAGGATTGTCCTGCTTTCTTGTTTTTGTAACCCCAGAAATTAGCACAGTGCCTGGCACATATTAAAAGCTTAATTGTGTATCTGTCTATCATCTATCTATCTGTCTATCTGTCTATCTATCTATCTATCTATCTATCTATCTATCTATCTATCTATCTATCTATCATCTATTATCTATCATCTTCTCTGAAGAAATCACAAGTCTAGTCCCTAAACTTTATAATAAATCAATAATACCTGGATTGGGAAGGCATGGGTCACAAGTTATAAAAAATAATTGATTAATAGCTCATGTTTCTAAAGTCTCATAATGTTTGAAAGTTTCTCTGCAAAGTTGGAACATGTTGTTCTTTGTTCTCTCTAGATGAAAGTACATTTTTATTCTGTGTGTTTAAGCTATCAATGATGAAAATAATTTGTAATGGAAATGCTGAAAAAATCTCTCTCATTTTTAGTTTTGTTTCTCATTCTCCTTCCAGCATTCATGAATGCTTTTGTAATGATCTAGCTAATTTGGGTCTTGTGACTATATTTCTGCAGACTTGTTTTATTCTCTCACATTTTTTATTATTTTATCATATTGTTGCACCTCTTCCTTAACACTTTCCTTTGCACATATCAAATGCATGTAACTCAGTTATTTGTATATGTGTCATTCATTCTTATTAAGAGTAGTAGCATTTATATTGTGTCTACCTTTAAATACACAGGGCATAACACAGTGTCTTACACTAGTTAGTATTTAATAAACTATTGTTGAATTGAATTGCTGAACACAGTATAGCAAATTCTATTGTACTTGCTGAGTCATATTCTAATTTGGGAATGCATGACCCTAAGGAACTTCTTTGTAATGCAAACTTTGTAATGTAACTTCTAAGGATTCCCTCCAAATGACACTAGTATGTAGAGATCCCAAAGGGGAAACTACTGGAAGTTCAATATACTTCTAAAACTACGACTCATGAACCTCTAGCAGTACATTTATGTTTAATAATCACATGACAGAATTATCTTACAGCAAAGCATTTACCAAAATGGCAAAGCAATAACAGGAACTACCAAATATCTCTCCCATAAATCTGGGACATACCATTACACAATTATACACAATGTCAGTTGGAAGAATGGTCACATACACAGAGGACAATAGTAGAGAGGCATATTCTCTGGCAACACATGTATACATAGGAGTCTTCCTACCTCTCATGATGTTCTTGGACTTGTTCTTTTCAGAGTTTGGTGTTTCTGCCACACAGGTCACCCTGATTATCTTCTTGGACTTGTTCTTTGCTAGGCTGTCATAGTCTGCACTATCTCCAATTTATGACTCAATTATAATCAACTGTGCAATCAGTTACAATCCTTAGGTGTCATTGGCAGAAATTCCCTCCATTCTGTTTACTCAAAGTCTCAGCTTAGAGATCTATTATTTACTAGGCAGGAGATTAGACATTAACGTTATCCTGTAAAATTACGGACTCTTAGGCAGAGATTTTCGTTTTGACAACTCTTCCTGGTAAAAGAATGAGTCCCTTTGATGAGAGACCTCACTCTAACTTATGGTGACGATTCAGTACATATCCCAAATGTTCATCTCTGCAGATGACTGGGTTATGGATATTTTCCCAATTTTGTACTCACCAAATAGCTTTGAGGTAAATTCCTTGTGCAACAATGTAAATGGTCTTGCATAAAGTTATTTGGAAAAAAAGACATAAAATACTTCAACTAAATAGCAAATGATGCGTTAAACATGCAAAATAAATTTTATGTTTTATCATTAAAATGACAAATAGTATCCAGAAATAATCATCCAATAACTCTGGTGTTCATAATTCCTTTTATCTACATATGCCTATGTAAAGTTATTTGGAAGAAGTAGCAAAATATTTCAACTAAATAGCAAATGATACACTAAACTTGCAAAAAATATTTTGCTATATTCATTAAAATGACAAATAGTAGTAAGAAATGTTTGTTGTATCATAGTTTCGATTTATAGCAGGAATCAAGAGATGATTTTGAAGAAGTAAATTACAAGCTTCACTTTGCATAATTGCATAAGCCCACTTTGATAAAACAAAAGGAAAACTATAAATTTTTTGAATAAGTAGAAGCTATGTATAGTTTGTAGCAAAATAATGATTTAAAAGTGTATATCTATTGCTACCATAATTAGTGATTAAGAACCAAAAATTTTTACGATCTCTACTGGCTTCTCAGTCACTTTCCTTTGATATGCAAATGAACTTCCCAAATTCTCATAGCCTTTACAAGGTACAAAATATATTCTTCTCAAAATCTGGATGAATTATTCATTTCCTTATATTCTCCTCTCAATGAAAAATTTTCTTTCCCTGTGAATCACTTGAGGAATACCAGGATGTCTGTGGGCATGCAAACCATACTGATCTAGTTAGCATAGTCAGCCCAGATGGTGCTGTTAATAGTTCAGTATCAGATACCATATACCTTACACATGACTTTTATAGTATGCAATTACATGACACATATAATAATTTCAGCTAGCAACCAAATGCATGTCACATGTAACAACATAACAATACACATATAGCAGTGACATATATTAGAGATATATGTGTTGGCAGTACATGTATTACATGCCAATGTACACATCGGCAGTGCATTCACAGTAAGGAAACATCCTTCTGCATGGCATAGTGAAACATGTAACAAAATATACCATAGTTGAATATAAGGCACACCATTATTTCCCTTATGTAGATCTTGACTTTGGCCTTGGCTATAGTCCTTCCATTTATTTCTATTGGAGTTTTTCTGAGCTGGGGCCAGTCCTAGAGGATAAACTTTCTTCAACTTATGTCTCAACCAGGATACACATTGGTTATCAATCTCTGTATTTTATCATCTCCCCTTTTAACTTCAAAGTATATAGGCAAACAATAGCTCTTACCTAGAACTAAATATATCATTTTGAGGGGAACACTGTAGAAGTCTGCCTACAAAATATTTTGCTATTCCACAGATTTATATCCCTATACACTTAAGCAGTGACATGTAGTATCTCCCTCAATATCATGGAGAAAACCTACACTCATTGTTACTTTTGGGTACCAATTTTAGAATGATTTTTACTATCTGTTCAAATCTGGTCTTAGAACTTCATTAGATGTGAAAGCAGACTTGAGACTTGCTCATGATCTCTTTCAGGTTACTTTGGGCACTGTTCAAAAAAACTGTCACAAGAAGTGAATTTACAACTCCCCGCCCCCCATTTCATCCATTTTTTCATTCTCCCAAGGTTGAAAATATTGATAAGGAGAAAAAAAACAGAACAAAATCCCCCCTTTCTCTCTCCTAAAGTCACAGAATGCAGAATGATCTCTTCTGGGACTGGGGCGTTCTGAGGACTAGGAGGGGATATGCAAGCCAAAACTCTTCCCAAATACTTAAAAACAACAAACCCTGTTCAACAGAAACTGTGATAAATACAGGACGGTGCAAGACAAGTAGAAATGAAGAACAGTGGGGAAAAAAACATAGGAGTAAAGCCTATGGAATCATTCTTGGTGATATTATAATCATGCAATAGAAACACCACATGTTGATGCCATTGGGATTTCTGTTTTATCTTCCCAGCATATTCTCGATTGTTAAAACAGTCAGGCTGTGGGTCTGCCTGAGAGTGTTAATGTGTGGTCTTTGACTTTTTCATGCCTTACCAGATGAATATATCTATTTTCATTGTTGAGTTGTTTGAGCTGTGTCTGCTTCTTAGTGACGCCATTGTAAGGTGCTTTTGACAAAGATACTGGAGGGATTTGCCGTATCCTTCTCCAGCTTATTTTGTAGATGAGGAAACTGAGACAAACAAAGTTAAACGACTTGCCTAGAGTCACACGGCTAGTAAGTGGATGAGGCCAGGTTTGAACTCATGAAGATGAGCCTTCTTGATTTCAGGCTTGGCACTTTATCCACTGAGCCACCTTCATGTATCCTTTTGTATTATTGACAATGTCTCTACCTTGGTCAGAGAGGCTTCTGTCTGGAAAACTATATACTAAGAAATATTTTCCTCCACCTTTCCCACCAATGGTATGTGTATTTGTGGGAGAATTTGTCCCAGGCACATAGGGCAGGGAGGGGAGAAATGTTTTGCTATTATTGTTCATTTTATACCATTTCATTAAATGCCTTACCTTTGAGGTAATTGTGTTGACTGGTTGGCTATCAAAAGTTAATATATTGGGGAATTCTCATGACTTCAGTTTTAGGAACAGAGATGCACAGAATATTTTGAAACTTCAGAACCACCCCCAGGGGGAATGTATGTATATGAGTGTAAATTAGGAGATAGCTAGCCCAAGAGGAGGTAGCCATCAAGGGGGCTTATTGAGGACATATCTGGGGTACCATGAGCATTTCTGCATGGAACTGCTGGAGAAACTAGTGTTTTTGTTTTCTTTTAGACTATGGTTAGATAATCAGTTTTCTGGTATGTCTTCTTTATATGTCACACTGTTGCTTTGAAATAATTTTGTGTGACTGGGGGTTCAAGTATTAATATGTTATAGCACTATGTCCGTTTTAAGTATGGAAGCAAATAGGAACAGTGTGGATGCTGCAGCTCTGAAAAAACAGTGTGCCTAGAACTACTCACCACGCAGTGGGGGCTTATCTGTGATCACTTATTATTTTTTTCTTATTTTACTTGAGTTGATATAGCTTATTGTGGCATAAGCCTGGACAACCTGCTGTCTGAGATCTTTATGGATATTCCTAAGGATCCTTATAGGATCAGGTTTTCTTGGTGTCCTAGAAACTCTGAATAATCAGTGCAAGTACTTAATTACTTTTTTTTTTTGAGCCTCACAGTACTTTGGGGCTTTTCTGATCTTGTTTAATTTCTTTTTAGGATAACTTGCTTATCCTAGGAAGGGACCAGTTTGGACTTCAATTTGGAATGTCCTTCTTGCTATAGGAACCTATTGGAGTAATTCTTTTCCTGGGCAAAATTCCTATTGGAATGCTTCATGTATTGCAGAGGCAATCTTAATAACACAAAAAAGTGCCCTAATCCTTGCCAAGCAAACCTTTGCACAAGTGATCCCCTTCTATCTCATTTTCCTCTGGAAGATTACCCTTTCTATGACCCCTATTCTCTCACTTATGTTCAGTCTCTCCCTATTTACTGGATGCTTCTCTACACCTACAAACATGATTATATCTCCTCCATCCTCAAAAAACCCTGATTTGATCCTTCCACCCCCATATATATCACCCCATATCTCCTCTGTCTTTTGTAGGAGAAGGCTACTTACAACAGATGCCTCCACCTCCTCTCCAATCTTTCTGTTCATTATATAATCTGGTTTCTAACCTCATCGTTCAACCAAAATTGCTTTCTCCAAACCAACCAATTATTTCTTAATGCACAAATCGAATGACTTTTTCTTAATTCTCATCCTTCTTGATCTCTATGCAACCTTTGACACTGTTGACCACCCTCTTCTCTTTGATATGCTTGTCTCTCTCTTTTGGGACACTTCTCTCTTGTGGTTCTCTTCAGACTTGACAACTTTTCAAAAGACCAATAACTCTTTTGTGGGATCTTCACCCAGATTCTCCTTTTATATTACTTCACTTGTACATCTCATCCAATTTCATCCATCTACTTATTATCTCCATGCTGATGGTTTTCATATCTATTTATCTAGTACTAACTTCTCAGCTGACCTCCAATCTCACATCTTCAATTCTGAGATTCTCATCATTTTCAAGTCATCAACCAATTTCCACCTTGGTGAGAATCAGACCAATGTTCTCCATGTTGGAAAATTTCAAGTTAATTTCTGCTTACTTCCCCTTGTTTTAGTTCATATGTCATAGGATTGTTTTCTCATGTTTCTAGAAGTTACTCATGTTTATGATTTTTTACTGTAAAGCAGTTTATGACATTCATATACCACCATTTACTCATCTTTCCCTAGTTAATGTTCACCTATATTGTTTATAGTCCTTTACTACTACAAAGAACGTGCTACTAGGAACATTTTATCATATATTAGATCTTCCTACCTCTCTTTGATCTTGAGGTATATGGAGAGACATATAAAGCATATTGAGATTTTCCACTTTGCCTTTTATGTTCACCTCTGTCCTTCATTTGCTTAAGAATTGCCCCACTTAGCCAAAGTATGAACATTATGTCCTTTTGTTCTTTCTTTTTTAAATATTATGCACTTTGAACTTATTGTGGAATGTGGCATAAGAAGCTGATCTAAACAAAATTTCAGTCAAACTACTTTCTGGTTTTCTAAGTAGTTCTGAAATAACGAGTCTTTTCCCATGTAATTTATGTTCTTGGATTAATCAGACACCAGGCTGTTGTTTTCAATTCTTGGTTCTTGCTTATCTAGTTTGTTTTTACTAATCAATAGTTCTTTTCTTTTTTTTTTATTTAGTATTAAATTGTTTTGGTGATTAAGGCTTTATAATACAGTTTGAGGTCTGGTAATTATATGCTTATGGGGCTTTAGAGGCTATGGTGGACAGAGCCCTGGACCTGGAGTCAGTAAGACACATCTTCCTGAGTTCAAATCTGGCCTCAAACACTAACTGTGTGATCCTGGACAAATCACGTAACCCTGTTTGCCTCTGTTTCCTCATCTGTAAAATGAGCTGGAGAAGGAAATGCAAACCACTCCAGTATCACCAAGAAAACCCCAAATGGGGTCACCAAGGGCTGCATGCACCTGAAAAATGAATGAACGCTGATACACTTCCTTAATCTGCTACTTCATGATAACTTTTTAAATACTTGGAGATAGATATTATATTTCTCAACTGCTTTTTTTCCCAAGAATAAACACTGCTATTTTCTTCAGCTGATTCTCTTGGGACATGATAATGAGGACCTTCACCATCTTGGTCATAGCCTCTATGAGCCTGCCCCAAAATTCTACCAGGAAGGTCCAATGGATATGTTATTTGCCCTGTCATCCTTGGCCATTTCATACTGGTCACCAGGACCGAAGAGCCTCCTGCGATCACCAACGTGGGTAATATAATCTACTCAATATTGGCGTGAATTGTGTCATAGTGAGGAGAATTCTGGTAAGTGCTTAACGACTGTCTCTCCTATACATACATAGCATGTACACATACAAACACATATACACACGTGTGTATACACATATGCATATATGTGTGTATGTATAGGCACAACACACTCAAGTTTAATATGCTATATCAACAGTTTCTCTATTAATCAACAAAACAATAAATAAAGCTTGGATTTGTAGTATTTGCCAATTTATGAGGCATAAATCCTCACACTGAAAATTTAACAGCTACTTGTTAGGACCTGGTTTGAGCTGACTCCAGCACACCACTGATCATAACTGACCTGGTTGTTGATTGGAGGATGAGTACCTGAAACATCTCTCATCCATATAACCAGCTAGACCCCAGGATTCTATCAACTCCTATCTTGACCACTGGACTGGAGCAGGGATTGATCACTTGTCCTGTCAGTGGTAAGTGCAATTCTTTCATCAGTCTTTGTCTTCCCCTTCTTACTCAAGTGAAAAACAAACCAACATAGCTTCATTGCTTCTGTCAAGAATGTGACAATCTTCTGCCCCATGACTTTAGGAAAAATCCAAGCTACCAAGGTGAAGCCATTCCAAGAGCATAGCATTCACCACATGGTTAGCTGATGGGAACTCATTATAGAATGTCCACCCAAGTTCCATAGTCTTTCCAAAGCACTTCCATTTCATATTATCAAGACTCTTGGAAGCCATCTATCTCCTCAGTGTCTTCCACATGGAAAACATGCATGATGGAGGGGCTGATGGGACTGCAATGTATTATACCTGCACTATCATAATTTCCTTTACTTTGGATGCTATATTAGTGGCACAGTAAATAGAGCCCTGGCCATGGATCCTGGAAGATCTGAATACAAATGTAGCCTTAGATGCTCACTAGTTGTGTGACCGTAGGCATGTCACTTAACTTCTGCCTGTAAAATGGAGGAATGTAATAGTATCTACCTTCAGGGGTTGTCATGAGTATTAAAAGAGATTAAATTGTAAAATGTTTAGCAAACCTTAAAGTTCTGTAGAAGTCTAGTTGTTGTCACTGTTAACTACCATAAAACTTTTGGTTGCCTAATCCTACTGTTTATTCATATAGAACTTTTAAAAATTTTGGCCCGAACCTGAGGGATTGTATAATTTGCCATTATGTTTCAGAGTAAGGGCTTGAATCCTAGTTGGTTTTTTTTTTTTAATCACTGAGACCATCTCTGTATTTCAAATATTCCACTGGTAAAATCTGCTAATCATTTTCTGCTGTCTGGCTATACCTCTCAAACCATTTTGTATGGGAAAAATTTGTATGTTGAAACTAAGTGTAAGATTAACATTTATCTCCATCAAATTTTATTTTACTGGAATTGAACTAATGTCCTTACGTGATAAAGTACACCCAATGTAGCTCTTTAGCACCACCATGTGGACCTCAAAAATGGCATGTTCTTGGTCCCAGAATGCCTGGTGTCAAGTGCTGTTATCATAGCAGCTTAGAGAGCAGTCAGCGGGGACCAGGAAGGTCTCTGTGATTTGTTTGTGACGTTCTTTTTCATGACTGAATGTACCCTTCTCCCATGCCTTGTTTGTGTGCCTTGAGGCATCCTGCCCTATCTCTTGTTCTAAGAAATGATAATGCATCTTGTACCCTGATACATCTGGTCCAGATAGAACACTCTACCCCAAAGGTAGTGATAACTGTTTTGTATGTGTGCAAACATTTGATGTAATCTGGATGTGTCTCAAACATTCTCTTAATCACTGGGTGAATCTCTCTAAAAGGAGGCTCCCAAACTTTATGTAGCGATACCTTGCCTCCCTTAAAAATGAAAAATGCTTGCCCATTGCTTTTAATAAAATAATTCCCTTAATTCACATTTTAGTAAAAACAATTATTACAAAATTTAAAAATAATATTTATTATTGTATATATGTATATATTTAATATCACCATAGTTTTATTCCCAATGTCCTTCCCCCTTTCTAGAGAGCTGTCCCATATATCAAATACTATTTTTTAAAGACAAAAAAGAAAAAGAACAAATCAGTATAACTGATCAATACATCAAAAAAGTCTGAATATGTATGCTGTGTTCAACACTTGTAGACAAAATTTATTCCATCTTTTAACAAAAATATGCAAACAAAATTTTAACATGCCACAAAATAACAAGCTACAGCTAATTTATAGCATTGTATTTATGAAATGAAAGAATAAAAACATTGATATGAATGTGATGAGTTGCCTTATTTTTCATTGCAGTTTCTTAGAAAGTGGTATCATTGATCAAATTGCTTCTCATAGTTCTTTTTCTAATAATTAGCACTGGCAGTTTGCCTTGAAAAGACTGATAAGAGAAAAAAACCTTATTTCCCAAAAATAAAGATGATGCAAGAAGCTGTAAAATTTGTATCACTAAGCAACTCTTTTTATTCACTAGTAGTCAAAACATAATACATTTTTTTCATGTTCAAATATTTATTTCAACTTATTGTAGTAAAACAAATCTACAGAATTAAAGAGTTTTTGTCATTCTTTTGTCCTTCTTTGTAGTGGTTACACATTGCCTGATGCACAGTGGAAGCTTAATAAATATTTATTGAGTGATGGACTGCCAAATGAAGTAAGCCCAAATGTATCTCAGTTTTTCGTACTTATATTGAGGGGATTGTCCAATCCCTGACAATTCCATCAATAAAAAGTTGAGGAAATTGAGATACATTTGGGCTGAGTTATAAAGAAACTAGGTAATAGAGGATAGGAGGGATCACTAAAGTTCCTTCCAATTCTAAATCTATGATACTTTGATCTGAAATTTATGTGACAAATGAGTTACCACTCATATTTCAAAATATCCATTAGAAAATGAGAATTGTTTCTTTAGACCACTCAAGTCTCTCTTTTATTTTACTTGGAGAGCAGGTATTTTTTAAATCAAGAAGTACGCTAAAGATATTATTTTATAGATTTATCTATGGCTTTGTGTAGCCTTTCCTGTAGTTTTGGAATTTTATTTAACATATGATTTCTTTTTCTTTCTTCCTTTTTATCTGCTATGTGATTATTCCGTTTTTCTCTCACTTGAATAGTTACTTGAGATCTAACTTCTCTTTCCCTAGCGCTAATTTTTTAGTTATTTAGTGTTTTTAGTTTATTTTTTTCACTTTTGTGCTTCCTCCATCCCCCCAAAATATTCCTTTGTCTTATTATCTTTTTTAATTCTCTTCCCTTTCTTTCCATCTGAGTGAAAAAGGGTCAGTGAAGACTTCTCCATACTTGACAATAGACTTCTAGTAGGTGACTTTGAAGAAGAAATTATGTGACCCTGAAGAAACTTGAAACTTAACTCCCCCAACTTGGAGTGCCACCTCAACATACTACATGCCAAATAAGGTTATGAGCATTGTGGTAGCTTTACATTGGTTTTTTTCCTACTTCCTTGCTCCTTATTTCTAAGGTAAATTGCCGCATTTGGATTGTGAGCCTGCATTCCAGCCAATGGGAGTAATGGCCATCAGGGAGGGTGAGGGATTTCCATTAGAACTATGTAATCTTTGTTCTTGCTTTCTGCAAGCGCCTCACTCTCCTGATTACTTATCAGAGAGGAGATGCCCTTTCTTGGGAGATTGTAATAAAATCTTGCTGCTTTACTTCTACCTTGAAAAATCTATGATTTTCATTTGAGTTGGTGGTCTTTGACCCACACAGTTTTGGAGGCTTGCTGGGACCCACCTACTTGTCAGAAGACCCTTCTTTTCTGAGTCCATGAGCAGGCTCTCACCGGAGTTTTCTGACAGTTCTTGGGACTCGGGAAGGTAGGACTCCTCCCCCAGCGGGTAAGATCCCTGAAGAGAGAAAATTGGAGAAGCAAAACGAGAGCAAGTGGTGAAGCCCTGGGGCATATTAGTAAGGACAGAAAATCAGCCGAATTCACTCACATAAGTTGTGCATGTACGACCCAGGAAAGTGAAACCAGGGAACCTTAGAGGTTGAGGAGAGCCTGGGTGACTGATGAGGTAGGGTGACCTCTCTTGATAGACAGATTAGGTTAATTAGTTCAGTCTCCAACTGGGAGGGGAGGGTGATGACCCTGGGTTAAAGTAGTTTTGAAATTATAGCCATTATGGGACAAGATCAATCCTGCACCACTGGTACTAGGAAATTATGTGACATTCCAAAGGATAGTCCTTTGGGAAACAAACTTGAGAATTGGGATGAATTACCAAAATACAAAGGGAAAGATAAATGATTAAGTGTTGTTGTTTTGTTTGGGCAGGGATCCTGTTTAACACCTGCCATGGTTTTTGTTTTTGAATGTAAAAAAAAGAAAGATAAGGGAAAATGAACCTCAGACAGTCTGCAGGAAAAAATTGAGTTTTGATTTGATGAGATCTCAAAGCTAAACTCTGTACTTTAGGTTTGAACTGAGTCAACGATAGTATGTTTAAAATCGCTAGTTTACTTTGGAATTTCAGTGATTTCTTTTGGAAGCATTGACTCTGCAGATTCTGAAGGTTGAATACAAGGAGGGTGAGAATGGAGGTTCCTCAGATACCTGCCTGGATTTTGTGTTAACCTAAGGAGAGCAGGTGGAATTTCAACTCTTTCTAGAGCCTGCAATTCCCAAGGCAGAAGGATGTAGATGAGACAGCAGCATCCGTGTGCATGCCTAGACCATGTGCTCACCGGAGAGGGGCTGAAAGATGACTTTTCAGCTCTTTAAGGAAGTAGGAAAAAAAAAAGGAGGGCTAAAATGTTTATCATTAGTGATTACAAACTCAGGTTTGACATGATTTCAAGTTAAAATCTGTCCTGAAGGAATATCAAGCAGCATCTGAGAATTCTCTTCCTATCAGGATTGAGCAGAAAAAAGATATTGTTAGTTGGCATTTATGATTGTAAAGGATATAAGGATGGATATATGTTAGGTGCAACATTAATCTTGTTTTATTTTACATATATATATATATATACATATGGGTTTTAAAAAGGATGTGATAGTAATTTGATAATTTGAAACTTATATTTGGTTATAAATAAGCAGTAAAAATGCTGATGTTTGCTATATATGGTAGACTTAACTTTTGCTTTGTTTAAGCTAGAATGAGAATCCAGTACAGACAGTTATAGTTAAGATGGGGAGGAACTGGATAATCCAGTAATTGGATATAATGGGTATATTATATGGGACTGAGTAATGGGACTGAGAGACTTGCAAAGATGAATAAGGGTTTTGATTGCTAGTAGGAAAAGCAGATACAAAGGTCTGAATAGTTCTGGACTGGTCAGTTTCAGATGGTTTCAATAAGTAGTGAGGGTGTGAGGAAGTATTTAAAGAAGAGAAAAAGAAAAATCACTTAACTTGATTTAATATAATTACTAACTCAATCAAATTTGAGCTGACTCTATCTGATCAGGTGATAGTGTGCCCATGTGGTGACAAGTGATGTGGAGATGCATTCAGCTGAATGGGTAATGGCTTATTTAAAGTTTCTAAGTAGATGTAAATAGTTTTAAATTTTTAAGCAAGTCTAAATATTGTTATATTAGAAATTGCATTGTTAAATTAATGATGCATTGGTTAAAAAAAATGTTATTGATTCTGTGTAAGAGTTTGTGTTGTAGAATTCCTTTGGAGGAAATGAGAATCCTTTGGAAAAAAGAATACATATACATTTTTTTATATATGAATATGATTTTTAAGCCTGTTCCATGTAAGGATGTATTAGGTATGTTAAAAGTTTATTTCTGCTGTTAAGAAGAAAGTTTTAACTAAAATTTGTTTTTGCTATGAATCAAGTGTATTTACAAAAGCATGTAAAAGGAACCTTATGGCCAAATGTGAAAAGGCCTTGGTTTTAGATCTTGTAATTTTTGTCAATTAGGGTCAAGAGGGCTGTGATAAATTGTAAACCGTTCTCAAGAGAGGAAAATATTTGTTGCATTAAGAAATGCTTTATATAATCTTTTGTATAATTTTTGAAAGGCCTACTTCCCAAATTTCTATTTGTAAGCTAATTTGTTATAATAACTTCAGGTTTTATGGGGGGCTTGGAAGATAAGGGACAAGATAAGGGAGACCAGGAATTTTATGGCTCCAGGTAGCTCTGTGGTAAATTTTAAAAAAGCATTCTGGCCCCATCCCCCTTTCCTTTGGAAGTCCAGTCATTACAGAAGGACTTCTTAAAATCTAATCTGAGCAGGAGATACTCAGTGGAGAGATGTTAACTGTTTCCTATTGTGAAGGAAAGGAGTGGCCCTAGTCCCACCCAGGAGCCCCTAAGATCTGAAGAGTCTAAAACAATCACAGAAGTGATGTGGTCCTTCACTTTGTTAAAATTATAATCTCTTTGTAAAGTGTATATATGGAGTTCTTAACCAGAAATTTGCTTAGATGATAAACAATTTCTAGTGATTGGTTTTTAGGACAGATTTAAAATTTAAGTTGTGAGTCCTGGTAAAATTTTTGATTAGTGAAACCTACTATCTAATGTACAAGCCTCAGGGGACAGTTGCGTCCTCAGCCTGGGATGAGGTCCTTCTGGCTTAGTTTACCCTGCATTGTGTTCCTTTGAAAAGGAACACTTCTTTTTAAGTTTCCCACTTGACTATTTCTGAGTCTGGCTATTAGGTGGGGATGAAACCAAAGTATAAATGTGATGTTGTTTAAAGTTAACTGTAATTGTATTTTATCTACAGAGGGACTGAGGACTGGGTCCAGGATGGCCCCAGGTGGTCTAGGAGTTCCAGGCCTGGTCTTGATGGGAGTGGCCAGTAACCTGGAGATTTGGATTGATAGGATTAAGAGTGGGATGTAGAACAGAGATTTGTGCATAGTAGTGATAGAGTGGGCCTTAGGAGAGTCAGTTCACATGGGAAAACCACAGAGTTTTCAAGATGAGGTTTTCCAGGGCCTTTAGACAAATGGGACTAAAACTCTTTTGGGATAATGGACAAAGGTCCCAACTTGGAATGTGGTCTTTACATGTTACAAAATGATGTAAAAGCAATTAGTATTAAAATAATTGACCTAATTAATTACTGAGACTAAATCAGAGACATCTTCAGTTTGGGGAAAAGAATTTCACTCTAAGTTTCTTAGAGGCAGGTAGCGTTTGTTAATATTTGGCATTGATGGAAAAGTTAAATGTTTGTTTTGATTTGTATTTATTTCACAAGCATAAATTGAAATTAGTGTTTGAACTTATCATATGTGTAGCTCATTCCTTTAGATTGAGCAGGGTTAGAAAGGGACAGAGTAGTTTGGGAAACAGATGTAAATCTACTGCAGCAGTAACTTAACGACTGTTACTTAATCAGGAACTAGAACATGTAGAGAAAGGCATGTAAGCCACTTAAGACTTGCTTCAAAAGCTGTTCCTTGGCCAATGTGAAATTATAGTTATATCTGAAACTGATTTTTCAAGCTTGCTATTTTAAGATTTTATGGGACCATTAAGTGACTGTTCTTCTGAGTCTAACTCCAAGTATGGGTAACAAGAAAGGAGGTCTGAGCCTCCAATCCGTGATACCAGTAAGTTGGTGAGATGCTGGTATGAACTGCAAAAAGGTGATCTCATGGGAAGGTTGGGAGAGCAGCTGTTCAGCCTGGACTGAGGTGGGACTCTCCTGACTCAGTTTCCCCACTGCCAGACTTTAAGCCTCGCTGAATGCCAGTTGACAACCTACCCCTACCTAGAATTGACATGAAGTTAGGGAGATGGTTTTTCCCTGAAGTGTCCCTATTCTTTATGGTAATTTCCTATACAACCAAAAGTTTTATAAGCTTAATACCAGATCTGTTAAATAATAGATTGTTGGTAGGGGAACATCTGAGGTTAAGTCTAAAATTAAGCTGTCAGGCTTAGGACGTTAGACCAACAGTAACAAGTCAGGATCCTTTAATTCTTAGTAATAGTATGGAGACTATCAGGTTAGTGAGGCTAGTGAGGTTAGCATATATAGTTATCATTTTCTCTCAGTTGGTTAATGTTAAAAGAAAAATGGTTTGTGGTCTATACTGTAAATGCTTTAAAAGAAGCATCACATGACCAGAAGTTAGAACTGTTTTATGATGTGATATGTACTGTGTTAAAATGATTATTTATTGTATTTATGTAAGTACTGGAGCCTGTTATTGACTCCTTAGTGAAGTCTCATCTTCCTGATGGGGGAAATGAATAGTGAACTAATGTAAAATGTAAATACTGGATTCTAATGCGAATTTCTTAAACATGGCAACTGGCCAAAGTTACAATTTTGATTTTGTAAGAGTGATAAATGTATAAAGCTTAGGAATGGTCATCTAAAATAGTATTAAGGTCAGTTTTGTAGGAGAGTGGACATATGGATTTCTACAAGAAGATAAAGGGAAGAAGATGCAGAGATGCTATGCTGAAGACAACGTGAAGGAGCATCCAGACCAGAAAACTGCATCAGATGATGTTCTTCCCCAAACTGCTATATGGGATGGGACCTATGAATGGATAATCCATTGATCTACCTTTGTATTTTGAATCCCTATATCTGTAATTATAAAATGGGGACTGCCCCCTTGTAATTTGTCAGTGCATCGGTCAACTTTGCTTCCTTCCCATATTTATATAAAGGGAGATAGATGAAGGGAAGAATTCATAGGGGAAAGAATGTGAGGAAGCATTTATTGATTGGATTTAGGTGTGGAAATGGAAAAAAAAGGGAGTTGGTGGAAGCAAATACTTTGGTTTCTGTTAATAGCAATCAGTGGAGTCATCCTACTCCCTGTCTGCCTCCTTTGCATGATATGGTCAATGACTAGAGTTGCTCGGGATGCCCTGTCCAAAATGATCAGATTAGAAGAGAAAGTTGAGGGATCAGTATGAATGATGGTACTTAAGAAGCAGGGCTGGGTGCCAATACATCAAGAAAGACCCAGTCCTGATGGACTAGGTGAAAAAGATAAAATGGCAGTGGATATGTACCAACAGTGGTGTGAGAAGTCTTCAGAAGGATAAAATAAGAGGAGGGATTGAATGAAAAAGAGTCAGTGAAGACTTCTCAGTACTTGACAATAGGCCTTTAGTAGGGAGTTAGGCCTAGAAATGATGTGACCTTGAAGGAACTTGAAACTTAACCCCTCCCTTGGAGTGCCACCTCAGTACACTGCATGCCAGATAAGGTTATGAGTGCTGTGGTAGCTTTACATTGGTTGTTTTACTACTTCCTTGCTCCTTATTTCTAAGATAAATTGCCGTGTTTAGATTGTGAGCCTGCATCCCAGCCAATGGGAGTAATGGCCATCAGGTAGGGTGGGGGATTTCCATTAGGACCGTATAATCTTTGTTCTTGCCTTCTGCAAGCGCCTCACTCTCCTGATTACTTGTTAGAGAGGAGATGCCCTTTCTTGGGAGATTGTAATAAACTCTTGCTGCTTTGCTTCTATCTTGAAAAGTCTCTGATTTTCATTTGAGTAGGTGATCTCTGACCCACACACAACCTAAACTTTTATTCTTGGATTCATGGTCCTTATGCTCATTTGTTTCTTCTCCAGGCTTTATGTTCCTTATGGAATTAAGACTTCTAAACTTCCTATTCTGAATTTTGTTTTCTAAACAACTTCTATGTTATTGTCTTGTAAATCTTGTGTTTTTCCTCCTCTTTTTTTTTTTTTTTTTTTTTTATTGTGACTCACTCTTAGAAGTATGAATTCCTGCAGGAGACAGAAAGGAGAGAAATACTGTTCCGTGGTAGGAATTTCACTATGTCTCTGATTGTGCATCCTATTTCTAACTCCTTTATCATCATCATCCTCCGATCATAGTCTTTTCCATTTGTTATGACACTTCTTTCGTTCCCTGACCTCCTGTACTTCCAGATGCTGCTTGCCCCCAGGAGCTTATATTCTGCTTCTTCTTCTGAGGCAGTTAGCTGTCCAGGGAGGTACAACTCTCTCACAGAGGTAGGGGTCTTTTGAACACCAAATTCCTACAAATTATATGTATTATATATCCTGCCCCCCTATACAACATTTCCTCCCATGGTGGGAGGAAATGCCCTCCTGTCAATGAATTGAGATTTTACCTGTTTTGTTTTTTGTTTTTTTACCTCTGTTTCCATCCCCTCCTATGCCACCTCACCCATTCCCCCATAGACCCTCTTCTTCTTGAGAAACTAAATATTTTCCTTTCAGTATTAATCATTTGATTGGGGTACATCACACATTCCCCTGTAACTTTTACCTCCCCTCTCGCCTTTTATGCATTCTCTTATTCTGTATTTTAGTTTCACACAAACCCCTCAATGATTCCGCTGGAGGCGGAGTAGTGTGTTAGATATCCTAAAGGCCCCATTCTCTGTTGTTCTAACATTTTCCTTTTTGATCTCTCTGCTTGTGCTCATAGTTATTAATGGGCTTTTCTTCCTCCTTATTTCTTTGGTATTTCTTCTCCCTCCCAAGTTCTCCTATTGTTTACTTTTTGGTTCCTTCCCTTTTCATGGAGGTTGCCTGAGGGCTAGACCTTAAAGCTGTCCACATAGAGGAATTCACTCTTCCATGGCCTCAGTCCTTTTCTCAAATGATTGCTTGGGGAACAGAACTAGCTCCAGGTAGATATCAGTCTCTTTCCTTTAGGTCTGATATAGTCCCACTATGCTGGTACCTTACTCCTGTACTGTCTTTTCTTTAGTTCTTTAGATAAGTGTTGTTGCTGGAGTAGATTACTTCTCTAGGGATAGAATGTTTTTGCTTTTTTACACCTTCCCCTTTTCTCCAAGGAGATGCAGTCTGTTACCTCAGCATGGTGGAAATTGCTGAATGCATCCCAAAGTACCAGTTGGTCAAATTATGCTGCCCTATGCTTGGGGATTGGTAGGGGAGGGTATGCTGCGTGGGGGCATCAGAGAGTAGGGATTTTATTACCTTGTTTGACTTCTTAATGCCTTGACCTATGAGGACAGTTGCAATTGCTTTATTTCTTTTTCATAAATTTTATTTTGAGAAGTTTTGGGAGTTTATGAGGACTGGAGAAAATGTCTAGTCCACTATCTTGTCAACTATATGGTATGCTAAAATTGTATAAAAGACTACATTTTTATTTATTGCTTATAGAACTATGCTTTGTTTTGAAATTGGTTTTGTGATGCAGAATTCAATATAGTCCTTCTATATCATGTCATTTTCATTAAAAACTCATCAATTATGTTGGAAACATAGAAAATTTTTGGTTTCTCAATTAATTAGTCACAAACATCTGCAGACATTGACAATTCTCATTTACACTTGAAACTGAAAACACTTGAAGCTGTTTTTCATATGATTTGCCAAGTTGCAAGTATTTTCAGTGTTTTTCCTATTAGATTAATCTTCTACCCTTAGCAAATCTGCAAGCAACCTTATAGGATCTAAGTGTAATCCTGAAATGTAATTTTATCTCACATCAGAATGACTTATGGAGATCGAAATGGGTTCGCTAAATTCCTTGTGAACAACACCAGTTTCCAGAATCATGGTACCAGTAGCTTGAAGAATTATACAGGCTAAGTTCTAATGCAATACTTTTAATGTTACAGACACGTTTTATGAAAAAATTTGCTTTGGCTTATTAAAGGTATCTAATTTTCTCTGGAAACATTTCTTTCTCTTGCCAATGTATTCTGCATGTGCACTTTCAAGATGTCATTTAAATTTAGGTTTTTTAATGCTCTCTGAAGCTAAAGTATTGATACTAAGCAAACACAACAGTCTTTCCTCTCCATCAACAATTTCATATTATTGATATGATTAATATTGAGACTTGTGAATCCCAATGATAAGTTCAGTGATTGTACTTTTCTTTCTTTTTTCATTATTAAATTTTATTTTTAATTTATAGAATAATACAAGCATTTCCATAACAGTACAATAAAAAAGGTGATTGCACATGAAACTGCAAATTTACTGTGCAGAACTTGCTATTCCTTTCCAAATACAACAAAATTATCATGTAGCTTTCTTTTCTTTTCTTCCCTCCCCTGCCCTAGAGATAGTTACCATTAATGTAAAATCATTGCTTTCTCTAGATGCAGGTAGAGTCTTTCTTTTTATTTTTTTTGTAGTTAATTTGGGTATTTGTAATAATAAAAATAATATTCATTCAGAGTAGTTCTTAAAACAATGTTACTGTTACTGTATACAGTGTTTTCTTCGTTCTGCTCTTTTCACTCCTCATTATTTTGTGCAGTTCTCTCCATGTTTCTCTAAGGTCATTGAGCTCATCATTTCTTATGGCACAGTAGTATTCCATCACAGTTATATACCACAACTTGTTCAGCCATTTCCTAGCATCGTTGCAATTTCTGCATTGTATTGTATTATATTATATTTTGGGGGGGATTTTGATCTTATGTTTTTGAAGTTCAACTGTATAAACTTTATTGTCTTTGCTTGTACTAGTTTCAACTACTCCCTTCGCTTGATTGTGCATTTATCCATTATGAAGAGATTTTATTTCAAAATTGAAAAGACAATAGAAATTGAAAGAAATTAAACTTAAATATAGTTGTTGAAAATAACAACTTGAATTTTTTTTGCACTTTTTCAATTTTTTTAAAGTTTTCAATATTTTGCAAACCAACTAGTTATATCATACCAAAATGAATGATGTTGAGAAATATAAGAAACAGCACAATGCCTTCTTAATTTCTACACAAACTGTTTAATTTTGTGTTTGTAGATTTTATATCTAAATGTAGCAGACAGCAGGAAGACATAATTCATTTCTGTCATGAGCCTGTGTTGACTAATGGTGCTCTGCACTGAGATGTGTATATACTACAAGTCTGCTCACACCTGTCTTACATTGTAAATGTTATATTAAATAATCATTGGCAGATGGAAAGAATTTTTATTAACTTTTTTATTGAATTTGATTTGCAGTTTATTTTCATTGATAAAAATATATTCATTTTTATTTTAAAATTTAACATATTTTGTTTTCCTCCAAATTATTAGTTAAAACAATATTTCATTTTGGTATCATGACGGTGCTATTTTGCCTTAAAGACAGCTAGGTGGCGCAGTGGATAGAGTATTGGGCCTGGAGTCCTGAATACCCTAGTTGAAATGAGACCTCAGACAATTATTAGCTATGTGACCTTGGGTAAGATAACCCTACTTGCCTCAATTTCCTCATATGAAAAATGAACTGGAGAAGGAAAGGGCAAACCACTCCAGTATCTTTGCCAAGAAAACCCCATATGCGGTCATGGAGAGTTGGACACAATTAAAATGACTGAACACCACCAAAATCGAGGCTCAGAGATGTTAGGGGCCTTGCTCAGTGTCACCCTGAGAGTAAATATCTCAGTTGGGATTCCAACCCAAGACTTCTTGACTTTATGTCCAGAATCATTATTTTCTATATTATGAGGCTGGATTTCAATAGTAAGAAATACTGAACCAGTAAATAAATACTACAAAAAAGTCCACAGCTCCTATCATGAATGAACATTCCTTGGTCTCCATTTAGGGACTCTAGGTTAGTCCTGATCATGAATCAAATCTGGTAATGATATTGATATATGGTACATGTAAGTTTGCTAAGTACTTCATTATTATTTTCTTATACCTTTCCCTTCCTCATCCTATTTCAAGTTCCATAGGTTTTTGGGTAATGACAGTTTAGTATCCAATCAAAAACATCAATTCTGGGTTGGTTGGTGATTATTCTGTGATCCTGAAGACTGCTCAAGGACATTTCTCTTCTTCCCATTCCTAATATGTCTATTATTTATATTTGTTTTTGAAATTTGGACAATGACAATTTTCTTGACCTTTTCCATGTATTAACTTTCTAAACATCCATTGGGGGAAATTAACCCCTATTCCTCTCTCCCCCCAGTCCTCCAATATCTTACACTTGTCTTTGCTGAAATGAGTAATGATCCATTGGGGGCTGGTGGAACTTTTACACTAAACACTGCTGCTGTCACTTGCCTGTACTATACCCAGAATATTTACATATTGACTTCTACTCCAAAAGCCCCCAATTAGGGGATTTCCTGAATGTAATAGAAATGACACTGAAAGATACGGTTGTTTCAACAGGCCTCCTGCAGAACTAGGGGATACACATATTCTTCTAGTTGCACACTTGTAGGATCCTCATAGCTCCACAGCTGAAAGAAACCTTAGAAACTTTCTAGTTCAACCCTCTCATTGTTACAGATGAGGAAATGGAGGCCCAGGGATGTTAAAAACTTGTCTGAGGTTACATAGGTAGTAAGCATCAGAGGTTTTAAAAGTAGGTCCTCTGTCTCTAGAGTAAGTTTTTTTTTCCACTTCACCACATTATCTTGAAGACTTCTCTTTTTTCCTTACAAATCAATCATTACACCATTGAACAAGAATTATCAGTTGCCTGCTTGGTTCTAGTTACTGTGCTAAGTGGTAGAGAAACAAATCAATGAAACAATCTATTTGCAAAGAATTAGCATTCTAACAGGAAGAGAAAGACATCATGTAGAGGGTTCAAATTCAGATTCCTAAATATTTAGGGACTAGGCAATGATCCCCTGGGGGACAGAAGATTGCTGCCTTCATAATAGCTCTGACTTGATAGTTCCTTCCATTTCAACTCAGCTATCCAAGTGATGGTATTTCTAAACCACAGGTCTGACCACATCGCTGTAACCCTCCCCCACACCCCCTACACTAAATTCCAGTGGCTTCCTGTCATTTTCAGGATGAAATATAAAAGTCTCTGTTTAGTTTTCAAGGCTCTTCATATCCTCCACCCTCCTAATTTTTGAGACTTTTCATCTTAATCCCTCCCACACATGGTGAAGAGTAAGTGATCCAGTGACACTGGCCTCTTTACTTTTCCTAGAAAAAGGTTTCATGTCCTGACTTGGGGAATTTTCACTGGCTGTCTCTTTCCCCCTTCCCTAGTCCCTGCCAAAGTCTGGAATTCTCTCCATCCTCCTCCTCATCTCTTGCCCTCTTTGGCTTCCTTTCAGGCCCAGCTAAAATCCTACCTTTTATAGGAATGCTTTCCTGATCCCCCTTAATTCCAGTGATTTTGCTCTGTTTATTATTTCCAATTTATCTTCTCTCTGTAGTTTGTTTGTACATAGTTGCTGGCATGTTGTCTTGCCTACTAGACTATGAGCTCTTTTGAGAGTATGAGCTATTTTTTTGCCTTTGTACCTCAGCACTTAGCCAAGTGTTTGGCGCATAGTGGGGCAGCTAGGTGGCCCAGTGCATAGAGTGCTAGGTCTGGAGAAAGGAAGATTCATCTTCCTGAGTTCAAATCTGCCCTCAGACATTTACTAGCTGTGTGATTCTGGGCAAGTCACTTAGTCCTGTTGGCCTCAGTATCCTCATCTGCAAAATGAACTGGAGAAAGAAGTGGTAAACCACTCCAGTATCTTCGTCAAGAAAACCCTGAATGAGGTCAGGAAGAGTCAGGCATAATTAAAAAAAGACTGAACAACAGTTGGTGCATAGTAGGCACTTAAATGCTTATCAATTGACTGTCGTTTGTTTTGTGTGTTCAATTGTGTGCATGTTAAACCTACCTTCCTGCCAAGGGCTGCTTGTGTGTGTGGATGTCATAGAATGTTATATCTCTTTTTTTAAATGATGATCAATGGTGGTGCTGATGAAAGATGACATTTATATGGTGCTTTAAGCTCTGATAGGCATTTTAGTTGAATGATCCCATTCACTTTGTGTGTGTGTATGTCTCTCTCTTTCACTCTGTGTGTATATATATATATATATACACATATACATATGCTTATATGTGTTGTGCAAATGTTTGGGGTGATAGTGGATGTGAGTATGTAAGAATAAGGATGGGATAGGTCCTCTAAGTTATAGGAGGAAACATCCCAGAGTAGAAAAACTGCTAGACTCAGAAACAAATGCCATGTGTGATATTGACTAACCGTGGGATTGTGGCCAAGTCATCTTCCCATTTTGATTTAGTGGCTAGACAGGCAGTACAGAGTAGTGGATAGGATATTGATCTTGCTGTCGGGAAGACACAGTTCAAATCCTGCCTCTAACACACAGTGGCTATGTGATTCTGGTTGAATCTCTTTCCTTCTCAGTGTTTTAGGTAACTTGCTAAAACTTTAAATTGCAAATGAGTTATTGATTTGCCTTAGGAGGGGGAGAGTTTATCCTTATACTAGTAGGGTCAAACTCAAATAGAAATGAGGCTGCTAAACTGTACATAAGCATTCTTGCTCACAGCATATGGAGTTAGAAAACCTACATATTAACACTATTTATGTTTGATTGTATTTTTATTTATTTTGTTAAACTTTTACAAGTTACATGTAATCTGGCTCTGGTGACTTTAGGGAGTGCTGTAGGCTGCATATGGCCTATGAGCTGAGCTGCTGATTGTCACCTCTGCTTCACTTTTACCAGTGAAATTATGGGTCTTGGCTCTCTTGCTCCAATCTCCTTAATGCTAAATATCTACCCAATGAGAAATCAATCACTTTTATTTTTAGGCAGTCCAGGTTATGTGGCTTGCCCGTGGTTGTGCAGTTAGTAAGTATCTGAGGTTGGATTTGAACTCAGGTCCTCTTGACTCCAGGGCTAGTGCTTTATCCATTGTGCCACCTAGCTGCCCCAAAATTAATCACTTGAGAACATTTGTTAGATACCCATTTTGCCCAGAGCCTGTTTAGAGCTGACTCCACCTTAATTTGCCATGTTCTAGATTCTTTTATGGATCTCTGGGCTCTACAGGGCACTTCTCTAAGGCCCTCCAAGTCTATTATGCAATTTGCAGATAGTAGTAACTGGCTCCACTGAGAATAGAAAAAGAACATATAGACTAAGTTTTATGACTTCCTTGCGTTAGGTAGAAAGATAGATTTTTAAAACTAATGGTTTAACATTATAAGTAGCTAGGTTGCATAGTAGCAGCAGCTAGGTTGTATAGTAGATAAAGCAGTGGGCTTGGAATCAGAAAGACTCATAGAGTTGGAATCTGGTCCCAGACAGTAACTGTGTGACTCTGGACAAGTTACTTAACTCTATTTGACTCAGTTCCTCATCTGTAAAATGGGTTGGAGAAGGAAATGTCACACCCTTTCACTATCTTTGCCAAGAAAACCCCAAATGTGATCACAAAAAGTCAGGCATAACTGAAAAGATTAAACAACAAAGGTGGTACTGTGGATAGAGTGTTGGACTTGGAGGTATAGGAAGGCCTGAGTTCAAATCTTGCCTTAGTCAATTATTGCCTGTGTCACCCTGAGCAAATAACTTTGCGTTTCTCAACTTTAGTTTCCTTGGGTGGAAACATGGAGATAATAATAGCACCTACCTCTCAGGATTGTTGTGATGCTGTGCAAATTTAAAACATTATATAAATACCAGCTTTAATTAACATTGATAATAATAATAATGGCTGGCTAAATAAGTAACCATTTATATAGCATTTAAGATTCCTTAAAAATAAGCTTTATTTTTACCTTTCATTTTTTTAAACGTCAAATGACTTGTACAGTGTCATATAACTGGTAATAGAGTCTGGGTTCGAACCCAGGTCATTCTGAGTTTGGAGCCAAGATTTCATTTCCTATGACACTGCTTTAAGAAAAAGTCTAAGAATGAGTTACTATGAAAAGTTATGGAATCTCCTCCGCTGGAGGCAGGGGCATGTATGATAAGACTTCTCAATGATCCTTCTACTGAAAGTCTTTGATTTCTGTGCCTATCACAATGCCTGGCACAGAGTTGATAATAAATTATTGTGGATGACTAGGAAATCTTCAAACAGTTCTATTAAGAAACTTTTTTTAATCATAATAAAAATGTCAACTGGTGACCTCTTTTCCCCTCTGAATATATCTTTGGTTTTGAATCTGTTGAGAATCAGCCCTACCTGGATTCAAGTGTTTGAACTGAAGAATCAATCAGGTAGCAAGAGGAAGAAAGGACCCAAAGAGATTGGATCTTTGTTTTGTTTGTTTGTATTGACCTGAAAGTTTGGTTAAAGAAAAGGCAACAGGCTAAATACATACATTTTTATTCCCTTAAAGTTAACAAACATGAATCACAGAGCCAGGAAAGTCCTGACTGCTCAGTAGAAGAATGGTCAGATTTAAATACATTTTACCATGAGAAAGGAACTCTCTTAGTTGAACAAATTCTAAATTTAGTGAGATAAGGCAATTAACAAAGCAGTGTCAGTTGGAATTTATGATTCCAAGATGTGTGAATTTTCTCTCTGTAGCATATGTCTCTGTGACACACGATAAGGAGAAAATCCCACTACTTCAGTGGCAGGCATCCTGTCATAAACAGGTCTTTGAAACTGATGACACAGGAAGGGCATTTTTAACAAAGTTGACAGTTTCAATTGAAATTATGACCCAGGATACCTGGGTTTTCTTTGCCATTAACATGCCATAGGAAATGGAAAATGTCCCATTATTCAATATAGTGTAAGGGTCTTGTAAGGAATGATAAGTCTGCCCCATCTGGCTTTGTTGACATAGGAAGAGGCATTCTCTAAGTTTACTTCAGAGAACAATGAAATTATTAGGTTCAGGCTCTTCTTAATTCAAGCTCTGGCCCTTATTAAAGTCCAAAAATTTATTTTAAATGATTATCACTTGTTTGTTTGTTGCAAAGATCAGTTAAGATCCTGTTCCTTTGATAAACCCAGTGAAAACAGGACCTTTTTCTTAATTATCTTTCTATCTGCCCTCATTCCCAGCATAGCTTGCATGCTTAATAAATGGATTTTGAATAAATGAATGGATGACAGAGAAATTTGAAATGAAGAACATCTTTTCATAGAATCGTGGAACGTCTAGAATCATGCTTGCGGTAGTGGGTACCTAATGTTTGCCAAATTGAATTGAATTATCAGAGATGGAAAGGACCTTTAGAGGTTCAACCTTCTAGTACCTTAATTCCTATTAATAAGGAAGGTAGCAAGCATGGTGTTAAGGGGATAATAAGACCGAAGTGGCTTCTGACGAGTCTGACTAGAAGACAAGGGTCTAAAATCATTCATTTAGCAGATTCATTAAGTGCTCAGTTCATGCAAAGCACATTGCTAGGGTTTGGGAACTCAAAGAATGAAACAAAAGAGTCCCTGCCTCAAAGAAGCTTTTATTTTAAGGGGAGACACAAGTTGTAAACAGATAAGGCAATACAAAATGCATACAAAGTAAATACAGTGCGGAAATTGTATGTAAATTGTATGCAAAATGCAGAATAATTCCTGGGTAGAGGCTACCCAATACTGATACTTTTGTGTCCTTGTACTGGGCTTTGAAAGAAGCTGGAATCTTTGAGTTGGAGGAGAGCAAGAACATTCTATGCATAAGGGATGACCTTCATATAGACACACAAGTGGGAAATGGAATGTCATGTATGGTGAATAGTGAGTAACTCAGTTTGTTGGGAAATAAAGAGTACAGGGTGGGGAGGGACAATAATGTGATGTTTTCCTGGAAAGATAGATTGGGAAGACAGTGTCAGATTGGAGTAATAGCAGAAGGTACAGCCTAACTCTTCCCAATGACCTAGAAACTGTACCAGACCAAGTCCTCATTGGAAAATCTAATGAAAAAAAGTCGCAGTGAATCATTTTTCAAGCCCAGGTTGGTGTAGGGAAATATGGAAGAAAGTCTGCAGAGCTTCTATAGTAGTGGTGAGCCATGAAAAGTATTCTAGTACACAGGAACTGAAAAAAGATCAAGATTGTTTAGGGCAAGAAGTCCTGGATCATACAAGAGAATTCTGACCTTGTGCAGGAAGCACAAACAAGTGCCAAGTGGAAACTCTGCCATTAATTACCCAATTCTGAGTCTTAGAACCAGGGTAGATTGAGGAGGGGGACTTGAATCTAGGAATGGTGTTCCAGGGAGAGGGGTTGTGGGGTCTAGACTATGCACTGAGAGATGAACAAGTTCAGAAGCAAATAGTAGTTGAATGACTGCGCTTAAGATTGCACAGGATCTCTCTGCCACAAATCTTGTGCTACTCCAATCCATCTTCCATGTAGCTGCTGTTATGTTTGAAAATTAAGTAAACTTAGAGACAAGATTCTGAGCATAAGCAATTTATTAATTAGGCTAGTAGCAACCAATAAATTAGGTCAATGGCCTCTCTCAGTGACCCCAAACCCCAAGATAGGGCTCATGAACTTTAATACAATTTTACGAAGTGCAGATTGAGTAGGTGGGGAAGAGAATGTGATTAGTTACTGGATAGACAACATCATGGGGTTGGGGATAACATGATTGGTTATATCATATATTGCCAAAACACAATAACAGATTGCTTTGTGGATAAACTTTGAACACTGCTGCTTATGTATTGTGAAAGGGGATTGGAGGAAGCCACACAACTAGGCAGAGTAAGGCTACTACTAATTTATTCTATTTAATCATAATGGGTTACTCACTTTAGCAATTGAACTCTTTTACTCCTCGCTGATTGATTCACTAATATAGCACCCCACCCCCACCCCCCAGGAGCTGTTTCAAACATTTCTTTTTTTCCCGTTCAGCTTCCCATAACATTATTTTCCCCATTTGCCTCATACTTTATTGAGAAAATAGAGGTTTTATTTCATGACTTCCCTCTGCTCCTTCTCTACATCTCAAAAAAAAAAAAAAATCCACCCCAAAACCCCACCCCTGAAATCATTCACTATTCTTTTTTCCTTTAGTCTCTGAGGAAAAATGAATGAATAAAAATTTATTAAGCTTTTGCAATATACAAAGTGTTGTGTTAAACTCTGAGAATACAAATAGAGAGGTAAGAGTGTTCTTGCTCTCAAGGACTTCACATTCTATGATGGGAGAGAATATAGGAAAGGGGAACCTTCCCCTTTTGCCAAGTCCTCCATATATACCTTATCCCATCCCTTCCCTTTTCTTCCAGCTCAGATCACTCCAATATTTATCCCCTAACTTTCAGTTTCTCCCCATTGACTAGTTCTTTCCCTGCAGCTTACAAACACACCAATTAATTGCCCACAATTAAACAACCTCCACTTGACCTTAACATCCTGTCAAATTCTTGTTCTCTCTCTCTCTTCCCTTTCATAGCTAAATTCCTAGAAAAAACTGGTTGCTTTCTTAGCTTTCATTTTGTCCACTCCCACTGGATTATAACCCTTTGCTATCTGGCTTCTTACCTCATTACTCAGTTGAAAGTGTATTCTCCAAAGTTACCAAGTTTTTCTTAATTGTCAAATTCTATGACCTCTCATTTTTCATTCTCCTTTATCTCTTTGTAGTTTTTAGTTCTGTTGATCCTTCGATCCACTTTCTCTCCATTACTCTCTATTACTCTATTACTCTCTCCTCTATTTTTTCATGACCTTGTTCCTTTGTGCTTCTTTTCCTACGTGTCTGACCGCTCCTTTGTTCCCTCTGTATCCTGACTCCTGACTGTGGGCAACGTCCAAAGAACCTGCTGCCCTCTTGTCTTCTTTCGCTCTCACACTTGGTTACCTCGTGAACTCCCACAGGAGTTATCTCTATACTGATGAATTCTGATTCTATTTAACCAGTCTTAGGCTCTTTTCTCATCTCTAGTCATGCATTGCCAGTTGCCATTTTAGATATTTTGAAATGTAATTGTTGGTATCTCAAACTAAACAAGTCCAAGACAAAAGTTATCTTCCTGACCATCTCTTCTCCCAGCTCTCATACTTCTATTTTCACTCAAGTTTGCAAGATTGGAGTCATCTTTCACTCCTCATTCTCTTACCTCATCTAATGATTCAGTTGCAAATTTTTTTTTCTTTATCTTTTGGGTCTTTTCCTTTTTCTACTCACTTAACCACTGCTCTATTGTGGGACTGAATCACCTTCTATCTAGGCAGATTAATTGTTATAAAATTATATAATAATTAATAAGATTAATTAATAGATTCCAAATTGAACTCCCTTTCTCTAGTTTCTGCGTTCTTCAATCCATCTTCCACACAGCTGTCAGAATGATTTTCCTAATGTAGAAGTCTGAACATGTCTCTTCCCTTCTCAATAAACTGTAGTTGCTCACTATTTCCATTCTGGTACTTAAAATTATTCATGGCCTGGCTACAATTTGCCTTCCTAACTTTTTTATGTATGACAATCTTAAAAGTACATTATGGTCTAGCCAAATTGGACTTTTTGCTATTCCTTACACATCACACCGCATTGCACATCTCTGTATAGCTTTTATGTCCTCCTATGGTCAATTCTTACTTCCGCATTTTGGAATCTAGCAGTTTTCAAAACTTGATAACTGTAAGGTAGATGAAGCTTTCCTAGGGCATCCTAACTTTTAGTACTTTCCTGAGCACAAGTACTCTGTATTTATTTTGTATATATTTTTCTACTTATGAAATAACTGTTTTTAGTGAACTCTCCCTCAGATTATGGATACTGTATCTTTAAGAGTCAAATGGAATGCTTTAAGACAGTTTGAAATTACAGTTGTAACTATTCTACGAGGTTCTTCTTTATGAATTTAGGGAGAATGTTTGTGTTTAATTTTTGATCTATGAGGATCCCTCTGGAGTTTACTATGGAGTTCAGAGAGAGAAGGTGAGGAGACGCTTGAGGAACACAGCATTGTACAGTAGAAAAATGCATAGATACTGGTTTTACAGTGAGAGGACTTGAGTTCAACCATGTCTCACCTCTGACACTTGCTTATTTGTGTGACATTGACCACTTAATCTCTCTGGACCCAGCCCAGTTTTTGCATCTGTAAAACCAGGGTGTTGGACTACACGACTACGTTGGACTAGTATTATGTTCTAGAGTTCTCTGAGTTTTTAAGTTTCAGGTCTAGGCCTATGATCCCATTAGAACTGCTATTTTATGAAGAAGTTTTATAAAGAAAATTTTATGAAGAACTGGTTGTTTAGACTGCATAGAGAGTTATTTACTTGTGATAGCTGAAATGAGGACAAAGAAAATGAATTAAAATACCTCTCCAGAATGGTTGGATCAGTTCATAACTTCACCCACAGTGCATTAGTGTCCCAGTTTTTCCACATCCTCTCCAAAATTCAACATTTTTATTTTTTGTCATATTAGTCACTCTGATGGATGTGAGGTGATACCTCAGAATTGATTTAATTTGCACTTCTCTGATCAATAGTGATTGAGAGCATTTTTTTATATGACTATAGATAGCTTTGATTTCTTCTTCTGAAAACTGTTCATATGCTGTGACCATTTATCAATTAGGGAATAACTTATATTTTTATAAATTTGACTCATTTCTCCATATAATTGAGAAATGAGGTCTTTATCAGAGATACTTGTTGCAAAATTTCCCTCCCCTTTAGTTTTCTGCTTATAAGTTTTAGTTGCATTGGTTTTTATTGTGTGTGTAAAAACTTTTAAATTCTATACAATCTGAATTCTTTATCTTATATTTTGTAATGTTTTTTATATTATCTTTAGTCCTAAATTCTTCTCATCCATAAATCTGACAAACTTTCTATGCTCTCTTAATTTGCTTATGGTATCATCCTTCATGTGCAAATCATGTATCAATTTTGACCTTATTTTGATATATGGCATGACATGTTGGTTTATACCTAGTTTCTGCCATACTGTTTTCCGGTTTTCCTATCAGTTTTTGTGAAATAATGAGTTTTTGGTCCAAAAACTTGGATCTTTGTGTCTATCATATAATAAATTAATAGGCTCATCTGCTCTAATGCAATTTGTACCTAATCTATCCCACTGATCTACCACTCTGTTTCTTAGCCAGTACCATATTGTTTTGATTATTAACACTTTATAATACACTTTGATAATCTGACATAGCTAGCCCACCTTCTTTTGCATTTTTTCCCATTGATTTCTTTGATATCCCTGAACTTTTTTCCTTTCAGATGAATTTTGTTATATAAAATATTTTAATATAACTTTCTAATAGTTTGGTAAAGCACTGAATAAATAGATGAATTTAGGTAGAATTGTCATTTTTATTATATTGCTTTGGTCTATCTATGAGAATTAATATTTTTCCAATTGTTTAGCTATAACTTCATTTGTGTGAAGAGTGTTTTATACTTGTACTCATATGGTTCCTGGGTTTGTCTTGGCAGGAAGATTCTCAAGTATTTTATATTGTCTATGGTTATTCTAAATGGAATTTCTCTTTCTATCTCTTGCTGCTGAACTTTGTGGGTAATATATAGAAATGCTGATGATTTACATGGGTTTACTTTATATCCTGCAGCTTTGCTAACCTTGTTAATAATTTCAAGTAGTTTTTTAGTTGTTTCTCTAGTATTTTCTAAGTATAACATCATATTGTCTGCAAAGAGTGATATATTTGTTTCCTCATTGCCTATTGTAATTCCTTTAATTTCTTTTTTCTTTTCTTATTGTTATAGTTAACATTTTAAGTGCAATATTAAATAACAGAGGTGATAATGGGCATCTTTGCTTCACTCTGATTATAATGGGGAAGCTTCTACCTTATCCACATTACTGATAATGCTTGGTGATGATTTTAGATAAATAGTACTTATCATCTTTTGGTTTTGTTTTGTGATTTCTTGGTTTCTCAGAAAGTCATTAGACTCCATCTGTTCCATTCTAATTTTGAGAGAACTATTCTCTTCAGTGAGCTTTTGAACCTCTTTTTCCATTTGGCTAATTCTGCTTTTGAAAGCATTCTTCTCCTCATTGGCTTTTTGAACTTCTTTTGCCAATTGAGTGAGCCTATTTTTCAAGGTGTTATTTTCTTCAGCATTTTTTTGGGTCTCCTTTAGCAAGGTATTGACCTGTTTTTCTTTTTTTTTTTTTTTTTTTTTCATAAATATCTCTTAGACACTTTATTTTATTTTATTTTTTTAATTAATTAATTTATTTAGCTTTTTACATTCATTTTCACAAATTTTTGGGTTCCAAATTTTCTCCCCTTTTCTCCCCTCCCCCCACCCCAATACCCCAAGCAATCTAATTTTCCCTATCTCCAATCTGTCCTCTCTTCTGTCATCCCTCCCTTCCCTTGTCTCTATCTTCTCTTTTCTCCTGTAGGGCCAGATGACTTTCTATTCCTCATTAACTGTATGTCTTCTTTCCTAGTTGCAACAACAATACTAAACAATTGTTCCTAAAACTTTGAGTTCCAAATTCTCCCCATCCCTCCCTCCCCACCCATTCCCTTTGGTACGGCAGGCAATTCATTATAGGCCATATCTGTGTAGCTTTGCAAATGACCTTCCTGATAGTCGTGTTGTGTAAGACTAACTGAATTGCCATCCCTCCTAACCTGCCCCTCATTGTTTCTCTTCTGTCCTTTGATCCTGTCCCTCCCCAAGTATTGACTTTCAATTACTCCCTCCTCCCTTTACCCTCCCTTCCATCATCCCCCCCCAATATCTCCTTCTCCCCCGCTTTCTTATACTGTAAGATAGGTTTTCATACCAAAATGAGTGTGCATTTCACTCCTTCGTTTAGTCAAATGTGATGAGGGTAAACTTTTGTTTATTTGTTTTTTTTTGTTTTTGTTTTGTTTTTTTTTTCCTCTCAGCTCTCCTCTTTTTCCCTCCACTAAAAAACATCTCCTACTTGCCTCTTAAATGACATATAGTTACCCCCTTCCATTTCCCCCTCTTTCCTCTCACTACATTTCTCTCTCACCATTTACCTTAATTTCTTTTAAGGTATGGTCCCATCCTATTCAGTTCAATCTGTGCTCTCTGTCTCTGCATGTGAATGCATGTGTGTATGTGTGTGCATGCGTGTACATGTGTATGTGTGGTCCCACCAACCACCCAGAAACTGAAAAGTTTTAAGAGTTAGAAATATTGTCCTTCCCTGTATGAATGCAAACAGTTCATTTCTGGTAGGTCCCTTAATACTTCTCCTTGCTGTTTACTTTTGCATGCTTCCTCTCATTCTTGTGTTTGAAAGTCAAATTTTCTTTTCAGCTCTGGTCTTTTCATTAAGAATGATTGAAAGTCCTCTGTTTCATTGAAAGACCATATTTTCCCTTGAAGTATTATACTCAGTTTAGCTGGGTAGGTGATTCTTGGTTTGAGTCCTAGTTCCTTTGCCTTCTGGAATATCCTATTCCACGCCCTTCGATCCCTTAATGTAGAAGCTGCTAGATCTTGGGTTATCCTGATTGTATTTCCACAGTACTGGAATTGTTTCTTTCTAGCTGCTTGCAAGATTTTTTCCTTGAGCTGGGAGTTCTGGAATTTGGCCACAATGTTCCTAGGAGTTTCTCTTTTTGGATCTCTTTCAGGTGGTGATCGATGGATTCTTTCAATACTTATTTTGCCCTCTGGTCCTAGAATGTCAGGGCAGTTTTCCTTGATAATTTCATGCAAGACGATGTCTAGGCTCTTTTTTTGATCATGGCTTTCAGGTAGTCCCATAATTTTTAAGTTGTCTCTCCTTGATCTATTTTCCAGGTCAGTTGTTTTTCCCATGAGATATTTCACATTCTCTTCCATTTTATCGTTCTTTTTGGTTTTGTTTGGTGATTTCTTGGTTTCTCAGAAAGTCATTAGACTCCATCTGTTCCATTCTAATTTTGAGAGAACTATTCTCTTCAGTGAGCTTTTGAACCTCTTTTTCCATTTGGCTAATTCTGCTTTTGAAAGCATTCTTCTCCTCATTGGCTTTTTGAACTTCTTTTGCCAATTGAGTGAGCCTATTTTTCAAGGTGTTATTTTCTTCAGCATTTTTTTGGGTCTCCTTTAGCAAGGTATTGACCTGTTTTTCTTTTTTTTTTTTTTTTTTTTTCATAAATATCTCTTAGACACTTTATTTTATTTTATTTTTTTAATTAATTAATTTATTTAGCTTTTTACATTCATTTTCACAAATTTTTGGGTTCCAAATTTTCTCCCCTTTTCTCCCCTCCCCCCACCCCAATACCCCAAGCAATCTAATTTTCCCTATCTCCAATCTGTCCTCTCTTCTGTCATCCCTCCCTTCCCTTGTCTCTATCTTCTCTTTTCTCCTGTAGGGCCAGATGACTTTCTATTCCTCATTAACTGTATGTCTTCTTTCCTAGTTGCAACAACAATACTAAACAATTGTTCCTAAAACTTTGAGTTCCAAATTCTCCCCATCCCTCCCTCCCCACCCATTCCCTTTGGTACGGCAGGCAATTCATTATAGGCCATATCTGTGTAGCTTTGCAAATGACCTTCCTGATAGTCGTGTTGTGTAAGACTAACTGAATTGCCATCCCTCCTAACCTGCCCCTCATTGTTTCTCTTCTGTCCTTTGATCCTGTCCCTCCCCAAGTATTGACTTTCAATTACTCCCTCCTCCCTTTACCCTCCCTTCCATCATCCCCCCCCAATATCTCCTTCTCCCCCGCTTTCTTATACTGTAAGATAGGTTTTCATACCAAAATGAGTGTGCATTTCACTCCTTCGTTTAGTCAAATGTGATGAGGGTAAACTTTTGTTTATTTGTTTTTTTTTGTTTTTGTTTTGTTTTTTTTTTCCTCTCAGCTCTCCTCTTTTTCCCTCCACTAAAAAACATCTCCTACTTGCCTCTTAAATGACATATAGTTACCCCCTTCCATTTCCCCCTCTTTCCTCTCACTACATTTCTCTCTCACCATTTACCTTAATTTCTTTTAAGGTATGGTCCCATCCTATTCAGTTCAATCTGTGCTCTCTGTCTCTGCATGTGAATGCATGTGTGTATGTGTGTGCATGCGTGTACATGTGTATGTGTGGTCCCACCAACCACCCAGAAACTGAAAAGTTTTAAGAGTTAGAAATATTGTCCTTCCCTGTATGAATGCAAACAGTTCATTTCTGGTAGGTCCCTTAATACTTCTCCTTGCTGTTTACTTTTGCATGCTTCCTCTCATTCTTGTGTTTGAAAGTCAAATTTTCTTTTCAGCTCTGGTCTTTTCATTAAGAATGATTGAAAGTCCTCTGTTTCATTGAAAGACCATATTTTCCCTTGAAGTATTATACTCAGTTTAGCTGGGTAGGTGATTCTTGGTTTGAGTCCTAGTTCCTTTGCCTTCTGGAATATCCTATTCCACGCCCTTCGATCCCTTAATGTAGAAGCTGCTAGATCTTGGGTTATCCTGATTGTATTTCCACAGTACTGGAATTGTTTCTTTCTAGCTGCTTGCAAGATTTTTTCCTTGAGCTGGGAGTTCTGGAATTTGGCCACAATGTTCCTAGGAGTTTCTCTTTTTGGATCTCTTTCAGGTGGTGATCGATGGATTCTTTCAATACTTATTTTGCCCTCTGGTCCTAGAATGTCAGGGCAGTTTTCCTTGATAATTTCATGCAAGACGATGTCTAGGCTCTTTTTTTGATCATGGCTTTCAGGTAGTCCCATAATTTTTAAGTTGTCTCTCCTTGATCTATTTTCCAGGTCAGTTGTTTTTCCCATGAGATATTTCACATTCTCTTCCATTTTATCGTTCTTTTGGTTTTGTTTGGTGATTTCTTGGTTTCTCATAAAGTCATTAGACTCCATCTGTTCCATTCTAATTTTGAGAGAACTATTCTCTTCAGTGAGCTTTTGAGCCTCTTTTTCCATTTGGCTCATTCTGCTTTTGAATGCATTCTTCTCCTCATTGGCTTTTTGAACCTCTTTTGCCAATTGAGTGAGCCTATTTTTCAAGGTGTTAATTTCCTCAGCATTTTTTTGGGTCTCCTTTAGCAAGGTATTGACCTGTTTTTCTTTCTTTTTTTTTTTTTTTTTCATAAATATCTCTTAGACACTTTATTTTATTTTATTTTTTTAATTAATTAATTTATTTAGCTTTTTACATTCATTTTCACAAATTTTTGGGTTCCAAATTTTCTCCCCTTTTCTCCCCTCCCCCCACCCCAATACCCCAAGCAATCTAATTTTCCCTATCTCCAATCTGTCCTCTCTTCTGTCATCCCTCCCTTCCCTTGTCTCTATCTTCTCTTTTCTCCTGTAGGGCCAGATGACTTTCTATTCCTCATTAACTGTATGTCTTCTTTCCTAGTTGCAACAACAATACTAAACAATTGTTCCTAAAACTTTGAGTTCCAAATTCTCCCCATCCCTCCCTCCCCACCCATTCCCTTTGGTACGGCAGGCAATTCATTATAGGCCATATCTGTGTAGCTTTGCAAATGACCTTCCTGATAGTCGTGTTGTGTAAGACTAACTGAATTGCCATCCCTCCTAACCTGCCCCTCATTGTTTCTCTTCTGTCCTTTGATCCTGTCCCTCCCCAAGTATTGACTTTCAATTACTCCCTCCTCCCTTTACCCTCCCTTCCATCATCCCCCCCCAATATCTCCTTCTCCCCCGCTTTCTTATACTGTAAGATAGGTTTTCATACCAAAATGAGTGTGCATTTCACTCCTTCGTTTAGTCAAATGTGATGAGGGTAAACTTTTGTTTATTTGTTTTTTTTTGTTTTTGTTTTGTTTTTTTTTTCCTCTCAGCTCTCCTCTTTTTCCCTCCACTAAAAAACATCTCCTACTTGCCTCTTAAATGACATATAGTTACCCCCCTTCCATTTCCCCCTCTTTCCTCTCACTACATTTCTCTCTCACCATTTACCTTAATTTCTTTTAAGGTATGGTCCCATCCTATTCAGTTCAATCTGTGCTCTCTGTCTCTGCATGTGAATGCATGTGTGTATGTGTGTGCATGCGTGTACATGTGTATGTGTGGTCCCACCAACCACCCAGAAACTGAAAAGTTTTAAGAGTTAGAAATATTGTCCTTCCCTGTATGAATGCAAACAGTTCATTTCTGGTAGGTCCCTTAATACTTCTCCTTGCTGTTTACTTTTGCATGCTTCCTCTCATTCTTGTGTTTGAAAGTCAAATTTTCTTTTCAGCTCTGGTCTTTTCATTAAGAATGATTGAAAGTCCTCTGTTTCATTGAAAGACCATATTTTCCCTTGAAGTATTATACTCAGTTTAGCTGGGTAGGTGATTCTTGGTTTGAGTCCTAGTTCCTTTGCCTTCTGGAATATCCTATTCCACGCCCTTCGATCCCTTAATGTAGAAGCTGCTAGATCTTGGGTTATCCTGATTGTATTTCCACAGTACTGGAATTGTTTCTTTCTAGCTGCTTGCAAGATTTTTTCCTTGAGCTGGGAGTTCTGGAATTTGGCCACAATGTTCCTAGGAGTTTCTCTTTTTGGATCTCTTTCAGGTGGTGATCGATGGATTCTTTCAATACTTATTTTGCCCTCTGGTCCTAGAATGTCAGGGCAGTTTTCCTTGATAATTTCATGCAAGACGATGTCTAGGCTCTTTTTTTGATCATGGCTTTCAGGTAGTCCCATAATTTTTAAGTTGTCTCTCCTTGATCTATTTTCCAGGTCAGTTGTTTTTCCCATGAGATATTTCACATTCTCTTCCATTTTATCGTTCTTTTGGTTTTGTTTGGTGATTTCTTGGTTTCTCATAAAGTCATTAGACTCCATCTGTTCCATTCTAATTTTGAGAGAACTATTCTCTTCAGTGAGCTTTTGAGCCTCTTTTTCCATTTGGCTCATTCTGCTTTTGAATGCATTCTTCTCCTCATTGGCTTTTTGAACCTCTTTTGCCAATTGAGTGAGCCTATTTTTCAAGGTGTTAATTTCCTCAGCATTTTTTTGGGTCTCCTTTACCAAGATATTGACCTTTTTTTCATACTCTTCTTGCATCTTTGTCATTTCTCTTCCCAGTCTTTCCTCCACCTGTCTAACTTGCTTTTCAAAATCCTTTTTAAGCTCTTCCAAGGCCTGAGCCCACCCAACACCCCCCTGGGGTGTCTGGGGTACTGAGGCCCCGCCCTCCACATCTTTCCCTGATGGGAAAAATACGTTCTCGTCCTCCCCATCAGATCTGAAGGTCGGGATCATTTGCATTTGTTGGAAAAAACTCTCCAAAGTCTTATTTTTCTTCCCCTTTCTAGGCATTTTCCCAGCCAGTTACTTGATTTCTGAGATTCCTTTCCACCCCTGCCTGGATCCGCCCAGCTAGTGCTTGGCCTCTGAGATTCAAATGCGCTTTCCCGCGGCAAGCTTTAGTTCTGGCGCAAGGGTGGGGGCAGGGCCGCCTTCTAATCTTGGGCCCTCAGGGGCTTCCTGCAGAGATTTTCAGGAACGGAGCGGGTGGGGGTGGGGGGCCCCGCCTGCTGTGCTCAGCTCCCTTGGGGGTTTTATTCAGAGGCGTTCAGCAGTAGAGCAGGGTGGGGGCAGGGCCGTCTCCCCTACTCGGCTCCCTCAGGTTGGAAAGACCTTCAGTATTGAAGATCCTACCTGCTGCTGGGGGATTCCTGAGTCCCGGGCTGTTGCCGCCTCTGCCGCTCGCCCACGCCTCTGCCTCTCGCCCACGCCTCTGCCTCTCGCCCACGCCTCTGCCTCCGCCGCTTCCTGCCCCCGTCTCTGCCGCAGCCACTTCCTCCCGAGGGGGCCCAAGTCACTGAGACGCTCCGCTCCCCTCCCCTATCGCAGCTTTCTTTCTTACTGACCTGTAGCTTCTGTGGGCCGAGGGACTTTCCCGGCTGCCGGAGCTTCCCCCCGGAGCTTTCCTCTCTGAAGTCTGCTCGGGTCAGCTTCTCTGGGTCGCGGCCAGGGGTGGGGGTGGGGTCCGCTTTCCGGATTGCGATGGACCCCGGGGACGTCTCTCCAGGGTTCAGTGGAACGGAAATCTCTTCCCCTATGTTTATGCACCCCCTGCAGAGATTCAGAATTTATGGGGATCTCCTTTTACCTCAATTCCATGGGTTGTGGGCTCGGAGCTCGTAAATGTGCGTCCTTCTACTCCGCCATCTTGGCTCCGTCCCCTCCTATTGACCTGTTTTTCATGCTTTTCTTGCATCTCTCTCATTTCTCTTCCCAGTTTTTCCTCCACCTGTCTAACTTGATTTTCAAAATCCTTTTTGAGCCCTTCCAAGGCCTGAGCCCACCAGACATCCCCCCTGGGATGTCTGGGATACAGAGGCTCCGACCTCCACGTCTTTCCCTGATGGTAAGAATATTTCCTCGTCATCAGAATTGAAAGGTGGGAACATTTGCACCTGCTCAAAGAAGCTCTCTATAGTCTTATTTTTCTTCCCTTTTCTGGGCATTTTTCCAGCCAGTTACTTGACTTCTAAGATTCCTGTCCACCCCTGCCTAGATCTGCCCAGCTAGTGCTTGGGGTCTGAGATTCAAATGGGCTTTCCCTGGCGGCTGTGGCTGCTATTCAATGTGAGCTTAAGTTCTGGTGCTCAGGTGGGGGCAGGGCCACCTTCCAGGCTCAGTTCCCTCAGGGGCTTTATGCAGAGACCTTCAGTAATGGAGTGGGTGGGGGCAGGGCCACCTCCCAGGCTCAGTTCCCTCAGGGGGTTTATGCAGAGACCTGAGCTTCTGCCTGCTGCTCGGGGAGTCCCGGGCCGCCGCCGCTGCCTCTGCCACTGCCCCTGCCTCTGCCTCCGCTGCTTCCTGCCCCTGCCTCTGCCTCCACCGCTGCCTCCTGAGGGGGCCCGAGTCATGGAGACACCCCTCTCCCCTCTCGACCAGCCCAGATGTCTCTCTCACTGACCTGTAGCGTCTGTGGGCGGAGGGACCTTCCTGGCTGCCAGAGATTCAGTCCCTGAAGCCTGCTCAGATCTGCTCCTCTTGGCCACGGCCAGGGCAGCTCAGGGGTGGACTCCGCTTTGCGGGGTGCGATGGATCCTGGAGACGGCTCTCCAGGGCTCTCTGGGACGGAAATCCCTTCCACTGTGTTTCTGCGTTCCCTGCAGTGATCCAGAACCTGTGGGGAGTTCTTCTTGTAGGAAATATATGGGCTGTGGGTTCGGAGCTAGCTTACGTGAGTCTTTCTACTCCGCCATCTTGGCTCCACCCCCCAATAGTACTTATTATCTTAAGGTAAGCTCCATTTATTCCTAAATTCTCTAGGGATTTTTTTTTTTTTTTTTTTTTTTTTTTTTTTTTTTTTTTACATCAGAACAGGTACTGTATTTGGTTAAAGACTTTTTCTGTGACTGTTGTCCTAATGTTGAACCAGTCTTGCATTCCTGGTATAAATCCCACATGGTATGATTCTTGTGATATGTTACTGTAATCTCTCTGCTAGCATTTTATTTAAATTTTTTATATCAATATTCACTAGGGAAATCAGCCTATAATTGTCTCTGTTTTGGCTCTTCCTGATTTGAATATGAGCAGCATCTTTGTGTCATTAAAGGAATTTGGTAAGCCTCCTTCTTCATCTCTTTCCCCAAATAGCTTCTATACTATTGGGATTAATGATTCTTTAAATGTTTGGTAGAATTTGGTTGTGAATCCTTCTAGTTCTGGGAATTTTTTCTTAGGAAACTTCTTAGGAAGTTCATTAGTGGGTTGTTAAATTTCTTTTTCTAAGATTGGGTTATTTAAGTATTTTATTTTTCTTCATTAATCTGGATAATTTATATTTTTGTAGATATTACCTTAAGATGATAATATTTAAATTAATTTTTAATTTTCATTGTTTATTATTAAATATAATTTTTGTTGCATTATGATTTGAAAAAGATGCATTTACTATTTCAGCTTTTCTTAATTTGATTGTGAGGTTTTTATGTCTTGCTACATGGTAAATTTTTGTTTAGGTGCCATATATTGCTGAGAAAAAAGTATATTCCTTCCTATTTCCCTGAAATTTTCTCCAGAGATCTATCATATCTAACTTTTCCAGAATTTATTTGCCTCCTTCTTTCTTGTTAATTTTTTAGTTAGATTTATCTAGTTCTGAGAGGGGAAAGTTGAGATCCCCCACTAGTATGGTTTTATTATCTATTTCTTCCTGTAACTCATTCAACAATGCTTTCAGAAATTTAGATGCTATACTGTTTGGTGCATATGTCTTTAGTATTGATATGACTTCATTGTCTATGGTACCTTTCAGCAACTTGTAGTTTCCTTCCTTATGTCTTTTAATTAGACCCACTTTTGCTTTTGCTTTGTCTGAGATCATGTTTGCTACCCCTGCCATGTGTATGTCTCTGCCTTAAATGTGTTTCTTGTAAACAACATATTAACTAGGATTCTTTTAAAATCCATTCTGCTATTCACTGCTATTTTATAGGTGAGTTCATCCCATTCACATTTATAGTTATGATGACTAAATGTATATTTCCCTCCATGCTATTTTTCACTTGTATATCCCCCTCTGTCTGTTATACCCCCTGTCTGTGCCCTGGCCCTATTATACTTCTGATAACTGCCTTCCCCAATTTACTCTCCCTTTTATCAGTCCCCCTCTCCCCTTTTTATTCTCATCCCTTTTTACATCCTTATAGGGTAAAATAGATTTCAATCTTCTCCCTCCTTTTTTCAGTGCAATTTTTTCTCACCTTTATTTTGTTTGTTTCATCCCATCAAAGTCACCTTATATTCACACCCTCTGTCTACATATACTCCTTCTAATTGATTTTATGGTAATAAAGTTAAGAGTTACAAATATTATCTTGCCATATAGAAATATAAACAGTTTAACCTTATTAAATTCCTTATGTTTTCTCTTTCTGGTTTCTTTTCTACCTTTTTATGATTCCCTTGAGTCTTATTCAACTCTGATCTCTTAATTAGAAATGCTTGAAACTTCTTTATTTTGTGAAATGTTCATTTTTTTCCCTGAATGATTTTCTTAACTTCTGCTGGGTAGGTGATCCTTGGTTGTAATTCTAACCCCTTTGCCTTCTGGTATTTCATATTCCAAGACCTGTGCTTCTTTAATGTGGAATCTGTTAAACCCTGTGTAATCCTGACTGTAACTCCACAATATTTGAATTGTTTATTTTTAGCTGCTTACAATATTTCTCCTTGATCTGTGAATGTGGCTATGATGTTCCTGGGAGTTTTCATTTTGGGATCTCTTTCAGGTAGTGATTGGTGGACTCTTTCAATTTCTATTTTGCCCTCTGGTTCTATTATATCAGGGCATTTTTCTTTTATAATTTCTTGAAAAATGTTGTCCAGGCTTTTTTTTTTTTTGATCATGGTATTTAGGTGATCCAATAATTCCTATATTATCTCTCCTGGATCTATTTTCTAGGTTTGGCCTTGGTGCTACATTGCCCCACACTTGGAACCTTACTGCAGCCCCCCTGTGTGGAACTAGCTGTTGCAGCTGCTCTTGGATCTCAATCCCCTCTAACACACTGTGACAGACCATTCCTGCCATGCTGGTAAGTTGCTTCTCTGCTCTTAGACCAATTCTTAGAAAGTTTTCTAGTTGTTTGGAGGGAAATTTGGGAAGGCTTCAGAGGGTTTCTTTCTCACTCCACCATTTTGGCACTGGAAGTTCTAAAATAAATAATTTTTGATGAACTGGTGGTGGTGGAGTTGAGCTAACTAATTAATTAATGAGAAATATGTTGCATTTTTTGTATCTAATAAGAAATGTCCAAATATACTCCTGGGTTACCTGAGGACCCAAGACCATAAGATTAAATATGGGAATGAGTGTAGTAGCAGACTAAAGAATGACCTATGGGTTAATTGACCCAAGATCCTTATTAAACCTTGTCATATATTTGTAGACTCTATGTATGGTTTAAAAATAAACATGAAGAAGGCTTTACTCACATGTGGCAGGGATAACAAGATTATCTGGAATCTGGCTCATCCCTCTCCAAGGGAAACTGCATTGTGAGACATCTCCAAGGAAATCTACCATTGTAGAGAACAGTAGAAGGGCTGTGACTGGGCATTTGCTCCTTCTCCTACTTATGTCAAGGAGGGAGTATTGGGCTATCCATCACACCTCATATATTGGTACACAAGAATACAATACTTTGTGGGGAGGGAAAGAGGATCAATGCCACTTTCCCCTATTGTCAGCTTGACTCTCACTGAACAGTACATATACAAAAGACTCTCATAAAATACTTCTTTATTATATTAAGTGGTAAACTGAAGTATGGAAGTTATACAGATTAAAATGAACAAAAACCCAGAAAACAAACTCACAGGGGTAATTGGACTTTTTAGCTGGGAATGATCTAAGATTTCAGTTCAAGCCAAGAGAGTGATCTCATGATGGGGAAATTTGAACTCAACAGTCTCTAGGATTGCAAGCAAGAGTCATATTAGGGACCGGCTGCCCATATGTCTATGACTCCAAGTTTTCAATTTTTCTCTGCATTGCTTCTTCCAAAATTCTCCAACTATCTCTAAAGAAATCTATTTTCTCCTCATGCAGGTCCACAGTTTCAAGGCTTAGTGCTCTCAGTCAATCAAGAGTCAGGTCTCCTTTTTGTTGTTGAGTTGTTTCAGTTGTGTCTGACTCTTTGTGACCCCATTTGGGGTTTTCTTGGCAAAAATACTGGAGTGGTTTGCTATTTCCTTCTCCAGCTCAATTTACAGATGAGGAAACTGAGGCAAACAAGGTTAAGTGGCTTGCTGAGGGTTACACGGCCAGTAAGTGTCTGAGGCCAGATTTGAACTCAGTTCTTCGTAACTGCAGACTCAGTGCTCTATTCACTGCGCCAGCTGCCCCCATGTCTCCTTAGACATATGCAATGGTAGGGTTATATATATGGTTTTTTGGTCATTTATTCTTATGGAATATAAGCCTCTTGAGGACAGGATCTTTGCATTTTTGTCTTTGTATTCCCTGAGTAGAGCAAAGTGCTTGGTACAAAGCAGGCGCTTAATAAATGCTGGTTGATTGATTGATGGACAATCTAATTTTCTTTGATCTTTCTAACACAGTTTGGATTTCCAGGCTTTCTGAACATTTAAACGTTATTTAATGTGATTCCAATACTTTCTAGTCTGCTCACAGTCAATGGATGAGTAAGAGTTCTAAGAAAGAGCTTGTTATGAATCAAGGGAAGATTAAACAAAATATCATGTAGGTTGAAGGACTGAACTAGTTCTCCCAACAGGTAGAAGTGGTACGTAGACATAACTAGCAAGGACAGAGAAAAGTTCAAGTCAACCAGTACATGCCAGACACTGGACTAAGTGCTGAGGACGGCAGGAAAGAAAGAAAAAAGATCAGGCCCTTTTCTTAAGGAGTCACAGGCTAATGGAAGGGAAAATAGATAAAGGGAAGGAAGGGAGTTGCAAAACTCTCCGTGGTTCAGATTTACAGGTTTTAGTCCAAGGCTTCATCATTGAAGAGAAATTGGTTTGGTCTGTGCCATTGAATTTGGGAAATGAACAACCAAACTCTTTGCTTATTTCTTTTATGTCAGAGATCTTAGAAAACCTCTCAAGGTAAGCAGACAATTAAGCTGGCCAACTTTGACCGGGGAAATTAGAGGGAGTTCCCTCAAAGCCCTTTGTCAAAGAAAGAAAAGTCAGAAGAGTCATTCACAAAGAACAAATAACCCTCGGTACTATCCTTTACTGGTTAAGCTCTTCTGGTTTTTGGGTTGCGATTGTGGCAGGTTTTACCTTGAGGTTTTTACCTTGTTAGTCTATGCTTTAATTTTCAGTTTCTAGGGGGGTGTCCCTAAAAAAGTTTTTGGTGAACTCTAGACTCCATCTCCTCATGTTACAAAGTTTTTGAAGGTATGGATTATGGGAAGGAAGGAAACAAATATTTGTTTAAGCAACCACAATGTGCAAGGTGCTGTTCTGTTATTTGTCCTTTATTTTCAGAGGATCAGTGACAGCATGGGGTAGTTATGATTTGTGAGTAAATTGGATTTAAATGAAGCCGAGTTACACAAAGCTGTCAATTTCACTTTCTCTTTCAGAGTCATCAAAATCCAGTGGCTAGACATAAGTCAGGCTGATTGGTAAAATCTTGGGATGCATCTTGGTGTCTTCAATGTCAGACCAAGCTCTAAGCACACTACAGTGCCTGTATCTGTTGCCTTTGTGGTTAGTAGAACAAATGGCTCTCATCTACTCATTCCTAACTTACTGATGGGTTTGAGATCTGTTGGTTACCCTCAATCTGGTTTAGCCCATCTGTGGAGATAGTTTTATTTGGGTATGACCATTATGCATGGAGCCATAGGTGAGAACTGGATGAAAGGTGGACACTAAAGGTTAATGAGCAGCCCTGTAAGCCTTCATACAAGAGGATCTAGGCCTCCCTGAACACCCCATATGCCCTTAAGTACTGTACTAAGTACTTTACAAATATTATTTTATTTGGTCCTCACAACCACCCTCTGAAGTAGGTGCTGTTATGATCCCCATTTTAAACTGAGGAAACTGAGGCAGAGGTTAATTGCCTTGCTCAGGGTCCTACAAATAGTAAGTGTCTGAGGACAGATTTGAACTTTAGTCTTCCTGATTCCAGGTTCAGTGGTCCAAGACATCCCCCCCTCTGCCAAATAACAAGCTAGTTTCTCAGAGTCACCAATGATCTCTCAGTTGCTAAATCCAATAGCTTTTTCACAATCTTCATTCTCCTTGTACTTTGCCACATTCAGCATTGTTGAATATGTCTTCTTGGGAATTCTCTCTTCTTTTGGCTTCTGTAACATTGTTCTTTAAAGTTTCTTCTCTTTTCTGTTTGACTGCTCCTTTTGGTCTCCTTTGTTGATTCATAGTCTTCTTTCCAACCTCAAAGTACAGGTGTCTCTGAAGGATGTGCCCTTAGTCTTATCTTCTTTTTTTCTTCAGTGATCTTTTCTCCTTCCATGGGTTCAATGATTACCCAAATGCCAATGATTCTCGGTTCTATATATTTAGCTTGACTATTTAGCTTTGAATGCTATCTACTCCCACATTTCACCACATTTCAACTGTCTGTTGAAAATTTCTATCTGCCTATCTTATTAGCACCTGAATTTCAATACATCTACAATTAAACCTATCACCTCCTTTTCTGACTTTTCCATTTCCCCATTTTCCTGTATTCTTTGATGACCTAACAACCCTTTCAGTCACTCAGGCTCGTTTCAGGGACAGCCACTTCAACAACTTCTTCCTTAATTACCCTCTCTCCCCAAATCTCAGCCCCAGTGAAAATATTTTCTCATATTCAAATTTCTTTAGAGCACTTTGTCTGGATTTTTTTTACCTCCATATTTAATATTAATCTACTTAACCTAAATATTTAACCTAAATTAACCTAAAATATTTAACCTATTTAATTTATTCTTATACATATTGTGCCCTATCTATTAGAATATTAGCTCCTTGAGGGCAAGGTCTATTTCATTTTTTAAATCTTTGTATTCTAGGTATTTAAGAGGTGCCTTGATTATGGCATTTTTTTTTGATCAAATTGAATACCATTTCTCTAGTGCCTAGAACAGTGTTGAACATCCTATCATACTATGGTCTTTCTTCTTCTAACAGCATGTGATTGGAGGATGGCTAGTGAGGCTCATTGGTGTGATGTATACCAGTGGGGCATAGTCTTCTGTGGCAAGATGGTAAATATCCTGTATGCTAGTAGCCTCAATGTTGAATGGTATCACCATATTTAAGGTCAATGGGTCAATAATTTCATGGGTTCAGTGACACAGACTTCGTTAGGAGATTCCTTAATCCACCACCCCCCAAATGTCCAAACAGATGCATAGCTAAGGTGGCCATTAGATCCAATGAGATACACTTCCTAGTTGCTTTCTCAACATTGTTTAGTATTGCTTCCTCCCCTCCTTTCTTGGTATTAGTCATGGTTAAAAATGTCCACGTCATCATAACCAATTTAGCTCACAGTTTTTCCCATTGTTTTGAAATAGCATTTGGGCATTTTATTTTTAAAATTATAAAAGGCAACAAGAGGATGTTGATGAGAACTGCCATTTCTTTCGGTATGATGCAATATGTACTGTATGCCATTCATGTTTAGATGCAGCCATTACAGCACAATCTTGCCCATATAACTATTTGTCTTTTCTATTACATTTATTTAGTACATGTTTCATTAATTATAAATTCATGATACTTCAGACAGGATTATAAACTTTCAGAGTCAGATGGGCTCAACCAATCACTCAGTTATCTGGTATTTATTAAACATGTATTATGTGCCAGATCCTATAATGTGTGCTAAGGATATCAGTACAAAATTGAGAAAGTCCTTGTCACAAGGTAAGGTTATATACTATTGGTGGGAGGAAGAGTATGCAATATATAACATATTCATAGATAAGCAAATATAGTAACAAGATTTAGACAAAATAAATGCAAATAGACACAAAAATGCAAATAAACACATGGAATTCCACCTTTGATCATTATACTTTTTCTCAAGTTGTCCCCAGTGCCTGGAATACACTTATTTTTTCTTGCCTCTTAAAATCCCTACTTTAATTCAAAGCTCAGTTCATGAACCAATTTCTCAAGGTATCCATTTATTAGTATCTTTCTCCAAAACTACCATGTATTTTTTTGTATATATGTATATGTGTGTTCTATGTTCTATATACTCTATCTACTGTGCCACCTAGCTGCCCTTAGAACCTTAGTAGGTACTCACTAAATGTTTATCAGTTGATTGATTGACATCACCTCCCTGATGTCATTCATGGTCCTCTTTGAGAGCAAAGGACAAACAACAACCTCTATGAGTAATAGTAGGAGCTGCCCCGCTGGGGACCCAACTGTGACCAGTTGGGTAATATAGTTCCATTCTCTGTGTCATTTCTTACCCAGCCTTAATCATTGAATGGGCACTGCCTCAGTCAAACTGAAACCTCTTAAAGACCTTAGCTTGGAAAGGCCAAGGTCTCCCTACTGTGTCCAGGACCACCTCTACTTGTCCTGATCTATATCTTGCCACTGGACCCAAATGGCTCTGGAGGAGACAGTGAGGCTGGTGACTGTGCATAGCCCTCCCTCACTTAAATCCAATTCACTTGTATATCATGGCATTACCTCCCTGATGTCATGATCCTCTTTGTCCAGTTCTCTCTGATGGTGTGGTTTTGGACCTCCTTAAAGTTCTCATCACTCTTCACTGGTTATGCTCCAGCTTGCAACTGTCCTTCTTAAAATGTGGTACCTAGAACTGAATTTTATTCTCTCGCTTTTCAGCCATATCCAACTCTTCATGACCCTGATTGGACTTTTCTTGACAAAGATATTGCAGTGATTTGTCATTTCCTTCTCCAGCTCATTTTACAGATGAAAAAACTGAGGCAAATAGGGTTAAGTAACTTTCCCAGAGTCAAATAGCCAGTAAAAGTCTAAGGCCAGATTTGAATTCAGGACTCCAAACCCTGTACTCTATCTTCTGGGCCATCAAGTGCCCCAGAACTGAAGCCAGTACACCAAATGTGCTTTGAGTAGAGTAGAATACAGGGCGATGATCCCTGTAATGCCTTGACTACCAGTCAGGGAATTAAACTTTTCGTTGATTCTGCCCAAGATTGTGTTGCATTTTGAGCTGCCACATCATAATGTTGCCTCATGTTGAATCTTCACTCCACTAAAAGCCCCAGGGTTTTTTTTTTCTTCTCAAATGAATTGCTTTCTAATCATGGTCTCCCAAGCCTGTATCTGTGTGTCTAATTTTTTGGAGCTCAAGGGCAGTACTTTACACTCATTTTTATTAAATTGATTATAGGTAGATATGGCTCCCTGGTCCCACCTGCCATTTTTTTTGAGGGGAGGGGAATTCAGATTCTGTTAACTCTCCCATTTTCAAGTCATGTGGAAATTTCATAAACTCAGGTTGAGTGTTTCACACATAGGCTGGAGTTAGGTTTTCTAGGTAAGTAAGTGTGGTAAGATGGTGCTCAAGTTACTTAAGAGAACAAACTGTTCCCAAATAGAATTATAGAATGCTGTAAAAGAGGACCCTGACATACACAGGGGACCCTTCATCACAGGTTCTTTGATCTGCTTTTCTAAAAGGAAAGCCAACTTTTGAGGGTTTAACAATCACTTTAATCAAGCATATGTAGTGCAGAGAAAAAAGTCAGCACCCTAAACTTCAGAAAAAATACAGAGAAATCTAAATCGACAGACAGGGTTTCCAAACTGTCTAACAGCAAGCATTAAATACATCACAAATCAACAGACATATGCAAACTGCCTGACTGCACACACATAGTTACCCCAGCAGGAAGCACCAATGTCTGGGTTTTCAAAGCCAGGTGGCTGCTTAGAGGCTTCCCAGACTCTCATCTGGCGCACAAGCCTTCTTCCAAAAACTAGGCCCCAAAGTAAAATCTCACCCTGAGAATATATATACCCTTTTTGGAGCCAGAGGACATCACAGCCCTTGAGAAGCAGTGTCTCATTAACAAAAAATGTGGGCTTTCCTACAAATCTTCCCAGGCCCATTAATAGGTGGGGAAAATCTTAATCACATTAAAAGAATTAATGATACAAATACATATACTGTTTCTATTTAAAGAAACTCTTGTTTCTTTAATATTTATGTCCATATTATATTTATAAATATATTTATAACATAAATGGAACAAAAAAGAGTAATGGAGTGACAGTCATGCTTGGAATGTCAATATAAATGGTTAAAGGTTATTCAAGAATAATGGTCCCAATGAGTAAAAAAGTAGTGGTGATAGGAAAGGTATTGCTTCTTTTTGTTTTTGTTTTTTTAAAATTTATTTATTTTTAGTTTTCAACAGACACTTCCACAAGATTTTTAGTTCCAAATTTTGTCCCCATCTCTCCCCTCTGCCCACCCCAAGACAACTTGCATTCTGATTACCACTTCCCCAATCTGTCCTCCCTTCTATCACACCTCTCCCTTTTCTTATCCCCTCTATTTTCTTGTAGAGCAAGATAGATTTCTATACCCCATTATTTGTATTTCTTATTTCCTAGTTGCCTGTAAAAAAAAATTTTAACCTTCATTTTTAAAACTTCGAGTTCCAACTACTCTCCCTTCCTCCCTCCCCATCCATCCCCACTGAGAAGGCAAGCAGTTCAACATAGGTTATGTATGTGTAGTTATGCAAAAGACTTCTATAAAAGTCATGTTGTGAAAGACATATTTCCCTCCATCCTATTCTGCCCCCACCTTATTCTATTCTCTCTTTTGACTCTCTTTTTGACTCCCTCCACAAAAAATGTTTATTTCTAATTATCTCCCTTCCCTGTTGCCCTCCCTTATATTATCCACTCCTGCCCTTTGCTTCTTCCCTTCATCCCTCCTGTAGGGTAAAATAGATGTTCATATCAAATTGAGTGTGCATGTTATTCCCTCCTTAAGCCAAATGCAATGAGAATAAGGTTCACTCTTTCCCTCTCACCTTCCCCCTCTTCCCTTCTATTGAAAAAACTTTTTCTTGCCTTTTTTATGTGAGACAATTTGCCCCATTCTATTTTTCTCTTTCTCCTCTCTATATATTCCTCTCTCACTCCTAAATTTTATTTTTTAAAATATCATCCTTTCATATTCAACTAACCCTGTGCCCTCTGTCTATATGTATACAATCCCTCCAACTACCCAAATACTGAGAAAAGTCTCAAGAATTACAAATATGATCTTTCCATGTAGAAATGTAAACAGTTCAACTTTAGTAAGTTCCTTATTATTCCTCTTCCTCTTTACCTTTTCATGCTTCTCGATTCTTGTGTTTGAAAGTCAAATTTTCTGTTCAGCTTTGATTGTTTCAACAAGAATGCTTGAAAATCCTTTATTTCATTGAATGACCAATTTCCCCCCCAAAGTTTTGTACTCAGTATTGCTTGGTAAGTGATCCTTGGTTTTAATCCTAGCTCCTCTGACCTCTGGAATATCATATTTCAAGCCCTTTGATCCCTTAATGTAGAAGGTGTTAGATCTTGTGTTATCCTGATTATATTTTCATTATATTTGAATTGCTTCTTTCTGGCTGCTTACAATATTTTCTCCTTGACCTGGAAACTCTGGAATTTGGCCACAATATTCCTAGGAGTTTTCCTTTTGGGGTCTCTTTCAGGAGGCAATTGGTAGATTCTATCAATATCTATTTTACCCTCTGTTTCTAGAATATTAGGGCAGTTTTGCTTGATAATTTCTTTAAAGATGATTTCTAGGATCCTTTTTTGATCATGGCTTTCAGATAGTCCAATAATTTTTAAATTGTCTCTCCTAGGTCTATTTTCCAGGTCAATTCTTTTTCCAATGAGATATTTCATAGTCTGCTATTTTTTTCATTCCTTTGGCTTTGTTTTATAATTTCTTGATTTTTCATAAAGTCATTAGCTTCCTTCTGCTGCATTCTAATCTTTAAAGAACCATTTTCTTCACTGAGCTTTTAGACTTCCTTTTCCATCTATCCAATTCTGCTTTTTAGGGCATTCTTCTCCTAATTGACTTTTTGGATCTATTTGCCATTTAGTCTATTTTTAAGGTGTTATTTTCTTCAGCATTTTTTTGGGTCTCCTTTAACAAGCAGTTGACTCATTTTTCATGGTTTTCTAGCCTCACTCTCATTTCTCTTCTCAATTTTTCCTCTACTTCTCTTATTTGCCTTTCAAAATTCTTTTTGAGCTCTTCCATGGTCTGAGACTAACTCATATTTTTTCTTGGAGACTTTGAATGTGGGAGCTTTGACTTTCTTGTCTTCTTCTGTTTATAAACTTTGGTTTTTCTTGTCACCAAAGTAAGCTTCTAGAGTCTGATTCTTTTTCCATTTTTTTTGTCATTTCCCCAGCCATTTACTTGACTTTTGAGCTCTTTGTCAAGATAGTTCTCTGCTTCCAGTAGGGTTCCGGGGTGGGGATATACTATCAGCTACTTGATCCCCTCTCAACCTGTGGGCCTAGAGTTCCAGAAACAGTCATTGCTACTTCTACTGCCTCTGTCCCCACTGCTGCTGTGGGCTCCTCTTCCATGGGGCCCTCCACCTCCTTGGGGCTGGGACCAGATCACCCTCCTCTCTCACACAGGTCCCATAGGTTTTTTCTATTGACCTTCCAATTTATCCTTGGCATTTTGGGGTCGTGAAGTCTGGAAACTGCAACAAATTCTTGAGATTCTGTCCCCCTAAGGCCTGCTCAGGTCCCATCTGTGCCAGCAGGGGACACGCTGGACTGTTCTCTGCTCCCAGCATGGAGCGATAGACATTTCTCATCAACCTTCAGAGATATCTTGGGCTAGAGATTTGCTTCCTCAGTCATTCTGTGAGTTCTGCAGCTCCAGAATTTGTTTTGAGTCATTTTTTTACAGGTATTTGGCTGGGTTTGTGGGGCGAATGCTAGCAAGTCTGTGCTGTTACTCTGTCACTTTGGCCCTACCCCCTAAAGAAACTCTTGTTTCTGTACTACTCCTAGTAAAGACTCTTGGTTGATAAAGATTCAGTCAGAGGTACTTGATTATTTATGTTAAAACAAAAACAGCAAAAGATCCTACTTTGCTTGCTATTATAATCCACCCTACCAGTATTCTTGTCCTTATAATTTAATTGGCCATGCATGCTAGAACATATAGAGGCATTATACTTGATTATACTAAAACGAAAACAGCAAAAACTTTGCTCACCATTACAGATGTAGAGTTAGAAGAGATATTAGAAATCATTTAGTGAAAGCCTTTCATTTTTCAGATGAAGAAAATGAGACTGAATTAATTTTCAATAACTTGTCCAAGCACCAGAACTGGAATCCAAACCTAGGACTCCTACCTCCTAACTTAATGCTCTTTCCATAATATGTTGAAATAAATCCCTTCAATAATTTTTAAAGCATTTGTTATTGAAATTTTTTTTGCTAATTTTATGTAATTTTAATCTGATCTTTAAGGTAGGTTCCCTAAATATTTCTATTGGGCAGAGTAATACACACATGAAAAGAAAATTCTGTATGTACTTGGAAGTAATAATACATTTCTTTATACACTAAATTTTTTTGAATGAAATTTTTTTACTGTTTCAGATTAGCCTTCCCCATTAATCTGATTTCCTAAAGTGTAATTATAAGATTGACAAAGCATTTTGTGATAAATATAATTATAAATGTAATTCTTGAACATGACATACTTAACATTATGCTACCTACTTGGAGAGGGGATGTATCTCTGTCATTCCCCCATCCACTCACTAGATTGGAAGCTCCTTGAAGAGAGTGCATATGTTTTATTTTTATTCTTAAGCCTAGTGTAGAGTTTTGGTTGATAGGGTTGTGTGGATAGGTGGGAGAAGGGATACAAGGCTTAGAAAATCATACTGTGTGGTTTTTCCTCCCTCAAACTTTGTATGAAGGTGACATTATATATATATAAAATATTAATACCTTAATTTCAGAGTGGGAAAGGAATTTACAAAAGGCACCATGCATCCTGAAGTATGTATGTGCAAAGTGCCATTCTACCTTGTCAGGGGGAAGTTTGGTATGGTGGGAAGAAATTTGGATTTGGAGTCACGAGACCAGAGTTTGAAGCCTCTCCAGTCAAGTTCCATCACTTCTCTGGGTCTCAGTTTTCTCATCTGTATATGGGTAATAATACTTAGAATTCTAGCCTCATGGGATTGTGATGAGAAAGCACTTTGTGAAGCTCCCAGTCTCTGCCCAGGTACCAGTTACTAAAGCAGCAAAGTATTGCCCAAAGTGCTGGGTAGCACCAACTGTTCTGTCCCTAGCCTTATTTGTCATCACGATAGTTCCTGTCTGAGGAACAAATAGTCCCAATGAAACAATAACCCCACTGTCATTATATCTATAGAACTGACAATAACAAAATATAGATCTGAGACTGTGACAGATGAGGAAACTAGTGCACATGGAGGGAAAGGGACTTACCTGACAGGTCATACAATGAGTCAGTAATGGAGCTGTAAATAGACATTGCCTCTCTTGACTCTACATCTAATGTACTAGCAACTTTCCTAGACTGCACCAACTTCTCCCTTCTATAAATCTGCTTTGTATTTTAGATATTTGCATACTGTCTTCTCTTTCACAATAATAGCTGGTATTTATATAGTACCTTAAAGTTTGTAAAGCACTTCAGAGATATTATCTCATTTTGTCTTCCCTACAACCCTGGGAAGTATGTGCTATTATTATCATCCCCATTTGACAGATTAGGAAACTGACACTGAGAGAAGTTAAATGACTTCCCCAGGGCCAAGAGTATCTAAGGACTTTAGGTCCCAATGCATTATCCACTGTGCCATCTAGCTACACCCCCTAGGTTGTAGACTCCTAGAGAGCAGAGGCTAGGTCTTATTACTCTTTAGATCCCAAGTGCCTTGCACATGAGTAGTACACGTTGTAGTTACTCAAATAAATGTTTATTGAATATTTGTTGAATGAATCTCCTCCATTGAAGTCTTTTTCTAATGCCTCATTCTAATGGCTGTGTTCCTAAAAGTTGATGTATTAACTATATGCTTTGCCAAGTTCTAGCAACTTAAGAGAGACTGTGACTATGGGCCTGGCTTGAACTGAATGTCTGTTGTCATGCTAAATCTCGTGAGCCTCATCCCCTAGCTGGTTATAGGGCAATGCACTTTTTTGCCAAAGAATTTCAAGAACCATCTGCTAAGTTGTTGGTAGGTTGCAATTGATAACCCCTTGGCAATGAAAAGAACATCATGCTTACAGATGCTTGAAATATGGAAGCGTTGGATTTTATTTATATGTATAAGGCTTTAATCTAAGCCACTAGCATTTATTCAGCATTTATTTTGTGAAGGGCGCTGTGGTAAGTATTTTGGATACAAAGATAAATAAAACAGTTCTTGACCCTTACATTATCCCAGGTCCTTTACATACTGTATTTCATTTGACAAAATAAAAGTTTCTAAATCTTCTTTTAGCCCTGAGTCAGAATCTGACCCTGCATTGAAATAATTATGAAGATGCTACCCCAAATTTCTAATACTTTCCTTTATTTCTTCTTCATTTGCTATGAATGCTCCTTTTCATTTATGATTCTGGTAATTTAAGTTTCTTCTTTCTTCTAAAAAAATCAAATTAGCTGATAATGTATCTGTTTTATTAGTTTAAAAAAGTCACAAGGTTTACTTTTTAATTTAACTTTTTGTTTCAATTTTATTTAGTTCCTCTTTGGTTTTCTCAATTTCCATTTTGGTGTTTCATCTAGGTTTTAAAATTTGTTGGTTTTCTATGTTTTTTTTAGTTGCATGCCTAATTTATTAATCTGTTCATTTTTTTGTTGATGAACACATGAGAACACACCTAAATATTTCCCCTTCCTTGTGGGTTATTTTGGCTATAAGGAAAATTAATTTTAATGCTGTATTATTTGATTAATATTCATTTGTAATATGCCTTTTTCTCCTATCTTGTTCTACACCTTTCCCCTTAACTTAATGAACCTAAAGATGTAGGAAAAAGGAAGCTGTTCCTTCTACATAAAAGCCAAGCTTCAGAGTAGCAGGAGATGGGGATATTATATTATATTGTTATGTTGTGTTATATTGTATTATATAGTGATGTAAAGTGTAGTGAGCAGAACTACCATACAGTACACAGGAACAACAATTTTGTAACAATGATCTGCTGTGAAAGACTTAGTTACTCTGATGAAGATAATGATCTGACAATTCCAAAGGACACACGATGGAGAATGCTGCTGCCTTCATAGAGAACTGATAAACTCTGAGGGCAAATTGAAGCATACTTTCATTACTTTCTTTGTGTTTCTTGCTTTTTATTTTTGCTACATGGAAATAATATAGAAATATGCTTTGTATAACTTCATATTTTTAATGGGTATCATTTATTGCCTTCTTGATAGGCAGGGGAGGGACAGAAGGAAGGGAGAATTCAAAATTTAAAAAAATGAATGTTAAAAATAGATTATACAAAGAATATAAATTCATGAGTGCTTCACAGATAACACAGGAGGCACTGGAATTTTTGTACTCCAGCCTCTATCAGGTTCAATCTTGACCTGATTAGACAGGAAGGACAGGGAGACAGCTTCAGAGGTATTAAATCTTACTTTATTTGGGCAGAACCAAGATGGCGGAGTAGACTTGCTCTAGCTCTCCCTTAATAGCCCATAAAATACCTGTAAAAATGATTCTAAACAAATTCTAGAGCAGCAGAGCCCACAAAACGACAGAGTGAAAGAGATTTCCAGCCCAAGATAGCCTGGAAAGCGGGAGGGAAAGGTGTATTGCACTGGGCTAAGAATGGAGCACAGCCCAGCCTTGGCTGCATGGCACAGCATGGACAGGACTGGAGCAGGCCTTAGGGCATGGAATCACAGGTAGCATCTGGGGTTTCCGGATTTCTCAACACACAAATGCCAAAGACAGCTTTAAAGGTCATTGAGAAAGCTCTTTTATGTAGGTGTGAGGGGTGTGTGGTCTGGTCCCAAGCCTGGCCCCAGGGTGGCAGCAGCCATTGAGGCAGCAGCATCCACTTTTGGAGCCCTCTTCCTAAAGACCCTGTGGGAATTGAACAGCTGATCTGAGTCTCAGCCCTGAGTGGCAGTGCTGGGGTGAGGAGGAGCACTGGAGTAGTGGAGCTGATGGAGGCTGTGAAGAAGGAACCCTACTCACAGTTCCAGGACAGAAAAGAGAGCTTGTGGTTGATCACAAACAAGATTGCAGGCCAGGAGAAGAGTTTACCCTTGATTTTGCCACCTTGGAGGAACTGAGAACTTACAGGTTCCTAGAGTATGTCCTCCACTAGACAAAGGACTCAAAAGTCAAGTAATTGAAGGGGAATATGCCCACAGAAGGCAAAAAAAAAAAAAAAAAAATAAGACTATAGAAGGCTGCCTTCTTGGTGAAAAGGTATTTTCTTCCACCCTTTCAGATGAGGAAGAACAAAGTGTATCATCAGAGGAAGACATCAAAGTCAAGGCTTCTACATCCAAAACCTCCGAAAAAATATGCAATGCTCTCAGGCCATGAAAGCGCTCAAAAATATTTTGAAAATCAAATACAGAAAAAAATTTAGAAGAGAAATTAGAGCAATACAAGAAAGCCATGAAAAGAGAGTCAACAGTTTGCTAAAGGAGACCACCCCCCCAAAATGCTGAAGAAAATAACAACTTTAAAAATAGAGTAACACAAATGGCAAAAGTGGTCCAAAAAGCTAATGAGGAAAAGAATGCTTTAAAAAGCAGAATTAGCCAAATGGAAAAGCTCATTGAAGAAAATAGTTTTTTTTTTTTTTTTTTTTTTTTTTTTTTTTTTTTTTTTAGGAAAGCCTTTTTTTAAAAAATTATTTGTTTATTTTTAGATTTCAATATTCATTTCCACAAAATTTTGAGTTCCAATTTTTCTCCCCATCTCTCCCCTCCCCCACCCCATAATACCTTGCATTCTGATTACCCCTTCCCTCAATGTATCCTCCCTTCTATCACACCCCACCCTTCCCTTATCCCCATCTTCTCTCTTTTCTTGTAAGGGCAAGATTAATTTCTATACCCCATTACCTGTATTTCTTATTTCTCAGTTACATGCAATAATAATTCTCAACATTCATTTCTAATACTTAGAATTCCAACTTTTCTCTCTCCCTCCCTCCCTACCCATCCCCACTGAGAAGGCAAGCAATTCAATACAGACTATATATGTGTCATTTTGCAAAAGACTCCCATAATAGTCACTTTGTGTAAGACTAACTATATTGCCCTCCATCCTATCCTGTCCCCTCCCCCTTTTTTCTATTCTCTCATTTGACCTTGTCCCTTCCCAAAAATGTTTACTTCTAGTTACTCCCTTCTCCCATTTGCTCTCCCTTCTATCATTCCCCCTCACCCCACTTATTCCCTCCTCCCCTACTTTCCTGTAGTGTAAGATAGATTTTCATACCAAATTTAGTGAGCATGTTATTCCATCCTTAAGCCATATGTGAAGAAAGTAAGCTTCACTTTTCCCCTCTCATCTCCTCCCTTTTCTCTTCCATTGAACAAGATTTTTCTTATCTCTTTTATGAGTGATAGCCTGCCCCATTACATTTCTCCCTTTCTCCTCCCAATATTTTTCTCTCTCACCTCTTAATTTAATTTAATTTAATTTTTTTATGGATATCATCTCTTCTGATTCAACTCAACCTGTAATTTCTGTCTATATGTGTGTGTGTGTGTGTGTGTGTGTGTGTGTGTGTGTGTGTGTAATCCCTTCATCTACCCCAATACTGAGAAAAGTCTCAAGAGTTACAAATATTATCTTTCCACGTAGGAATGTAAAAAGTTCAGCTTTAGAAAGTCCTTTATGATTTTTCTTTCCTATTTGCCTTTTCATGATTCTCTCGATTCTTATGTTTGAAAATCAAATTTTCTATTCAGTTCTTGTCTTCTCATCATGAATGCTTGAAAATCCTCTATATCATTGAATGACTATTTATTTCCTTAAAATATTATACTCAGTTTTGCTGGGTAAATTATTCTTGGTTTTGATCCTAGTTCCTTTGAATTCCAAGACATTTGATGCCTTAATGTAGAAGCTGCCAGATCCTGCGCTATCATGATTGTATTTCCACAATACTTGAATTGTTTCTTTCTAACTGCTTGCAATATTTTCTCCTTGACCTGGGAACTCTGAAATTTGGTCATAATATTCCTAGTAGTTTTTCTTTTCAGGTCTCTTTCATGAGATGATTGGTGGATTCTTTCAATATTTATTTTACCCTCTGGTTCTATAATGTCAGGGCAGTTTTCCTTGAAAATTGCATGAAAGATAATGTTTAGGCTCTTTTTTTGATCATAACTTCCAGGTAATCCCATAATTTTTTAATTGTCTCTCCTGAATCTATTTTCCAGGTCAATTGTTTTTCCAATTAGATGTTTCACATTATCTTCTATAATCTTTTGGTTTTGTTTTTTAACTTCTTAGTTTATCTCATAGTCATTCGCTTCCCTGAACTCCAGTCTCTCTTTTAAAGAACTATTTTGTTCAGTGAGCTTTTGAACCTTCTTTTCCATTTGGTTAATTTTGCTTTTTAAAGCCTCCTTCTCCTCACTGGCTTTTTTGGACTTCTTTTTCCAACTGAGTTAGCCTATTTTTTAAAGGTGTTATTTTTCTCAGCATTTTTTTGGTTCTTCTTTAGTAAACTGCTGACTCGCTTTTCAAGCTCTTGTATGGCTTGAACCCATTTCACAGTCATTTTAGAGGTACTGGAGGCAGAAGTCTTGACTTCTTCTGACAGTATGCTTTGTTCTTCCTCATCCAAAGGGATGGAAGGAGATGCCTCTTCACCAAGAAAGTAACCTTCTATGGCCTTATTTTTTTCCCTTTTTTTGTGCATTTTCCCAGCCAGTTACTTGACTTCTGAATCCTTTGTCAAGGGGAAGGTCCTAGTGCTCCTCCTCCCCCCAGCACTATTCTCAAGGCTGAGATTCAGTTCAGCTGCTCAAGTCCCCCAGGGACTTTGGGTGGGGGCAGGATCATTACTGAGGCCTGAGGTTCAGATCAGCTGCTCAGTTTTCTCAGGGGCTTTAAGCTGAGCTGCCTGGACAATGGACTCAGGCTGCTTCCCTGGCCACCACAGCCACTTGCTACCTGTTTTTACTGCTGCTACTGCTGCCTCTGCTGCTGCCTGGGGCCTTTCCCTCTCACCCAGCCGGGAAAACCCTTCCACACTCACCTTTGGAGCTTTCTTTGTTGCTCGTGGTTTGAGGGATCTGGGACCCTCTCTGCTGGGAATTATGCCCTGGAGATCTGTTCAGGTCCTGTTTCTCCCAGTGCCATGGGGCCAGGGCTGGGCTCTGCTCCACTCAGTGTCTTGTGAGATAGACCTTTCCTGTTGGCCTTCCAAGTTACCTTTGCCTGGAAAACTCTTTCACTCTGTTGTTCGGTGGCTTCTGCTGCTCTAGAATTTGTTGAGAGTCATTTTTTACAGGTATTTTGTGGGCTGTGAGGGAAGTGCTAGAGTATATACATCTTTCTACTCCACTATCTTGGCTCCACCCCTCCCAAAAGAGTTCTTTAAAAATTAGAATGGAGCAGATGGAAGCTAATGACTTTATGAGAAATCAAGAAATTATAAAACAAAACCAAAAGAATGAAAAAATAGAAAACAATGTGCAATATCTCATTGGAAAAACAACTGACCTGGAAAATAGATTCAGGAGAGATGATATAAAAATTATTGGACTACCTGAAAACCATGATCAAAAAAGGGCATAGACATCATCTTCCAAGAAATTATCAAGGAAAACTGCCCTGATATTTTAGAACCAGAGGGTAAAATAGAAATGGAAAGAATTCATTGATCAACACCTGAAAGAGATCCTCAAAGGAAAACTCCTAGGAATGTTGTAGCCAAATTCCAGAGTTCCCAGGTCAAGGAGAAAATATTACAAGCAGCCAGAAAGAAACAATTCAAGTATTGTGGAAATACAATCAGGATAACACAGGATTTAGCAGCTTCTACACTAAGAGGTCAAAGGACTTAGAATATGATATTCCAGAGATCAAAGGAGATAGGATTAAAACCAAGAATCACCTACCCAGAAAAACTGTGTATAATACTTCAGGGGAAAAAATGAATTTCAATGAAATAGAGGACTTCCAAGCATTCTTGTTGAAAAGACCAGAGCTGAATAGAAAATTTGACTTTCAAATACAAGAATGAAGAGAAATATGAAAAAGTAAACAGGAAAGAGAAGACTTAAGGAACTCATTAAAGTTGAACTGTTTACATTCCTACTTGGAAAGATTCTATTTGTAACTCATGAGACCTTTTTCAGTATTAGTGTAGTTAGAGGGAATATATCTATATCTATATCTATATATATGGGTGTATATGGGTATGTATGTATGTATGTGTATATTATATATGTGTAGGTATATATATGTGTGTGTGTGTACAGGTGTATATATACATAGACAGTGGGCATAGGGTGAGCTGAGTATGAAGGGAGAATACCTAAAAAAATAAATTTCCTGTTGAATGGAATGTACTAGGATTAAGAGAAAGAGAGAGATAGAATGTAACAAATTATTTCACATACAAGAGGAAAGAAAGAGCTTCTACAGTGGAGGGGAAGAGGAAGGAAGATAAAATAATTGAGCCTTACTCTCATGGGATTTGACTTAAGGAAGGAATAGCAGATACTCAATTGGATATGGAAATCTATTTCACCCTGCAGGAAGGCAAGGGATAAGGAGATAGGAGAGGGAAGACAATAGAAGGGACTACAAATTGGGGAAAGGAATAATCAGAAGCAAATACTATTTTGGGAGGACAGGTCAAGGGAGAGAAAGGAATAAATGAAGGGCAGGATAGAACAGAGGGAAATGTGGTTAGTCTTTTGCAACATAACTATTATGGAAGTGCTTTGCATTCTTTCACATGTATGACTTATATTGAATTGCTTGTTTTTTTCAATGAAGGTGGGAGGGGAGGGAAAGAATATGGAACTCAAAGCTTTAAGAATGACTATTAATAATTGTTTTAGCATGCAACTGGAAATTAAACAATACAGGCAGTGGAGTTAGAAATCTATTTTGTCCTACAGGAAAATAGAGGGTAAAGGAGATGGAAGAAGTGGGTGAGTAATAGAAGGGAGGACAGACTGGAGGAAGGGCTGGATGGGGTGCATGGTGTCCTGGGGTGGGGGGGTGGGGAGAGATGGGGAGAAAAGTTTGAATTGAAATTCTTGTGGAAGTGAATGTTAAGACCTGGAAAATAAATAAATTATATATTTAAAAAAATCTTACTTTATTCTAGTCTAGTCTTTTCAAGAGGGAGTTGCTGATAATGGGAACACCAGCTCCTATAGCATTCCCTAATAACCCTTCTTGCAGGAGCTGGTGAGGAGAGGGGAAGTACCCCTACCTTTTGATGGGGTCAAATGAGACAGGCATAGCTTGTACACACCCTTAAATACCCTCAAGTCTCAGTGGGGACAGGCAGGTATGTGCATTCCTCTATGCATTACCCAAATCTTAAATGGGTTCCCTTATGGATTCCCCATTCATTGACCAGTACCCACTTGCTTTATAGGGCAACAGATAAAGAAGGCATCTAGCCAACAAGAGCCTCACAGATTAACTTTAATGATATTGTTATTCAGCACACCATAGTAAATGGTACATTATGCCACCCCACATCTCATGGTGAAGCCTCAGTAGGACTCTCTATCCCTATGATTCTAGGAATTACTATCTAAGATTGTTGGGACAATTCTGGGAGTTATTATCTAACTCCTGGAAACTAGACATTGTCATGGCCATGGATCCTGAGAAACTAAACTTTAAAAAGGATAGCAAATTCTCCTTACTTACAATGAGAAAATACAGGAACTTAAGGGAAGGAACATAACAGAGAAGATCTATGTGTGGACGAAAGAAATATGAAGTGCCAATTGGACCAAACTGGCCTTTAACCTGTGGATGGCCAGAGCTGAACAGAGCAGGCTAGAGACAAGAGAGTCAGGAATTAAACAGAAGTTTAATTTCAAAGTGAGGGAAAGGACTTGTAAGCAAGGAGGGAGGTTAGATGCGTATGTTATGGCCTTGCTCCATTGGAGGGACTAGAGGCAGTGTGGGAGATCTCAATGTTTATACCAATGGCTGCCCTGACAATGAGGTGTAACATCAACAATGAGATAAATTTGATCCATACCAGGGCTTCATGACCTGAACTTGTTGGAGTTTGTCTGGAGCTTATCTAAGCTCAGAGAACACATGGGGCTCAGAGAATACAATAATTATATTATTTTATCAGAAGGTGAGATTATCCAGAAAGTGAATGCAAAGGATTGTTGTTATGCAAAGTTCAGGGCACAGCTTACTTGCTGGATCTTAGTTCTGGAAACAGAGTGTCTCTTAATGTCTTGACAAAAGGAAATGATGTTTGGATTCAGTCAAAGGGTCAAATTTGAGAAATGAGGATTTTATCAGGGAAACTTAGTCCCTTATGGTTTCTCTTTCTGATTACCTTTTCATGCTTTCTTGTTTCTTGTATTTGAAAGTCAAAGTTTCTATTCAGCTCTGGTCTTTTCATCAAGCATGCTTGAAAAGCCTCTATTTCATTAAATGTCCATTCCTCCCCCGACCTTGAAGTATTGAACTCACTTTTGTTGGGTAGGTGATTCTTGATTTTAATCCTAGTTCCTCTGACCTGCAAAATATCATATTCTAAGCCCTTTGATTCCTTAGCATAAAAGCTGCTAGATTTTGTGTTGTCCTGATTGTATTTCCATAATACTTGAATTGTTTCTTTCTGACTACTTGCAATATTTTCTCCCTGATCTGGGAACTCTGGAATTTGGCTACAGTATTGCTAGGAGTTTTCTTTTTGGGGTCTGTTCCAAGAGGTGATTGGTGAATTCTTTCAATTTCTATTTTACCCTCAGTTTCTAGGATGTCAGAGTAGTTTTCCTTGATAGTTTCTTGAAAGATGATGGCTAGGCTCTTTATTGATTATGGCTTTCAAGTAATCCAATAAATTTTATATCACCTTGCCTGGATTTATGTTCCAGTTCCATGTTTTTTCCAGTGTGATATTTTACATTGCCTTCTATTTTTCATTCTTTTGATTCTGATTTATAGTTTCTTGATTTTTCATAAAGTTAAAAACTTCCATTTGCTCCATTCTAAATTGGAAGGAATTATTTTCCTCAGTGAGGTTTTGGATCTCCTTTTCCATTTGACCAGTTCTGATTTTTAAGGCTTTCTTCTCCTCATTGGCCTTTTAGACTTCTTTTGCCATTTGTGTTAGTCTATTTTTTAAGATGTTATTTTCTTCACTGTTTTTTGGGTCTCCTTTAGCAAGCAGTTGACTCGTTTTTCATGATTTTCTTACATCACTCTCATTTCTCTTCCAATTTTTTCCTCTACTTCTCTTACTTGATTCTCAAAATTCTTTTTGAGGTCTTCCATGACCTCAGACCAATTCATATTTTTCGTGGAGGCTTTTGATGTAGACTTTGTTATCTTCTGGTTTTATATTTTGATCTTTTTTTGTCACCAAAGTAAGATTCTATAGTCTTGAGTTTTTTATGCTGTCTGCTCATCTTCTCAGCCAAATACTTGACTTTTTAACTTTTTGTCAAGGTAGGACTTTGCTTCCAGTGGGTGTGGGTGTGGGTGTGGGTGTACTGTCCCAGGCTTCAGGGGTTTTATTTCAGCCACTCAATTCTCCACAGTCTATGGGTCCAGAGTTCTGCAAGGAGCTACCATTGCTGCCATTGCTAGTGCTGCCACTGCTGCCACCTTCCTCACAGTGGGGCTGGGGCCAGACCCCAGCCAGACTGAGCTCCTTTCTCATCCAGGTCCCACCAAGTTTTCCCATTGACCTTCTATGATATCTTTGGAATTCGTGGATTGAGAAGTCTGCAAACTGCCACAATTGCCAATGATTCGGGACCCTGAGGCCTGCACTGGCCTATCTGTGCTGGTGCAGCCCATGCTGAACTGTGCTCCCCTCCTACCCCAGTGCTATATACACTTCCTGTCAACCTTCCAGGTTGTCTTGGGCTGGAGATTTGTTTCGCTCTGTCATTTAGGGAGTCTGTGGCTCTATAATTTGTTTAGAGTCATTTTTTACAAGTATTTGGAGGACTTTGAGGGAAAGTTCAAGCAAGTCCCTGCTTTTACTCTGCCATCTTGGCTCCACTCCCACCAAACATCAGCATTTTTTGTATTACTAACAAAGCCCAGTAGCAAGAGATAGAAAGGGGATATCTGTCTAAAATAACTGTTGAAAATATAAAATTTTGGGGAGTCTATCTGCCAAGACAAACCCAGGTACTAAATGAATACAATTAAAAAAACACTTTTCACACAAATAAATTCAGATCTAAATAATTGGAAATACAGTTGCTTATGGGAAGGCTGAGCTAATATAATAAAAATGACAATTCTACTTAAATTAATTTACCTATTCAATGCCACACCAATCAAACTATCAAAAATTATTTTATACAGCTGGGAAAAATAACAAAATCTATATGGAAGAACAAAAGGTCAAGAATATTGAGAGAATCAATGAAAAGAAATGCCAGGGAAGGTGGCCTAGCTACACCAGATCCATAACTGTATTATAAAGAAGCCATAATTGAAACTATCTGGTACTGGCTAAGAAATAGAGTAGTGAATCAGTGGAATGGGTTAGATGCACAAGACATAGCAGTCAATGAGTATAGTAATCTATGCTTAGACTATAATAATCTATGCCAGCTTCTGGGATTAGAACTCATTATTTGATCAAAACTGCTGGGAAAACTGGAAAATAGTATAGTAAAAACTAGGCATAGACCAACATCTTACATCATATACCAAGATAAGGTCAAAATTGGTACATGATTTAGACATCAAGGATGATGCCATAAGCAAATTAGGAGAGCAAAGAATAGTTTGCCTGTCACATCCATGGAGAAGGGAAGAATTTATGACCAAACAAGAGATAGAGAATATTATAAAATGCAAAATGGATAATTTTCATTACATTGAATTGAAAAGTTTTTGCACAAAGCCAATGAAACCAAGATTAGAAGGGAAGCAGAAAGCTTGGAAACAATTTTTACAGCTGGTGTCTCTGATAAAGCTCTCATTTTAAATTATATAGAGAACTGAATCAAATTTATAAGAATGCAAGTTTTTCTCCAGTTGATAAGTGGTCAAAGGATATGAAGAGGCAGTTTCAGATTAAGAATTTAAAGTTATCTATTGTCCTAGAAAAAATTGCTTTAAATCATTATTGATTAGGGAAATGCAAATTAAAACAACTCAGAGGAACCACCTCACACTTATCAGAATGACTAATATGAAAGAAAAGGAAAATGATAAATGTTGGAGAAGATGTGGAAAAATTGGAACACTAATGCATTGCTGGTGGAATGAACTGATCCAGCCATTGTGGAGAACATTTTGGAACTATGCCCAAAGAGCTATAAAATTGTTCATCCTCCTTGATCCAGCAATAGCACTACTAAGTCTGTATCCCAAAGAAATCATAAAAAAGAGAAAAGGACCAACATGAACAGAAGTATTTATATATTTATAGCAGCTCTTTTTGTGGTGGCAAAGAATTAGAAACTGAAGGGGATGCCCACCAACTGGGGAATGCTCAACAAGTTGTAGTATATGAATATAATGGAATACTACTGTTCCATTAGAAATGCTGAGCAAGTGTACTTCAGAAAAACCTGGAAAGACTTACATGAACTGATGCTGGATGAAGTAAGCAGAATCAAGAGAACTTGTGTACAATAATAGCAATATTGTGTGATGACCAGCTTTGATCTAAGACAATTCTATGGGAATCATGATGGAAAATGCTATCCATATCCAAGAAAGAACTATGGAATCTGAATGCAGATCAAAGTATATTATTTTCTCTTTTTTTTGTTTCTCATGTTTTTTCCCTCTTGTTGTGATTCTTCTTTCACAATATGACTAATGTGGAAATATGTTTAATATGACTGTACATGCACGCTGCCTTGAGGAGAGGGGAAGAAAAAAATATGGAATTGAAAATCTTGTAAAAGTGAATGTTGAAAACTATCTTTGCATGTAATTGGAACAAATAAGTGGAAGAAGGGTCTGAAGTGATGGGGAGGCCTGGAAGCAGGTAGGATATGGTGACAGGGTGCCTGTATGAGCTTAGGTTGGTTTCACTGGTAGAGTAGAAATTTAGGGGAGAGAGGAGGTGTCATGGTCTGCACAGCAGAAGTGAAGTGAGAGCCTGGATCTGGGCAAGGTATTTGTGGTGGAGTTTTCACAACTGATAACTCATAATACCCTGTTTTGTTGTACAGTTGTTGTGTCTGACTTTTTGTGACCCCATTTGGGGCTTTCTTGGCAAAGATACCGAAGTCCTTTGCCATTTCCTTCTCCAGCTCATTTTACCGATGAGGAAACTGAGGCAAACAGAGTTAAGTGATTTGCCCCAGGGTCATACAGCTAGTAAGTCCCTCAGGCCATATTTAACTCAGGTCTCCCTGACTCCATGCTCTATCCACTGTGTCTCCTAGCTGCACCTGATAAGTGTTATATTGGTGGTAAAAAATGGAGGTAGGATTTGATCCTAAGTCTTCTGACTCTATCTATATACAGTGATATTTCTTTTACACCACATTATTGTTTCTGTGGAAAAGCACTATTGTGCTCTGTTGAGATTATGCTTTTCTGAATTAAAAAAAATACCAAAAATAAGGCAGAAGGAGAGAGAAGTTGTAGGGTGTTGGAACAGGAAGTGAGAGGAAGGATGGTTTGGACAAGTTGTTGGGGCTACTTGGGCTGCTGATTACTGCTTTTTTTCTCCTGCTCTTCCTTTGGGAAGAATGAAAGATGAATTTTTTTCCTCTTTTCCTCCACAATTGATTGATTTGCTCAAATTGTAAGACACTAGTGATAGGGCTGGAAGGAAATTTAAAGGTTCAAAACTTCATTTTACAAATGAAGAAATTGAGACTCATAGAGGGTAAATGTCTTGCCTAGAGTCTAATATGTAGCTAAAGACCTGCCTGGGAGTTGAAAAAATTATGTAGGACGCACACCTAAACTTCCTCTTTTACTTTATAAGAGCCCTTGGATTGCTTCTGATGTGGGAATCATCAGTTTCATTTGCTTGATTGCACCCAGAAGTAGATGCTAGAGGAGGTGGGAAAATTAGTTCCATATTGACAAGATTTAAAGGAGAATAAAGAGGATAAGCAAACACAGAATATGGAAGGTCACCCACTCGACTAGGACCTCCAGTTTGTCAGGACTTGATAGTAAGGTGATGACCTTTTGGGGGTTTGGACCAGATTCAGGTGCAGCAGAAAAACCAAAGAGTAGACAGGAACAGGCATAGACAAGGAGGGGAGGTAGACAGAGGAGAGCAGGAGGCAGCTCAGGGCAAAGATGAACCAGAGGTTACAGGGAAAGAGTTTCTGTGACTAGGGAAAATGATTCTCACAATGGGCAGATGTTATGTGTTCTGTGCTGGGAGGACAAATGACACTTCCAAGTTCTCTCCTGTTCATATTTGGGATTTGGGTGGAAAGAAGTGATGGCTTGGGATATTAAAGCTTGCAGCTTCATGAACAAATGAAGGATAATTGATGCTGATTTTCATAGATACTTCCATTTTTTTTGTCAGATTAAATGTTTATTTTAATTAAGCATGGAGGCTTGCCTAATTAGAGGGAAAGAATAGAGAAATTTTCCAAAAGTGGAATGAATAATTCATGTACAAACCCTTAGACCAGAGATTCTTATTCTAGGATCTATAGGACCCTCAAGGGATCCAGGGATGGATGGTTAAAATTTTTAATTTTCAGGGGTCTGTGAACTTGTTTTTAACAATCTTCTGGTATCTCTATTTTGATATAATTGGTTTCCTTTGCAATCCTATGTGTTTTGTTTTATGCATTTGACTTTCCCAGACAGTTAAAGGTATCCATGACAAAAAAGATTCTAAACTCCTGCTCTAAAGAATTAGGTCCATATAAAAAAATCAAGTAGGTGAAGAATACCTATCTTTCAGACTACTATATACATTTAGATGGACTCATTCACAAGTTTATACGTTTTGGACAAACACCACAAATGAACAATGTCTGTTCACTCCTCTTCACACATATATTTGCAATACTTAGTTCATTTGCTAGATTAGTATGTACAGTGTTCTGTAAGCAACATTCTTTACTTGTTTTGGACTTGGATAGGTGTTGCCCTATGCATGAATTTTTCCCACAAAGCTGTAAGTATGAGTAGACAAGGTCAACAAATACCTCAGGGGCCATATGCAGGAATCAGCCAGTGATAAACAGGAGGACAACAAAAGACAGTTTTTCTTTTGATGTTGGTATTCGTTAAGTTATTGAAGTTAAGTCTTCAATATTTGGGAAGGCTCACAAAGGCTCTGTTGACAGAGATATGACTAAAGGGAAGAAGAGACACATCTTTCAGGGGAAATGAACAAATGTAGTGGAAAAATGTCCTGATCTTGGGACTCTAGGAGACCTTGGTCCAAATCCCAGATCCCAAATTTACTTGCTGGGTTTCTTTAGCTTCAAGTAGTGATCATGATAATTTTGCTATCACCCTCCTAGGGCTGCTATGAGGAAAGCATTTTGTAATCTTTCAAGCATTAGACAAACATTAAATGTTTACATATGTGGTGAAATTCTTAGACTGAGGTAAGAGACATAGTGTCCAAGTCTAAGTTAGTGATAATCTCAAAGAATTCTGCTCTGTTCAGATCAGTCTGGAATGCTGTGCTCAATTCTGGGTTCTTACGTTTTAGGATGATGCAGCAGAGCATCTGGAGGGGTGTAACCAGGATGGTGAAGGGTCTCATAGTCATGTTATGCGAAGACTGGTTAAAAGAATTGATTATGTTTAGTCTGGAAAAGAGAAGACTGAAAGCGAATATGATGTCTGTCTTCAAGTATCTAAAGCACTCTCACTTGGAAGTGAGATTTGGCTCGTTTGGGAAGTTATAGACATGAAGATTTTGGCATGATATAAAGAAAAAAAAAACTCCAAATAATCAGAACTAGCCAAAAATGAAACAGGCAGCTTGAGGAAGTTGTGGTTAACTTGCTAAGTAAAGTACTCCAGTTATTCCATTTCTCAATGTAACTGTAAAAATAATCTGGAAAAAAAAGGAAATAAATCATAGCATTAAAACATATGCCTTCTAAAATTGAAGCCCTTACCTAACTGATTTTTGAGGACTATGCATTAAAGATTAGTTTTATTTAAAAAAAATAAGGATATACTTAGTGTAGATAAAATAAATTCAGATTTAAATTAATTGAAGTTTAAACTTTTATCATCTAAACAATGACCTAGGTTTAGACAATATGTTGCTGTAGAAGGCCCAGGGAAATGCTCTAAAAATGAGTCATGATTTGAAGAGCTACAGGATGAGAATATCTTCAGCCTAGAGAGAGAACCCAAGGGAAGAGAATCTGATCTGAGTCTGTTGTTGCTGAGTCCTTCCAACTCTCAGTGACTTTATCTGGGATTTTCTTGGCTGGATACTGAAGTGGTTTACTATTTCCTTCTCCAGCTCATTTTATATATGAGGAAACTGAAGCAACCAGGGTTAAGTGACTCACCCAAGGTCGCATAGCTAGTAAGTGTCTGAGGTCACATTTGAACTCAGGTCTTCCTGCGTCCAGGCTTAGTGTCCCATTCACTGTACCACCTAAATGCCCTGATTTAATCTACAAGATGGTAGAAAGCTTTCAGTGTGTGTATGGGCGGTGGGGGGGGCGGGGCAGGGAGAAGGGGAAGAGAAAACAAGTGGCAATCTCTTAATATTCTTGGTAACAGGACTTAGTAATCTGCCATCATGGAAATATTCCCATCTCTTCTTTGTAGCACTTATGTGATCCTGGCTGATTAACAACATTACCCCTTTAAAAGGCCAAATGGATCCACTCTGTAGGAAAGCTTATTATTCGCTGAAAGTTCTGGTCTTGGTGTATTTTTCCTCCCTTGCCCTTGCCCTTGCCCTTCTGGTTCATGCTGGCATTTTATCCTTGTTCTAGTCTCTGCAAGTAGATGAGCTGCCACAAAATGACCCTGTTTGCTCTCCCAGGTCCTGTAGTAACCTGAGCCTCCAACTCGGGCCTAGTAAAACCTCTGCTGTGACTTTTCACTAGAAACACCCAAGTTTGGTTTCTCTTCCCCTCTCCATGCAACATACAACTAATTCTGAAAGTCATAAATAAGGCTATTAACCCTTGCTTAACTTGGAAAAGCTTAGGACTCATTTCATTTCCTTCAAAAACCATCATTTATCTAAACTTCACCTTATCTATTAAAGGTATCACCATCCTTCCAATCACTCAGGTTCCTAACCTCAGGTTAAATCTTTGATTCTTTCCTTTTTCTCAATCCTAATTTTCAACAGGTTGCTAAGTTTGGTCAACTCTAAGTCCACACATTATTCATACCTGTCCTCTTCTTTCCACATACACAACCTTTATTCTAGTTCTGTCCCTTCTCACCTCTCATGTGGATTATTCCATGTTTCCTTATGTCTCTCTGCTTTTAGTCTTTCTCCTCACTAAGTCATCCTACATATAGCTGCCAAATTAGATCAGAGTATCATAGATCTAGAGTTAAAGAGGAGCTCGTAGTCTAACTCCCTTATTTTACAGTTAAAGAAACTGAAACCCAAGAGGTTAAGTGAACTGACCACAGTCACACAAACATGAAGTATAAGTGATTTTCCTAAAACACTGATCTTATTGTATAGATTGCCTAATCAAAAACATTCATTAACTCCCTCTTACCTTTAGGATAAAACATATAGTTCTCTATTTGCTTTTTTAAAGATATCTATGATTTGGATCCAACCTTCCTTTGTAGTTATTTCATGTTACTTAGAGGTGTGAGGATCTCAGCCCACTGGCCTCATGTTGCTGCAAAACTCCCAGTAGGCTTGAACCACATTAAAATGTAATTGGGAAATGTTTAAGAAAATAAATAAAAATATAACACAAAATAGATAATTTTAATTTGTGGTTTTCTAAGTCAATCTTAAGCCTTTAGGAATCCAATTCTTTTTTATTTGGACACAATTGATGTTACTTTCATGAACCTTTCTTGACTCAGCTTGGTGAAGCCTGGAAGAGAGGTATGAAATATAACAAAATATTGAGAAAAGAAGAGTTAGGTGTGATCCTTTCCTCCATACCTTTCTTCCTACTTCCACAGACTTTACAACTGAGATATGGAAGGACAAGAAAAGCTATAAAGGGATAGATTGCTCTAGAAGGTACGGATGCTTTTGAATTTTGGTGACTTAAGAGAATTGCAAGGAGAAACCAAGGGGCTGTGTAGAGAGGTGGATAAAGAAGCAGGGTTGTTCCTATGCTCCATATTGGCTAACCAAGTGGGGAGCAAGGTGAAGGCCAATGGCTATCGTGTGCCAGCTAGCTATGAGCTGCTGACAGTGGTGATGAGAAGACCTAAGCTAAAGCTGAAGTGCTAATCATGGTGCTGATGAACTATGAGTGAGACATGATCAAGACTGGCCAGGGAAACTGAGAGTACATTGGTACAAAACAACAATGTATAGTAAGACAACCAGATTCATTGCATAGCATTCTTCCCACCTCCCCCCAACCCTCCTCCCTTCCTCCCTTTAAGGTTCCCTGGAAAAATCAATAGCATTTACTTCACTTTCTATATTTGATCCCCTGCTTCCTGTTTCTTTCCAATCAGTGAGAGGAGGTGCGGGTGGGCAGGAAAGATATTTAACCTCCCCATTCAGGTGGTATTTTGGAAGCTTTGTTCTTTTTACTGTTCATTTGTGTTATGAGGTACTTTGAACAACTGTTAGCTCTATGGGCCATTTAAGGTTATTTTCTTTTTTCTGTTCTTGATTGCAGGGTTGGAGATTGGGATAGAAGTTAATCTAGAAAGGGAAAAATAATTTCCCCTAAATAACCAGGAGTGTAAGTGAATGAGTCAATGAGAGTTTTTGTTGTTGTTTTAGTAATATTCCACAGTCTCTCTCTTTCTCTCTTTCTGTAGGTCATCCTTCACCCTGACTCTTGATTCAATGCTTATTAATTTCATCTTGCCAGATTCTAAAGCAATTGGGGGTATGATTAGATAATTTCTTATTAAATAATTAAATTGCAATTTCTTATTCAATTATTTAAGTAACTTGTGACACTTCTCCAATTCATTGGATATTATTTATTAAACTAGAGAAAATTCCATTCCCAATAATACTCATATAATTTATTAAATCAAAATTGATAATGAAACAAAGATACAATTACTTACAATATTTTAACTGTACAAAAGATCACAGATGAAGTCATCTAAAACTCTAATTATAACAGTAGAAGACCATTTCTAGAAACCCAATTTTACCAAGTTCACTCTAGGTATTGCTTAAAGTCCCTTAAATTCTTCATGTTTTGTCTTCAGATAAGTTTTACAAGTCATTAACTGTTTAGTCTGTTGGAAAATGTTAGCTTAGTTTTTTCTTTTTTCTGTTATTTAGCCATCATAGGAAATAGTCTTTCCAGAAAGCACTGTAAACAACCAAATTCTCACAAACTCTTTATGAACTTCTGTTATGAATTAAAACAAAAAAGATATTTCTCTACATCTGTTTCTTCTTCAAGGAATTTTCTCAGTGGTTTATTTCTTTAATCTCTGAAAGGTCAAAGATAGTATTCCCGGAGCAGCACTTCATAGTGACATTTTTACATTTTCCCACAGAAGTATAGCTGTTGTCAAAAGTTATCTTTCCACAACATTCCATTAGGCTGTTAGATATGGTGACAATATCTCTGTAGTATCAATATAGTTTTTAAAAAAATGAGTTAATTTATTTTTGATTTTCAACATTCACTTCCACAAGATTTTGAGTTCCAAATTTTCTCCCCATCTCTTCTCTCTGCCCATTCTAAGAGATTGTGCATTTCAATTACCTCTTCCCCACATTTACCCTCCCTTCTGTCACACCTTTCCCTTCTCTCATCTCCTGCCCTTCTATTTTATTGTAGAGTAAGATAGATTTCTGTACCCCATTGCCTGTATGTCTTATTTCCCAGTTGCATGTAAAAATAATTTTTAACATTAGTTTATAAAATTTTGAGTTCCAACTTCTTTCCCTTCCTCCCTCCCCACCTATCCCACTGAGAAGGCATGCAATTCAATATAAATTACACATGTGTAGTTATGCAAAACACTTCCATAAGAGTTATGATGTGAAAGACTAACTATATTTCCCTCTATCCTATTCTGCCCCCCCATTTATTCTGTTTTCTCTTTTGACCCTATCCCTCCTCAAAAGTATTTATTCTAATTATCCTGTCCTCCCAGTTTCTCTCCTTTTTATCATCCCCACCTCTGTTTGTCCCCTCCCTGCTACTTTCCTGTAGTGTAAAATAGATTTTCATACCAAATTGAGTATGCATGTTATTCCCTTCTTAAGCCAGATCTGATAAGAGTAAGGTTCACTTTTTCCCTCTCACCTCCTGCCTCTTTCCCTCCATTGAAAAAGCTTGTTCTTGCCTCTTTTATGTGAGAGATAATTTACCCCATTTTATTTCTCCCTTTTTCCTCCAAATATATTCTTCTCTCACCCCTTAATTTTATTTTTTTTTTAGATATCATCCCTTACAGACATATAATACCTCCAGCTACCCTTATATTGAAAAAAGTCTCAAGAGTTACATATATGATCTTTTCATATAGGAATGTAAACAATTCAACTTTAGTAAGTCCTTTATGATTTCTCTTTCCTGTTTTCCTTTTCATGTTTCTGCTGATTCTTGTATTTGAAAGTAAAATTTTCTATTCATCTCTGGTCTTTCCATCAAGAATGCTTGAAAGTCCTCTATTTCACTGAATAACTATTTTTCCCCCCTGAAGTATTATACTCAGTTTTGCTGGGTAGGTGATCCTTAGTTTTAATCTTAACTCCTTTGACCTCTGGAATATCATATTCCAAGTTCTTTTATCCCTTAATGTAGAAACTTCTAGGTCTTGTGTTATCCTGATTGTGTTTCCATAATACTTGAATTATTTCTTTCTGGATACTTGCAATAGTTTCTCCTTGACCTGGGAGCTCTGGAATTTGGCTACAATATTCATAGGAGTTTTCCTTTCAGGTTCTCTTTCAGGAGGTGATCAGTGAATTCTTTCAATATCCATTTTACCTTCTGTTTCTAGAATATAAGGATAGTTTTGCTCGATAATTTCTTGGAAGATGACGTCTAGGCTCTTTTGATCATGACTTTCAGGTGGTTCAATAATTTTTAAATTGTTTCTCCTCAATCCATTTTCCAGGTCATTTGCTTTTCCCATGAGATATTTCTCATTGTCTGCTATTTTTTCATTCTTTAGTTTTGTTTTATAATTTCCTGATTTTTCATAAAAGCATTATCTTCCATCTCCTCCATTATAATCTTTAAGGAATTATTTTCTTCAGTCAGCTTTTGGATCTCCTTTTCCATCTGGTCAATTCTGCTTTTTAAGGCATTCTTCTTCTCATTGGCTTTCTGGATCTCTTTTGCCATTCGGGTTAGTTTATTTTTTAAGGTGTTATTTTCTTCAACATTATTTTTGGGTCCCCTTTAGCAAGCAGTTGACTTGTTTTTCATGATTTTCTAGCGTCACTCTCATTTCTCTTCCCAATTTTTGCTGTATTTCTCTTACTTGCTTTTCAAAATCTTTTTTTGAGCTCTTCTATGGCCTGAGACCAATTCATATTTTTCTTGGAGTCTTTGGATGTAGAAACTTTGACTTTGTTGTCTTCTTCTGTTTGTTTATTTTGGTCTTCTATGTCACCAAAGTAAGATTCTGTAGTCTGATTCTTTTTCCAATTTTTGCTCATTTCCCTAGTCATTTACTTAACTTTTGAGCTCGTTGTTAAGGTAGTTCTCTGCTTCCAGTGGGGGTGGGGGGTGTACTGTCAACCACTGTCAACCACCAACAATCTGTGGACCTAGAGCTTCAGAAACAGCGACTGCCTCTGCCCCTGCTACTGCAATTGAGGGCTCCTCCATCCCCTCTGCTGCCCTGGGGTCAGATCACTCTACTGTCTCACACAGGTCCAACTGCTTTTTCTACTGACCTTATGATTTGTCCTGGGAGTTTTCAGGTTGTGAAGTCTGTAAACCACCACAGGTGGCAGAAATTCAGTTCTCCCCCTGCCCTCCCCCAGGCCTGCTCAGGTCCCATCCATGCTGGTGCATCCCATGCTGGACTGTGCTGCAGTCCAGCATGGTGTGATAGTTTCTTCCCACTGACTTTCTAAATTGTCTTGGGCTGAAGATTTGCTTCACTCCATCATTCTGTGAGTTCTGCAGCTCCAGAATTTGTTTAGAGTCATTTTTTATAGGCATTTGGCTATGCTTGAGGGGAGAGCTCTAGCAAGTCTCTGCTTCTCCTCCATCTTGGCTCACCCCCTATAGTATCAACATCTTATGAGTTTAGTGTAATAAATGTTACATTTACATATGTTAGAGGGTGATCATTGTATGTCAACAGTTTTGTTAATTGAAAGGGGGCAGAAAAGGACAATTGTGTGAGATACACTAAAATAACCAAACCACTCCATAAAAAGAAGGCAGTTATTCAGGGCAAAAATGACCATAGTGTCTTGTTTTATAACCTCTAATTTATATATAATTGACACAAGCACTTTGAAATTAATTGCTGGGAAACCTTGATCCCTTGAACTGTTTGCTAGCTGTGGGACAAATGTATATCCTGTAGTAAAGATGTAGATAGCAGAAATGTGGGTTTTGGTTTATTGTCATAGGATAGTAGTGATTCATTTTGCTGAAGATTCCCTGCTTTGCACCAGTGGGATAAGTGAGTATAAAAATCAGAGGAGCAGAACTGATCCCAAGACAGAACCTCCGACCATGTCTGGGAAGATACCATAGAGTCTGTACTATTACCTGAGGCCTGAAAAAGCTGACCAGGAGAAAAGGTTTTTAATCTTTTCTTGCATTGTCATGTACTGGGAAGATGGAAGATGTCATGCTGGGAAGAGAGAAGCCTTTCAGATCCATTTACAAATGAGTTGAACTGGAAAAACTCTGCAGAGCTTAGACTTAAGTTTTCTTCTTTTACTGCGCTACCCCAGAGCCCAACCAAAGGAAGAGACCTGGTAAAACTTTGAAGATTTCAGTTCTAGGGTTTCTGATTATGTGAAAAAGTATAACATTACCTCAGCAGAGAAAGGAGTCCTCAGCGGGGCAGCCTGCCGAGGGTTGGCGCCATTTATCAGTAAATTGTTATCTGGTTATTCCTGATATAATATCACAAAGAATATCATAGTCATAGTCCAGAGTTGTGAGTTCTCTGGACACACATACCTCCCTGTTATAATTCTTTGTGTTCACTCTCCCCCACTATGGATACTGTGTGTTTTGATGGGACCATGTGTCTTTAGTTTACAAGTTGAATGTTATGTTCTTCTTCTTGTTTTTTCTTTTTCAAAATAGTAAATGTTTGCTTAAGAATGAATGGAATTCAGTTGACTGATTTGTTTCCTGGGAAACAGGCACAAGTGTGACTGAATTATCATCTATATTGTTGGAAAGAAAACCTATGTTGATGGATGACACCATAGATCCAGTGAGGCACTGAAAGAAAAAACCAACAAAACAAAAATAGAAAAAAGTATCTTTAGTGAAAAATGAATAACAAAGTCTTACAAGCTTTCTTCTCTGGAGCCATCTGGGTCCAGTGGCAAGATATAGGCCAGGATGACTGGCGATGGCCCTCTCTGTTTTGCTATGATTCGGATAAATGAGTTTGTGTGTTACCTGCAATGTGTATTCATGGAGCAACTGGTATTTGGTGGAAAGGAGTCAAGATTTAGATATAAAGCTTGGGGCCCAGCTTTCCCAATTAATGAAACAGCAATCAGAAGTTAGCTCATGTCTGAAAACAATATCCCCTAGACTAACATTATTTAGGGGAGCTGATAAATATCATTCTATCCTAGGACTTTCTTCTCTCTGAGGAGAGCACAGTAGCCTCTAGCTGCAATCTCCTGCTTCCCTTTTCATCAGGAATTAAAGTCTCTTTTGGACAAGGACTGGGGAAAAGAGTCTAGAGATGTCTGTTCTGTCTCCGTTCAAGCTACACCACACCCCATTTTATGAGGGAACCGCCCCTTCGGATGGTTGGACTAACCTCCCTTGAGCAATTCCAGATCTCTTCCTGGATGCTCTCTGCAATGTTTCAGGATTCAGTGTATCATTACTTGCTCAACTCCAAATCTGGTCTTCCTTAGCAGATGCTTTGTTGGAGATCATCCAGCCCCATTAATTAAACTTTATCACTAGTTTGAAGGAGTATTGACAAGCCTTACTATAAATTGAGAATTACCATATGTAGAATAGTTAGTAATAATTTTTATGCCATTTAGAGTTTCGTTTTGCCTAACAACAACTAGTAATTATATAGCTCTTTAAAACTTGTGCTTTACATAGATTTATCTCTTTTGATCCTCAAAATAAATCTGGGAGGTAGGTGCTATTGATGTCTCCATTTTATAGATGAGGAAACTGAAGTAGAGGTTAAGGAACTTGCCTGGGCTTACATATAGAGTTGGACTGAGAAAGGGTAGCTGAAGATAGAGGAGGGGTTAAAATAGGAAAAATGAGACTTATTTTTATTAGCCCTCCCTGAGAATCTTAATTTTCTGCCAGAGCTATCATCAGGTTTCATCTTCAGAACAAAAACCTCTTTATGCCCTGGAATACTCAGTGGGGAACAGAATACTAAGGCAGAGAATAGACAGATGACTTTTGTCTTAGAAAGTAAAAAACTTGATAATAAGAGTCTTAAAAAGCACTTATTAAGTGACCATGATGTACTAGCTAAACACTGAGGATACAAAGCATCCACAAAACAGGTCCTTGCTTCAAGGAAAGATCTTTCATTCTAATAGAAGAGGCAAGATACAAGCAATTATGTACATGCAAGATTAAAAACAGGGTAAACTGGTGGTCATCTCAGAGAGAAGGCACTACTATGGAGAGGACCCCCAGGAAAGGCTTCTTGTAGAAGGTGGAATTTTTACTGATACTTGAAGAAAGCCAAGGAAAATAAGAGACAGGGATGAAGAGGGAGAGAATTCCAGGTAGAGAGGACAGTAAAAAAGCCCAGAGGATGCAGATGGAGGGTCTTGCATGAGAAATTGCAGAGAGGTCAGAATCACTGTATTGTAGAGAACGTGATGGGGATGAGGTGACATTTTAACAGCTTATTTAATAAAATGCTTGAAAAAATGTGTACTTATATTAGTTTATTTGATTCTCAGGAAAGCCCTCTGAGGTAGGTAGTGAAGGAATTGTTACTTTCATTTCCCAGAGGAGAAAACAGAGGTAGACACGAAAAGTGACTTGACTGTGATCACGTGGCATGTCTCTCTGGAGTCTAGGTTCAGAGTTCTTTTCACTATCTTGTGGTGTCTTTTCCTGTTGATTTTGTTTCAGTTGATCTGCTTGCTGCTCTTTAACTTTTTTGGTGTCTTGGACTTTGGATTCTGTTTGTCTGGCCAGGAAGACTGACAGATTTCACCCTATTTTTGATGACTTAACTGTATGTTGAAGTGGGAAGCCAAGAATCCCAAAGCCTTGAGTCCCCTGCTCTGACTTTCTGCCCTGCTCTGCCTTTCCCCAGCTGGACCAGTGATCAAGGATGCTGAACGTGGGGTGGATTTTATGACTGTGTCTCATTCCCCTCTCCTCATCCTAGATCTTGGTTTTTCTTAATGGAATCGCCATCTTCTCTTTATCCCAGGATGGTAAGATTAGAATCATCTTTCAATCCTTCCTCTGCTTTGCCCTACACATGTAATCAATTACCAAGTCTTGATGTTTCTACCTTGGAATATCATAGGATCAAAGAACATAGAGCTGGAAGGGACCATCTAGTTGAATACCCCTCATTTTTATGAATGAAGAAGCTAGGTCCAAGGGAGATAAAATGATTACTGACTCAAGTCACACAAGCATTATCAGAGTTTTGATTTGAATCCATTTTCTCTGACTCCATAGTACTCTTTTCACTCTATTAAGCTATATTGCTTGTTTCCACCCCCTCTTTTTTATTCCTATTGCACTCATTCTATTCATTCTATTTTTTTCCTTTCTTCTTTTTTTAAAATTATATTTATTTTATTTTTAACTTACAGAATAAAACTAGCATTTCCCTAACAAGTATAATTAAAAAATGACTACACTCTGTTATAAATTATGTACACCTTGCTATCTTTTAAAATATATAATAAAGTTATATTAATTTCTTTTGTCTCTCTCTCCACCCTACGATGACTTCTATTAAACACAAGTATATAAATATATATATATGTATATATGTAAGTAAAAGCATTTTATACACACTTTTATTTGTCAGTTCTTTCTCTGAGTACAGATAGTGTCTTTCTTCATATGTTCTTTGTAGTTAATTAGGGTGTTGATAATAGGGTATTTATATACTCTATATATTTATATTTTAATTATAAATTATTATAAATAAATAAAAATATGCATATTTATAATTAGGGCATTTATAATAGTTAAAATGACTTAGTCACTCAAAGTTGTCCTTAAACATTATGTTTATAATAATATTCTCTTGATTCTGTTATTTCACTCGACTATTCAGGCAAGTCTATCCATGTTTTTCTAAGAACATCAAGCTTATCATTTCTTATAGCATAGTAGTATTCTATGATGATCATATACTACAACTTGATCAGTCATTCCCTAATTGGTGGGCATCCTCCTAATGTCCAGTTCTTTGCTGCCCCAAAGAGAGCTGCTATATGTATTTAAGAACATATTGGTTCTTTTCTTTTTTCCCTAAACATCTCTGGAAATAGACCTAATAATGATATCACTGAGTCAAAGGGTATGGGCAGTTTAATACTTCTTTGGGCATAATTCCAGATTGTTCTCCATAATGGTTAGATCAGTTCATAATTCCATTGACAATGAATTAGCATCCCAATTTTCCTCTCTTCTTGCCTATAGTAATATAATAGCCTCCTAACCAACATTTTTCCCTCTGGTCTATCCTCTTGTTATTTTTCAATTGTGTCTGACTCCTTGTGACTCCTATTTGGAGTTTTCTTGCAAATATACTGGAGTGGTTTGCCATTTCCTTTTCCAGCTTATTTTTATGGATGAAGAAACTGAGGCAAACAGTTGCAATTGACTTGCCCAGAGTCATATAGCTAGTGAGCATCTGAGGTCACATTTGAACTCAGGTCTTCCTGATTCCAAGCTGGGCACTCTATACACTGCATTACGTGGTTGACCTGTCTATCCTCTTACCAACCATGACCAAATCACTGCCCAAATAATCTTCCTAATTCACCGTTATGACTATGCCATCTATTTGGCCCATAACCATTAAGTGAAAAAGATCTGAGGATTTTTGTTGATTAGAAACTTTATATGAGTTAACAATGTGATGTCAGCCAAAATCACTACAGCAATCTTGGGCTGCATTAAGAGAAGCATAATCTCCAGGAACAAGAAGGAAATAGTTCTCTTTGCCCAGGTCAGACCACATTTAGGGACCACAATTGAGGAAAGACATTTATAAGCTGAAAAGTACCTAGAGGATATCCAGGAGAAAGTCAATGTCCTTGAGCTCGTGCCATATAAAAACTGGTTGGAGCATCTCAGAGAGGTCCTTGGGTACAAAAGTCCTTGGGTAGTGGGGAAGGGGAGTGTGTGAAAGTTATATTCAGAAATTTGAAAGGCTGTTATACAGAAGAAGAATTCACTTGTTCTGTTTGGTCCCAGAAGACAAAACTAGAGGAAAATGGTAGAATTTATCAAGAAGATTTTGATTGGTTTTGATATGAGGAAAAAAAATCCCAGAAAGAGCTTTATGACATAGAATGGGCTGCCTCAGGATGTAATGAGTTCCCAATCATTGTAGGTTTTCAAACAGAGCCTGTAGGACCATTTATTGGGTACAATAGGATAGAGATTCTTTTTAAAAAAAGATATTTGTTAGACACACTGTTCACTGAGATTCCTTCCAAATCTCCAAATCTCTGAAATCTGGGAATATTTCCTGGCAGCCAGTACATAAGGGGAGCTTGAAGATGAGAACTAGGAGTTGATTGATAAGGAAAACTCTTGGAAGAGATAGCAAAGGATGGTTTAAAGGGCACATTTCGATTTGTTTATGTTGTTAAGAGGAGCCACCTCTTCAAGTGAAGGAGAGAACGGGGGATGATGCCAGGGAACTGTGCTAAGTGCTAGGGAAACAAAGAAAATGCAAAAACAGTACCTACCTGCAAGAAGTTTATATTCTAATAGGGAACACAATACATACTATATATGGTTAAATATAAGATATTCAAAAAGTACAAGGTTACCCTAGAGGGATAGACACTAGAAGTCAACGTGGGGATTGGTGGGAGGCAGAATTGAACTGACTTCCTGCAAAAGATCATGATCTTTTCCTCCACTTTCTGATAAATAGATACTCGCCACCGCCTTGGTCTTTTGATCCCTCCCCCTTGCTTTCATGGAATTTATTCAGTGGGAACTTGCCCTTTGCATCATTCCACCTCTGTCCTCTTCAAACTTTCATTATCCTCCATTTTCTTCCCTTCTGCCTACAAAGTGCCCAGCACTCTGCCATCTTTGAAAATAAAACAAACAAAACTCTTCATTTAGCCCCTCAAGCTACAGTCTGATATCTCTTCTTTCTTTTAGATTCAGACTCCTAAAAAGGAGTTTTCTTGACCCCTTCTCCCCTTTTCCAGCTTCCACCCTCTTCTCTTATGATCTGGTTTCTACCTTTAACACTCAACTACCTTTAATCTTTCCAGTGTCACCATTGAATTGCCAAATTCAATGGATCTTCTCAGTTCTCATTTTATGTGACCTCTCTGCAGCTTTATTTGTTGTCAATATCTGACTCCTCCTGGCAGTTATCTTTTTCTTTCACTTCCATAACACCACTCTCTCCTATCAGTTTAACCATTCCTTCTCGTTCTCCATTGCTGGAATATCATACTATTTCCTGTAAAGATGAACATCCCATAATTCTCTGTCAACCTCTCTTCTCAAATCGAGAACTTTTCTTGGTGAGCTCATCAGTTCCCACAGATTCAATGATCATTTCCATGCAGATGATTTCCTGAATTATATATCCATCTCTAATCTTTCTTTTGAACACCAGTCCTACCTTACCAACTGCCATCTGGATGTCCTATAGTAATACCAAACTCAGCATTTCCACAATGAACTGCAAACTTTCCCCCGATTTAATCTCTTCTCTATTTACATAGAGACAGATACATATTTTGATTCATCTAGGTTTGATATCTTATAGTCATCTGTGACTCATCTTTCACCATACTTTTAGTTGTCTTGCCACACCTTTAAAATCCTTTCTTGTACCCATCCTCTATTTCCACTCATGCAGTTTCTGCCCTACTTTAGGCTGTCATATTTTCTCACAAAGACTATTACAATTGCCTGATTTCTCCTTCTTCCAGTTTTTTCTTCCCATCAGTCCAACCATCTCATCTGCCAAATATTCCTAGAACACAAATCTGACGATGTCATTCCTCCACTCAAAAACGTGCCGTGATTTCCTGTTGCTATTAGGATAAAATGCAAAACCCCTCAGCTTGGCATTTTTAGCCTTTCATAATGTCACCCACCTGCCTTTTCAGGTTTATTTGATCTTACTTCTCTTCATTCAGTCCCTGTTCTACTCAGATACATGTTTGCTGCTCTACTTACAACACCTCACTTCTTCCACCTTTCTCCAAGTGACCTCCTCTTCAGGAATGGATTCTCTTCTTAACTCCATATTTTAGAATCCCTGATTTACTTCAAAACTCATCACAGATGCAACCTCTTAGGTAAGATCTTTTCTGGTCCCCCAGGAGTTAGTCAGTCAGTCAGTCAGCTAGCCTTCATCATTACCTATGTGTCACTGTGCTAAATTCTGGGATTATAAAGAAAGGGAAAAAACAATCTCTGCTCTTCATGCTCTTTCTTTCTTGAAATTAGCTTGAATGTTTGTCTATATATTTTATTTACTTATCTATCTATCTATATGTTATATGTATCTAATCACATGTAACTTTTTGAGGGTTTTGATTCATTATTTTTTGTCTTTGTGTTCTCAGCAACTAACATTTGGCTTAGATGTCAATCTTCATGATAATTGGAAAGGGGTCTACAGTTTCCCAGCTACCTCACAGTCTGACAAGTTATAGAATATCCTAGGGGCCAGGTTTTGTTTCAAATGCAAAGAAATATTCCAAATCATTAATAATAAGAGAAATGTAAATCAAAGTAAGCCTGAAATTTCATATCACATTCTGAAAACTGGCATAGATGACAGGGTGTAGTCAAAGTTGGAGGGGTAATGAGAAGATAGGAACACCCCTGTTGGACTAATATGCTTTCCATCTCTCTCCTTTCTATCAGCAACTCTGCTTGATTTAACCTCCATGGGACAAGATACCCTTCCAAGATAAGCTGGATTTAGAAAATTCACACAAGAATCTATAAACAGTCAAGATAACTCTGTTTTCCTCTCCAGTAGGTCTCTACACACTTCAGGGACCTATGTAGTCTTCAACACTTTTAATACTACTGTAGGGTTGACACCAGTCCTCTACCCCTCTCAATGGGTTTTTAGAGAGTCAATCTCTCTCCTAATAAGCACCACTTTCTTGAAATAATTGATATCCTTTTTTTTTTTTTAACATCATCACAATTTATCCCAGCTCACTCCCAGAGAAGAATCTGATAGAATAAATAACTTAAAATTTTTTTTGTTAGATTTCTACCTGGCTTTACTTTTTTGGGGTATTTTAAAAAATTTAGTTTAAGCAAATACAAGGTGAGAAAAGAAAAAAAAAAGCATTGCTATGTACACAGCAGAACATGAGAGGATTCAATGTAAAATAATACATTTCCACTTCAAGAAAGCCTTATAATAAATGCTACACTTTGTTTTCAAAGTTTCCCAAATTTGTTATATTTCCTTTTGTTATTTGCTGTGCACTTATTTACTTTGTTTTTCTCCTCCCTTCCCCTCAATCTAAAGAAGGCTACAATTAAGCATGGATATTTATCCATCTAGACATCCATAGATATCTATAAACATACAAATATATACACATAGACACTCCTATACATATATGTAAGACTGCTTTATGCTTATTTTTACTTGCCATCTGTTTCTCTGCAGGTGAATAGCATCTTCCTTCATAAATTCAAGTCTTTCCATGTTTTTCTAAATCAATCAGTTCATCATTTCCTACACCACAGCCACTTTCCAACTGAATCACATCCTATCTGAGAGATTGTCTATTGAAGCTTTCCCCCAATTTTCTACATTCCTTCTCTTCTTGGCTTCTCTTCTTGATTTTATTTATACAAGAAAAGTTTAATTTAAAATAATCCAAATTATCTATTTTATGGTTCAACAATGCTCTCACTTTATAATATAGTTAAGGTCTGATACTATAGAATTTTTCCAAAAGGAAAGCTTTGGAGGGAATTTAGTATCCCACCTCCAATCAGAGTGGGGAGGAGGTTTAGGGAGCTGGAAAGGTGTTGAGTATTCAAGGCTGAGTTAAAAGGACTGATGATGAAATTTGAAGAGAGCAACTTATCTTGAAAAGGCATCTTATTCCATGGAGATTAAACCAAGCAGAGCTGCTGATAAATAGAAAGAAGAAAGATGGGAGTGGTTAAGCACAATAGTGGTATGCCAAACTTCTCATTACCCCTCCAACATCGGCTAAGCCCAGCTTTCACTGTCTTTGCCAATTTTCGGAATATAATGTAAACTCTCAGGGTTGATTTGATTTGGAGCATTCTTCCACATGGTTGTTAAGAGTTTGCAATTCTTTTGATAGCTGTTTTTTCTTCTTCTTTGGTCATGAAACTATTGGAGTATGGCTTTGCATGTGAACTATTCTTATTAATTCATAAGCCCAGCACAGATCTAAGCAGATTCTCTTCCTATCACCTAGAAACGTCCTCAGGAAATGGGACACAGGACAGTTGCATTTTAGTGGATAGGTGAAGAAGGAAGGGACATTTTGGACACTTCAGTTTCCTCTTGTGTCAAATGATAGAGTTGGACTGTTTCCTCTGAGGACTTTTCCATCTCTAAATCTATTAGTCCATGAGCTTATGAGCCTTTGAGATGTTCTCCAAGACCCTCCCAACTCAATCTATGAGTGTGACTTGTTATACCCTCCCTACCACCAATCCACTAATAAGTCAGCAAATGTGCCTATTTATCAGAACAGCACTATCTCTACCTGGCTATTAGTAGATCTTATAGGAAACCATGTGTTGTTGTATCCTGTTGAGTGAAGGGGTTTACTTTAGGCCATAATATGTGAGATAGTATATTAACTTAACTTGCTTAACTAGAAAGTTGAGTATGTGTTTATTTTTGTTGTTCGGTCATTTCAGTTGTGCCTTACTCTTTGTGACTCCATTTGGCATTTTCTTGATAAGGATACTGAAGTGGTTTGCCATTTCCTTTTCCAGCTCATTTCATTGATGAGGAAACTGAGGCAAACAGGGTGAAGTGACTTGTACTGAGTAATATAGCTAGTAAGTGTCTGAGGCCAGATTTGAACTCAGGAAGATGAGTCTTCCTGACTCTGGACCTGGCACTCCATTGTGCTATCTAGCTTCTCTGATCATTTTGAAGTCTCTCTTTTTTCTCTCTCCCCTGTTTTGATAGTAGTGACTTTGGTCTCACTTTTAATCCCTTCTCCCTGGGATAACCCCAAGTCCCCAGTTTAGTCTCCCTGCTAGATACAACTGGGCATTCTGTTAGGTCAGCATGGGTCCAGAATGGACTTCCCAAATGACAGCTGCAGGAATTTTCCCTAGCCTTTGGTCTTGGTTTACCATACCCTTCTCCTCTCCTCTCTTCCCTTAGCATTTCTTGTAGGTTTATTTTTAGGTCAACTGTATATTGGACAAGTCAGCCTAATAGATAGTCCTGCTATGGAGTCAGTGAAGGTCTTTCCAGAGGCAGAGAGGAAGGCTGAAGGCACAAGGAGGAAGACCAGCGTTTCCCATCTGATGCATGACCATGCTACACGACTATGGTCTGAAAACCTGGCTCCTGGCTCTCCTCTTCCCTACCTGTTCCCCTCCATTTCTCCTGCTGGTTTGCTCTGCCCTTCTTCATGGCATACAGTAGGTGCTTAATGGCTGTTTACTAACTGACTGATAAAGGGTTAAATATTCACTAAGGAAATCTAGTAAGAACAGAGGTACAAACACATCTCCTTGAACTGGGGAATATTTTCCCCTCTTGGGAGTGCGTGTTCAAACTTAAAGTGACTGCTAACACACGCATCTAAACAAACTCCCTTCCAAATGTGGCACAGCCATTTCTAAGCTGTTCCTTTGCTTGCAGGACACAGTATCATGACTGCTAGACACATCCATTGCTGAGATCAACCCAACTGATTCTCATTGGCCAAGCAAGTCCTTCCTCAGGGTTTCAGGGCTCTTGTGGATGGGGTGGTTATGCCAGCCCTTGCCATGGACCCCAAGTCGTATGAGACTTTGGGCAGTTTTTCTGATCTTTCAGAGTACACAAGGTTGTTGTTTCTCCAATGCTCTTTTACCTCAAATCCAGAAAGAACAAACATGTCATGGACAGAAGAAGTAGCAGAAATAGCATTTAGTGTTCATGAATTGAATGGCAGCCTAGGTGGGGAGATAAAGCAGCTGAATATCCCCACCCCGCACCCCTATCTGGAAGCTCATTTTTCTTATTCACCACCATGGAAGAATGAGAGAGGTCAAGTCCCTCCCTTTGAATCAATTGTAGGCACAGTTCTAGCTCAGCAGACAACTAAAAAACTTTTCTTTACCACAAACTCGACAGGAAACAATCCCTGAATCACAGTGTTTGCTCTGAATCAGGGAAGAAGACTCACTATTCTGTATCATCATGCATGTCCAGAAGGAGGTTCTCCATACATCCAGGTGGTTCGGCACCAGACAGAACAGGAAGACTGGCTTCCTGTTGCACAGTCTCCTTTGAGAGCTAGGACTACATAGATGAAAAAAGCATTTCCTTCTTTCATCCAATAGAATGTAAACAGTTTGAGGGCAGGTATATTTTGTTTTCACACTATCCTCAGTACTTAGCACAGTGCCATTGAACACAGAAGATGCTTAAAAATATTTGCTTAATTGAATTGAAATCAACAGCATGAATAACGTTGGGGAATGGCAATATTCAGTGAAACATCAAACTTGGTTCGGATAAGAAATCAATCTCTAAGGTAGACTTTTCCATCTTTTGTTTCTGAGCTTAACTGGGTTCAACTTTGTTCAAGATTTTTTCTGTAATCAGAATGATTTCAGCTGAAGGAGGTACTGTTATTTTGGGGGCCCCTGACTCTTTTTTTACTTTTCATTTTAATGACTAAGACGTAATAGTTTCCTCTCAAAGTGTCAGTGATTTTATTGTGTGGGGAACTTACTGGTGTGGAAATTCAGCGTACTGTGTGTAACTTACAGTCACAGAGGGCATCAAGAGATTAGACAAGTTCAACTCATCAATTAAAAAGCATTTTTAAGTACCTACTATGTGACAGACACTAGCCATACAAAGACAAAAAAATGAAAAAATACCTGACCTCAGGTAGCTGACATTTTGTAAGGAGTGACAATATATATAAGTAACAAAATCAGTATTTAGTAACTTTTTTTGCAGAGGGGTGTCATGAAGCACTTATTAATTAATTAAAGAAGGAAGGAAGTATTTAAACTAAGGATTCTGAATATTTTAAGAGGCAGAAGTAAGGAAGGAATGAAGGAATAAAGGCACAGAAATGGAATATTGTGTGTAAAGAGTAACAAGGTCTGATTAGATGGAAGAGTGAGTGAAGGAGAGGAATGTATAATGATGTCAGAAAGGTAGGATGGAGCTGGGGTTGAGTTATGACCTGCTTTAAATGACAGACATGAGAATTTGTATTTGAACCAAGAGGTGATAGGGAGTCACTATAGCAAATATTCTTAATTTTTAAAAATTAATTAATTAACATCATGACCTCAGAAATATCTGGGAGCATCTTGGGAGCCAACTGTTAAGTTTTCAGGGTGAACATTTATACCTTAGAAATAGGAGAACATTACAAACAAGGCCTTTTTTTGTAGCTGGTCTCCAGAGTCTAGACTTAAAAAACTGTTAAAAATAAAGATGTAAATGAAAAATGTGTCTTGGGTACAATTTTGTTTTTGAGAGTCAGTTGTTAAACATTTGCTAGCACATTCTTACATGGACACCTTCCACAGTCTGATAAAGCCCATTAATGAACTCTTAAGAATAATGCTTTTAAATATATAAAATAAAACAAAAATATGATTACAAAGCACATTCATTATATATGTTTTCAAAATATTGAAAATAGAGAAATTCACAGACCTCAAGTGAAGAACCCTTGGATTAACGATAGGGTTGGAAGAAGTAAGAGACAGAAGTCTTGGCATATACAGTTAATTTTACTAAGTGATTTATTTTTGACATCATACATCTGACCTATTTATTTCTGATATATTTCTGACATCAAAGAATGACAGTCATGATTTCTAGGTCTCTCTGATGTTCATTTTTGGCCGAGACACATTTCTAGCTTGGATAATGACTTTATAAATTTAAATCAGGTACTCTTAATCTTTTTATGCATCATGAACTCTTGGGCAATCTGGGGAAACTCATGAACGTCTCCTTGGGATAATATTTATAATGCTCAAAATAAAATGCGTAGGATTTGAAAGGAAACCAATTCTCCTAAAAAGCACTTATCAAAATATTTTTTTAAAAAGGTTTACAAATCCCAGGTTAAAAATCTCTGGGATAGAGTTTACTGAGCAGAGGAATGAGATGTTCATACTTGCATCTTAGGAAAATCATTTTGGCTGCTGTGTGGAGACAGCTAGTAGTAAATGTCAGAGGTAGGGCATTCTGTCCTTGTTTTTTTCTTCCTTCCTTACTTCTTTTCTTCCTTTCTTTTTACTTTCTTTCTTCTCTCTCTTTCTTTCAATGAGATACTTTTATTAATTACTTTTCCAACCCACTTTTAAAAATTATCATACACTATGTGAAAAGTTCACTGTTTTTAAAGCCTCAAATTAAGTTTTTCACCTTGGTTGATCAATATTTTTCCTGTTTTTAAATTTATTTTTAATTTTCTTTTCTTTTTAAATTTTGAGGTCCAGATTCTGTCCCTCACTTCTACCCCTCTGCCACTCATTGAGAAGGCATACAATATAATATCAGTTATGACTGTAAAATCATGCAAAATGTATTTCCATATTAAAAAAAGCAAAAAAAATAAAAAAAATTATACTTCAATTTTTACTCAGAGTTTCTCAGTTCTCTCTCTGGAGTTGGATAGCATTTTTTTTTCATCATGAGTTCTTTGGAATTATCTTGGATGGCTGTATTGATCAAAGCAGCCAAGTCTTTCACAGTTGACCATTATTATATTACTGTTACTGTACACAGTGATCTTCTGGTTCCTCTCACTTCACTTTGCATCAGTTCATATAGATCTTCCATGTTTTCTCTGAAACCACATCCCTAGTAATTTCTTATATCACACATTACAATCATATGCCATATGAGCAACTTGTTCAGTCATTTCCTAATTGAAGAGCATCTCATCAATTCCAATTCTTTGCCAGCATGAAAAGCTACTATAAATATTTTTGTAAATAGAGGTCCTTTTCTTTTTCCTTTGATCTCTTTAGGGTACAGATCTAGTAGTGGTATTGTTGAATCAAAGGTTATGCAGTTTTATAGACTTTTAGGAATAGTTCCAGATTGTTCTCCAGAATGGTTGGACAGTTCACAACTCTACCAACACATCATTAATGTACCTATTTTCCCTCATCTCCTTCAGCATTTTTCATTTCTGATAGATGTTAGGTGGTACAATTTGTTTTAATTTGCTTTTATCTATTCAATAGTGATTTAGAGCAATTTTTCCTCTGTGACGTTGGATGACATTTAGGGTGACCAGAATTATAGCTGAAAGGAAAAAAATCCTACTTATCCCTGAAGACATATCTTATTTAGTTGTTTTTACCAGCACTTGGGGTAAGGTTAGTGTTAGGGGCTTCAAGAGTGGCCCATGGCTGTAGGGGTAGAATAGACTCTTTCCATTTTTACTCCAGGAAGTTGTAGGTTCCCCTTGCCGAAGATCTTCAAGAAGAGACTTCCTGACATCTTGGCAGATATATTATAGAGAAAGATTTCCTCTTCTTTCAAGTGGGGATGCTTCAAGTGGGAGCTATGAACTTGTTTTAAAAAATATTTCAATATAATTGATTTCCTTTGGAATCCCAAGTATTTTATACATTAAAAATATCATTCTGATAATAGGTCCATAGGCCTCACCAAGCTGCCAAAGAAGTCCATGAGGTAAAAAAGGTCAAGAACTCTTGTCCTAGGTATTGTATTAGATGACCTCAGACTTTGTAGCTCTGAGATTTGGAGATCTAATTTGCCCATCTGGTCACTTATCACAAATGTTGTGGTTTTGGGGACAAGCTGTATGTTGTCTATTCAGCAAAAGTGCACAGGGGACTGTTATACCTCAAATAGGTACTGGAGTTATATAAAGAGAACTGGATTTGGCATTGGAAAACTGGAATCAAATCCTGCTATTGTTGATTACTTAACAGCCATATCTCTTGGTATAAGATGTCTCTGGGCATCGGTTTTATCATTCATAAAATAGGGAGGCTGAACTAAATCTCAAAGGTCTCTTTTATCTCTAAATCCTATGAGCTTTGAGGTTGAATTTGAAAGTTAAGTTGCCATATTATTTCACATGTTGGTTCTTGATTCCCAGTCATAGCAGTTGATTGATAAAAGAATTATGGAAAGAAGGGAAATCTGTGTGTCAGGCACTGTGATAAATGGTCTATTACGTGCTACAATTTGTGATAAATACTTTAACAAATATTTCACTTGATCCTTACAATCCTATGTGGTAGGTGCTATTGCTATTTCTATTTTTATAGGAGAAAACTGAGGCGTACAGATGTTGTGTCTTGCCTAGGGACACACAGCTAGTAAAATGTCTGAGTCTACATTTGAACTCAGGTCTTTGTGAGTCCAGGTCCAGCTCTATCTAGTACATCTCCCAGCTGCCTCTTATCATTGTGTAAAACACTTCATTCAGCTTTTTGTTTGTTTTTCTCTCTCATTCTTCTCCTTGGCATGTTATGAACACATCTCATGTTATTTTTTATACACTAGGGCACTGATTTGCTCACACATTCCTCCGAACTAATAGTTAAATTCAGTGACTTTTGGAAACGAAATCACTGCCATGAGGTGAATATTGATGTATGTATTTAGGGGATCAGAAGTATGGATTGAATTATTTAGTAAAAGCAAGCAAGCAAACAAAAACCACAGGTTTTTTTTTTTCTTAGTGAGTCAGATTTAAAATTTCCTGCTGGGAAAAGGTGACCCAATGTCCAGCATACACAGATAATAAATTGTCTCAATTGCTAGAAATGGGCTCTCAGTGCCCTAAATGTCTATAACTTCTAACCTGACTTATTGGGTAAATGAACCAGTTGTGCAGCTTTGAAGGCCTGAAATATTTCATATTCTCTGGTATTCTGGGAACAAGTGGATCACTTGTTTTCCTCAAATATGAATGTTGTTGATGAAATTGGCAAAATGACCTATTATGGAGGGGAGAATGCATGGACCTCAGAGCAATAGCAGTTACTTTCGTTTTTTCCTTCTGTTTCTTAATCCTCTGACAGTGAGGTTTCACCCTAACCATAGCTTTTGGTCAGCATGCCACATCCTGTCACATTTCAATTTAATTTTAAGAATGCTATGGGTGACTGAACGATGCATCTTGGAAATCCCCACCATTAGAGTGCATAATAGAGCCTTGTACACTGATAAAGTTGTAGGGTTATGGTTTAAATCTTTTTTTCACTTAAAAACTATTTTAAGCATTTTTTTCTTTTTAAATTTTGAGTTCCAAATTCTGTCCATCTCTCCCACCCCTCCCCTACTTACTGAGAAGGCAAACAATATGCTATCAATTATACAAATGAAATAATGCAAAACACATTTCCATATTAGTCATATTGCAAATAAAAGCAAGAAAAATAAAGCGAGAAAACCATACCTTGATTTGAACTCAGAGTTCCTCATTTTTCCCTCTGGAGATGGATAGCATATTTTTTCATCATGAGTCCTTTGGAGTTATCTTGGATCATTGTATTGATCAGAGTGGCTGAATCTTTCACAGTTATCATTACTAAAACATTGATGTTGCTATACACAATGATCTACTGGTTCTTCTCACTTCACTTTGCTTCAGTTAATATGTTTTGCTATGCTTTTTTTCCTTCCCTGAAACCATGGCTCTCATCACTTCTTTAGCATGATAGTACTCAGTCACAATCATATGCCAAAACAGGTTCAGCCACTCCCCAATTCATGGGCATCCCCTCAATTTCCAATTTTTTGCCCACCAAAAAAAGAGCTGCTGTAAATATTTTTGTAAATAGAGGTCCTTTTCTTTTTTTGATCTCTTTGGGGTACAGACCTAGTAATGACCTTGCTCAGTCAAAGGGGAGGCACAGTTTTATAGCCCTTTGGGCAGACTTTCAAATTGTTCTCCAGAATGGTTGATCAAGTTCACAACTGTACCAAGAGAGCATTACTGTACCTATTTCCCCTCATCTCCTCTAGCATTTGTTATTTCTGACAGGAATAAGGTAGTATTTTATAGTTGTTTTAATTTGCTTTTCTCTATTCAATAGTGATTTAGGGCATTTTTTCAGCAGTTAGGTGGTACAGTAAATAGAGTGCTGGTCCTGGGGTCAGGAGGACCTGAGTTCAAATCAAGCCTCAGATATTTACTGTGTGACTCTGAGTAAGTCACTTAACCATTTTTTGCCTCAGTTTCCTCATCGGTAAAATGAACTGGAGAAGGAAATGGCAAACCATTACACTGTCTTTGCCATGAAGACCCCAAATTGAATCAGGAAGAGTGAACCACAGCTAATTAATAAAAAAAAAAACCCAAAAAACCAGATAGTTTTTTCTGAAAATTTCCTGTTCAAATTCTTAGACTACTTATCAACTGGGGGAATGGCTCTTATTTTTTTTTTTTCTGAATTTGACTCAATTCTCTTGTGTTTGTCCTTTGTTGCCGAAGAAGATCATACCATCAGAGAAGTGATGACATGACTTGCACTTGACTTGTTTTGAGTGAGGAAGGGCTGTGCTGGTCACCAGCCTCACTTCTCCTTCCAACTCAATTCTCTATATAGTTGAGAAATGAAGAAAACTGAGAGAAACTTGCTGTAAAATTTTTTGATATTAGTTTGTATGGTACCTTTTAGCAAAATGTAGTTTCCCTTCATGGCTCTTCTAATTAGGTCTAATTTTGCTTTTGCTTTGTCTGAAATCAAGATTTCTATCCTTAAATTTTTTGAACTTCAGCTGAAGCATATTATATTCTGCTTCAGTCCTTTATTTTAATTCTGTGTGTGACTTTCTGCTTCAAGGATGTCTCTTACATTGTTGGATTTTGGTTTCTAATGAATACTATTCACTTTTGTTTTATATGAGTTCATTCTATTTACAGTGAGAATTATCTAACTCCTAATTATCTAAGTCCTCCTGTTTTGCCCCATCTTATTTTCTTCAGCTTATTCTTCCCTGTTTCGTTTTATCCTGTCCCTCTTCAAAAGTCTGTTCTGCTTGTGACCACTGCCTCCCTTAACTTACCCTCCCTTTTATCCTCTCACTTTGTTCCATTCCATTCCCCACTATATTCCTACTGGGTAAGATGGATTTTTATACCCAACTAAGTGTGTATTTATATTCTTACTTCTTTGAACCAATTCTAATGAAAGTGAGGTTCAAGCATTGTCATTCCATTTTCCCCCTTTACTGCAAAAACTCTCCTTTATTTGCTTCTTTTATGTGATAAAATTTTGCCCATACTGTCTCTCTACTCACCTTCCTAGTGCATCCTTCTTTCTTACCCATCCATTTTTTTTCTGGAGCTCACCCCAACGTAATTGACTCATAACCATGCCTTCCATTTGTGAGGATTCCTTCTAACTGCACTAAAGGTTATGAAGTTCTTAGGAGTTAGATGTATCATTTTCCCATGTAGGAATGTAAACATTTTAACCATGTTAAGTCTCTTTTAATTAGTCTTTCATGATTCCCTTTTCATTTTTCTGTTAACTCTTCTGTTTCAATGTCAAATTTTCTATTCAGCTCTGGTCTTTTCATCAGGAATATTTGGAAGTTTTCTTTTTCATTAAATATCTATTTTCTCATTGAAGGATTATACCTAGTTTTGCTGGGTAGGTTACTCTTGGTTATAATGCCAGGTTATTCTTCACTGTGAGCCTAGCTCCTTTGCCTTCTGTAATATCATATTTCAAGCCCTACACTTCTTTAACATGGAGCCTTCAAAATCTTGTGTGAGCCTAACTGTGGCTCCATAATATTTGAATTGTTTCTTTCTGGCTGCTTGCAATATTTTCCCTTTGACCTAGGAGTTCTGGAATTTGCCTATAATATTTCTGGTGGTTTTCATTTTGGGATCTCTTTTAGAAGGTGATCAATGGATTCTTTCAATTTCTATTTTACCCTTTGGATCTAAAACATCAGAATGATTTTCCTTTATAATTTCTTGAAATATGATATTTTGGTAAATAAATATAGTCTTTTATTTTAATGATGGCTATTGGATAGTCAAATAATTCTTAAACTATCTCTCCCTGATCTATTTTCTAGGTCAGTTTTTTTTCTGATGAGGTATTCATATTTTCTTCTTTTTAAAATTCTCCTGATTTGTTTCTTGATGTCTCATGTAGTCATTAGCTTCTACTTGCCCAATTCTAATTTTTAAGGAATTATTTTTTTCAGTGAGTTTTCGTACTTCTTTTTCCATTTGGCCTATTCTACTTCTTAAGGAGTTCCTTTCTTTACCGAATTTTTGTGCCTCTTTTACCTTCTGACCAATTTTGTATTTTCAGATATTATTTTCTTCAGTATTTTTTTGTGCCTCTTTTATCAAGCTATCAATTCTTCTTTATTAATCTTCTTCCATCACTCATTTCTTTTCCCAGTTTCTCCCCTACCATTCTTATCTCCTTGCAGGAATTCTTGTTGGGCTTTTGTCTAATTCGACTTTTTTTTGAGGCTTTGCTTGTAATTGTTTTCACGTTATTGTCTTCTGAGTCTGTGTCTTAGTCTTCTCTGTTACTCTAGTAGATTTTTTATGGTCAGGTTCTTTTGTTGTTGTTTGCTTATTTTTTCAGTCTGTTTCTTGACTGTGAACTTTATGTTAAAGTTGAACTCTGATTACCTGGGAGTTGGGATGCCCTGTTCCAAGCTTCAAGCTCTTTTCAGAGCTAATTCTGGGGGGGGGGGGGTCTGCAAGTTTTGGAGCTTCCAAAGTGAAGTAGTCCTGGGAGAGGGTTGTCACTGCTCTCCTGGTCTGTGCTCTGGTCTGTACCCAAGAAGGACCCTTGTTTCCCTGAAAATGCAAGTACTAGACCTCTTCTTGGTGCTGGAGCTGTGATCAGGTCCCTTGCTCTTCTGTTGCCACAGATGGTAGCATTTTTCTCTACCTTGGAACTGTGGCCAGGGCCCCTGATCCCTTGTGATGGACCACAAGTGCTCCTCTTCACACTGGAAATGTGACCCAGAACTGCATATGGGCAATAGAGCTGCCAATTAGCAGCAGTTGCACCTGGCGCCAGCAAAGGGTCCCCTGTGATCTCTTTCTGACCAAGTATCTGATCCCCTTTCTGTCTCTGGGCTGAGGTTCCCAAAGCAGCTGTTTCTGCTGTCTCTACCACTATCCCAGCCATCTTCAAGGCCCACAGCTGGTGCTGCCTCTGCACGTGCTCTGATCTTGCACCCAGTGCAATGGGACAGACTTCTCTAGTCAGTCTCCTAAGTCCTATTAAGTTGGAAAAATGTCTCTGACATTTTTGTTGGCTCTACTGCTACACATTTTTGTTTGAGGTGTTATTTCATAGTTGTTTGGAGGGCAATCTTTGTTTCTTAAAATATTATTTTATTTTTTCCCCCAATTACATGTCAAGAAAAATTTTAGCATTCATTTTTACAAGATTTTGAGTTTCATTGTTTTCTCCCTCTCTCCCTCTACCCACCCCACTTCTGAAAATGCCAGGTAGTTTGATATAGTTTATACACATCCTATCATATGAAATGTATTCCATATTGGTCACAGTAGTGAAAGAAGAAAAGTTCAGAAGGAAAAAGAAAATGGAAAAGAATAAAGTAAATGAAAAAAGTGATTTGATTTGCATTCAGAGTCCATTCAGTTCTTTATCTGGATATGGATAGTATTTTCCTTTGTGGCTCCCTTGTACTTGTTTTGGATTGTTATGTTGCTGAGAATAACTGAGTCATTTATAGTTCATCATCACAAAGTCTTTCCAGGTTTTTCTGAAATCTGCCTGTTTATTATTTCTTATTGCACAATAATATTGCTTATATTCATATATCACAATTTGTTCAGCCATTCCCCAACTGATGGGCATTCCCCTGATTTCCAGTTCTTGGCCACCACACAAAAAGCTGCTATAAATATTTTTACAAATGTAGATCCTTTCCTCTTTTTTATGATTGCTTTGGGATATAAAAGAGAGAATAGGATCTGCACAAAAATATTATAGCCTATCTTTTGATGAATGGTTAAACAAACTATGGAATGTGAATATCATTGTTCCATAACAAACAACCAAATAGACAGTTTTAGAGGAAGGTGGAAAACCCAATGAACTGATGCAGAGGGAAGTGAGCAAAACACAGAGGATGATATGTGTGTGTATGTATGTGTGTGTGTATGTGTACATATATATGTATATTTATATACATAGTAGGTGTATGTATATATGTATATACATATATAGTGATAAAAATATTATGGGAACAACTTTGAAAATTTTTACAACTCTAATACATTTATAAATTTTGAGTCTAAATGAATAGATATGAAACATGGTATTACCTGTCTAAGAGAAGAGATGATGAGTTTAAAATGCAGGAGACATACATTTTAAGAAAAGGTTTGTGGAAGAATTTCTTTTGCTGGGCTGTGCAACTAAGCATTGAAAGCATTCTTTTTTCTTTTTTAAATTCCTTAACACAGAGAAAGGAGAAGAGGAGAGGGAGGGACAGATTAATCTAAAAATGCTTATTAATTAAAAAATTAAAATTAAGATTTAAAAAAAGTTATTAAAAAATTAAAAAATTCAGCCAGAAGAGGAATAGATGCATGTTTCACTCACATAATCATTCTGTTGAACTTTATCAGAGAATTCTCTCTAGAGAGAGGAATAGATCTTCTTGAGAAAAGTGCACCCTTCAATGGGAGTTTAGTGAATGTAGATCAGATAATGGAGGTCAAAATGAAAAAAAGGGGATGTATCAGCATACTAAAGAAGCTGCTGATAGCATCGTCAACATCCTAGGGTACAGACTGAATTTTCCAGATCCTTTTAGAATAAACAGCCAATCAGCAGCAGCATTCTGTGGTAACACTTTTCATAATAGAAAAAAGGGGTAGAGAAAGGGGGAGAATCAGATAAAAAGAGGAGGGGGAGGAAGATTTGCCACACATCTGGCAGTTTGTTATCTGAATGATGAGATATTCCCTGCTCAAGAGCAGGAGATAGAAACAACAAAATACCTTTTAAAATTGTGAATTTTTTTAAAGACAAAACTGCAAGTTTGAAGTCAACATTTTGACAAGACTTTTGGGTTATTTCTTATCCAAGAACAGAAAATAGTTGTTACTGAAATGAATGAGAAGATACACTTTGCATAGTTGGTTCTATTTTATTTTTCCTTTTTTTTCCCCACTATCATACTATCAGACAGTTGGAAGATTTCCACAGTGTTAATCCATCAAAACGCCATGAAATGGCTGTGGTTATTATCACATTCAATTATCAAAACAACCCTGGGAGGTAGATACTGTTATTATCCCCATTTTACAGTTGAGGAAAATGAGGCAAACAGAGGTTAAATAACTCCCAGAGTTACACTGCTAGTAAGTGTCGGAGGTAGGATTTACACCCAGGTCTTTCGGGCTTCAGGTTGTGTTCTATGCTCTATGGTGCCACCTAGTGGCCAATTGAGCATCTAGACGGTATTGGACAGTATGTTAAATTGAAAAGTGCTATACAGTAATCTTCCAAGCTAGTGTAATCTTAGATAATATTAATAGAAGTATAATGTCCTGGGTCAGGAGAGTGATCATTCTGCAGTCTTCTGCCTTGGTCAATTGTCAATTCATTTTTTTGGTCATCATTTCCAGATCATGCTCTTTCCTTCTTCATTCTAGTTCCTCTTCATGTGTTGTCTTTCCCTATTAGAATGTAATTATGTTATGAATCATTTGCTTTGTCCCCTCAAGGACTGGTCCCATTCCTCTTCAGGATAACACTCTGAAATTTTCCTCCCATGCTTTAACTAATCAATCATTCTAAAACCTCACTCCAGTCTTGGAATTTATACATTGTTAAGTACTTTCTGTCCTTGTGGTCCCTTCCTCTGATTTGACAGCTTCTTCCAGAACTTTCATTTAATGAGGGTGCCCAAGTCAATCATATATCATTCTTCTCCAGGCTACACTCCAGATTTTTCCCATCATTCCCTCCCCCTTCCCCCCTAAATCTCTTTCTCCAAATCTTTTCAGCTTCCTTTTATGTTTTGTCCTCCCCTATTAGTCTGTAAACTCCCTGAGGGCAGGAGCTAACTTTCTTTCTCCTTGACATGTTGTTGACCAACTGTTATCTTGCTATCTTATTAAAAATTTCCTGACAAATTCTGGTATGTTTATCTGTGTGAGATTACTCCATTCAAAGAAGTCAGTGCCAACCTACAACTGAAGGGAAGTAGAAATTTGAAGCTTTTGATGTGGTTGATTAGGATAAAAGCATGTGGTAGTTTAAGTTTTTACTTGTTTTCTTTAACCTGATTCACATAAAAGATTTTATCAACAGAACGCTTTACTCAGCCTGCAGAAGATGCAATGACAAAAGAGTAAATTACATCTTGGACAATGACAGATGTTTTTCCTCCTTAAACTCTCATATATTCAATAATTCAGCTTAAAAGATAGTAAATGACTCTTATAGAGCACTTTTAAATAATCTTCATAATCTTCATTTGAGGACTGTGCAATAACAGACTGTAATAACAAGTATTTGTTATCCCCATTTTATAAACTAGAAAATGGAACCTCAAAGAAATTAAGGGATTTGTCCACTGTGACACAAATAGTAAATGGTAGGGGGGTAGGAATAAAGATTAGACCTATGATTTTATTGAAATAGGGAAGTTCTGAGAGAAGAATCTCTTTACCCAGGCAGGTGTTTGCCTTTTCTGGGACTTACAGCCTTGGAGACTTTCCTGAGGCCACTGAGAGATCAAGGGATTTGCCCAAGGTCAAATTTAGGGGCTTGAACCCAGGTCTTCTGGTAGAGAGAGATTTAAACTAAGGATTCCTGATTCCCGGTACAGCATTTCTCATTTGATCATATAGATTACATCCTCACTTAGTCTGTCTGTCCTATTTCATTCTACCTATCTCTAACACTTTCTCTAAAATTTTTTGATGTATTTTTAAACATCACCTGAATTTACCAATATATCCTTCCTCTTACCTTCTCTGTCTCAAGAGACATCTCATAACAAAAAATAAAATTATTTTTAACAAAACCAATCAACTATGAAGTCTAACATTATATACATAGAATTCCACAGCCATAGTCCATAGTCCAAAGGGATACAGGGTACATTCTCATATCTCTTCTTTGGGTCTAAGCTTAGTAACTGTAACTTCATAGCACTGTCTTATTTGTTTCATTGGTGATGATCTTTCCATTTATATTATTGTAGAAGTTTTGTATATTGTTTTCCTGGTTCTTTTTACTTCACGTCGGTTTAAATATCTTCCCATGCTTCTCTTCATAATTATTTCTTCTAGTATGGTTACATTGTTTTATATGTACTACAACTTGTTTAGACATTCTCCAATTGATGGTAATATACTCTGTTTCCAGTTCTTTTATTATGAAAATGTTTTTGCTTCAAATATATTGGTGTATATATGTGGGTCTTTTTCCTTTATTACTGACTTTCTTGGGTTATATTCTTGGCAGTAAGATCTCTAGGTAGAAGGGAATGGACGTTTTGGTCAATTTCTTAGCATCATTCCAACCTGCTTTCTAGAATGGTTTGCATCTCTACCAGTGTTTTATTAATACTCCAATGTTGGCTTTTTCTCTTTTGCCATTTTTGCCAATTTGTTGAATTTCTAGCACTTTCCACTATTATTCATAGAACATGATTTTTTTTCAGGCCATTTCCTGCCATGGTTGTCCTTCTCTGGACAATAACAATATCCTTCTCAGAATGATGCACAGACTGAACTCCATATGTGGTCTAACCAAATCAGAAGTCATTGGCAATAGGGAGTACACACACACACCCACACCCACACACGTGTGTATGTGCTATCCCCATTTTACACACTGGGAACTGGAACCTCAAAGAAATTAAGGGATTTGTCTAATGTGACAGAAATAGTGAATGTTAGGGGGATAGGAATAAGGATTAGAACTGTGATTTTACTGAAATAGAGAAGCCCTAAGAGAGGAATCGCTTTGTAGAGATTGATTTACCCCAGCAATACTAAATGAAAACAGTGTCTGTAACTCCTATCCCACAGTATTTTGGTAATGCTCATGATAGCTATGGAAATTCTTTCAAGATCAATTTTGTTCTCATACTATTCTACAAATACGTTCTCTTCCATCCCTTTCCTGCTACAGATTTAGACCACATTGTCGATTTTAGGTTAGTCTGGTCCTCCTAAAACTTATAATACTATATGCTAATTAGTATTATGATATTGTTAGAGATAGTACACTGGATCTGGAATTGAGGCCTGGGTTCAAATCTCAGCTGTGTATTTAACTTACTTTTTATGTTACCTTGAGTGAATTTTTTAACCTTTTTGAGACTGAGTTTCTTCATATGTAAAATGAGGGGGTTAGAAATTGTGGTATGTAAATATAATGGGATATTACAATGATACCAGAAACTATGAATTTAAATAATTCAGAAAAGCATGGGAAGACAGATAATTGATCCACAATGAAATAATGTAGCTAGAGGGCATAGTGGATAGAGTGTCAGGTCTGGAGTCAGGAAGATCTGAGCTCGAAACCAACCCCAGACGCTTCCTAGCTGTGCGACCTTGAACAGGTCACTTAGCTTCTGTCTGTTCGTCAAATGTAAAATGGGAATAATAGTAGCATCTACTTTGCAAGGTTGTTGTGAGGATTAAATGAAATGATTGTTAAGCACTTAGAACAATGCCTGGCCCAGAGTAAAAGCTACTATATACATGTAAGCTATTATTATTATGAAGAACCAGGAAAAGAATTACATAATGACTTTAAGAGTGTACATGGTAAGAAAAAAGGTCGCAGATGGAACACTATGTAATTCCCATTAGCAAGCTTGACCAAGGAGGAGAGTTGAGAAAATATGCCTCCCTTCCTCCCTTTCTTTTGGCAAAAGTGGGTGACCATGGGTATTGAATATACTATAAATCAGGGCTGATGAGCTGGTTGGTATTCCTGACATTTTTTCTTTCTTTTAAATTTTTGTTACAAGGGCTAGCTTCTCAGAGTCAGGGACAGAAAAGAATATATTTGGGAATGAAGATGATGTGAAAACATATCAATAAAAATGCCATTTAAAAATATGAGCCATTGGCCTAGATGATTTCAAAAATTTTCTAGCTTGAAGAAATCTTGTGATTTCACTTTGTAAGATTTTGCTCTAAGGAAAACACTTAGTAAAGCCCAGGGTGCTGTGTAAATGTGAATTAAAGTTCCAACCTCTATGAATCTATTTTTTTATCTGAAAGAGAATAATGATACTCGCACTACTTACTTCATGGACTGTTACGTGGAATGTGGTTTGTGAAGGTCATTTGTTACTATCACTGTCATTCTTATTGAATGACTACTCTTGCCCAACTACCCATTAAGAATACCTAGCATTTATATAGTTATTCCTTAGAATGAAGGTTGGGGACTGGAATCAGTCCTGGATCCAGACACTTCTGGATCCTTATTATCTCATCATCTCCTGCTCCTGTTTCAAGGCAGTTCTTTGGGTCCACTGTGGGACCAGCTTTGGTTCAGTGTCACAGACTTTCAACTGATTTCTGATGTTCTACTTTTCCTCAGATTCTATCTTTAGAATTGCCCCAGAAACTAATGCAGTCTCCATAACTGAGGACACTCAGTACAGAGCTTATCTGGCAATAAAAGCTAAAATAACTCACACTCTTGTGCAATTGATTAAGTGTTTGGTGGGGGAGAAAGTCAAAGTGAGAGTTCACCCATTTTGTCATCTCTTAGTAATTTTGACAAAATGTCTGGTGACTTATACTCCCTCAGGATGGGAAACATGGTCAGAAGGATGAGATCATCACAGATCATCACAGGCTACAATAGGCAATATATTATCACCGAAGTTTGAGTTGGAAGGAGCCTGAGAAATCATCTTAGGCCCCTCAGGTTTTGAAATTTGACAATCACAACAACTCTTGTTTCAGCTCTTTTTTTGGCCATTCTTAGACTTGAGATATCAAGAGCTACCGGGGGAGAATGGAGCTTGTAGAGTTACCTTGGTGTGACAAAGAGAACCATCTTTCCCTTTCCTTATTTCACTGATCCTTACCTGGTGGCGGTTTCACCCTAGTCTTGGTGGTCATCTAGATTTCAATACCATGAAATGATATTCAACTTTCTTTTTCACTGAAAACAGAGTTTCACTCTAAGTGGGGGTTTCACTCTCAGTCACTGATTATTACAGATACAGCACTAGAGAGACTGAGGACCCCATACCTTTGGGACAGGAGATTGGCTCTCCTGAGTGTGATTTGAGGTAGGACAGTCAAAGATAGTGTCTAGGATTTTCATATACCTTCAGAGTGTGTATAATGCTCAGTTAAAACCCTAGACATTTCTTTTCCTCTGATAACAAGCAGAATTGGGAAAATGCAAACAAACAAAAAGAAAAATAAAGCTTACAAACTCTGAGCCCAAAGCTATGTGGTAGAATAGAGTGGACTTTTCCTAGTGGCTGAACAGCACAATAGCATAGTCCAAGAAGGAGTAGGTATCAATAACTTCTGTCATGAGACAGGCTGGAAAGAAAAATTAGTGGCAGAAATAGGAAGGGGGATCTTTGAATGGCAGCTAGGTGGTACAGTGAATAGTACAGAGTTTGGAGTTAAGAAGACCTGAGTTCAAATCTGACCTCATATACTTACTAGCTGTATGTCCCTGGGCAAGTCACTTAACTCTGTTTGCCTCAGTTTCCTCATCTGTAAAATGAGCTGGAGAAGGAAATGGCAGACCACTCCAGTATCTTTGCCAGGAAAACCCCAAATAGGGTCTTGAAGAGTCAGACCCAGTTGAAATGACAGTGCAACAGCAACAACAAATAGCATTTCTTAAGTGCTTAATGCATCCAAAACACTGAGCTGAGTTCTGAGGACATGGATGTAATGGTCAAGCATGAGGGAGAACAGCTCCTACCTTCTCATGGACTGGCTCTTCTACTGGAGGCATCAGGAAGCTGTGTCAATGGGCTGAACCTTAGTCCTTTGAGACCATGAAGTCCTGAGAGTGATTTTGATACCCCCTAAAGAAAAATTAGCCTAGCTTACATGGCAGATATTGCTCCTATCACACTCACAAGATAGTAAAGGTCTTCTGGTAGGACTTTCCACCATTTAATGGCTTTTTAAGACTGTTATAGGACAGCCACAATCTCAGAGGTGAGAGAGATATGGTATAGGCAGCATTAGAGATATAAGAAAAATAAAAACAGAAAGGCAGCAAAAAAGACAGCCAAAATCATAATGGCCCTCTGAAGGAGAGACTTGTTATAGAGGGTAATGAAGACCAGATATCCTAGGTTTCTGCATCCTCTTTGGAAGAACTATGAGTTGTATTTTAGGATCCATGCCAAATCTTTGCAGTTCACAGTGGTTCCTCAATGTGACATGGTGACAACGGGTGGGAGAAGCACCAGGAACACCAGAGTTGTGAAACTGATGATGATATTTCTGGCATAGTCACCAATCCTTATGATACATCAGGACCATCTATAGTAAGGTAGATTTACCCTTTTGCATACAGCCTGTCCAAAGCAAGGGTTAATGTCAAGAATATTCTTCTATAACTACCTTCTTAGTGTTTTGCAGTCCACCAACCATGAGTGTGTACCATACCAAATCCTTTTCCCTTTTATATCTTTTTACTGGAAGACTACCCTTTCTCCCACAGGGCCTGGGGTAGACAGTTTTATCTGGGGATCTATAAGATCTCAGTTCCTCCAAGGTGGCACAGTCAAGCGTGTACACTGGTCTGGGAGCAGAGAGGGATTTTTGTGCCCAGAATCTTAGCAGAGTTTCCTCCTTCCTCAGAGTTTTCCACCTGGCCTCCAATTCCGCCAAGTCAGCACTGGAGGCTGAGATTCAGATAAGCTGCATGGGCAGGGCTGCCATTCAGTGTAAGATAAAGATCAGCTCCCTCAGGGCCTCTCCACAGGGCTGAGATAATAATCAGCTCCTCAGTGCTCCCAGGGTTTTTACAATTCAACAATGGATGCAGGCTGCTGTAAGGGCTGCTGTGGGAACTGCTGCTGCCTGCCCGATGTGGCCTCTGTGGCTGCTGCCTGAGGCTGGAGGTATGGGAAGGCCCTTCTCCCTTCCCGGCCAGCTGAAAAAACCCTGTCACTGACCTTTGGTGCCTGTGGGTTGAGGGATCTGCAAACTGCTGCTACTGTGACTGGAGATTCTGCCCCCAAGGTGTCCTCTTCCCACAGCTGCACCACAGAACGCAGCCAGGGCTGGAGTGGGCTCTACTCCACGTCCGGTGCAACAGATGTTTCCCGTGGGCCTTTCAGGTCACCCTGGACTGGAAATCTCCTCCACTTTGTTGTTCTCCACTTCTGCTGCTCCAGAATTTGTTGAGAGTCCCTCTCTACAGGTATTTTATGGGCTGTGTAGGGAAAGCCCGCATATGTGTGTCTTTCTACTCTGCCATCTTGGCTCCATCCCTCCATATTCCTTCTGGGAAAAAGTTGACTAATGACTGCTAGATTGCCTACTGATAACAGTGTAGAAGTGCCACATCAGTGCAAAGGAGTATACTAGACCTGTTTTGGTCTTTGCCTAGGACAAGTATCCCTCCGTAGGTAGCAGCATTGCTGCCAGCTCTTTGGTCACTAGGGCTCCTACTGCTGATGTCATATATTCCTTCCCCTCCTGCTCTATGCTGGAGTCTAGTGATGCTACTATCGATCTGAATGATTTCTGGTCCCTACTGCTATGCTGGAACCAACACTGATTTTCTTTATTGGACCAACTAATGCTGTGACCGCTGTTGCTGCCCCTAAACTGGTGCCCACTATGCAGAGTTCCTCTGTGGAAGTTCCAGAGAGAAAGTTATAATCCTTAGGAGAAAAAATGGAAACAGACTTATCTTTAAAATGGATGAAATCTTTTACTTCTTGGCAGATCAAGTGGGGGTAAATTTGGCACATTTGTCTATATCCCCAGTTCTAAAGTAATTCTCTTAGGAGAAGATGCCCTTGGGGAAGATCAAACATTTTTCTTTGAAGTATCTTCCCCTTGGACCAAAGAATTCCAGTAAGGTTCATGTGGTTCTGTTCCCTATGATTTCCAAAATGTTATATAAAATTCCCAAGTTATTCCCTATAATTTAGAGTCTGTGTTCTTAGACAGTTCCAAAATTTCAGTCTTGAGGGAGGGGTCAGGCCTATTTTAGTTGGTGGACCTGTAGATCGCTATCATGTGCAAATACAAAAACAACAAATGAAAGTGTACAATATTATCTTTAGGTTATAGACCTTAAAAATGTGGAGCAATTCATGCCTGTTTCTAATTTGCTTTTCTTTCCCCAGGGGAAATGAGGATCAGATCATTGTATGTTTCCAGTCCAACCAGAAACATGGAGGCCACCCAGGACTCATTTTCTCTGAATTTTCCTTCCTCCATTTAAGTTATGGCATTTTAATCCCATCCTGCGAATGGTTGTCAGTTGTTAACTTTTTTTTTAACAAACCAGAACATGCTCACTTAAACACTTAAAATAATTTTTAACTAGAAGGGTGTATCTTACTAAAAAACTCAAATAAATGATAGCTCAAATGCATAATTGTACAATATTCAGATCAAAAGAGGAGCTAACCTCCTAATGGTATAAATGTATTGCACTATAGGAATCATTCCACAAATTAACAGCACCTTGATACAATGATTTCCCAAAGTCACAATGTAAGAGACTCTAAGATTAATTCATAGAATGATACCATGGATTTAAAACAGACACGAAACATATTGTTAGACTAATAATATTAATTCAGTTGAATGCATCTCCCACTCATTTTACATGGAAAAACCATTCTATTTGTCCAGCCCGTTTAGACATCCTATGCTAGATGCATTCTGAGACCATTATAGAGTATTTGTCCCTTTTGTGCTTATACCTACAAAGATATGGCACTGGCAGTTACCATTCAGAACATCGATCAACTATACTTAAATCATTACTTTCCCCAATTACTTCAGCAAATGTCTCCCCCTCCATCCTCAAAGAACCGTCACTTGACCCTTCTATCCTGGCTAACCACTGTCCTATATCTTTTCTGCTTTTTGTAGCTAAACTTCTTGGAAAGGCCATCTACAATGGATGCCTCCACTTTCCCTCCTCTCATTCTCTCCTTAACCCTTTACAATTCAGCTTGTGACCTTATCACTCCAAGGAAACTTCTATCTCCTCTCTGTCTCTCAACTCCCACCCCATATCCAACCTGTTGCCAAAGCTTATTGATCTCACCTTTGCCACACATTTTGAATACACCCCCTTCTCTGCTCTGACACTGTCACCTCTCTAGCGCAAGCCCTCATCATGCTTGGACTATTGCAAACAGCCTGGATCCACCTGCATATCTACTCCAATCCATTCTCTTCTCAGTGAGTTTCCTAAAGTTCGGGTCTGACTATGACAAACCCACATCTCCCCTCCACCCAGTAAACTCCAGTAGCTCTTTATTGCCTTCAGGATCAAACATGAAATGCTGTTTCACATTCAAAGCCTCTTATAACATAGTCCCTTCCTATCTTTCCAGTCTTCTTACTTATCCCTTTTTATGTCTTCTTTGAGTCAATGATGCTGGCTTTCTGGGTGTTTCACGAACAAGAAACTTCATCTCTTCACTCTGCCTACTGACCTCCCTGGCATCTTCTAAGTCCCAGTTTAAATTCCACCTTCTATAGGAAGCCTTCTTCAACCTCTCTTGATTCTGATGCCTTCCCTCTGTTAATTATTTCCTATTTGTCTTGTATTTAGCTTGCTTTGAATATATGTTTGCATGTTCTCTCCTCCATTAGATTGAGCTCCTTGAGGATAGTCATTATCTTTTGCCTCTTTTTGTATCCCCAACATTTAGCAGGGTGCTTGAAACATAGTAGGTACTTAATAAATGTTTATTGACTAAGTGATTGACAGGTTTGGGCTTATACATTCATTCATACAATCACTGGCCATTCATACCTGCTTGTAGCCCAAATTCTTTGGTTCTTCTCACTAGGGAAGGATTTCCGAGAGGCTGAGGAGCAAGAGTTTCAATCTCGGTCCTCGCTCTGTTGTTGAACTAAGAGGTGTCCTATGTGTTGAAGCATGAGGTTTCCCTATCTAGCCTTCACAGTCTTTCTTCCCAGAGGGAAATTTTGGGAAGTAGGTGCAGCTGCCAAGATGGGTAGGCCTAACCTTAGTCAATGGCTTATGACCAAGGAACTCCCTAGGCTGAGCAGGGTCCTTTCTTTAAAGCCCTACAACAGAAAAACAGCACCCTTTCCTTCAGTGTTTATGTGTGTTTCACTCTGATTTCCTTTGGAAAAAAGCCATTTAGAGAAAATGACTTCATTCCCAGTGAGTTGGAGAACACAGGACATCATAGGAGGCTTTTAAAGTAGGTAAACATTTTTACCTCACGTGGAATCCAGCTTTCCCGGTCTGATCATTCCACTGGTTCGGATAGAGCTGACTTACTTACGCATTCCATTTCTCATCCTTACTCTTTTTTCCAGTTCTTATTCATCCCATTTCTGATAAAATCTCTCCATCTCTTGGGCCAGGCACAGCCATCAGTCAAAGTCTGATAACTGTGGGTCAAAGACAAGAAGACAAACTAGAAGAAATGAAATGTTTTAGCATGCTGAGGACTACACTCTAATTGATAGAAGTTTCATATTCCTGGGGTATGGATTTGGTTTTTATAAACTTTCAGGCAGCCAATCAATAGCATTCTGTGGCAACCTAGGTTGCAACAATAAAGCATTTCACAAGAGAGGGGAGATTAAAGAAGGCAGGGAATCAGTCAAGGGAGAAAAGGGAATATGTGGAATATAAGTGGTAGGATTTATGATCAGAATAAGAAAATATTCCCTGTTCAAGGACAGGAGACAAGACTAAGAGACTAAATTCTTTATCATTGTGAATCTTATCCAACATCGAATGAGACCCTCTACTTCACTGTATCCTTGAAGAAGGTTTCAGGAATTTCTAATTTTGGACCACCAGGTAGTTGGATGTTTATACATTGTTAGTCCATCAAGATGTCATAATTATGCTTCTCATTTCCTCACCTACCCCCAGTACTCATAAATAATTCAGCACTGACTTAATTGAACCTCTGGGTTGGCCATGCCGGCATGCTGGTCAAACCCGAGGGAGACAGCAGCTCCTGCCTCCTTGTGCACTGACTCATACTTTGACTACCATTAAGTTATCTTATTGGACTGAGCCTCAGTCCTCCAATCCAATTCATGCTTGAGCATAATTTCAATATCTTCTAAAGAAAAAAAAAACACCCTCGTTTACCCTACATGGCAGTTATTGTTCCTACCAAACACACCAATGTCAATTTTTGGTAAATATGTGTGGTAGATGTAAGCAAAGGCAGGCACAGGAGAGGGGGCATGATTGTATAAGAAATTATCAGGAGTGCTAAAGCTCAGAATGATCTGGAACTGATGAATAAACTCAAAGAAAACAGAATTTAAGCAACCAACCAAACAAAAAGCTATACTGGGAGAAGAAAGAGGATTAACAAAGAATCAAGGAGTCACAGTTTAGATGGATGAGAAAAATATAAAAGTCATCAAAGAGAGGGCACCAGTGTTTAATTCTTCATTTTTGATTTTCTCAGCCAAGGAGGATGACCTTTGTACTAGATATGGCAGAATCCAAAGAACCAACAATGAGTTGATTCCTGAGATAATTGAGGAGATAGTAAGAAAGCACTGATGCCCTTGATAATTCAAGTAACTGGAATGGTATGAATATTATTGGAGGCACTGAACATCTGGTAGTTGTGATTACTGTACCATTAACATGGATATTTGAAAAAAAAATTGAGAATGAGAGGAATGATGCAAGGCAGTTTTCAAAAAAAAAAAAGGGAAGAGGGTGGAGTTCTCAAAAAAACTCCAGTGATTAACTTTACTTTGATTCCTGGAAAAAAATTGGAATGTGTTATTAAAAGGATGGTTTGTGAGCATATAAAAAATGAAGTGGTGATCCTAAAATGAAGATGGCTTCATCAAACATAGGTTTATGAAATAAAGCAAAACCCAAAAAGCAGAACCAAGAACAGAGCCTGGGCTAGCTATAACCACATAAAAAAAAAAGTGACCAAGAAGCAAGATAAAGAAAACAGGTTGAAATGTAGAGGTCATGGCTGAAATATTGTTAATGATAATTTTAAGCATTTAAATTTATTTACTTAAATATGGTTCATTTCAAAACAGGTTTTCTTGGTTGTTTTCGTGTTTAAGATTGTTTATAATAAATAATTTTTAAATTAAAATGTTTATAACATCTTCCTTTTGGACAATGTTTTCCTTTTTTTTGCTACTGATACTATTTGACACAATAGAATAAGCATTTATTAAATGCCTACTATTTGCTAAGCTCTACATTAGATGCTAGAAATACAAAGACAAAATTTATATAGTCTTTTTCTTCAAGGAGCTTATATTCTACTGGGAGAGGGGAGAGAAGGGAAGGATAGCATGTACATAGGTAAGAAAATACAAAATAATTTCCGGTTAGGGAAACATTAACAACAGGGGGAAATCAAGAAAGACTTCTAGATGGAGGAGGCATTTAATCTGACCCTTGAAGTGAGCTAGTGTTTCCAAGAGGAGAAGCAATGAGAGAACATTGCTAGCATGGGGGATAGCCAGCACAAAATGTTTTGGATGGGGAAACTCAAGTGGGTCAGTTTAGTTTGAACATAAAGTATACGAAGGGGAATGATGTATCAATTTGGAAACATAATGTAAAGCTAAATTACAAAGATCTTTAATGCTGAATAGATAGTGTTGCTAAATGAATAGATTGGAGGAATACAATAAATAGACACCTGCAGATTTAAACAAAGCATTGAAAGAAATATTTTTAATTATATTCTTTTATTTTGTTTTTATTATATTATACTATTATATATCAATTATTTGCTATATTATTTTATTATACTATGTTATATAAATGTTTATCTTATTCCATAAATTAAAAGTAAGACAAATTTAAAAAAAGAAATAAATCTTGATAACAACATGATACAGAGGTGTTGATTTGAAATAAGGAGGTGTGTTTGGAACTCTTTGAATAACTGAAAAAAGTTACTCATGGGTCAATATCAGTTTGGAGGGCAGTCTCTAGTGGATGCCCTAGGAATCTCTGCTTGGACTTTTGATGCTAAACATTGCATCAGCCACTTGGATGAAGGTGATAAAGAACATATCTGTCAAATTTACTGATGATAGGAACCTCTGAAGGTTAACGTGTTGTATAATAGAATCAGGATTCAAATAGTCTAGGTAAACTCAAATAATAAACCATGACTAATATCAAAGAGTATAAATGTTAATAGGGGTAAATGCTCAGCTTTACAGTGGGTTAAAAAAATCAACTGAGAAACATAGGATGTATTTAGGACAGGGGTGGGGGGGCAGTGTGGTTATGCAAATATTAAAGTGAAAAAAAATCTGTGACATTTAGTTAACTATAAAAATTGAAATGACTGTGATATGGCATTTGAAAAAAGTTAATGTTATCCCAGGCTCAAATAAGAGAAGCATTGTTTCTATTATAAGGGAAGTGAAAGGCTCTCTATACTCTGGCCAGTTCACACTTGGAGTAGTATGATAGGTAATGTATTTTAAGGAAGACAAGAGAAAGCAGACTCTGTCCAGAAGAGAATTACCAAGAGGTTGAAAGTGCTAGATAATATACTAAAGAAGGTTCCTCTGAAAGAATTGTCATTGCCTCAGCTGGTGGAGAGATGACTTAGGGTAGAATAACTGGCTTTAAATGTTTGAAAAACTTCCATACAGTAGAGGGATAATTCTTCTGCTTTTCTTGAGAGGGAAGGTCAAAGCTGAAAGTGGCAGAGACCCAGATGTAATGCACATAGTCAGACAGTTAGAAGCCCTGTCTGCTGGTTTTTATTTCTCTGCTTCTATTTTCTCTGTTGGCATATGTGGTTGAAGAAGATTGTTCACCCTTCAAAAGTTGCTTTCCTATAGGGCATAGATCAGTGCCTGACAAGGATAAAATCCAAATGGGTAGACAGTCTAGGTATAAAGGCTAATACTATAAACAAATTAGAGGAGCAAGGGATAGTTTATTTGTTAGATTTATGGAGAATGAAGAAATTTTTGATCAAAAATGAGATAGAGAACATTATGAAATATAAAATGGATGATTTTGATTACATTAAATTGAAAAGTTTTTGCACAAACAAACTCAATGCAACCAAGATTAGGATGGAAGCAGAAAACTGGGAAAGAATTTTTGCAACTAGTATCTATGATAAAGGCCTCATTTCTAAAATACATAGAGAACTGAGTCAAATATACAAGAATACAAATCATTCCCCAACAGATAAATGGTCAAAGGATGTGAACATGCAGTTTTCAGAGGAAGAAATTAAAGCTATCTATGGTCATATGAAAAAATGCTCTAAATCACTATTGATTAGAGAGATGCAAATCCAAACAACTTTGAGGTACCACATCATACCTATCAGATTGGCTAACATGACAAAACAGGAAGATGATAAATGTTGGAGAAGATATGGGAGAATTGGAACACTAATTTGTTGTTGGTGGAACTGTGAGCTGATCCAACCATTCTGGAGAGCAATTTGGAACTATGTGCAAAGGGCTACAAAAATGTGCATACCCTTTGACCCAGCAACATCACTTCTAGGACTGTATACCAAAGAGACCATAAAAATAGAAAAAGGCCCCACATGTACAAAAATATTTATAGCAGCTCTTTTTTGGTGGTCAAGAATTGGAAATCAGGGGAATACCCATCAGTTGGGGAATGGCTGAAAAAGTGGTATACGAATATAATGGAATACTATTGTGCTATAAGAGATGACATACAGCAAACTTCAGAAAAACCTGAAAGAACTTATATGAACTGATGCTGAGTGAAATGAGCAGAACCAGGAGAACATTGTATATGGTACCTGCCAGTGTGTGAAGATTATTTCTGATAAACTTATTCTTTCACAGCAATACAAGGATATAAAATATTCCTAAAGGACTCTAGATTCAAAATGCCATCTACATCCGGAGAAAGAACTATGGAATCAGAATGCAGAACGAAGCAGATCATTTTCTTTTGTGTTATATTTTGGTTTGTTTTTTCTCATGGTCTCTCCCATTTATTTTAGTTCTTCTATGCAACATGACAAATGTGAAAATGTGTTTACTAAGAATGTTTGTGTAGAACCTATATACTATTGCATGCTGTTTTGAGGAGGGAAGGGGGAGTGAGGAGCAGAAAATTTAAAACTTATGGAAGTGATTGTTGAAAACTGAAAACAAATAAATTAATTAAAGTTTTAAAAAGTTGCTCTCCTTTCAGAAAAACAGATCTAAGAGCCTGTGCTACCAGGTTTTGTGTCAGAGTGCTTGCTGCTACACCAGATTTCATCCAAAGGCAAGAAAAAAGAAAGAAACAAACAAAAAGCATATACAGTATAGAATTTAATTGTATGAGCTCTCTGTAGAAGTCTTCACTGCTCCCAGAATCACCAAATGTTAGCACTAGAAGGAACTTAGAAAACTCCTTATTTTAAATCTGATGTTTTAGTTCTTTTTTATGTTTTTGGTATTCTAGTGAATTCTGTAGATATATATTAATAAGTATATATATATATATAAATAAAAGTTACAGAAAATGACAATTTTAAAAATTATGAGATAAAGATGAATAGTTGGCCTCAGAGTCAATAGAAATTTATTGAATAGGGAAGTGATGTGGTCATACCAGAGTTTTAGGAAAATCACTTTGTGAGCAGTACAGAGGATGTATCAGAATCAGGAGTGACTTGAGAGTCACTTAGGGGTACTCAGGAAGGTCACTGAAGTAGACTTGGCAAGAGGTCATGAGGGGGAGGGGGGCAGGTCACCTAAACATGACACCTTTTGTGTGTGGGAATCAGTTGAGGGAAAGAGCACAGCATCCAGTTAGGGCCAGTTCTGACCATTTAGAACTCACATGGGGCAGAGACCTAGATTGGTGAACCATAAAATATCCATTGTGTGTTAGAAGAGGCTGAGATACTTTGACCTCCAGCCCCCAAGGTAACCAGAATCATAGGGGAAGGAGTTAGGAAGTAGTGAGAAGGAAAATAACAGGAGAAAAAGATTAAAAGTGCCAAAGACTTAAAGAAGACAACTCAAAGACCCTGAACAGAAAATAAAGCTTCTCAACCTAGGAAACAAACTCAGACATCCCTGAATAAATTTTGCAAAAAAAAAAAATCCACTATTTTCTAGTGGACGAGACAGAGGACCCTATGGAATCTGAGAATATGGAACCGCATGCTGCTCCTGATTGGTTTGGTAGAGAACTGAGAATTATAAGAGCAGATTTGATGTCTAGCATAGCAAAAATAATGAGCAGAATAGAAAAACTTGAATCTGAAATGGCAAGCCTCACTAAAGAAACAGAGGGAAAACAATAGATTGGGAATGCAAATACACAGAAGTCAAGGACAACCTAGAAGAAGAGAAGAAAAAAAGAAAATATTAAAAGAAAATATGTTCTCTATGGAAGCAAAATATACTTATCTAGAAGATAGAATGCATAGAGACAACCTAAGGATCATAGATCTCCCAAAGGAACTTGGCAGGACAAAAAAAGCCAAAAAACCTTATAGAACTTCTCAAAACTTACAGATATAAAAAATGAAGTTTCAATTAAAAGAATTCATAGATTGGCTCCAAAAAAATAAAAAAAAGCAAAATCCAAAAATAAAATCCAAGTTTCTAAACTCTAAGGACACTTTGTGGTTAAGTTTAATAATCAAATTCAGAAACAATATTCTTCAAGCCCTCAGGGAGAAAAGACCTTCAAATACAAAGAAAAAGACATTCAAATAACACAAGACTATTTATTCTATACCCTCTAGAAAATAGTGAAGAAACTGCATTAAGTATTTCAAAAAGTAATGGAACTCAGGTTGCAGCCCAGGATGGCCTACCCTGCAAATATGAGCATAATCGTATGGGGCAAAAAAAGCACATTCAATGATAGAGGGGTTTGAAGCATTTTTAGACAGAAAAGCAGAACTGAAAAGGGTATTTTCCTCTCAGACACCCCAAACAACAGAAATGCCCAAAGAGTGAATAAATGCAGCACATATAGACAGTAATAACAACAGAGTGACATCTGATAGACCAGGAAGACACTTCTATCTAAATGTGCATAAGGAGACAGGGTTGATGGCAGAAAACAGGTAACAGTAAAGAGGAGGATAGGGGGCATTATGGATAGAACCTGGTGACAACTGACTATAAGCGAATGCTTCATTTGTGAGACTATACTACAACATGGGAATGTGTGTGTTAGTCTTTCGTTGCCAAAGAAGACCATACCATCAGAGAAATAATGACATGACTTGCACTTGACTTTGTTTTGAGTGAGGGAGGGCTGTGCAGATCACTAGCCTCACTTCTTCTCCAGAGCCATCTGAATCCAGTGGCCAGATATTCGTCAGGATGACTGGACATGACCCAGGATGAGGCAGTTGGGGTTAAGAGACTTGCCCAAGGTCACACAGCTAGTGAGTGTCAAGTGTCTGAGGTGAGATTTGAACTCAAGTCCTCCTGACTCCTGTACTGGTACTCTATCCATTGTACCACCTAGTTGCCCCACAACATGGGAATGAATGTGGAAGGGGAGGAGTGGAGCAGGAAGGATGAAGGGAAGGTGACTTCTGTGGTCTCAGAAAGAGATGAGCCTACAGGGCAATGGCTGAGAGGAGAAAGATTGACAAAGGGGAGAAAGGAAGAAGGCCTTACTTTGAAGGTATTAAAGTGTTGCCTTGGGGAATGTCCCTATTTGTAAAAGGAGATAGGTTGGAATTGGGGGGAGGGTGAGCACTTTACAATGGAGGAGTCCTGGTGAAAGTCTACTTGTTCAAGGAGTAGGAACCCCTGGGGACAATTAGCTTCTGGAAGAGTGGGACAGTACGGACATAGGGAAAAGACTTTCTGGCAAAAACAGAAGAAATGGTCAATAAGAGAGGGCATAGATCAGGAATGGGCTGTGTAATCAGGGTTGTAGTGGGGAAGGGACTCTATCATGGGGCAGCATTAGATGGTACAGAGGATAGAATGCTGGACCCAGAGCCAGGAAGAGCTGAGTCCAAATCCATTCTTAGACATTTACTCTCTGGGCCAGTCACTGATCTCTGTCTCAATTTCCTCATGTGTAACATAAGGATAATAATAGTAGCTTCCTCCCAGGGTTGTGAAGATGAAATGAGGTAATAATCATAAGGCACTCAGCACAATGTTTGGCATGTAGTAAGTGCTATGTAAATGTTGGATATTATTATCATCAGCAGTATTACTCATTGACATTGTTCTGGAAGAGGGGAATCCATGGAGATGAGCCCTACAAAGCAGTGGCAGAAATTGCCTAGAGGGGAGACCCTAGAATAGATCTGTTGGAAGCTTTGGTTGCATGAAGAATACAGAGAAAAGAGAGAGAACAGATAATTCTAGAGGTTGTAAATCAGAGAATGAGGGTCTAAAGTAAACAGAGAAGATAGATAATTAAGAGAATGGGAGAAATCCTTTATGGAAAGGAGCACAAAAATTTAAAAACCAAGGAAGAAGATTAGCTGAAAAGGGGTTATTAAATGAGAAGAGCAGAGGGGGTAAGGGGCAGAGAGATAGTGGGAATAGAACCACCTTAAAAAAGGATTAAAGTAAAATAACTGAAGGAGCATAATACTGTGTTTATAGCAGAAGATGGAAATTGAAACCGAAAAGTTTCTGCAAAGACAGTATTAATGAATCTAGAATACAAAGGGAAATGGTCAATGGAAAAATTTTTTTTGTTTGAGATATCTCTGATAAAGACTGGGTGTCCAAGATATATAAATAATTAATAGCTCTACGACTAATATGCATTCCCCAATAGATAGTCAAAGGAAATGAAAAAATATTCTAAATTACCGATAATAAGAGAAACCCAAATCGAAACATCCTAGAAGCTTTACCTTATACCCTGCAAATTAACAAAGATGACAAAAAATAGTATCACTAAATGTTAGAAGGTTGTGGACAGTAAGGTGTACTAATACATTGTTGGTGGAGCTGTGGAATAGTACAACCATTTTGGAAAGCAATTTGCAGTTGTACAAATAAAGTGACTAAAATGACTTTTGAATCAGAGGCTCCATTACTAAGCTTATACTCTAAGGACTCCATTGACAAGAAAAAAGTCCTAATATATTCCAAAACATTTATATAGCAGTTTTTGTGATAGCTAAAAATTTAAAACAAAGTAGATGCCCATAAATTGGGGAATGGCTAACTGAATAGTGGGTACATGAGTGTAATGGAATATTACTGTGCTGCAGAAAATGATGTTTGCTGAATAGAGAGAAGCATAGAAAGATCTATATGACCATATTATATAGAGTAAAGGAAGCACAGCCAAGAAAACAATATACTATACGCAGCAATTACAACAATTTGAATGGAAAGAAAAAGAATGCTCCCAAAATGGTCAAAGGTGCATGTAACAAAATTATAAAGATTAAGTGAGACTTAAATGAAAAAAATATGAGAAGACACTCCCATCCTACTTCTTTGTGGAGGTGGGAGGGTTATAGATGTTACTCATTGCACTCACATCCTAATTCCTTCCCCTGTGATTATGGTTTCTTTTGGGGGCTGGATGTCAACTAGCTGGGCTAACTTGTTTTTTCTCTCTCTAAAAGTTAATATTTGTCATATAGTATGGTTATATGAGAAATAGAAAATATCAACAAAAATTTTTAAAAAATATCTTAAAAAGAGATATGAAGGTATGAGCAGTGTGAGTAGAGAGGAGATAGATATGATAAAGATTTGACAATTTGTTGGATGTGTGGGAGGAAGGATAGTCTAGAATAGGGGGATCACCCTGAGGTTGTGACTGTACGTGACTGGAAGGATGATGAAGTCTTTAACAGTAACAGGAAATTTTGAAAGGGGTAGGATTGGGGACAATGATAATGCCATTGGGTCCATGATGAAGATCACAACTCAGCTCATGCCTAGTCATCTTGGGCCACCTCAATCAGTCCCACCTAAAACAAACAAGAGCATGGCAAAGCTTTGTTTTTTGCTTTGTGCATTATTCTTCCATTTAAATTGTAGTCACTTTGTGTAATATATTGTTTTCTTAGTTCTGCTTACTACACCTGCATAAGTTCATATAAATCTTTCCATGTTTCTCTGTATTCGTCAAGTCCGTTTCAGAAAGAACCACCCTCCAAGGAACACCTGCTTACTGTAGGACTAGGTAGGTGGGTTCATTTGATTAGCATATCTGTTACAATTAGTAGTTAAGTTAAAATTCCAAATCCCAGGTTAGAAAAGGGGAAGTTGGGACATTGTTCAGTGGGGGAAAGGAATGAAATGGAAATGTATTGGGGAATAAGAGTAGGTAAGGTTGTGGAGGAGACCAGTCTCCCAACTGACTATTGTAAGGATAGAATATGACCCATCTTGCCAGCCTCTATTTGGTTGATTATACAGGGTATTGGGGTTAAACCATCCCCTCTCTCTCTCTCCCCCTCTCCATGACCATATCCCTTATTTTGAGGTGATGCATTAGTTGACCCTTTGTCCATTTATTGAGCCTTTATCACCTTCAAGGTCTAGTCTTGCTTATAATTCAGACATGTGCATGACTAGCACCTAAACCCAAAGATAAGTCAGTCTCACAAGGACCAGGATTATGGGACCAAGATAATGGAAAGTGGCAAAACTGAGACTCAAGATGTTCTGATTCTAAGTTCAGGGCCCTGACTAGCTGTGTATTACATTTGTTGTTCAGTTATTTCAGTTGTGTCTGACTCTTGGTGACTTCATTTGGGGTTTTCTTGTCAAAGATACTGGAATGGTTTGCCATTTCCTTTTTATAGGTGAAGAAACTGAGGCAAGCAGGGTGAAGTAACTTACCTAGGGTCACAAAGCTAGCAAATGTCTGAGGCTGGATTTGAACTCAGGGCTTCTTGACTGTAGACTTGGTGGTCACTGTGCCATCTAGTTGCCCAGTTCAACTCATACCTGAAGAGCATTAAAGCACCTACTATGTGTGGTAGAGAAGCAGTCAGAAGATAGCAAGCAACTGGAGATTAGTGAGAGAATAAGAATGTTAGAGGGGGAAATCTGGTGGAGAAGACTGGCTGTTAGGGTCTCACTTGTGCATGTAGAAGGGTTTGCCTCCTCACATGAGAGGAGAGGAGAAGGCATTTGAGTGATGTGAGGTGAAGAGGTGGTACTTAAAAGGGAGCTCTCAGTGCATGGCCTCATTTTTCCCCCAGTAAAATGTAAGATAAGTTTACTCAGTTAAGAGGGTGGGCAAAAGGAGGAGATGCCATGGGAGACTTGAGGAGGAATAAAAAGGTTGGAAAAGCCATCGTGGTAAGTACGATAGTGAATAAATTGAGGATGTGTGAAAGGATTGGATTGTTACAGTGAGGCCCTGATTGAGCCTGTGTAACATACGTTTGTAGTGAACCCAGTTTACAGTTTCATGATTTTTTTTCAGCGTCATATCAGTAGGAATCATGGCAGCAGATTGAGAGAGTAATCCAAGGCTGAGTCTTGGAAAGGTAAGAGCTTTAATAGGATAAGGGAGTCAAGAGGACAGTGTAGGACTGATGAATTCCAGAGGAAAGGAAAGAGTGCATAGTCAGTGCACAGGTGATTATTTAGGTAAGAACTGAGGAGTGGAGGGAGAGGAGGTCAGAATGAGGTTTCAAGGCAAAGGTAGAAGTGGAATGACAATGGATTATGATCAGACAAAGGAATTTCAAAACTCATAAACATGGGAGTAGAACATTGAGGATGATGATAAGGTCATCTCTGTGTGTAGAGATAAGGAGGAAGGAAATAAGTGAGTTGAGGAACTGGGAGGTTAGGGAGTTTGACAGAATCATTTTGTATATTAATGTTTCCTAGCATGAGACAGGAGTTGGGGAGGAGAGAAAGACGTGATCCAGGCACTCAATTTACTGAGGAAGGAATAAAAGTGTTCTGGAGGTCAGTAGACTATAGCTCGTGGAATCTTGACTGGGTGAAAAACATAGGCTGAATGATCCTCAGTGGAAGAGAGGTTACTGAGTAATGGTGATGGAAGGAGATTCTGGAAATAGAGAGGAGCAAAGAAAAAACCCCTACACCATGACCAGTGAGTCAGGGGGTATGAGTGAAAATGTGACCAATGATGAAAAGAATGGCTTGTGTGACTTGTATTATCAGGAAAGAGGCAATTTTCATTGAATGAATACAAAGCAGAAGGAGAAGTGAAATGACCATAGATTGTGATCAGATAAAGGTGTTTCAGATTTCATGAACACTTTTTGTGGGTGATGGCAAAATCAAGTGTATGACCATCTCCAAGTGTGATTAAGTGACCTCAAGAAGACTCTTTTGGTGATCCATTGCCCTTTACTTAGAACTTTGATTGTCTAAGTAACGCTTTCACATTGACTCTCTCAACATAGGATGACTTGAATAGGATTAGAAAAAGAGAACTTTGATGAGTGTATGAGACACAATACACGAGCTATTTTCTGGACGTTTGGACTTCACTCTGTGAATTTTGTGGAATTTCATGCAAAAGTATAACCTGTCTTAATCAGTAAACGATTAATTTTGGGCCCTTGGGGAAAAGTGACTCTTTCATACTACTCTTTATTCAGTAGTGAAGGTTTTGGGAGGAAGAAAACCACAGTTATGGTATAAAATATGATTTTCCTAGATCAGTGCTTTTTGTTTCTGATAGTATCAGCAAGGCAGTTGAGGCAGAATGTTATCACTGTCTTCTATAATAGAAACCTCAGAGGCGAATGATGTACTTCCAAATTCCCTGCCTTTCCTTAGTGTTTCCATGCCTTGGGCTCCTGCCATGCATGACTTCATCTAAACATTGCTTTAAATCTTAAAAGTCCAGTCTGAACCATCTCTCAGGAAGTAGAGGTCCCTAAATCAGTTGCCAATGTAAAGAGCAGTGTTTTCATGGGCACTCTTTTGGACTTTCAAATATTGCCTCATTCCAGGTTCAAAAGGTATTTCTAACTGCTATGTTCTTAGTGGAATATAAGCCCCTTGAGGACAGGAACATTGTTTCATTTTGTTTGTATATCTATAGCACCTTGCACAGTGTCTCATACACAGTAAGTGCTTAATATATACTTATTGCATGGAATTACATGCTGAGATTTGAAAGATAAAGCTTGTATTAAACCTGCTCCTTGCCCTAAATAAGTGTTGACATTTTTCTTAAGCCCTCTGAGACTTTTGTGACTATAGTACCTAGTAGAGAGGGCAGCTAGGTAGTGCACTGGATAGAGTACTGGACCTGGAGTTAGGAAGACTCATCTTCTTGAGGTCAAATGTGGCCTCAGAAACTTCTTTAACTAAGTAACCCAGGGCAAGTCACTTTACCTGCTTCCCTTAGTTTCCACATCTGTAAAAGGAGATGGAGAAGAAAATGGCAAACCACTCCAGTAACTTTGTCAAGAAAATTCCAAATGGGGTCATAAAGAATTGGACATGAGTGAAAACAACTGAACACCAAAAAGTTCAATAGAAAGATTAGGGCTGGATATCCAGATCTGAGAATCATCTCCATGCAGATGGTGAGATCATAGGAGCTGATGAGATCACCAAGTGAGAAAATATAAAGGGAAAAGAGAGGAGGGTTCAGAAAGCCTTGAGGCTTAAGACTTCAGGGACCCTTACTATTAGTGGGCATGGCATGGATGGAGAATTCATAAAGGATTCTGAGGAGTTATCAGACAGATGAGAAGAGAGTCAAGAGAAAGCAGCGTCATGAAAACCCAGAGACAATAGAGTATCTAAGAGGATATGACTAACAATGTAGAATTCTGCCGAGAGCTCAAGATATCTAGGTGATAGGTAACTAGATAGATAGACAGACAGACAGACAGACAGACAGATAGATAGATAGATAGATAGATAGATAGATAGATAGATAGGTAAACAGATAGATAGGTAAATAGATAGGTGGGTAGGAAGGTAAATAGATAGATAGATAGACAGACAGACAGACAGATAGATAGATAGGTAAATAGGTGGGTAGGAAGGTAAATAGATAGATAGATAGATAGATAGATAGATAGGTAAACAGATAGATAGGTAAATAGATAGGTGGGTAGGAAGGTAAATAGATAGATAGATAGACAGACAGACAGACAGATAGATAGATAGGTAAATAGGTGGGTAGGAAGGTAAATAGATAGATAGATAGATAGATAGATAGATAGATAGATAGATAGATAGATAGATAGATGGATAGATAGATGGATAGACAGGAAGGTAAATAGATAGGTGCATAGGCAGATAGATAGGTAAATAGGTAAGTAGGTAGGTAGGTAAATAGACAGTTGTAAAGAGACAACATGAATTAAGCATTTCTTGTGTGCCAGGCACTCTGCTAAGCCCTGGCAATATAAACACAGACAAAAAGAAAGACCATTCCTCCCCTCAAAGATCCTATATTCTAAGGGAGGAAGACAACAGATAAAAGAGAGCTAAGGGGTAGGAAGCTACTCTTTTGGGGACAAGGAAGAGAAGTAGTCCAGGAAGTCATGGGATGAGCTGAGTCTAAAGAAGGATGAGCACTGAGAAATTGAGAACTACCAGGTAATTAGAATGAAGAGATCATTGATAACTTTGGAGGCAATAGGTTCTGTTGAATGATAAAGTTAAAACCCAGATTTCATAGGGTTTAGAAGAGAGTGAAAGGAGAGGAATTGGAGGTACCAAATATAACTGGTTTTTTATCTGCTGAGATAGAGATATAAGATGATAGGGGGATGGTAGGATTAAGTGAGGTTTTTAAGGATGGAGGAGACATGGGTTTGTTTGTAGGCATCAGGGAAAGCAGACAATAGAAAAGGAGAAAATGATAGTGAGGGGCAATCTGGAAAATACACAAAGGGATGGGATCAAAGATACATATAAAGAAGTTATACTTGGAAAAGAGAAGGATCACCTCCTCATCTGAGACCAAACTGAAGAAGGGGACAGTGGGAAAACATTCAACTGTAGTGATAGGAAGAGAGAAAAATGAGGAAGCTCTAAGTAATAACTTTATTTATTTATTTATTTATTTGCTTGTGAAGCAGGAGACAAGGCCCTTAGTCAAAAGGGTGGGGGTAGCCTTTTCCTGCTGGAGCCATCGGGCAGAGAGGAGTGTGGCTCTTACTCTCTGGTACCCGCCATGGCTTGTGTACATCCCTTGATATCTGTGTACTCCGAAAAGGGGGAAGTATCTGGCAAAAATGTTACCTTGCCTGCTGTCTTTAAGGCCCCTATTCGTCCAGATGTTGTGAATTTTGCTCATACCAACTTAAGAAAAAATAACCAGCAACCTTATGGTGAATTAGCAGGTCATCAAACCAGTGCTGAGTCTTGGCAGAGCTGTTGCTAGAATTCCTCGTGTTTGGGGTGGGGGTACTCATCGCTCTGGCCAGGGTGCTTTTGGAAATATGTGCCGAGGTGGTCGCATGTTTGCTCCTACCAAGACCTGGTGCCGTTGGCATCGAAGAGTGAATACAACACAAAAACGTTATGCCATCTGCTCTGCACTGGCAGCCTCTGCCCTCCCGGCACTGGTTATGTGAAAAGGTGATCGAATTGAAGAAGTCCCAGAACTTCCTCTAGTGGTTGAAGATAAAGTCAAGGGGTATAAGAAGACCAAGGAAGCAGTTTTGCTGCTTAAGAAGCTGAAGGCATGGAATGACATCAAAAAGGTCTATGCCTCTCAGCCTATGAAAGCTGATAAGGATAAAATGAGAAACCATCGTAGAATCCAGCATCGGGGACCTTGTATCATCTATTATGAAGACAATGGCATTATCAAGGCCTTCAGAAACATTCCTGGTATCACTCTACTTAATGTGAGTAAACTGAATCTTTTGAGACTTTCTCCTGGTGGGCATGTGGGGCATTTCTGTATTTGGACTGAAAGTGCTTTCTGCAAGTTGGATGACCCATGTGGTACATGGCGAAGGCCTGCTATTCTGAAGAGTCACTACAATCTTCCCATGCACAAGATGACCAACACAGACCTTACCAGGATTCTGAAAAACCCAGAGATCCGGAGGGCCCTCCGTGCACCACGTAAAAAGATTCATAGACGAGTCCTCAAGAAGAACCCACTGAAGAACTTGGGAATCATAGTGAAACTGAACATGTATGCCAAGACAATGCACCAGAATATAATTCTGAGCCACGCCAAGAATTGGAGAATCAGAGAAAATAAAAGAGCTGCTGCATTAAAGAAGATTATGGAAGCAAAGAAAGCAGTGAAGGAGAAGAAGAAGAAGCTTGTGGGTAATAAGAAGGTTGCAGGAGCAAAGAAGCTTCCAGGCAGAAGAAATCAGCAGAAAAGAAGCCTCCAGCGGCCAAAAAGCCTGTGGAAAAGAAACCTGCAGCTGAAAAGAAGTCTGGTGCATAAACAGCATATCAGTTTATCCATTGGGCCACAATCCATTATGTCAATATTGTGAATTTCTAAAGAATAAATATTCAAAGTGGTTTTGCAGAAAAAAAAAAGAGTGGGGGTAGGGAGTGCTATGTGAAAAGAAATGAGAATGTTTGGAAAGCCTCTGGGAAGAGTAGCGTATAGAGAATTGGTTAGGAAGGAATAAAATGTTTGCCTTGCAGCAGTAAGAGCCCAAATGAAATTAGGTAATTTGTAATGGCTCCCATCAGCACAGATTTGTTTTTTCACTCGGTGCCATTTAGTGATATGTACATAGGAGTGAAGGACATAGATGGTAGGAATAACCTAGAACTGGGCTTTGGCAAAGTATGGTCAATAATAGGATGGACAGGGTTTTGAGAGTAGGGGATAGTAGAGAATTGAGATAGTTCATTGGGGAGTTGAAATGGGGAAAGATGAAGAGTTTAGCCAGTGGACAAGTAAAGATCTGGGAAAGGGGTGGGTGGAATAGGACTCATGGTTAGGACAAAGAACAGGATAAGGCTTGTAAGGCATATGGAAAGGTCAAATAATAAAAGAGTACTATAAGATAAAGAAATTTCAGAATGTGTGAACATGAAAGTGGAATAATGTTGGTGATAGCAAAGTCAAGGGCATGATGATCTTTGTGTAGCTGAGAGGTGAAGGAGTGCCTGTAGAGAACTGAATTTGAAGAACTTGGAAGTTAGGGCATTAACATGTATTGTTGAAGTCCATTGATCAGAAGGAAAGAGCTACCTTGGAGAAAAAGACTGAGAAACAATCCCTGATTTTGGGATTGTTTGGGAAGGAAGGAGAATATCTTGGGGGTAAATAGACAACAGCCATCTTGGTTGGAATTGGGCAATAACTGTGGACAGATTGTACCTCAAAGACTTGACATATAAAGCACATGAGAGTATAGTTATGGTTATATGCAAAATACCCAGTAGGCACTCCATCAATGTGTTGTCAAAATCTACATTTTGTTTAAAATATTTCTGATGAATTACAACATATTGAAGATTTATTTCATTTGATAGGGGATAAATTACCATTTAATTTTCAGCCAGCTCTAATTTCTAGGATGTTTCTGATATTTTGAAATATAAACTAGCAATTTAACTTTCATGCCAATGGTCCTCATATCTGAGTGCAATTAAAATAAATCAAATTCATACTCTATACATTTTGTAACTTTCAAGTGGCATGAATATGTGGGTTATCATTGCTTTTATCAACATCATTATAATTGTCACTGTTTTCGAGAACAGGTTTACATAGAATATGCATAGATCAGGTATGCTGGCACAGCTTGGGAGAAGAGTCCCATTGACTTTTTCCCTGAGTTCCAAAAATGTCACAGTAGTGGGAACAGTGAGGAAAGAAATGCACTCATGGCAGAAATATGGCAAGATATCCATGGATCATGAGCTTTGGAGCCAGAAGACAGTTAAGTGCTCATCTGGATCAACCCCGTGATCTGACAGATGAGCAAAGTGGATACCAGTGAGGACTTGACCAAAGACATGTAGTTAGCAAGTGGCAAAGAACCCAAAAAATATCCTATTGGTGAATGCTTCCTTTCCCAGCTATGCACAGATATATCTGACCAAGAGTGAGAGAACTTTTATGATGCCTAATGTATTATGGGAGAAGTATTTCTTAGGATATAGTTCCCCTGATTTATTTTAATTAGCTTCACGAGTCCCCTCTCTGCAGAAGTCCCCATGAAATCCCCAGATTATCTAAACTCAGCTTCCAGATTTCTGAAAGTACCATAGAGAGGGTCCACTGGACAAAATCCTCCTTCATTTTGGTCACAGTAATCCTGCCCTTCTTTCACTGTTGGATTCTTTGTTTTTCTTTCTTTTTTGTTTCTTTTTCTTTCTTTTCCTTCCTTCCATCCATCCTTCCTTCTTTCATTCTCCTCCTCCTCCTCCTTTTTCTTCTTCTTCTTCTTCTTCTTCTTCTTCTTCTTCTTCTTCTTCTTCTTCTTCTTTTCTTCTTTTCTTCTATAATTTTGTTTTGGACCCAGCCTTTATGCTGCCCAAAGATGTAGCTATTACAGTGGGAAGTACCACTGAAAAAGACATTGTCAAAGGAAGTCAGGAGGAGCTGTCGTGAAAGGGGAGGTGGGTGGAAGAAAAGTTACCTTTAGGTGAACTCAGAAAAGGAAATTTCAAGGGACTGAAACTTTGAAGTCTTGCTCATTTCTGATTAATTCTCCCTTTGAGGTTAGAAGGTCAGATGTGACAACTCACCTTTAAGGTCTCCTAAATTAAGAACTCTATTGCTTTATCATCTTTGTATGTGACTCTTTGCTTTTCATAAATGCAGCTAACTTTCCCTGGTTAAGGCAGTTGATGACTTCCTGTTGATAGGGACTTTTCTGGGAGTCATTTCAGACACTGGAGTTTTCACATATTTACTGTGAAGCTATTGTTTTCCTATATTTAACTTGGGAATCTCAGAGATTTCATTCACAATCTCTGTTTCTGGCCTCATTGATGTTTAAGGGATGATCCTCAAGACTGTGCCCTTCTGGAAAGCCTCTATGGTGAAGATATGATTTATGAGACCTCACTTTGGTCTGTTGTGATACCAACTCAGAAAGATGGGAAACAAGGTCTTGGACTATTCTCAAACTGACCACTGATTGAGGAGAGGAGAAAATACCCTCCTAAAATGATTCTCTAAGCTGAAGAAGATTGGGGAGTTATATTTCTAGTGTATTTACATTTTTGCGAAGAAAGAGACCCTGTGTCCCCAATATTCAATTTAAGTAAAGAAGTGAAGTTTGGTGTCAAGTTGTAAAGGTGAAGGGGAGCAGTAAATAAGAATAGTTCTCTACCTCCTCCTCCTCTGATCCCAATTCTTTGGACAACCTGGGCAACCTCTCTTTCACTCTTTTCATAATAATAGTAGCTAACATTTATATAGTACTTAACTATATGTCAGGCACTGTGCTAAATACTTATTATTGTTATCACATCTGATTCTTACAACAACCCTGAGAAGTAGGTGCTGTTAATTATCTCCATTTTTCCAGATGATATTAAGGCAAACAGAAGTCAAATGACTTGCCCAGCATCACACAGTTGGAAGTGTCTGAGGCCAAATTTGAACTTAGGTCTTCCTGATTCCAGGTCCAACATTCCATCCACTGCACCATCTATGACAGTGAATATTCTAATGTACATTTGTGAAGTATTTTAAGGTTTACTCAGTCCTCCCTCACTCAAAACAAAGTCAAGTGCAAGTCATGTCATCATTTCTCGGATGGCATGATCTTCTTTGGCAATGAAGGACGAACACACATATAAGGTTTACCACACAGTTCTTTGAGATCCTTGCAAGGTAGATGAGAAGCAGTATAATAAAAGCACCAGCAAAAAGCATTAGATTGGGAATATTGGGAGACCTGGAAAATTCCTGGGAGTTACTGGTCAGCTTGGATGCTTCAGATTTGTAATTGCTGAGGTTGTTCTAGATGATCTCAGATCCTCTCTTCTAAATTCTCTGATCCTGATTTTACTGATTAAGGAAATACCATTGTAAATGACTTGTAAAGATAAAATCTGCTGTCATTCAAAGTCCTCATAACACTTTCCCTCCATGTTTTTCACTGTTGTTTGCACCTTAAACAGTTTCCCTTGCTACTCTGTGATGCAGGGATACTAGCCTCCCTGCTATTTTTCTCATTAGATACTCCATCTCCTGCCTCAGAGCATTTTTCCTGGCTACCCTTTTCACCTGCACCTCCTGACTTTCCTGGCTTCCTTCAAGTCCCAGCTAAAATGTCACCTTCCATGAGAAGCCTTTACCAGTTCCTCCTAATTCTAGAGCCTTCTGTTGATTATTTCCAATTTCCCGGGTCTTTTGCTTGTTTGTACATAGTTAACTACACATGGTCTCCACTATTAGGCTGTTAGTTCCTTGAAGGTAGTGACCATTTTTTTTCATAGTCCTTTTTAAAGAGAACCAGACTGACACTCTACCATCCTCCACTTTACCACCTGGTTGGGGGGCTCCTTAGTTTGAATGCATGAAGTTTTCCATCCAGGGAGAGTGGTTACTTGGTGTGGACTTCCAAGGCATGATGAAAAAAAAACCAGGCTAGTCTTAGTCACATAAGCCAGTGTATCAAGGATTTATACCATCAGAGGTCTGGGAGAGTGGCTTAATTCATATGTTAGAGAACTTGCCAAAGGCTCACAAATGGTCAGGAGGCATGACTGTCCACACAGCTGGCAAATTTTCAAAGCAAGATTTAAACTTGGACTTCCTGATTTGAATTCCAGAATGTTATCTATGTTGCTGTGTGTGCTTCTTTTAATTGCAAGGACTTCAAAAGAAAGAATTAAACTTCTTTCTACCTCATGCTAGGAAGCCATGAATTTCTGGAGGGAGGCACTCCCTGAAGCTAGCTATGCGATGATTTGGCTATTTTTATTCACTTTCATAGGACAAATGGCAATTTAATAATGTAGTAAGATCTTTGAAAAAAAATGCCCCTTTGTGCAGTTTTGGGAATCCTTACCTTCCTGGTCCATTGTGTGACTAGGTGTCAATTCCTCCGAATCTGCCAATCTGAGCCAGAAATTTTGAAGCTAGGTGGTACAGTGGATATAGTACCAGCCTTGGAATCAGGAAGACTTCAGTTCGAATCTGGCCTCAGATACTTCCTAGCTGTGTGACCCTAGACAAATCATTTAAATTTGATTTGCCTCAGTTTCCTTATCTGTAAAATAAGGATAATAATAGCACCTACCCCCCCAGGATTGTCATCCTGAGGATCAAGGAGTTATCTCCTTGTAAAAGCACCTAGCACAATGCATGGCCCATAGCAAGTTCAATATATTATTGACAGCTATTCGTATTTCCCCTGAAAAGGGGGAAGTAGGTTTTGGTGTCAGGACTCTCTTTGTGCAGTCCTCCCTCTTCCTTTCTGTTTCTTAGAATGCCTGGTTTCCTTTAAAGTTCAGCTCAAATGCAACCTTCCACATAAGGCCTTTCCAGATTTCCCATAGCTGCTACTTCCTCCAGCCTCTAAAAACAAAACAAAACAAAACTATAAAAAGCTAACAAAAAAATCCTCTGCAGTTATTCTTTTCATATCTTGTACATACTTACAATGGTGCTCAAACTTGGATAAACAGAGACAATTGAACTTACCAATACAGTACATCTCACAGCATTTGAAAAAATTCTTTGAAACTTTTGAAAAAAGGTTTTAATTTGCAATATGCCATTCTTTTGCTATGATCACTTACTTTAGATGACCTGACACTGATTAATTTCACAATTTTGACTCATATTTGACACATATTATTTAGTTTTTCGCCACAAAACCACACTTTTGTCACTTGAGATATTGTGCATACCTTTTTGAACAATCAGTTTCCCCCAAGTTTAGCTTCTGATTATAGCCTGTAAAGTTTCAATGAGATTTAAATCAAGGGAGACCCCCCAAACCATGTGTATATCCACCTCTTGGCTAAATTTTTTACCTGTTTATAGAGCACATTTGTGTTGTAGAATTCCATCTGTATTTGGGAATGTTTGAAATTGCAGAATAGTTGTTTTCCTTGTATATCAATCAAGATGCTTATCAGAATTCATCCCTCATACCTTCAGTGACAATATGACTTTCAGGTTCACTAGAAATAAAAAAAAATCCCCTGAACATTTTAACAGGTAGATGTTTTGCAGTGAAGAAGTGGGTTTCATCATTAATAATGACTTTTAAAAAAATCTTTAGCACTTTAGTCTTAGTGTAGTTTTAACCATGACATTTTTTCTTCCTAGCAATTGTTTTATTTTTAATTATATATTCACTGTTCTAACTTTAAGCAACTAAAGTTTTAATCTGCCAGATTCCTCTGAATGTCTTGCTCTCTGAGGAGTAATTGGTGTTCATTTGTTTCAGTCATGTCTGAATCTTTGCGACCCCATTTGGGGTTTTCTTGGCAAGAAGATTAATTAGGCTATTTTAAAGCTATAGTTTGTCAATTCTAGACATTTTTAAAAATTTTAATTTTAAAATTTCACTTAAGGAGAATACTATTTCATTTTGATGTACCTAATTTTGGGTTTTTTTTGAGCTTGAAATATTCTTAAGCTTAACTTATCCGCCCTAATTACCACTGCAACATCTCTAATAGTCATTGAAATATTCTCCTTAAGATCTTATAACTTTTGGGTATCTGCTTGTATCAATATCCATTCTCCAAGAACACGACAAAAGATATATGAAATATGTATATGATATGAAATTCAGCCTTCAAATGACGGAATTAACTAAAGATATGGAAACCAGTTCAATTAAGTTTCATCTGTATACATCATGTATTTTTAGTTAGCTTAAGGATAGCAGAAGTACACACTCATGATTGTTATCAAAATGAACTCACATAAAAATTATTGCATGCTCCAAGGAATTTACACACTAATTCATATATACACTTATCTATCTATCTATCTATCTATCTATCTATCTATCTATCTATCTATCTATCTATCTATTATCTATTCTTCCTTCCGCCCTCCCTCCCTCCTTCCTTCCTTCCTTCCTTCCTTCCTTCCTTCCTTCCTTCCTTCCTTCCTTCCTTCCTTCTTTCCTTCCTTCCTTCCTTCCTTCCTTCCTTCCTTCCTTCCTTCCTTCCTTCCTTCCTTCCTTCCTTCCTTCCTTCCTTCCTCTCTCTCTCTCTCTATCATCTATTCTTCCTCCCTTTCTTCCTTCTTTCCCTCCCTCCTTCTTTCCTCCCTCCCTCCTTTCCTTCCTTCCTTCCTTCCTTCCTTCCTTCCTTCCTTCCTTCCTTCCTTCCTTCCTTCCTTCCTTCCTTCCTTCCTTTTTTCCTTTCTATCTATCTATCTATCTATCTATCTATCTATCTATCTATCTATCTATCTGTCTATGTATCTATCTATTGCCTCTCTAGATAGAATGATGAATGCCTGAGGGCAGGGACTATTTTATTTTCTATCTTTGCACTATTCCTAGTCCACAACACAAAGCTTGTGCCTGGCACATAATGCTTAATAAATGCTATCCTTGATTGATTTATTACTGTTGGTCACCAGGGAGTTGTGTGGATTAAATTAAAATTGGAAGGTTCCACTGAGTGAAACTGGCCTTAGGCCAGACTTTTTTGGCTCTTCCTCTAAAAGATAGTTCTGATACTGCTCCTATGTCTTCCTTATCAGGGTAGTATAATAAATAACTTGCCAGTCAATTGATCATTAAAATTTTATTAAGTGACTACTATATTCCAGCCACTGTGCTAAAACCTGCAGATACAAAAAGAGCAAAAGACAGTGCCTGCCCTCAAGGAGGCCACAGTTTAATGGGAGAGACAAAAAGCAAAGAAATTTGTACAAACAAGCTATATACAGGATAAATTGGAATTAATTAAAGGAGATAGGGCACCAGAATTAAGGGGTATTGGGAAAAACTTCCTGTACAAGATGGGATTTTAGTTGGGACATAGAGGACCCTAAGGAGGGCAGTAGGTGAAAATGAGGAGGAAGAACATTCTAGTTATGGGGAACAGCCACAGAAAATCCCTGGGAGACCACCATCCCTGGATCAAGGAGTATGTGGAAGGAAAATGTAAGAAGACTGGACTGGTAAGAGGAGGATAGATTATGATGGGATTTGAACATGAAACAATTTTGTATTTCATTCTGGATGTGATAGGTAGCCATTAGAAGTTATTGAGTAGGGGAGGTGACATAATCAAACCTGAGTTTTAGGAAATCACTGTAGTGGCTAAGTGGCAGATGGATTGGAATGGGGAGAGACTTGAGGTGAGAAAACCTACAGGTAGGCCACTGCAAATAGTTCAAGCATGGGATGATGAGGGTCTGCACTATAGTCGTGGCTATGTCAATGGAGAGACAGTGAGATGTATTTCTAATGTGAAGTTCATAGACTTTGGCAACAGATTGGGATATGGGAATGGGAGGAGTTGAGGATGACAGTTAAATTATATGTCTGGGGGACTGGTAGGATGGAGGTACCCTTGACAATAACAGGGAAGTTAGGAGTGAGAAGAGTTTAGGGGAAAAGATAATGAGTTCAGTTTTGGACACAGTGAGTTTAAGATTCCTATTGGACCTCCAGTGCAAGATATCTTAGAGACAGTTGGAGATACAAGATTGTGGGTCAGTAGAGAGATTGAATCAGGAGATGTAGATTGGGAAATCATCAGCACAGAGATGGTAATTAGAATTTTGGGAGCTGATGAGATTAACAAGAGAAGCAGTATATAGAGAGAAGTGAAGAAGACCCAGGACAGAATCCCATGGCTCACCATTGGTTGGAGGGCATGATCTGGATAAGGATCCAACAAAGAAGGCAGAGAAGGCATCCTAGGTAGAGAGAACTAGGAGAGAGTGGTATCCTAAAAACCTAGAGAGTAGAATATCATGGAGGAAGGCATGATCAACAGCATTAAAGGCTGCAGAGAGGTCAAGAAAAATGAGAATTGAGAAAAGGCACCTAGATTTGGCAACTAAGAAATCATTAGTATCTTTGGAAAGAGGAGTTTCAGTGCAATGATGAGGTCAGAAGCTATACTGTAAGGTTAACCCCTTACTCTTTTTAACGGAAGAGAGGAGAGAAAGTGAAGACAAGTATGGTAGACAGTCATTTCAAGGAGTTTAGCTACAAAGGGCAGAAAAGATGCGGTATAGGATAGTTAGTTGGTCTGGAAGGATCTAGTGAGAGATCTTTTCAGAGTGAGAGGGACACAGGTATGTTTATAGACAATAGGAAAAGAATCGGTAGATAGTGAGACATTGAAAATAAGTGATAGAGTAGAAATGACAGAGGGGGCAGTCTGTTGGAGGAGAAGGGATGGAATGGGACCACTTATGGTAGATGGGTGAGCACTGGGAAGGAGTAAGGCCACCTCTTCATGTAAGACAGGAGTGAAGGAGGCGGTAGTGGCAGAAAGTATGAGTGATATGTGATGAAAAGGGGAGAAGAGAGAGCTCCTTGCGAATGAGTGGCCTTAATATTTTTTTTCCTGTAAAATATGAAGCAAAGTTCTTGACTTAGACAGTGGGAGGAAGAGAAGCCATGGGAGGTTTGAGGATGGATGAACAGATAAGTTGATAAGGGAGGTATAGTTAACAGCAGTGAGGGCCTGGTTGAGATAATACAACATAAATTTGTAATGGGACCAATCAGAAAAGGTTGTGTGATTTTCTCCATCCTTGTTCAGCAGCACATATGTAGGAGTGAAGATAACAGATAGAGTGATTCAAGGCTGGGGCTTGGCAGGGAACATTTCGTGACATGATAAGGGAACCAGGGACCCAACAGAAGAGGACAAGGTAGAGTTGAACTGGTTTTCGAAAGGGTTAAGGTGAGGGAAAGAGAAGAGAGTGGCTAAGGGACTGGAGGTCAGTGTGTGTGTGTGTGTGTGTGTGTGTGTGTGTGTGTGTGTATGTGAGAGAGAGAGAGAGAGAGAGAGAGAGACAGAGACAGAGACAGAGACAGAGACAGAGACAGAGAGAATAGGTTACGGTCAGATAATGAGATTTCAGAATTCTTACATATGGAGGCAGTACATATGTGGGTGAAGGGAAGATCAAGGGCATGACCATCTTTTGTGTGACAGAGATGGGCTGTAGGAGTAGGTCATGGGAAGTGAGTAGGTTGAGGAACTGTGGTTAGGGTGTTTGAAGGAGAGGCAGTATGAATGTTGGAGTCTCTTAGTGTGTGGGTAGGAGTTGGGATGAGAGAAAAGATATGGTCATCACCCTCATAGTCAGTTGCATTTACTCAATGGCTACTTTATGTATAACATTGTCCTTGACACCATGGGGTATAATAGAACTTGAAAAAACAGGTTATACATAAAAAAGACATACATAAAAAGAACTAGTAAGTAAAGCCTGGCAGAAATAATACTATACAAATCGTGAAGCAACTAGATGGCATAATGGCTAGAGCACTGGACCTGGAGTCAAGAAGACCTGAGCATAAATCTGGCCTCAGATACATCTCAAATTAGAAAATATTTATAAGGCACTTTGCACAGTGCCAGGCACATAGTATATACTATATAAATACTAGCAGTTGCTGTTGCTACTAATTATTATTTGTACAGTCCTAGGTAATTCACTTAATCTCTTCCTCAGTTTCCCCATCTGTAAAATGAGGATAATAACAGCACCTACCTCATTGGGTTGTTGTGAGGGACAACGAGATATTTTTAAAATATCCTTAAAATGCATTATATATGCTATCTATTATTATTACAAACTAGATTGAGTAAGTTTTGAGGGAATGGCTAACAGTGAGTAAGATTAGAGAAGATTCCTTACAGTAGTTCATGAGGGAGGATGCTGGGAAGATAGCAGGAGTAGGTCAGAAAATTCCAAGCTCCCAAGATTTTCCCCCTCAAAAGAGAAACTAGCATTTTAGGATGAACAAAGTGCAGGGGTGGTGGTGGTAAAAATAAATAAGAAGAGGGGTACAACAGGGGTCTCCCTGGGACAATTTGAGATCAGAAGAAAACTACCAGGACAAGAGTTGGTCCCTGTGAAGAGTAAACACCTCCAAACTAGGGTCCGGGTTAACAACTGGTGGCAAACTGCTTAAATAATAAGCAGCACACTCTGGGGTTAGCTGGGTTGGGAGGCTGCCTTGATCTCAGCCACAGGAGCTTTTACCTCTGGGATAGTGAGGGGAGTTGGACCTCCGATCCAAGGAAGATTGAGGGAATCTCTATTGATAAGGAGTGTCAGACCTGGCTGTGCTGTGGAGAGCAGCTGGGGTGAGAAGGAACCAATACACACCTGGTGAATGCAGAAGCAGTGGGGTAGTAAGCCCCTGACTATGGGCTCTTCCAGAAGTCTGGAGGTTTGGCTTTGGTTCTGGTCTAGAGGGGAGAACTGAAGATCTGGAGCAAGAGGCACTATCCTCCTTACCTTAGGACTAGAGGTGATTATAAAAATTAAGCTATCATTACAAAAGAAATGCACAGGCAAAGGAGAAAGAATTCAATCATAGAAAATTATTCTGGGAATAGAAAAGACCAAGGTTCATCTGCAGAGGAGGATATTGAAGCAAAGAAACCCTCTTATCTCCAAAAAGTAACATCAAATGGTTACCTGCCCAAGAAGAATTCATAGAAGAATTTTAAAAAGACTAAAAATTCAATGAGCAAAATGGAGGAAAAACTAAAAAAAAAAAAAAAGGAATAATCCAAGAAAAAAAAGATTATGAAAAGAAAGTCAACCATTTAGAAAAGGAGATCCATAATCTTAAGGACAAAAATGCCACCTCAAAATTAGAATTGGGCAAGGTGAAGACAGTGAAGTTATAAGAGATCAAGAAATAATTAAACAAAATATAAAGAATGAAAAAATAGAAGAGAAAGTAAAATATCTTATAAGAATAACAACAGATCAAGAAGAAAAAACATAAGAATGATCAGACTACCTGAAAGCTATGATAAAAAAAAATCTTGATACTATAATACAAGAAATAATTTTAAAAATTGTCCTGAAGCATTAGAATAAGGGGGGGACACAATAGAAATAGAAAAAAATCCATCAACCACCACTTGAAAGAGATCCTATGAGGAAAACGCATAGGAATATTATAGTTAAATTCTGAAACCCTTAGCTCAAGGATAAAATATTAAAACCAAAAGAAAAAGAAATTTAAATATTATGGTGCAACCATTAGAATCACGCAAGATCTATCAGCAGAGACACTAAGGGACTGGCAGGTCTTGGACTGAATTGAATTGAATTGAAAAGCAAAAGAGCTGGGGCTCTGGCTGAAAATATCATACCCAGGAAAGTTAAGCATAATACTAAACGAAAAACAAAATGGACATTTGATCAACTGTCAGATTTTCAAAACTTTGTTAAAAAAAAACAAAACCAAACAAACCTGAAGTGAACAGAAGATTTAACATACAACAGCCAAGAGAAACATAGGGTACATACCAAAGATTCGTTACAAGGGATTCGATAAGGACAGACCGTTTACTTTTTGTGTATGTGAAATGTAAAACATATGCCTAAGATTTTTATTAGCAGTTGGGTAGTTCATAAGAAAGAATATGATACAACTGTTAAAAGTAAAACCATTTAGAAGCAACTAAAAAGAGTAATTGTTTTACACAAATGATGTGCAAGAGGAAGAATCAATACAGAAGAATTAGATGGGGAGGAGGACTGATAGTTCTGGTAACTTTCATAGGAAATAGGTTTAAAAGGGGATAATACATACATACATACATACATACATACCTACATATATATATCTAGAAGAAGATAGAAGTCTTCTAGATTCAAAAGAAATAAAACAGTAATGGGATAGGGAGGGAGGAGAGGAAAAGGGATGGATGTCTAGGAGGGAGGGTGAGGGAATAGGTTAAAGGGGAGTATGAAAGGGTATTTAGATTTATGGCAATGGGAGGGTAGGGGAAGGATCCTTGGAGGCGGGGAGGCTAAGTAATAGGAGGATAAGGTAGTGGGTAGAAGTAAGGTAGAGCAGTGAGGAGGAATAGGAAACAAGAGGTACACACAAAGATCAAGAGTACAATTTTTTAGGGAAAGATATGTCTATAAATGTGTATATAAGGGTACCTATGCATCTGTATCTATATAGAAATATGGAGAGTCAGAGGTCACAAGGTGAATTTAAAGGAAATGCTGAATGTTGATAAAAAGGAGATGCGAAGACCTTCCCAGCCAGGAGAGAAAGCTGCAGGAAAGTACAAAGCATTCACAGATGGCTTAGGCACAATTCACAGTATCTCAGAATTATAATACCTGCCTCAATTGTTATCTCCTCACAATATTCCTCGGTCTTCTTTGTCTACATGACATTGCTCCCTCTTTTTTCTCTTCCAATATATGTGACTCAGTCTCCTTTTCTGTTTTTTTCCATGCCTTGTCCACTAACTATGGATATCCCCCAGCATTTGGTTCTAGGTCCTTTTCTTGGGTCTCTCTACACTGTCTCTTTTGGTGATCTCATTAGCTACCATGGATTCATTATTACCTCTTACACAGATGATTCATGGATCTAAATATCTAGGTCTAGTTTTCGCCCTGAGTTCCAGGCTAGGTCTTTGACATTTCAGACTCTGTGTCCTATAAGCATCTTAAACTTAATCTTCCACTTAGAGAATGTATTATCTCCCCATTCAATCTTCCCCATTTCCCAATTTCCCCATTGGTTTTGAGAATACTATCTTCCCAGCCACTCAGGTTCACAACTTTGATGACATCCCTGACTAGCCACTTCCACTCACCCCATATATCCAATCAATAGCCAAATCTTGTCATTTTTTTTACTTCCACATTTGTCACATCTCCTCTACATGTACACAATCCTCATTTCATCTATTTTTGCCTGAATTACTGCAGTAACTTTGTAGTTGACCTCCCTGCTTCAAATTTCTTTTCCCTCCAACGTATCCTTCACTCAACTCTCCAAGTGATTTTTTTGGAGAGTAAGTTGACCATGCATCATAGGAATAAATGTGTTAACTTTGGATGAACAGCTCCATTTTGTTACTAAGTAGTTGTTTTACAAGTTGTTTTTCTGTAATAAAATAATCACTTGCATATAGTTTGGTAATAATGTGGTATGGTGTCTGCTGGACTTGATAAAAAACAAAACAAAACAAAGCCAAAAGAAACGCCAACACCCACTAATGATGTGTGTGAATGTGTTCCACATCTGGTACATTAACTAAAAAACACTTTGCAAATGATGTTAAGAATCTAAATCTTTAATTGGTAATTTCCTTCTGTCGCAAACTTAGGTAACTGATCACCAATAAAACTTAGATGTAATTTGCAAATGCCCTAAATCAGAACAAAAAAGACCCACCAATGACCACAACCATTAGCCTGCTCTTGGGTCATGATCAGAACAGACTCTTGCATTGCCTGAACTCTTAAATTTGAGTATTCCATGATCACTCAAGAGCAGAGTTAATTGCAAAAGACTTGACAGGTCAGCTTGGAGGAAGACACATGGCTTCCAGCTGGGTAGAGAGGGAACCATGTCATGAGCATGGGTATGAGACATTACCAGAACCTTTAGGCATCAGGTTTGGTCCTAGGTGGGTTGATATTTGTACTGCTGAATAGTCAATAAACTTTGCATGCATTGATGAGTATGTCTTTTTAATGTATTGTCAATCCTAATAAGCACTGATATGGAAATATCCAAGAATTCCCTTATAACTGCTGCCATCTAGCATACTTACCAATATATTGAGACATTTTAATAACCAATTTTAGTTTATGTTAAATCAATAGCTAACTAGTGGAAATGACAGAGGTTAATCATAGCGGTAGGGGAGCAATGACTGACTACTATCCTTTCCTTCCAAGTTTACCTACCAGTTCCTCTGAATGTCTTTTGTATGAACCTAGCTTTGTCTCCCCCATTAGAATGTAAATTCCTTAAAGATAAGGCTCTCTTTTTTTTAATTTCCAAGGTTTAGTACAATGTCTGGATCACAGGAAGCTCTTACAAATGTTCGTTGATTGATTTATTGATCCCTGGCAGGGATCCATCCTCTCCAATGATGTCAATTCCCAAGGCAGTCTTTTTGTAGAGTAATAACTGTCATGTCCTATCAGCTGAAATCTGCCTTTGGGGAACAGAAATTTATTAGAATAAATCGAATCCTGACGAGTCAAACATGCAGCCCACAATGCTTCCATGTAAGCCTAAACCAGATAAAAATATAATAGTGAAGTGTTTAATAAAATAACCAAAACTGAATAAAATATAAAAAATACCAAATTTTAAAATCAAGTCAATATGTGGCCACAAGTATCAGACTGATAGCCCCAGTTTCTATTTGTGTTTGATACAGCTAGGTGGCGCAGTGGACAGAACACCAGGTCTGATTTTCAAGTGATATTTTAGTTATTTGTATACATGTTATATAGTTCTCTTATTAACCTATAAGATCTATGAGGTTTGTGAATGTGTCCTTGCATATCTTTCAATATCAAGCACAATGCCTTACATATGTTTCATGTATTCAGAATTTGGCACACGACTAAGATTCATATTTCTCCTTTTCTCTATCCTTCCTTACCTCCCTTTCTCCTTTTCTATCTCCTTCTTTCTTTTCTTATTTTTAGCAATTATGATCCAAAATGTATATGATGGAATGTTAGACTGAGGTTTTCCCATGATTCTCTTGCATTTTTTTAACATAGGATTGTTATTAGTACAGTAACTGCCCAAAAGAATTCCTATTTTCATTCCAAAATATACCTTCTATTGTGTATTAATCCATCTGACAATAAAACCTTTTTAAAACTATGATTTCTACACGTGACTCAAAAAAATTAGTGGAAATGCATAATTGCAGATCTGTCTAGAAACATCTGCAATTCCTGTCATAGTATTATAGTTCTTGGGGTCTCATTTTATAGAAATAAATATTTTCCTGGTCATTTTCTGTCACCAGGTTTTAGATCCTGTTAGCAGAAACCAAAATAATCAGTGGTAGTGATGGGATTTGGACTCTGGGGGCCTCCTTGAACTCCCCTTGGGTCTTCCCATTTGATTTGGTCTTTCTTACTCCAATCTAATCTTCCCATTTGTCCCAGCAGTCTTAGGAAGCCCATGGGCTTTTTCGCTATCGCTGTGTCCAGGTCTCTGTTGCACTCCCCATCCTTTGATCCTATCAGCCACTCTCAATAGGATCCTCCCTGGGTTTGATCTATCGAGACCTTCCCTGGGACCCCAGACTACCTGGCAACACCTGCTTCCAAGTCAGGCCCTCCATTGTCTGATATCTCCTGATTGCTTCCAGCTGTTTTCAACCCTGACCAGTCTTTGAGGTCCTCCTTGGACTTCTCCTCAAGACCCTCCCTAAACCCCTCTTCCCATCACCCTAGACTACCAGACCATCCCCCTCCCACCCCGATCCCTCCTATAGTCTTTTCTGTATTTAAGTTCCATCTTGCCTCCATGAAGGTGCTCAGATTCAATCCAGCTCAGACTCTGTGTAGCTGAGATTCTATCTGGCCTGCTTGTGAATACAAGTGTTACAAATGCTTAGGCTCCTTAACAGTCAATCCAGTATGGCAAATCTTTAATAAACTTTGTCTTTCTTTGGCTTTAAGAAGGCTTGAGTCAAATTCATTTGAGCAGGACCTGGAGTGTTGGTATTCTGAGGTCCCCAGCACCCCAGACCTCAACAGTGGTAAAGAATGATAAGTGAACTACCAAGCAAAAGGGAGCACAAGAAGGGAGAACCTTGAAGGGTTAGGGGCTGGTGAAGCTGAAACTCAAAGAACAACCAAATTACTGTCCCAGTACACATTTGACGTAGTATTATGCATTCAGTTTCGGTAAAAAGCACATATTTCTGGAAGAATCACTTTCAGATCTTTGGTAAGATAGAAGTCTGGAGACAGGATACCTTCTTATTTAGTTGTGCCACTTTTAGCTTTGTTTAGAACCTTGTGCTGGGTTGATTCTAAAAATAATGGGACATGACTTATATGTATGTACTCATGAAAATTTCATCAGCCCTCCATCTGACCTGTAGTAACCCTCCTGAACTTCCAGGTATTTTGAACTTCAGATAAATGGGTTTCAAACCTTTTAGCTTCCCATGCTTTCTTGTGACCTTGGTCTAGGGAGAATAGTAATCAGCTTAAAAAAGATTTCTCATTCATTTTATTTATTTTTATTTTCAAATTTTAGTTTTTCAATGAATAAAATCCATTTTCTCTCCTATCATACTTTACCCTTCTTTCTCTCATTGAAAATCCAAACCAAATTAAACCAAAACTCTTGTGATAAGTTTATTCAGTCATTTTTCAGTTATGTCCAACTTTTTGTTACCCCATCAGGGGTTTTCTTGGCAAAGATACTGTTGAGGTTGGGGAGCTGGGGACCCTGAAATATCAACATATCGGGTCCTGCCCGAATTCGGCACAAGCCTTCAAAAGGTCAAAGAAAAACAAAATTTATTTAAGATTCGCCATACTGGGTTGACTGTCAAGAAGCCTAAGCATTTGTAACATGTGTATTCACAAGCAGGCCAGATAGAATCTCAGTTACAGAGTCTGAGCTGGATTGAATTTGAATCTGAGCACCTTCATGGAGTTGAGATGGAACTTAAATACAGAAAAAGACTGAGGGAAGAATTCACTTGTCACCAAGTAGTCTGGTGTCTCAGGGATGGTCTTGATAGATCAAACCCAAGGAGGATCCTCAATCCAGGCCAGAGAACTTGGACTTCAAGAGAATGCTAAGTCATCGGGAATATCAAAAGGGTGCTAGGATCAAAGGGAGAGAATGCTAAATGGTGATAAGATAGGAAGTATCTGAGCTGGGAGAAATGGAAGGGAAATCCAAGGCCCTCCCCCCCCCCCCCCAAGGCCAGACTTTCCAGGGCCCTTAAGACAAATGTGGCAAAAGTCCTCTTGATCCAAGGGGAAAATGTCTTGGCTTGGGTTTGTACCCTTTCGATAGTGGAGTAGTTTGCTATTTCTTTCTGAGGCAAACAGGGCCAAGTGACTTGCACAGGGTCACACTACTAGTAAGTAGCTGAGGCTGAATTTGAACTAAGGAAGATGAGTTCTTGACTTAAGTCCCAGCCCTCTATTCACTGTGTTACCTAGCTGCCGAAAGAAATATGAATAGTCAAATCAAACATACTCCTGAATGGACTACGTGACAAAAAATATGTGCCTTATTGTGTATGCTGAGAAAATCCACTCTTTGTCAGGAGGTGGCTACCATTATCTGTTTGACCAACTGTCTAAAGGTACTTATGGGGAGGGAAGCTAAGCAGGAAAATCATGGATTTAGAACTTTAAGGGTCCTCAAAGGTTCCCTAATCCAAGAAATGAGGAAACCAAGTCCCAGGGTTTGAATTCTGCATCTGACACTAACTCACCTTATGGCCCTGGGGCAGGTCACGTAAACACTTTGTGCTTCAGTGTCTTCATCAGTAAAATGAAGGATTTGGACTGTCTCCACTGATTCCTTTCACCTCTAAAGAAACGAGTCTATTATCCTTTATGTTATAATTATCTGCATATTTATCTTTTCTCTCATTGTCAGTTTCTTTGAGAAGAGTGCCTAACTTTGTATCTCCCTTAGTGCTTAACACAATGATTTGAATGTAACAGATATTTTAAAGTTTGCCAAATTTGTGGTCTGCTGTTTTATACTTTGAATGAGATAATTCAATGGGATTCTCACATTGGTCAAGTCGAATAGATGAATATTCAGTGTTCCCCAGCAAAGTCCTTCACTTCTGCTTCCTGACCAGGTTTGGTCTCCTGTGGTTCTTCTATAGGACAAAGTGTGGTTGGGTTTCGAGGGTGGACTTTGAACAGTCTAATAACCTACCTCAACTGACATCTTTCCAACCACTGATACTGAGGGTGGATACATCCCCAGTGGTTAGCATACCTCCATTCCTTTATCCTACCCACATTCCAGTGATTCTGAACCCTTGGTTGCCAACGTGCAAACTCCGTTCTGCATCTCCAATGGCATACTCACATACCTACCTCAATATTGCTACCCTTCCCCTGAGCTCATCATGTGCCATATGTCCTATTCCAGATCTGACTGCCCATTCTACTCTTTCCTTTGGAATGCTTGTTTCATAGCTAATGAACTTCATTTCATTTTAAATCTTTTTCTTTCTCCTTCCAGATTCTGTCATTATTGTACATTGACTCCCCGCTTTATGATTCAGTTTAACTTTTCATTTTTAGCTATTCTTGTCTCTCTCCTCCCCTCAACCACTATCCATGCTCTGGGTGTGATTGGAGAGTCAGAATACTTCTTGCTCCCCATTGTCACTTCCAGACTATCCCTTTACCACTGTAACTTGGGAGCTTCTCCTTTGAGATTCATACGAGCCAAATCTATCGACAATCCTAGTTCTAATGATTAATATCTGTCCACACTTAGGATAGTCTTCTTCCTTTCTTACTGAGCTCAGTGGATGACTCACCATCTTATCTCTCCAGTTTAGGAACTGCAGCATACATATCTGTGCTTCCTCAATCACTGGAACTTCCCAGTTTCTCAATCCACCCAATTCTCACAACCTACTCCTTCCACACAGCCACTAGAAATGCCATTGTCTACTCCATAATTCAAAAAAAGCCTTCCCTTGGTCCAACCACTCCTGTTTGCTATAATTCTATATCTCTCCTCTCCTCATAGCCAAAATCCTTCAGAAAACCGTCTACATTTGATACCTCTACTTCCTTTCCGTTCTCTCTCTTCTAAAGGCTCTGCAGTCTGGCTTCTGACCTCATCATAATCAATTCAGCTGTAATTGTCCTCTCCAAAGTTACTATGATCTCTTAATTGCCAAATCTGATGGCCATTCCTCATTCTTCCTCCTTCTTGACTTCCATACAGCATTGGGCATTGTAAATCACCTTCTCTCCATGTGTTCTCTCTTTTCTAAGTTTTCATGACACTGCTTTCTCCTGGTTCCTTTCCTATGTCTCTGATGGCTACTATTCAATCTCCCTTATGGAATTTTTAGCTGCAACATCCTGACTAACTGTAGGTTAGCTCTGTCCTTAGCCCTCTTCTCTTTTTGCTTCGTATTATCTCAATTCGTAGTCTCATCAGTTCCCATGGATTCAACGACACTCTGTTGATGCTTCATGTCCTTACTCTCTCTTCTGACCTACAGTCATTTCCTGCCCCTCTATCTGTTTCTTGGATGTCTCAGACTTTATGTCTCACAGACATCTCAAACTTAACATGTACACAACAGAACTCATTATTTTTCCCCCAAACCCTTTTAATCACCACTTCCACATGCAGAATAATGATTTGTATAAAAACCAAAAAACTTCTCATCTATTTTATTTATTTTTGAATTTTAATTTTTCAACTAATAAAAATCTCTTTTAACTTTAAGCTTTTTCATCCTTCTGCAATTGGAAGTCCAAAACCAAATACGCCTATTAATTAATCTATTATTTAACTCCCCTATTACAGTAACCAATGATCTTTTAATTACTAAATCCAATTACTTTTCCTTCAATACTCATTCTCTTTGATCTTAGCCATTGACATGGTCGATCACTTCCTCCTCCTTTATGCACTTTCCTCTCTAGGTTTTTGGAACATCATTCTCTTCTGGTTTTCCCCCTACCTATCAGAATTCTCCTTCTTAGTGTCCTTTGTTAGATCCGCATTCACATGATGCCCCCTAACCACAGATTAATAATTTAACCTAACCCACAAGATTCTGTCCTGGGCCCTTTTCTCTTTATATTATTTCACTTTGTGATCTTATCAGTTTCCATTGTTTTAGTTATCATCTCTCAAATCTATCTTGCCCTAATCTCTCTGCTTATCTCCAATCTCATATCTCTAACTGCCTTTTGTTATTATTGTTCAGTTGTTTCAGTCATATCTAACTAACTCTTCATGATCTTTTGAACCTTTGTCCATGTGGTTTTCTTGGCAAAGGTACTGGAGAGGTTCGCCATTTTCTCTAGTGGCAAGCAGAGGATAAGTGACTTGTCCAAGGTTACATGGCTAGGAAGTTTCTGAGACTGGATTTGAATTCAGGTCATCTTGATTCCAAGTCCAGCACTCTATCCACTGAGTCATCTACCTATATTCTAACTGCCTTTAAGGCATCTCAAATCAGATGTCCAGTAGACATCTTAAACTCAGCGATGAACTCATCTTTACCCTAATTTTCCCCCTGCCACCCTCAGCTTTCCTATTACTATAGGAGGCAATACCATCCGCCAGGTTCCCTAGTGTTGCAATTTAAGTGTGTCATCCTTACTCCGCACTGTCTCTTACCCCAGTAGCCAGTCTGTTGTCATGACCTGTTGATCTCACCTTTGCAACATCTCTTAAATAACTCCCCTTCTCTCCTCTCACACTGTCCCTACTTTTCCTTCCCCACCCCCTTCCCTAGCTTTAAGTTTATCAATTCCTTGTAATAACCTTGTATCCCCCTATCTCCTACCCCTAGCATTTTACATATTGTGCTGCATAGATTTAGGCACTTAATAAAAGGTTGTTGAATTGAATTGAAAGGTAAAAGAAAGAAAATATGGGTCTAGCCTCTCTAGTCTTCAATTCCAAATTGGAATGCTACCTCTGGTCTTCAAACCTCTAGTCTCAAATGGCAGAATTTCATAGATATGAGTCTGTAATATTTTCCTTAACCAAGAATTCTGACTTAGAATGATCTCTCCTGACTATATATATATATATATATATATATATATATATATATATATATATATATATATGTGTGTGTGTGTGTGTGTGTGTGTGTGTGTGTGTAAACAAACCATGATAAGCATGTCGTAGGAACTCACTAAAATATACTTAAATTTCTCTATTTTCTCAACTTTTCATTTCATTCTCTTTTATTATTCTCATTTTATTTTTCCCTTCCATCTTGAAGCCTTTCCCATATGTTCTCCAAAAGATCTTTATGTTTTAAAATATTTTGTAAATGGTGTTTCTTTTTAATCAAATGAAAAAAAAGTTTTATATGTATAATAGGGGACTCACTTGTCCTCCAAGCATGCCCAATCTATTCTGCTTCTGTCAAGCTACAGGAAATTCATGGTACCAAGCACTGAAAGGGCTCTGGTCTGTAATTCAGTATGGTTAGATATTCTGTGACTGTTTGCTGTCCACTTGCTGTATAGTGAAGAAAAACCTTTTCATTAGCTGCTGAGAGCTTACTGGTGGGCATATGAAAGAATCAGAGGAACCTGATGTCTTCATCTTTCTGGCACCTTTTGAGTGTTATAGACAGTGTATATGACCTGTCAAAGATGCAAATAGACAAGATGTTCTTGCCCAGTGAAACTTCACCATGTGGATCCCCAAACACCTCATTGTCAGACTTTGTGCAGGAGATGCAAAAGTAAATGCCTCTTCTGTGATAGCACTTTCAGCTTCAAATACATCATTTAAAAGATTGAGTATATAAAGAGTACAGATGTCATTTTTGCAGACAAATGGGCATCTTTTGCTCCCCACCTTCCCTTCCCTCGATTAAAAGAAGACTCACAATAGCAGGAATATTTGATGGAGTCTTTAAATAAACGTATTGCAAAGCAATCTATTGAAAAATTTGTGTATGCTTCAGGGGCAAGAGAGAAGTAATATCATCATCATCATCATCATCATCCTCATCATCATCATCATCATCATCCTCAGCAGCAGCAGCAGCAAGCACTCCTTGTCTAATTTACCTACCTAGGTTGCCATATGGCCCATGAACATATGCTCTTGTTCTCCTGATCTTAGATGAAATAGCATCGGATGTGGAATGACCTTGTGACCTTTGCATGGTTGGAAGACTCCAGAGGCCCAGTGAGATTATTCCATGGTAGAGACTGACAGAGGTGAGACAGCTGAACCAAAACCACTCTGAGGAGGGACTTGCATGAGCCAGCCCACTAGTGAATCAAGCTGACCTTAGAGATACCTTTTACTTCAGACAAAGGAGTGGAGTGTCTATCAGCAATTCCACATTTAGAAGAGAATTTCTTGGAAAGCATGTTTGTTGTGACCTCTTTAAATTTAATCACATTTTACCCTCTAGTGAGATAGTTGAAGGGAAGGAATGTCATTGTTTGTTTGTTATTATGGTCTTGTTACTCCTTCTCAGTATTTTTTATGTACTCGGTACCCATATGTACTTTTAAGATACTCTTTATGTACAATTTATCCCTTGATAAGCATTAAGTAGACATGAGACATTAAGTGGTTAAAAGATATTAGAGAAATAGATAGTAGTCCAGTGCTGGCATATGAAATTGAGTTGCTCATTACCTGGCAGTGACATCAGGGAGAATCTACTAGATGGGGGCTTAAGACCCTAGATAAATCAACCCTACAACTCACCAGGGGTATATTTTAAGAAACTTGAGGATTCTGTAGGGAAATGAAGCTATAGCCCAACCTACTAGAACAATATGGGAACTGAAAAGAGTGCGTCCAGAGCTCATGTGCTCTAAACGTGCAAATGAGTGACTACATGTTGATTATTTTGAATAAATTGTTATATAAGTACTATTTATATTGTTGATGCCAAAGAGCATTATTATACTGTGATTTATTGACACCATATATGTCCCATGCTCACATAAACAAGATTTATCAGTCTTAGTCTTAGAGATTCACCCTTTAGTTCATCTTCATTTTACTGGTGAGGAAATCATGGCTTATAGAGAGAAATTAAGTGATTTGCCTAAAGTCGCATACATGGTAAGTGGAAAAACTAGGATCTGAAACCAATCTGTCCACTCCAGTGGCACCACTCTTTCCGCAATATTGTCTCTTCAGACACAAGTATAGATGATGTGACACCATAGATGTCCTCCCTGCCCTGCTCCCCACCCAAGGCCTATGAGATATCTTTTTTTTTTATTAGGAAACTCTAAGATTTGGCTCACTGTCACAGCATAACTGAGTTTATTTTTGGTTACCACTATCTCTCTCCTAAATGTTTTTTTTTTTCTATCACTCCCTTTAGTTCAAAGGAGAGAACCAGATTCTCAAAGATCATCATATCCATATCAAAAATTCCTGTTATGTGGCCTTCCAGACTTTATTGAAGATCATCAGAAAGTGTGTCTTGGTTATTCCATTTTAAGTTAACAAAAAGATACAGACTTTTTCCTTATCCCCTTTCAATGCTTCTGTAAGGCAATGCTACATACTTTATTTTTCTCTTAAGGATTCATTACTATTCATTGTAGAGCTATGTATACACAGCAGTTGCAATAAGAAATTTAATAGGACTGTACAAATAACAGAGGTCTTATGATTTAATTTTGGTCTTAAATACCAACAACAAAGAATCAATGATAAAAAACAATTATTAAGTGCTTACTTAATACATCCTTTAAAAGATTGACTATATAAAGAGTACAGATGTCATTTCTACAGAAAAATGAGTGTCTTTTGCTCCCCACTTTCCCTTCCCTCGATTAAAAGACTAGTTACAAGCAAGAATATTTGATGGAGTCAAAGCACTGGGGATGCAATTAGAAAACTCAAGAGTCCCTGCACTTGGGGAGGTCACACTTTAAATATGAGATATCATACATAGGGAAGGTTTCAACTGCAAGTCAGACAGAAAGATCCCAAGGTCCTTAGCATGCAGCAGCAAAGCTGCTGGTCATACATTTTCTATACTATTATTTCTTCTTACAAAATCATATTATTTTCTGGTATTGAATAATTTGAAAATTTCTGGGACTTTGTTCACAAGAATTTTCTTTTCTGGGTCTTCAGGAGAAATGATTGAAACACCAGAACAAGTAGATGGCAGGCTGCATTTCCTCAGCGTTTTGTTTTTTTTTATTACAATTTACTGAAATGAGCTAAATTTTATGCTTTCTTATTTTTCTCTTCCTTCCAGACTCTCTTCTGCCAGACCTTCTCCTAAGGAACTATTTTGATTAATGCTTAACTCAAGCTAGTCCAGTTACAGCAAGATTGGAGTTAGAATACAATGATGTACTTATGAACCATAAAATATAATAAAACAATATTGCTGATAAAAAAGTAGAACCAGCATGCAACTTCTAAGGTTAAAAACAAAATAATTCATTTAAGTAGGACACTACCCTTCATTTCTGCATTCACCACAAGAACTGGTCAAGCTAAATCCTAACGTGTTCCTTCAGGGAAATGGGACAATGTCCTGTAATCTCTACTTTTTATGCCTGATAATCATTTAATATAAATTTTGGATTTTAATAAGGGCCAGAGCTTGAATTAAGAAGAGTCTGGACCTAATAGTCTCGTTGTCTTCTGAAGTAAACTCAGATAATGCCTTTTGCTATGTCAATAAAGCAGATGGGGCTGACTTAGCATTCCTTACGAGGTCCTTCCTATGGCGTGTTAATGATAAGGAAAACACAGATATCCTGGGTCTTAATTTCAATGGAAACTTTGTCAAAAATGCCCTTTCCTGTGTCAGCAATTTCAAAGACCTGTTTATGACAGGATACCTGCCACTAGAGTGGTGGGATTTTCTTCTTATCGTATGTCACAGAGACATATGTTGCAGAGAGGAATGTTATACCTCCTGGAATCATAAACTCCAACTGACACTACTTTGTTAACTGTCTTGTCTCACTAAATTTACAACTTGTTCAACTAAGAAAGTTCCTTTCTCACAGTAAAATGTATTTGAGCCTGTCCATTCCTATACTGAGCAATCGGGACTTTCCTGGCTCTGTGGATCCACAAAACCATTACTTTAAAGGGAATAAGAATGAAAAGGTACACATTTAGCCTGTTGCCTTTCTTTAACGAAACTTTCAGGTCAACATGCCTTAAGGAGAAAGGAAACCAAAATGGTGTCGATAATGAGAATGTCCTCTCTGAGTCCTTAAAAGGAAAACAGTTCTGTCTACATAAAAACAAGTTTCACTAATGCGTACTACATTCCACCACTTACTGGCAAAGTCTCCATATTTTTCTAAGGGAATTTTGCATCCATATAACAATATTAAAATAATCCTAGAATAAGCATCACTAAAGGAGGAGCCTCATACAAATAAAAAATATAAATATAAAAACTTCTTAAAGATAAAAACTTCTTAACAGTACAATTTATACACTGTAGAAGGGGTAATGTCAAGTTTAATTCAGGATAGATATGCTGATGTCAAACAGCCATGATTTCCAAGAATGGCTCCAGGAATAACAATGCCTTCATTGTCATCACCACTTCCCATCACAGGTGTGGGTCCTCCATATTAAGATGACTAAGCAACCATAGATCTCTTATCTGCAATCTATCCTAGAGCCTGAATTGATGCCAGAACTCACATATGTCATCACTCTCTTAGTATTCCCTCTTGTATCAGTCAGAACCTCTCCTGCCCACCATGGAGAGCTCCGTCAGAATGCTTGTGCCAATTTTGGGCCTTTAGAGGCCCCTAATGAGGGGCTAAGGATAGGTAATTATTTCAGGGGATAGAGCACTGAGCTGGGAACCAGGAAGATTCATTTTCTTGAGTTCAAATTTGGCCTCAGACACTTACTGTGTGACTCTGGGCAAGTCATTTAACCCAGTTTGCCTCAGTTTCCTCTAGGAAATGGCAAACCATTCCCAAGAAAACTTCAAAAGGGGTCATGGAGGGTCAGATGTGATTAAAATGATTAAACAACAAAATTTATGGGGGTTTGGATTAAGACTGTCCTGCATCTTTATCCTGGGACCTAGTTATTATTAAAAAAGCTAAGCAATCCTCCAAGTGTATTCTTGTTGGCCATGATTATAAAAAGAAAATCTTACCTATACCACATCATTCAAAAATAAAGTACTTCCCAATGATTTCACCCATTGGTCCCCTAAAAATATCTAGGAATAAGCTTATCTGAACTATCCTGGGCTGACAGGAATGGGAAGGAATGAAATCTGCCAAAGGGAACTGAATCACTTCCCCAGTTTTTATAGAACCATCTTAAGGGGCAGAAACCACAAAGCCCAAGAGACTCTATGCAAAGAGCAATGTAATAAGGCACAGAAGAAGGCTCATCAGATTTACAGATAACGTAAGAATGGGAGAGTCAGCTAACATATTGGATAATGGAATTGGAATCCAAAAGAATCATCACAGTCTAGAGGATTGGGTTGAATTAAATCAGATGAAATCCAGTAGATATACATGTAAAGTCTTGCACTTAGGAACAAAAAAATCAGTGTTTCAAGTACTAGATGGGGGAGATATGGATAGACCAGTAGTGTAAAAAATATCTGGGGGTTTTGGTGAACTGCAAGGTGAATATGATTTGGGGGTGTGATGTGGTAACCAAAATAATTTAACATGATACAGAAAGTATCATTTCCAGAGAAAGAGAGATGATAATCCCACTGTATTCTGCCCTTTCCTTAGACCTCAACTGGAGTGTTATATTTCATTCTGAGCACCACAGTTTAAGAAAGAAATTGGTAAGTTGTAATGTGGACATCCAGGGGAAGGCAGCCCAGATGGTAAAGGACTTTTAGTTTATGTGAATATTGATTGAAGGAATTGGGCATGGTTAGCCGGGATAAAAAATTACTCAGTGGGGGAGGTGGTAATGCTTATGTATAAGTATTATAAGGTTATTATGTGGAAGAGGGAGTAATTTTTTTCATTTGGCCTTAGAGAGTGGAATCAGGAACAATGGATGGAAGTGGTGGCGAAACAGCTTCTTATGTCAGAAAAATCTTCCTAGGATGGAGCCAAGATGGCCAAGTGAGAGCTACTATTGACCTAAGCTCTTAGACAAACTCCTTCAGATACCTCTAAAAAGATAATCTGATCAGATTTTGGAGGACAGACTCCAATAGGAGACAGACTGTGGCAGATTCACAACCAGGACAGACTGGAAGTTCGATGAGAAGGATCCATTGCGCGGGACTGGAGGAGCATACAGAGCACAGGCTGTACCAGCACCTTCCCGCCAGGGCAGAGCTAAGCAGAAAGCCCCAGGTACTCTGAGGCAGTGAATGTACTGTGGAATCTTGGGCATATCAGGACAGGTCCAGCAGAGCCAAGAGAGTGAGAGTCACAGAACCCTGGGTATCTGCAGCAGCTGCTCCTGAGACTATCAGCTCGCAGATTAAATGTCTGTAAGTCACCTACTTGAACTTCCTGGAGCCAAGATGGCAGAGTGATCAATAAAGGCTCTCCCCCTCCCCTTGTGGACCTTGAAAGAACCATAAAATATTTCCACAGAAAAATCCTGGAACAGTGGAATCAGCAGAAGGGGCAAATAGTCTCTTAGCACACGAGGCTAGGAGAATCGCTAAGGAAGGTCTCTCTTGCTGTGGTTGAAAGGGATGAGTGCAGGTTTGGAGCTGTCCCAGACAACCCCACCTCAGAAAACTGGGAGGAGATTGAGAGCTCCAAGGCGTAGAGTCTGCAACGGCCAACACCAGGACCCCAGGCATGCCCCAGAATTCCTGGGGATTTGGGAAGACATTAGGGCAGATGGAATCACCAACCACTGAGCTTGCCTATCCTCTAGCAAGAGATCTCCTGTGACCAGACCCACACCCCCACCCCATACTTAACAAGCTAGCTCCAGGGTAATTTTAGGGAAACATAAAAAGACTCCACCTGGTCTTTGCCTTCTCATACCAGGCAGTTCAGCACCAGGTAAGCTGCAGCATTTTAGCTTCTAGCTGAAAGAACTAGAGGCCACAACATACAAAGCCTCAAGCTCAAGGCAAAAGAACAATGGGACAGAGCCCCTTGTGCCCTAGAAGCAGAGATCTACTTTAAAAACCAGGAGAAGGGTGATTATCATCATCATGAGTAAGAAGCAAAGCAGAAAAGAAAAGACCATAGAATCTTTTCATGGGGACGAGGACCAAAACATGAATACCAAAGAGGTCAGCATTGAGACTGTACTCCCACCTGAAACTTCAGGAGGGCTAATGAACTAGTTTCAAAGAGCACTCTTGAAAGAGCTGAAGAATGATTTTAAAAGCCAGATTAGAGAAATAGAAGAAAAACTGGCCAATGATTTTAAAAGTAGGAAAAAAGAATTCATTTAAGACAACAGCTCCTTAAAAAGGAAAATTGGACAAATGGAAAAGGAAGTACAAAAACAAACTGGAGAAAATAACTTTTTAAAAGGAATAATTGGACAGGTGGAAAAAGAGATGCAAAAGTTAACTGAAGAAAGCAATCTATTAAAAATTAAAATTAGGCAAATAGATGCTAATAACTCTATGAGATATTAAGGATAAGACAAAAAGAATCTAAAGAATGAAAAAGTAGAAGAAAATGTATAATGTCTCATTGGAAAAATAATTGACCTGGAAAATAGATCCAGGAGAGAAAAATCTAAAAATTGTTGGTCTACCAGAAAGACATAATGAAAAAAAAGAGCCTGGACAATATCTTCCAAGAAATCGTCAAGGAAAACTGCCCAGAGGGCAAAATGGTCATCAAAAGAATCCACTATTCACCTCCTAAAAGGATCCCAAACTAAAAACACCAAGAAATATTGTTGCCAAATTCCAGGACTATCAAGTGAAGGAGAAAATACTGCAGGCAACCAGAAAAAAACAATTTAAATATTGAAGAGCTACAGTTAGGATCATATGGGACCTTGCAGCTTTTACATTAAAAGATCAAAGGGATTGGAATATGATATTCTGTAAAGCAAAGGAGCTGAGACTACAACCAAGGATCAATTACCCAGCAAAGTTGAGCATAATATTTCAGGCAAGGAGATGGATATTCAGTGAAATAAGGGATTTCCAGACCTTCCTTATGAAAAGACCAGAACTCAAGAGAAAATTCGATCTTCAAACACAGGCCTCAAGAATGGCATAAAAAGGTAAATGGGAAAAAAAAAAAACTTGTTACTCAATATGGGCAAACTGTTCACATCCCTATAAGAGAAGATGATACTTGTTCATCTTGAGAATTGTATATTTATTATGAAATATAAAAGGGATATACATACATAGAGGGAGTGGGTATAAAGTAAATGATGTGATGAAAAATCTTCCTAAACTCAGAGGTGCATAAAAGTAGAACGATTTGCTTTGAGAGGTGGTAGTTTCCTCTTCCTTGGAGGTCTTCAAGCAGGGGCTGGATGACTTTTTGGGGGTTATTGTTAAAGTGGGAATTCCTCAAATGTATGATCTACTGAGGATTCTTATAATTCTCCATTCTGTGGCTCTGTGTGATTCATTGATTCATTCTATTCCAGCAGTTGTTAAATTGGAAGTGTTATGCAGCAGGCACAAAAGTCAATGAAATCTTTGAGAGGCATAGCTTCCAGAAGAAGAGATGATAATCCCACTGTATTCTTTGTCCTCCTTAGACCCCACTTGGAGTACTATGTTCAATTGTGGGCACCGTGGTAAACTGGAAAATGTCCAGAAGAGGCAACCAGGATGACGAAGGGACTATAGTCCATGACAATTTAGGATCAGTTGAGGAACTGGACATGATCTTTGTGCTCAAGAATTTGAAAGGCTGCCGAACGGAGAGGGCATTAAATTGGTTCTATTTGGACCCAGGAGCAGAACTAAAGAACAGTGAATGAAAAGTAGAAAGAGACAGCTTCTAATTTCATATAAATAAAATACAATAAGAATAAACAAAACAAACAAAAAACCTTGTTAGCAATTGGAACTGTCCAAATACAAAATTAGCTGTGCAAGAGTTGGTGAGTATCCTTTCCTTAATAGGCCTTCAGACAGAGTCTGGATGGCTACTTGTTTAGTGTGGATTTTTTTGGAGTATGGATGGGTCTAGATGGCTGCTGAGGTCCCTTATAATGCTCAAGATCTGTAATTCTCTAACGCTTGCCCACTGTGACAAACATTCTGGTCTAGGTTTAACTGGCCAACCCAGTGATTTGTGGACCATCAGATGTAACAAAAATGACTTTACTAGCAACTTAGAATAAATATGATCCAATTCCTGAGGTTAAAAAAGAAATAATAATTCAGCTCCCTTCTAGTCACATTAGGTCAGAAAACCTCCAAAACTAACTGCATAGTCTGGGGGGTTTCTATATCTTGGAGCCAAGCTAATGATGGTCCCCAACAACCTCTCTATACATATCCCCTTTAGACTGTAAGGCCTTTGTGATTAGGGCCCTTTTGGCCATTATTTGTATTCACACTGTCTGACCCAGATCAGGTACCTAATAAATTCTTGTTGACATCGGGAAACCAGTCTAACACAAGTAAAACAGGTTCTAGTATAGCACCAGTTGACTCTCTTCTGGTTGACTTAGGTTTTAGATTCATTGTAATTTGTTAGTTGGTGGAATTATTTAAGCAAAGAAAAAAAAATAATGTTAATTGAACTTTATTGGAATCCCAGTTCCCTATGATTGACTTTGGATGTGGAAAGTTATGGTAACCCTCTCTTACAATACCCTGAGATGACAGACATATCTTAGGACTGCTGACTCACAGGAATCTCTCCCCATATGCATTCTGTGCTCTCACCACTATTTCTGCTTTCGTGGTGTGCATGCATTTACATGTTTGCATTCCACATCTTGCATTTCATTAGGATTTAGGCATATAATAACAAAAAGCATTTTCTTTGAAAGTATGTATTACAAGATCATTGTACAACAGTTCCCACATCACTCATTAGATCAGTGTTCCTAATCTTCCATATTTTCTGCAAGCTGTTCTATCATAATGCATTTGCATTACATGGTCGCATTCATAATCTTTGGTTGCTGTAATGCCATACATGGGATAAGTCACATTTCTAGCACTTTCCCCCCATGATGTCCTATCCTTGGATGTAAACATAAGATGATACAACCTCAAAGGTACTCCATTCCTTACCAGCTCTCTGTGATACCCTTTTTTTCCCTTCTGTTAGAAAAAGGCAGTAAAAACAATGTCAAAATGTCTTCATGAATGTCCTTCCAATTACCATCTCTCTCCTAGTGTTTTGGGAAATGACCTTCTCTAAAAAAACTCTTCATTAGAATAAGGTAAAGGAATTCTCTAGGTGTTGCCAATTGAAAACCACTCCTGACAGGTCATTTCATTCTTGTGGTCATAGATTCGGGCAGAAATATGTCACACCTCCATGTTCCTGGTGGTGACAGGAATTTTTCCCGATATTTTAAGAGAGACAGAGAGAGAGAGAGAGAGAGAGAGAGAGAGAGAGAGAGAGAGAGAGAGAGAGAGAGAAAGACACACACACAAAGACAGAGACATAGAAAAAAAGAGACAGAGACACAGAGACAAAGAAACATACAGAGACAGACAGAGAGACAGAGAGAGAAAGTACAGAGACAGAGAGCAGTCCTTGTCATGGTGTGAAACTCCTTATCTGCCTTCCATACAGATACTGAAAGTCTCTCTCTCTCTCTCTCTCTCTCTCTCTCTCTCTCTCTCTCTCTCTCTCTCTCTTTCTCTCTCTCTCTCGATGGAGGAACCTGAGGGACCTCCATTCTGAGAAATTATACAAATGTTGCATTATATAAATGTAAAACATTACTGTAACAATAGGCCTAATTACTATTTAATGAAAGTTTATTCAGTAATGAATGTACCAACTGGGCTATGGTACAGGACCCTTCATGTATGCCTTAGATACATACTCAAAGAGATCTGTGATCTGAATTACAAAATTCCCTCCAGTATTGGGGATTGCAACACAGCTGTATGTTTACAATGGAGAGGGATATCTAGATGCTAAAGATATTCTTCAATTTTTCCTGATATTCTAAGGGTATCACTGGAGCACCCTGACAGTTCACCTTTCATCCCTTGCCCTCTTCATGGGAACTGACCAATACTCTTCCTAGATCACACATCCCTGAAGACATCTTTTACCTCTGTTCTTGAAAGTGTTTCTTTGGTGACATGTGGTAGCTTGTTCTCACTCACCATGTGCCTCTCCATTGCCCTCTATGTGACATGAATTAGCAGTTCTTTGGAGATGCACATATGCTATAGGAACCCAATTCACAATAGTATATTAATGTTAGGCTGAAGAGAAACTAGATTTTTTTTTTTTTTGGAATAGCTGCTCTAGGAACAACCTAGAAATTTCTGTTCTGCTCAGAGACAGAAATTGTAAAGATATATTCTACCTCATTGGGAAAGTAAATCAAAACAAAGTAAAATAAATCTTCCTAACAGTTGGAGTTGTCTGAAAATGAAATGGGTATGAGATCCCCATCCTTTCAAATCCAAACTTATGAGTGTCCAGTAATTGCTCAGATGATTCATATTCAAACAGGGTTTGCATTAGATGGTCTCTGAGTTCCACAACATGTGCTTAAGGTCTATCTTCCCTCCTTGCCTGTATGTATGTGTAGTACTGTATATATGTCTGCATGTATGTATCTTTCCTGTTTATGTGTCTACCTAATATATATTTCCACCTCCCCTGCCTGTTCTATGGGTTTTCACAACAAAAAACCAAATCTCCTTGAGGTCAGCATGTGAGAGGATATAGACAAGGATGCGAAGGCATGATTGGGTTGGGAATTGCATTGTTGAAAAAGATTCTTGAATCAATGAGATCACAAATTCTTTTAAATATTTTTGATATTTATACTTATTGTATATTTAGTCACAAAGGGAATTATTTTTATTCATAAAGCAAACTGAAGAAAATAAAACAACTAAATTTAATTAAAAAAATGAAGTTACACTTTTAATCAAACTCTTTTTCCATAAAATTCAGAGCAACGTCTTTTAAAACTTAACTTCTTGGCTAAAAAAAGAGCATCTTTTAGACTAAACAGTGTTCCCCTGGCCCTGAACTTCGATATAAAAGCCTGGAAGTAGAGTTTAAGTATTGGTTTCCAGAGAAGTATCCTTTAAAAATTATAAATTTTAACTTTTTTGCCTCCTTTGTCTGTATCATCTAGTGTCTCAGGGCCATACACTATGATCTTGAGTCATGGAAAAATAAAGTGGCCAGAAGAGTCAAAGAGAATTTTAAAAAGTGAAGTTGATTTTTTTGGATGCAAATGGCTTGAGTCCTAGGGTAGGAGAGGGATGGGTGAGGACAAAGCACTGGAGAAACCCACAGGAAATACATGAACAGTGGAGGATGGGGGAAAGTGTGGTTTCTGTTATGCCACAAAGAATGCCTAGGTTCTCCCTTCCCCTGCTTTCATCTTGCCTTTGCCTAGATTCAGTAGATGGAAGGGGAACTGGTTACTGTGAAGGAAAACTGGGAACCCGGGAGCAGGAAGGAGAAGGGTTTGACCCCCACAGGAATTGGGCTCTGCCAAACACAAGATGCCTCTGGAGAAGGTACTGTAACATCCACCTCAATGAGAGCCTGGAAAAGAGCCGTAGAGTTCCCCAGTTCACCAAACCACTAAATACACCTTCCTCTTCCTTCTGCGCCAGAACCTTAGGGAAACAGTAGGGGATTAACAAGTGGGAAGTAAATGATAGAAACTAGACGAGCAGCTCTGGCTGTGACCACTATTCCTAGAGACAACTAGTCAGACCACCCTGTTGTTGGTGACTTCGAATCCCAAGCAGCCCCATTGGAGCAAGGTAGCTGCTGAGCATATCCAGCACAACCCATTTGTAAGCTTATGAATATTATTTATGACTTATAGCCTTAAGGTTTGCAAAACAATTTTTATACATTACTTCATTTGCCTCACAATGATCTTGTATTATTTAGAGTGAGATGTTTTTAACTACATCTTATTATCTCCCTTTCTACAGATGAGGAAACTGAGACTCAAAGAAATAAGTGATGGCCCCAGGTTCACGTAACTAGTAAGAGTATGAGGTGGGAACCTAGGACCAAGAACAAGACCCAAAAGCAAAAATCATAGAGTTATAGATTATAGAGTTAGAAGCATCCAAAAATCATCTTGTCCTGTTTGTCCCAAACCTCTCTCTTCTTTTCAAGTAGAAGCTTGTCTCTACTTTGTGGATGAGGTAATGGTGTATTCCAAATAGTTTAAGTGACTTGCCCAAGGTTCCATAGTCAGTTAGGGGCAGAATTTTGTCTTGCAAGTAAGTCCCTTGTAGCCTCCCAGTAAAACCTAGTGTAGTACTGTGTAGGTAACCCATAAATACCTAAGTTGAATTGCATTAAAAATATTAAAACCCTTCTAGCATCATGCTTTTTACTTCATGGGTAAAAACTGATTGTAGGTGGAATACCCAGATTTTCAAAATTTGAATTCTAGTTCCTATCTATCCTATTTCCTTTGGGAAAATAACTTACCTTGAAGGGATTGCCTTTGTCCATTCATTCAACAGGTACTTCTTGGGGAAGGTGGGTAAGGGTTAGGAAAAGGAAAAGAGGCAAAATACCATCTCACTTCATTTCCAAAGGACCTAAATCCATCCTTTACTAAACCTTCTTCAAAGACCTAAGTCTATGAAGAATGCATGTCACTTTATTATTCGTTCAACTCAACTGAAATATAAACTACTCTATCTCTTCTATCTTCTTCACTTCCACTGCTCCTTATACAAGGCTATCGTTTTTATACTAGAGAAATTGAGAATGATGCTTAGATACACACCCTCTTCTCCCTATCCCTAACTCCCCCCAAAATAAAAGACTACCCAAAATGGCTAACATGTGCCTTCCATTTAGAGGGGACAACTAAGTACTGATGCCTGTATCAATGAGTGACAATGATCTTCTTCAGATGATCCATCATCAAAGTATGGGTAATGAGAAATACAGAAAATAGCATACTTTTATGAGTCTGTCATTTCGGGCTACTCAACTCTGAACTGGAATGCCACAAAAACAACCTCTCTGTAAGCCCAGAGGGGAAAAAAAAGAAAGTAAGTAAAGGGGAAATTCAGATTAGTCACAAAGAAGTTCCCCGCCTGCCTGCAAGAGCTGTAGCATATAAAACTGAGCGGCTGCCCCTTTAACCACTCATTTTCTTGAACTTTGATTCTGAGACTATCTACTGGCTAGTTTACTTGATCTTTTCTTCTTTCCCTTGGAAGAGGTCATCGTCCATTGATTCAGGCTTCCCCTTTATCCTATAATCTTCCCTTGGCTGGATTTAGAAGATGGAAGGGGACCAACCACTGCAGGAGAGACCTGGGAACCTGCCAAGGCAGAGGACCATTGTAAATAAGCTGCTGCTGGTGTCTTCTGTGATTCAGTGTGTAGGACTGGTTGTATGTTTGATCTACATTTTGGGGGCTTCTCAGGTAAGACCTCTTCTCAACTTTTTCTTCTTCTTTTTATCCTGCAAGACTCAGCTGACAAAATGTCTGAGAACAATCCAGTGGCCAAGGTTGAATGCTTTTTCTTCCTAAAATCTTAATCTCAGCCTATTTACTTTTTTCTTCTTCCTTCCTTTGGTGGTTATGACAGGGAGTGGCTCGGAAGCCATGGAGTGCCCAGGACGCGTCTAGTCTATGGGTTTGTTTAGATTTCTTTGTGCCTGGGTTGCTTTTTTTTTTCCTGCTATACCTTCAGTTGTGGTGATGTGAAGCACTCTGTATATTTGGGTTTTTACTCTTTTGTTTACTAACATGTCTGATAAGAGCGCATTTACAGCAAGAACAACAAAAACCTTAGAAGACATACGGTCACTGATGTAATTCCCTTTCCCCATAGAAAGGGCAAGACATAAATGAATATAAAGGTCTCGATCTGAAATCCTTTTGGTTTGCTATAATTGTGTAATTAGTAGGATTTGGGGGTATGTGCATCTGCATATTCATCCTAAAACTTTTAAACAAATGATCCCAGTGAAAGTCCACCTTTAGAAGCAATAAATCGAAAACTTCAATTAAATTGCTCTTCTGTATTGACCGCCCAGTAATGGGATGCAGAAGGAATGGGCAGCAGGTACACGTCTTCTTCTTCTTCTTCTTCTTCTTCTTCTTCTTCTTCTTCTTCTTCTTCTTCTCCTTCTCCTTCTCCTTCTCCTTCTCCTTCTCCTTCTCCTTCTCCTTCTCCTTCTCCTTCTCCTTCTCCTTCTCCTCCTCCTCCTCCTCCTCCTCCTCCTCCTCCTCCTCCTTCTCCTCCTCCTCCTTCTTCTCCTCCTCCTCCTCCTTCTTCTTCTCCTCCTCCTCCTCCTCCTCCTCATTCTTCTTCTTCTCCTTCTTCTTCTTCTTCTCCTCCTCCTTCTCCTTTTTTCTTCTTTCCTCTTCTTCTTTCTCTTCTCCCTTCTCTTTTCTTCTTATTCTTTCTCATCCTCTTCTTTTCTTCTTTTTCCTCCTCTTCTTCCTCTTCTTTCCCCTTTCTTCTCTCCTTTTCCTTCTCTTCCTCTTCTTTCTCCTTCTCCTCAAAATCCTCCTCTTCCCCTTCCTTATTCTCTGATAAAAAATTTATATTATTCCATCTCTTATGTTTGCTTGCTCTTTCCTAAGCTTCCAGTGTCTTCTCCTCTGTTTCCTAGCTTCCATCATGCCCCTTTTCTCTCTTCCTAAGTAACATGACCCTTAGAACCAGGAAACTCCTATGGGCTCAGCCAAGTAAAATATATCAATTCAGACCTACAGTTAATTTTGGGGGGCTTCTGCTTTCCCTAGATGACTTTTTGTCTGGATTTTTGGGTAGTACCAAGTTTCTTCTTGGCGCAAGGCCAAAAAAATGGAGGCAACACCATTCCTGAGGCATAACTCAGAAAACCTAGCCAACCAAGTGGTGACAGAATGAAATAAAGGGGGCAGTAGCTATGGGTACAGCTCCAGAGTCAAGCCTGGGCTTGACTCTACCCACAGGAAATGGAGGTAGGAGAGCAGTGGGGACTAAGGGGAAAGTGTGGTTTCTTCTGGACCACAAAAAGATGTTTGGGTTCTGCAATTATAGGAAGAGAGCTAGAGAGTCCAGAAGTTTTACATTTCCAGATCTTTAAATCAATCAACTTCTTCTCCCCAGCCATTGTGCATAGATTCATTTAGGTAAACTTGAAAGTAGGGAAGAGTGGGAGAGCAGGGGAAAGGAAGTGAGTAGGAAGGAGATCTATGGGAGGAGAGTCAATGGCATATACCACAATTCAGCTTTTTGGAGAAGAAAGTAAACATGACACCCAAAAATAGCACAGCACATTATTTTTACCCTACTCTGTCAGTTGGCAACATTTCATCAAATAACCGCAAGGACACATGCTTCCTTACTCTACTGGGGTGATGTAAGACAGTCAACAGATAGTTGATTCAATGTCTTTTTGTCCTGTTGCATCAAGTTTGTATCCTAGAGTGGAGGTGGAAAGCAGTAGTTGTAGTATAGATGGTGGCCTAAGCAATGGGCTACAACCAAAGACATCAGTGGCTAGGCAGATGCTAAAGTCAACGACGGAAACAATGGTTATTAAGAACAAATTGATCAAGAAACTAGTATTTAATATGTTTCTATTATGCATGTGCCAGATGCCTGTGCTAAATGTTGGGGATACAAACACAAAAGTGCAACAATTCTTGCCTTCAGGGAGGATTGGTATCTAAATTCCTAGATCCTTGTGAGAAGAATGATAATGGCAGTAATAACAGTTATTATTTCTATAGCACCTACTAGGTACCAAGTTCTAGGCTGAGCCCTTTACAAATATTACCTCATTTGATTTTTACAACCACCCTGGGAAATAAGTGTCATCATCATCTCCATTCTACAGTTGACAGGAACAAGCTAGATTAAACAAGTAGGGGTAAAGTGACTTGCCCAGGGTCACATAGGTAGTATATATCTGAGGATGGATTTGAACTGAGGTCTTCTTGACTCTAGGTTCAGTGCTCTACCCCACTGTACCACCTACCTGCCCCAAAAGGAAACCAATAGAGGCAAGTATGATACACTTGTAATTAGGAAATCTGGTTTAAATCCTATATCTTTTACCTTGTAGCTATGTGACATTTGTCTAACAAACATTTACTGAGTGCCTGTTATGGACAAGGAGCCTTGTTAGGCTGTGGGCAAGCAACAATGTTCTGTAGGTTTCAATTTTCTCATCTGTTCCATGGGCATAAGAGTACTTATGTTATTTACTCCAAAGGGTTATTATGATAAAAATGTTTTTTAAGCTACATGGTGCCATAGAGATGTGGTCTATGATACAGAAAGGAGAGGGAATGGAACCCAGAGAGACAGAGTTTGCTCCAGGGCCAATCTAGCTTCTTAAGAAGAGAATGTTGGCTCTGGGATCACACTGTGGCATTCAGGGGCATTGCTACTTTGGGGATCCTCCTTGGGTTCTCTTGCTGAAGATTCCCTTTCTCTAGTTCTGTTAGTACAAGCCTTAGAGATATGATTGTATCTCTTCAGGTAAAAAGTAGGGAAGGAATTAACACCTGGACATTATTTCAGGTAGGAATACTAAAGATGACAACCATATATCCAGGATACCATTAACATTTGCCCAGTTTTGTAAACATTGGTGATATACTGAGGTTTTAACCTACATTGTTCAATGGGGAGGCTACTGGAGAATTGTGATTCTAGTTTACTTTTATAGATAAATATTATGGTTTACCAAGTGCTTTCCACATATGGCATTGCTTGATCCTCACAGCAACCCAGTGAGGTGGGTGGTATTACAGATGAGGAAACTGAGTCCCAGTGAGTCAAGTGACTCATTCAGGTTCATATAGCCAGTAAGTGTTTGAAGCATCCCTCCCTTCCTCTTTCCTCCTCTGTCTCTCCTTCCTTCCTTCCTTCCTTCCTTCCTTCCTTCCTTCCTTCCTTCCTTCCTTCCCTCCCTCCCTCCCTCCCTCTTTCCTTCCTTCCTTCCTTCCTTCCTTCCTTCCTTCCTTCCTTCCTTCCTTCCTTCCTTCCTTCCTTCCTTCCTTCCTTCCTTCCTTCCTTCCTTCCTTCCTTCCTTCCTTCCTTCTTGTAAAGAATATAGCAGAATGTGGCAACTTTGTAAAAAAAAATGCAAAAGGAGTAATTTCAAATGGAAATAATTTCTATGTCAGAATTCTAGCCCTGCCTTTTTCTGTGTGTCCCTAGGCAAGTCACTGACTGTATCACAGACCAAAGACTTTCCAGATAGCAAATTCAGACTATGAGTTAGCCAAGTGTGGCACCAGAGGGCACCACTGTTATAAAAGTTTTCTTACCTTCTTTTAGTTGGTATTTTAATGCCACTTGCTATATTAAGCTCTATCTCATGGTAACCCTCAATTAGGAAACTTCTTTTTGACATTAAAGAGCTTAGGAAAATTACTTTCTCAGAATTTAAGAGGGATGTCAATTAGTGTCCCTTGGCAAGTGGTTTATTTTTCTTTGTAATTCAATATGTTGGTGCCTGGAAAGAGCTTCTTTCCAGGAATATGGGCAGGATCCAAATAGAATTGATTTTCTGTTGGTTGTGAGAATGCTACTCAAAATCTCCATCTCCTAACAATTATTTCATTCTCATCTCCATCTCCCTTCACATCCTCCCAGCTTGAGGGAGTGCCTGCCTCCTGGTCCATTCTCAGTAGGCTCTGCTGAATAGATAGAGGAAAAAGACTTGTGATGGAGTCAAGTCCATGCCTCTTTGTGCTCTGGCTTCAGCTCTCCACATACATTTAACAGCATCCATTTTGATGGCAATTTAAGGTTTATGAAGAAATCTCCTTATAACAATCCTGAGATATAAGTAGTGCAGGTTTTTCTTTCTTTCTTTTTTACATTTTTACAGAAACTGAGGCTGAGTGGTGAAATGATTTGTCTTAGCTAATGCTTGCTGGAGGTATGTTTGTAGTCTGCCTCACTGGACTGTGGATCCATAGCTCTTTTTTAAGACCCCATACTACTTCTTAATAAGAAATAAAAAAAAAAAACCCTTTGACAAGGGTTGATCTGTCTTGTATACCTAGCCATTCTTGGTGCATAGAGGAGAACTTTTCCTCTGTAAAATTTAGACCACTTTCATCACTTCCAGTATAGACATGCTTTACTACTTGGGGAAGACAAGGGAGGAAGAGAAAGGAGAGCTCATTCATGTCCGAATATTGACCTAGAGGAGTCTCTTGAGATTGATGGGGGCAGGGGCAGAAGCTGACACAGTAGATAGTGTACTGGCTTTGGTTAGGAGGAGCTGAATTCAAATTTGGCCTCAGACACGTAAGATCTGTGTGACCATGGGTAAGTCACTTGACCCTGATTGCCTCAAAATAAAAAGATTGATGGGAGTAAATAATAGTTATTCCTGCTTGACCTGTGGAAAAGAAGAGGAGCCCCTGAAATACTTGGCTTTGCACCTCTTTGATGAACATTTTTCATGTAATATTTTGCATAGTTCATCTATAAAATAGAGATAATGCTGCTTATGCTACCTGTCTCATAAGTCTGTTGGGAAGAAAGCTCTTTATAAATCTTTAAGAGGTATTAGAAGTGTTATTAGGGTTCTCAGCAGTGACTGTGCTTATGTGTCATTGGTCAGAAGAAAAGCTATGTGATATAAGGCAGGGACTGTGTCGAATTTATAGTTTCTGTCTTCCCCTAGTGCCTATCATTGTGTTCATTCAGCACACAGGTGACATTAAGTTAATGTTTCTTGAAGAAAATGACTTTTCCTCTAGCACAAGGGAAACTCATGGCAGTAATAGGAAATAGAATCAAGGTTTTCTGGACTGATTTCAAAGATCATGTTAGTCTAAGATCTGGCTCATGCAAGACCTTAACTAGATGTAATGATAGCCCACACTTGTTTCTTCTAAAATGGTGGACCTCTCTACAAAACCTCTGAATTCTTGTACATGCTAAATTACTCTTACCTTTGACAAGTTACTTTGTATTTTTTTTTAAGTCTAAACTATATCCATGATCTTGGGAAGCAGGTAAAAAAATCAGCCTTTTCCTCATGCATCATGACTTTTCTGTGTTGTTGTGTGTTTATCCTTCGTTGCTGAAGAAGACCACGCCATCAGAGAAATGATGACATGACTTGCATTTGACTTTGCTTTGAGTGAGGGAGGGCTGTGCAGGTCACCAGCCTCACTTCTTCTCCAGAGCCATCTGAGTCCAGTGACCAGATATTCATCAGGATGACTGGAGATGACCAAGGATGCACTGGGACACCTTGGCCCTTTTAGGCCAGGGTCTATGCAGGTACTCACTTCAGGTGAGGTAACGCCCATTCGTTGAATAGGCCTGTTTAAGAAATAGCCAGGGCATGGCCCCTTTAATGAGGTAAAGAAAAGAAAGGCCTCAAGGCCAAACGGCTAACGTCGTGGAACACTAGCATGAAGAAGGTTCTTGAGAGCATAATTCATATCCTTCATTTTATAGATGGGAAAAGAAGTGACCTGTTCAAATCATACAGAGTTTGGTGGGGATTAGAACCTCTGACTCCAGGTTACCAGGGGTTCTGACTCCAGACTCCAATCCTAAAATAGCCTTAAGGCTAACAGACTCCTTCCTCTATTTAAGAGTCTAGCCCCAGGAGAGACAACAGGAAGTGTGAAAGAGTCTCTGTGGAGGTGATAAGGATGACAGGCTACATGCACTATTCCTTGGCTGCATTTGTTGAAGGCTGGAGATGTTTAGTTTTAAGCCTCACCTATGCACATGAAACAGAACTTCCCCAGCCCATTTTTTTTTTAGTGTATTACAGTTAATGCTCAAAGGGCAAATTGCCAAACTGGACAGAAAATTAAATTATTTACCAGGGAAGCATTTAGAGAAGGCATATGCTTAAATAACTTCTTTTACAATATGAGAAATATTCTGAACATCATTGCTGTTTGAGAGATTTGCACCTCTTTGATGAACATTTTTCATGTAATATTTTGCATAGTTCATCTATAAAATAGAGATAATGCTGCTTATGCTACCTGTCTCATAAGTCTGTTGGGAAGAAAGCTCTTTATAAATCTTTAAGAGGTATTAGAAGTGTTATTAGGGTTCTCAGCAGTGACTGTGCTTATGTGTCATTGGTCAGAAGAAAAGCTGTATGATATAAGGCAGGGACTGTGTCTAATTTATAGTTTCTGTCTTCCCCTAGTGCCTAACATTGTGTTCAGCACACAGGTGACATTAAGTTAATGTTTCTTAAAGAAAATGACTTTTCCTCTAGTACAAGGGAGAGAGGGAGAGAGAGGGAAAGAGAGGGAGTGAGAGAGGGAGAGAGAGAGAGGGAGAGAGAGAGAGAGAGAGATTTTTACATCTTTTCTCTTTTTCTCAAATTCAGATGAATGAGCTATTCGTTTTTTTGAAAAAAGGTTTTCCAGAAACAGAACTTGGTTTAGAAGATAAAGACCTAGGTTTAGTGTCAGGAAGACTTCTAGGTAAGTCTTGTTTCTGACTCCTGCTGACTATATTCAACCCTGGGCAAATTGTTTAACCACTCAGTGCTCCTCCAGGCAACTTTCTGAGAAGATAAATTAAGGAACTAGTGTTGCCCTGAGGGAGAGACAGGTAAAGCGCCCCCCTTCCCCAAATATGCCTGCTAACTCTGATTGGAGCTAGCCCAGGAGTCTGAGTCCAAGAGCCCACAGAACAGACAGTACTCTATGTCCACTGTCATAGCATAGGATTGCCTTGTGGAGACTGCTACCCTGAAACTTCCTCTCCAGGTGCCACAGCACTCACATCCTTAGCAGCCACAGCTATAAAAGACCCAGAACAGAAAGTTCCTGCCACCACAAACCCTGGCACTATCCAATTATGGTCAACATCAAAGATTTGATGAGATTTTTATTAATGGATATGACATTGCAGGCCACTAGGTGGAGCAGTTGAACTTGAGACCAAGACGAATTGAAATATTGCCTCATTTACTTACGGTGTGACCCCAGTCAAACCACTTCCCCCTCCTCCCCCAGTCTGTTTCCTCATCTGTTAAATGGGAATATTAATAGCTAATACTACTAATTAATAAGTAATACTACTTTCCAGCGCTGTTGTGAGACTCAGATGAGATGTTATAAATCTCAAAGTGCTATTTCAATGCTAGCTAGCCATTCAAGAAGTGCATAGCCATCAGTTTTTTGGTAGAAGTACCCCAGGGACTTGGGACCTTTCTATCTGCCTTGCACCTACGATCTCCTCTATGTTTTGTTTCCATTAGAATGTGAGCTCCTTGAGAACAGGGACTATCTCAAGTTTCTATTGTATTCCTAGTGGCTTGCGGACAAGATCTGAAGCTAGTTCTTACTGAATTCAAGTCCAGCATGCTATGTAGCCAAGAGATCCATTCAAAATCCACTAATGAAATGGGTGTCCTTGAGTATTTTGTGCATGGAAAATTCTTAATAAAGGTTTTTAATTTATTGATTTATTGTTAGAGGGAATTCCCTCACTGGGATCTCCCTGTACAAATGAACCACAAGTCCAGGCTAAAAAAAAAAAAAATGTTCTTCAGAGCCAATTTGTGTAGAAAGTTATTTATAAACACCCAGACAGATAATCCTTAAATATTCACCTTGATCTATTTGTGCCAGGCACTATGCTAAACCCTTTACAAATATTATTTCATTTGATTCTCACAATAATCCTGAAGGACAGATACTATTATTATCTCCATTTTACAGCTGAGGAAACCCAGGCAGAGGTGAAGTGATTTATCCAGGTTATATAGATTAATGTCTGAGGACAGATTAGAACTCAAGTTTTCTTGACTTTAGGATCAATGCTTTCTCAAGTGAACTGCCTTGCTTCTTGATTTAATGAAAGTTTTTTCTATCCTTTATTAGATAGTGTTAGATAGAAGGAGCCCAATACTTTATTTACCCTTTTAACATCCCTGTCAATCAGATAGGGGACAGGTACTATTATAATGTGGATGAGGAAGCCTGGCACAGAGAGACCAATGATTTGCATCAGGACACACCCTCCTTGTTGGACTCAGAATTGGCTCCTTCCCAGGGAAAGGTGGGGAGTAATGTCTGAATGGTATGCTAGACTTGAAATCAGTAAAGCCTAGGTTCATTTCCTGCCTCTGACTACTTGCCAATCACTTACTCTCTCAGAGTGTAATTTCTTCACTTATAAAATGGGAACAATGATACCCACAGCTCTTGCATTATTGTTCATCTTTTTTTTTTTCTTGAAGAGGACCAGTGACATCACTGGAGATGTCTTGACTTGCCTTAAGTGAGGCAGAGTTGCACAAAGCCATCTGCCTCACTTTCTCTTCCTGAGTCATCAAACGGTAGTAGCAATACAAAAGTCAAGAAGACTGATGATGACCCAGTATACACTGGATGACCTGACCAGCTTCTAAGTACTCCCCAGCATCTGCTTCAGCTACCTTCATGGAGGCTGGAGCAAACTATTCCCCTCTGCCTGTTGTGGTGGGGAAAGTCTTCACTTGCTTGGGGAAGAGTACTTGTGTTACAGCGTTATAGAGAGGTTCAAATGAGACAACGGATGGAAAGAACTTTGCAAACTTTGAAAAATTATAAAAAGTCAGTTTTTAATCATTTAGGAAATGGGACTCCTATTAATAGTAACCTCTTGCAGTTTTACAGTGTTGGCTTACTTCTCAAGCTATTTCTGTGTGTATATGTATTTATTGTGTTCTCAAAGTCTTAATGTAGTTTAAAGCTTGAATAGCTATTTTAATAGGATAAATACAATCTCACTATCAGTCTCCACAATTACCTCAGCAAACATAGATTTTATCATCAATTAATGAATGAACAGGCTTTTATTACGGTATCCCAGGTGCTGTATGAGGTCCTGAGTATACAAAGTCCCTTTTCTCAAGGAGATTACAGTCATAGTGCCCTGCAATGTGGTTTAATGAAAGGACACTGGTCTCAGGACTTGAGAATTTGGTTTCAAGCCTTACCTCTGCCGCCTACTCGGGAATATGCCTCAGAAATCAATGAAGTCAACAGTCATTTACTTTGAGAGTCACTACTGATATAAAGACAAAAGTGAAAGGTCTTCTGCCCCTTCTACTGGGGAGAGAGACAATTGGAAGGATGGATTAAAGAGGGAGGACATCAGAGATACTGAACAGGACCAGTAAGCTATCAGGAAAGTCTCAGTGATGAGGGTGAAAGAGTTAGCACTGATGTTCTTGACAAGTCACTTTGAATCTTATACCAAAATTCCTTTTCTGGAGGGCTTCCCCACCTTTCTTTGGTATGTTGATAATTTAGGATCATATGACCATAGATTTTGAGTTAAAGGTACATTAAGGGTCATCTAGTTTAATCCTCTCATTTTATAGACAAAGGACACAGGCCTAGAGAAGTTACAAGACTTGCCCAAGGTCACACAGGAGCAAATAACAGAGCCAAGACTTAAACCTATATCTTTTGACTCCAGATCCAGTGTTCCTAAACTTTCATTCATTTATGTCCATTCAATAAACATCTATGAAGAACTCCTGTGTGCAGAGCGCTCTGCTCATTGTTGGAGGAGATACTAACTCGATGCAATTTCCCAATTCCCATGTAACATATAATCTAGAAAAGGGATAAGATAATACACTGTTAACTTGATTGCATCATATCCCACCACAGAATGTCCTTAAACGTCTTTGTAGAGTTTTAAGTTTTAGTAGTTTAGGCTTCAATAAGACTTTTGGGACATCCTATGTAAGTGCAAGATGTTCTATGTCTACAACAAAGTGCTTTGGGAGGGAAAAGTGTTGTGTTTGTCCTTCGTTCCTGAAGAAGACCATGTCGTCAGAGAAATGATGACATGACTTGCACTTGACTTTGTTTTGAGTGCAGGAGGGCTGTGCAAGGTCACCAGCCTCACTTTTCCTCCAGAGCCATCTGAATCCAGTGATCAGATAATCATCAGGATGACTGGAGATGACATGGGATGCACTGGGAGACCTTGGCCTCTTTAGGCCACAATCTATTCAGGTACTCACTTAGGGTGAGGTAATGCCCATTTGTTGAACAGGCCTGTTTAAGAAGTAGCCAGGGGAGGGAAATGCAACTACCAATGGGAAGGTAAGAGAAGGATTTATAGAAGATGGTCTCAAAGGATGGGAAAGAATTCAAAAGGCAAAGAAGAAAAGGGAGGGACATTCCAGTTGTAGGGAACAAATAGTATGAGAAGAGACAAGAAAGAAGGAGAACGCCGAGTCTATTCAGTGGACAGAGAATGGTTCATTTGCGGATAAAATGTAAAAGGTCATAGAGGAGAACAATATGGGAGAAGGATCACAGATTTAGAGTTGGAAGGGACCATAGAGGTCAAGTAGTCCAATCTCTTCATTTTTAGAGACAAAGAAATCAAGGACCATAGCTGTCAAGTGATTTGCCAAGGCGCACAAAGTTAGTAAGGATCTGAGGCAGGAATCAAACCCAGATCTTTTTGACCACAAGTTTAGCACTCTATTCATTTAACCATTGGAAGAATGGAAATAAAGAAGGAAATAAGCATTTAATAAGTACCAACTGTGTGCCAGGTACCATTCTAAGAATTTTACAAAAAAATTATCTCATTCAGTCCTCACAACAACTCCAGGAGTGAGGCGCTATTATTGTCTCCATTTTGCAGATAAGAAAACCGAGGTAGTTAAGTGACTTGTCCAGGGTCACACAGCTAGTCAGTGTCTGAGACCAGATTTGAATTTGTGTCTTTCTGACTCAAGGTCCAGCACTCAATACATTATGGCACCCCCTAACTGACTCAAGGTGATACCAGATTGAGGAGGGCCTTGAGTACTAGACAAAGAAGCATGAGATTTACTTCAAAGGCAAGAAGTCAGTGAAGGTTATCGAGCAGATGAAATGATATGGTCAGATACATGCATTATTCCTCTTCAAACACTTTTTGCTGTTTTTCACTCATGAATGATGCTGTCCCCAGTCTCTGTGACTTTGCAATGGCTGTCCTCCATGCCTTTGATTCATTCACACTGTGACTAATTGGCCCCAGAGGACTTGGGGAGGTGATCCCTTTGTTTTTCACCAACACTTGAGCATTTAGCAATGTCCGATTAAATCTGATAATATGGACTGATGTGAATGGGATTGAGAAAGGAGGCCTTTGACAGCTCTGTGGAACACAATAAAGGCCACTTTCTGGGCAGGTAGACATATTCCTGAGAATTTGAAGGAAATTCTAATTCAGCATATTAGTTTGTAAGATAATTGACAGCTCGGCAGCCCCAGGGGAAAAGTGTCCCTTTCGCCCCACCTCTTGCCTTCCTTCAGTGGTAAAGGCTTGTGGGGAGGAAGACAGCCACAATTATAGGGTAAGATATGGCTTTCACAGATCAGCGCTTTGTTTCTTGTAGTGTCATCAAAGCGACTGGGGAGAGTGTAGCAATTGTCTTCTGTAATTTAAAACTCAAAGGTTAAGAATTCCCTTCTGAGCCATAGAAACACTTTACGAATCTTCCATCCACGATTGTTTCTGAACATTTCTTTAAACTTTTCAAATCCAATCCGGACCAGCCTTCAGTTGGTACAGAGCTCCCTAAATCTGTTGCCTGTGTGAAGAGTTGTGTTTCTATAGCCATCCTTTTGGGTTTTCAAATAGTACGTAGTCACATCATTCAAGGCTCAAGAGTTGCCTTCTAGTTGCTGTGTCTTCCATACAATACAAACCCTTGCAGGGCAGCATCTTGAACAATACCTTACATATGACAGGTGCTTAAGAGATACTTATCCCATTGGATTATATGCTGAGACTTGAGAGAGGAAACGTGTTTTTCCAATGCATACTCTTTTCAGTTATGTTGATGTTTCCATGTCTCTGAGTTTTTGTTTTACTAATCTGAAAAGTCCTTGCTGTTTTGGTCTCAATATCTAGAAGGCCACATATCCATTTACTTATTTTCACTAGTTGTTTTGGACCTCTTCCACTTACCATAAGTGTTGGTGAGATCCTGTGGCCACAATTGCATAGGGATAGGTAGCCATGGAACAGATAATCTATGATTGTTGATTGAGTAGAATGAAACTTTTTATTTACAAATATGTTGTATACTCCCACTATCCTAAATGAATGCATTTAGCTTTTTGGTCACAGCAGCAATATACACTGGATCAATATATATTGTACCAATATATATTAGATCTACATATTTTATCTATTTTATAGAACCAGGAAATTCTGGAGCTAGGAGGTTTGTGGAATATTTAGCAATGGTCATTTTCTAGGTTTAATTTCTTCATTCAGCCAGAAAACACTTGTTGAGTATTTACCACAGAGTTGACTTGGTGCCAAACACAGCAGAGAATGAGAGAGATTTAAGAAACATTTCCTGCCCTCAGGGGAAGAGTTAGTAAGATACATAAATAACATATAGAGAATAGAATGCGTTAAGTTCCACACACAAGGCAGAAAGGGCTATGGGAGTTAACAGGAAGGAAAGATAATTTTTAGCTATGGAGATCGGGGAAAGCTTCATGGAAGCAATAACATTTCAATTAGACTTTGAAGAAGTAGGATTTCTACAGCTAGAGATGGAGGAGAAGGAATTTTAGGTATGAGGAATAGTGTGTTTCAGGTCTTGGTAGCAAGGAAGGTCAGGATATTTTGAGAGAATGGATTTTAGCTTGATATCAAATTTTTTCAAAGCTAAGAAAGAGTTTTTTTCTTTTTTCTTTTTTCTTTTTTGGTATAGGACCTAACATAGTATATTGCACACAGCTGGCACAAAATGTTGGCTAAGTGCACGTAGGGCTATAATGGGAGATAAGACTGGACATGCATTATCTGTCAAAATGTGACATGGTAGCTAAAAAGCTAAAGCTGTTCTGCGTTCCAATGATTGTCATTTTCTCTAGGCTAAGAGAAGGCACATTTAAAGTTGTCATTCAGCCCTGTCTGATTCTTCGTGCCCCTATCTGGAATTTTCTTGCCAAAGATACTGGAGTAGTTTGCTATTTCCTTCTCCAGCTCATTTTACAGATGAAGCAACTGAGGCAAACAGGGTTAAGTGTCTTGCCCAGGGTTACACAGCTAGTAAAGTGTCTGAGGCCAGATTTGGACTCAGGAAGATGAGTCTTCCTGACTCCAGGCCCAACTTTCTATCTACTTTTCCATCTCATTGTCCCTAGAGTACTGACTCCAATTCTGAACTTCACATTTTAAGAAACATGTAGACCATGTAAAGCATTATCAATAAATGTTGAGGAGCATGGTAAAAGAACTGCAAAATACTGCATTTATTAATCAATGGAAAGAACTGAGGATATTTAATTTGGATAAGAGAAGACAATAATAATGACCCAATGAATGGATAGAAAGGTGCATATTAAGGGCTTACTATTTGCTAATTACTGTGCTAAGAACATGGACATAAGTACAAAAACAATGACAATCCCTACCCTCAGGGAGCTTGCTGTATTATGGAGGAGACCACACATATGAGGGAATGGTAACCAGAGACGGATTCTTTGGTTTGTAAAGTGTACTGACTGATGGTGAGTGGCATCAGAGGAGAAGAAATTGACACACCTTTCCCCAGAGAAATGAAAGAGCGCCTAAATGCGCTCTGATTAGGGTTCTAGAATGGGAATTTGGTGGAGAAAGGAGCTAGGTGTGTACCAGTGTGGCAGGATGGCAGCTGTTGATAAATGTAAGGGCTTGAAATGAAGCATATTTGGGCCCTGGTCTAGATGGAGTTGGTTCTACCAATCAGGACAGTGGGGACATAGTGGGCAAGGGAAGAGATTCCAGGGATGAAAGGGTTATTTTCTACATTATGGTTTCTACTTAGGATGGCATGATTGCTGTAGAGAAGACACCTGGAGAATAACATTTGGAGATAGTGAAAGAATGAAAACTCTTCAATTATTCCTTCTGTTATGTAGAAGGACTAGATTGGTTTTAATTGATGTCAAAGGAAAGAATAAGGAGCAGCGTAGAAGTTACGGAATAGTCTATTTTAGCTCAATATTGGGAATGACAATCTAATGACTAGAACCGTAATAATCTGCAGCAATATAATCATTAGAATCCTAGGTGAGTAGAATGTTGAGGTGCCACAGTGGATGGCTAATAGCGTGGAATTAACTATGTTTATCTTCATCACTTGATATGTGATGTCCTAGATGTGAGCACTCTTCACAACAGAGCAGAATTCAATCCACTCATACCTTTCATCCTGTTCAGCTCTTATCCATTTTCTAACATAAATCTACTACACGGGGTCCTCCATCGTGTTGTGGGTCTTTCTAGATTTCAGATCATTGCATGAAATCCAACGGAGACTTTGAGTTCTCCATTGACTTATTCCTGCAGCGGCCTCCATGGCTGGTCTTTTGATTCATATATACTTTAAAAGGGTATGATGAAGACTGAGAAAAGGTTGTTTGATTGGATATTATTTTATATCTCTGGTGATATTCCAAAGCAATTTTAATAGAGTAGTAGAGTTAGAAGCTAGGTTCCAAGTGGTTAGTAAGGAGCAGAAGTAGGAAGTGTAAACACCTCCATGGATATAACTGGCAGCAAAAGGAATGAGAAAAGGTAGCAGAGTGGAAGAAATGTGTGTTTTTTTAAATTCAACTTTTATATTTAGGGTAGGGGAGACCTAAGTATGGAAAAGGGATTTGACTTGTTCTGTTTCGTGTCAGAGGTAAGAATTAGGAGCAATGGGTGGAGGATGTAAAAGACAATACCAGGAAAAAAAACTTTTTCGCAATTAGTAGTATCCCAAAGGGGAATGGGTTGCATTAGAAGCAGTTTCCCCCTCCCTGGGGATCTTTGAGCACAGACTGACTGACCACTTCTCTGGTGTATTATAGAAAACATTCTTCAGATGTCAGTCTGAACAAATGGTGTCTGAAGTTCCTAATTCTGAAATTCTGTGATTTTGGGAAATGTGGAGAAGGAATCACGGAAGGAAAGGGAGTAGAGAAGGGAGATTGAGAGATGTAACTGATTACTCAGAGAGCATTATCTTAAACTTATCAATTGTTTTTTCCCAATATGTAGGGTGTCCCAAAAGTCTTAAGCTTAAAATGACACTAAGACTTTTGGGAATCCCTTACCCTATGCTTGTGCATATTCAAACTTACCTGTTGGTTTTGTACCTATACATTCACATAACCCTGGGAGCCCTTGAAACACCTGGTCATCAAGCTGTTATTTTGCTTCCTGGAAATGATTAGCACCATTGGAAAACTGGAGGTTCACAATGTCACTTTATCTTGGAATCATGTATAAAAATATTAAATTTCCGTAGGGAAATATCAACATTTCTCCATCTTAGGGAATTCCTATTTATTTTTAACATTATTTATTACCTTTTAACCAGTTCATATTCCATGAAAAAAACCCTAAAAACCTTAGTAACTAAATAATTTATATACATATATACTGCATATTTATGTAATATACATATGAACACATATATATATAAAATCATACAAATAGGTATAGAGTATACATGCATAAAAAGACATTATACAATACATGTGCATACACATGTGTACCTATATGTACCTATACACACATACATAGAATATATATCATGTATATATATGTATATGTATATGTATACACACATATTCTAAATAAATCTCAGCTCCTTAGTCCATACAGAAACTTCCTCTACTGCAGATAGGTACCTTCTCTACAACTCTGGCCCATGAGAATTGCCTGGGAGCCTTGGGAAGTTAAGAGATTTGTCCGAGGGCACAAAACCTTTTTGTGTGACAGGTTAAGGTCACGAAGAATCCAACATGACTCAACAACAAAAATTCAAAATTTTGAATTTTTCTCACTTAATAAAGGAGTGAGAAATTTCAATTGCGTATTCCCTCACTGCAATCTCATGTTGTGGAAGCTTTCAATTACTGTGGGGTGGAGGCGGGGACTTTGCTTCCTGGAGCTTACTCTCTAGGTTATGAAAACAAATTTCTCTCCCCATGCCAAAATCAACCATGTGAAAGGGCCGTCAGTTTTGGCAGAAATGACAAGCTGCATCCCTTGCTCAGCACTCCTGCTGTCTTGGCCTCCTTCCCTTCCCTCCCCCCTCTTCCCTAATTCCCTTTCCTTCTCATGGTTGAGTACTTTCTTAGATGTTAAGGATTACGTTTTTGTTTTTTGTTTTTATCAGGTAGCAAATAAAGTAAAGGCTAACATACTAGGAGTGTCTGAACAACACATACATATTGTGTGATTCATACAATCGAGGCACTCAGAGGGACTGTAAGATTGTGTAATCTAATCTACTATTGGATACAAAAATCTCTACAATGAAACACTGATCTGATCAGTGATTTCATTAGTGTAGCTACTCCCTTCCCCAAAACAGATTGCGACAACCCAGTCATGTTCTCATCCTGTGCAATTTTAATGCATATGTTCCTGTAAATCATGATAAATTTCATTCATATCATTCATTGTGATATAAGAAGAGGGATTGGGTCCATGATTTCATAGGCATAAGTATGAGGTCTTTTCCTAACAACAGTTTGCCCAATTAGGTAAATCATATAAATATCTTAGCCACCATTTTATGGACAAGGGAACTGAGGGTCAGAGAAGCTGTAACTGGTCCATAGCCATATGGTTAGTAGGTGACAAAGCAGACACTAGAATCCAGGTCTTTTATCTCTGTGTTCAGGACTCTTTTCACCACATTATCTGGAGAAGGGGTCATGTAGCCTCCTCTTAATTATTTCTAGCTACCTTTCAAGTCAGCCCATACCATTGTCATCTACTAGCTTTAGGCATCACGATTATCTTTTTTTATGTGAAACTGAAATATAATAAATCTCATCCTCTGCCTCCTCCTATCATTTCTACTCATTGCTTCTGCCCTCTGGGGATGTACATGATAAGTGCAATCTCATTTTTAAATGACAAATTTTAAATATTCGTACTTTGTACTAATTTATCAACTCTTCCTAATAATAACTGACATTTATTGAGTGCTTTAAATTTCCCAAAACTCTGTACCTATTCTCTTACCTATATCTCACAGGTATTTTTAATGCCATCTTGCAGATGAGGAAACTGAGGCTTTGGGAGGTTAAATTATCACCCCCTTGCCCTTGGTCACACAGTTAGTTTCAGCATCTGGTACCTAGAAATCCTACATCTGCACGACTGTGGTATTATATTTCTCAATAGGATCCAAATTATTCTATAGCTTTGGGCATAGGTTATTCACAGATCGATGACCTTGACTTTTCTGGAAGCCTTGAGTTATGATGTGAAAGAAGTCAAGGCTATCTTCCTTGGTATCACGTCACAGTTCACTGAAGGCTTTCTTTGAACTGAACAGTAAGAGTTTATTTTGATGACATGTTTTAAGAGGTTGACATGACCTCCTGACATTCTCTAGTTTGTCAATGGTTAACAGTCATACAGTTGCCCTTTCTGGTCACTAAAAGACTATATTACTGCTCACATATAATGGTAGATGGGCACAGGTTGCAAATTGGAAATCTGACATGATCTCTTAATCCTTGTATCATCCGGAAGTTAAGAGAAGCCATTGCTATCACCATAGTCTGGCAGCAGCCTATGAGTTCTCAAAGCCTGATGGATTTATTTTTTAAACTAGGAATGACTTTTTTTATCCAAATAAAGGAATATCTGGGAATATATGCTTTTGGTAGTGGTGGTGGTGGGAGTGGCTGGAGAGAGGAGGAACTTTCTCCTCTAATCTGTGATAATAATAGATATATCCTGAATACACTGTCTGAGTCACATAGAAATTAAATGACTTATTCAGGATCACACAATTAGCAATCCTTGAAAACTGGGTCTTCTAGAATTGAAGTCAAGCCCTCTATTTATTATGCCACAATGCCTCTTTCTGTCACATTGCAATGACTACCAGAGGGAAAGGAGCATGCGGGAATACACTGATTGGAGGAACTGACAATAAAATTTTGGGAACCTTACAAGGAAAAACAGAATAATCTTAACTCCTAGGAAGGATATAAGGCACAACTGGAAGCCAGAAATGGATTGGTCTAAAGCTGGACTCTATAGGCTGATGTGGAAAATGATCTGGATTTGGAATCAGAGAACATGGATTCAAGTTCTGATTCTGTTACTACCTGTGTCACCTTGGGCAAGTCTCTGGAAAATGAGAGGTTTGGATGAGATAATTGCTAAGGTCCATCTCATCTCTTGATGAGTAGAGTATTGTAATATATTGGAAGTTAGGAACATATTGCTTAAGATGCTGTCTCTGACACTACTTATTTCATGCTCGATGCTGGACAAGGCACTAAAAAAAAATCTCTCTGAACCTTAGTTTCCCTCTTCTGTAAAATAGAGATAGTAAAAACTGCAATATATTCTTCCCTGGGTTGTTGTGATGGTCAATTTACAAAATTTAAGTGAAGTGTTTTGTAAACTTCAAATAGCTATATAAATGTCATTTGTTATGATGAAATACATTCATCCAATAAACTTGGGCTTCAAGGGGCCAGAGTTGACTTCAATCTTCTTTTGAACTGGATATCCCTTTAGGAATCTCAAATTCAATATTTCTAAGACAGAACTCATTTTTACTTCCAATCTCTTTATCATCACTATTACTATTGAGGGTACTATCTTCCTACCAATGACCTGACCTGCATCCTGGACTCCTCAGTCACATTCACCCCACATATCTAATCCATTGTGAAGTCCCATATTTTTGTTTTAAACCATCATGGCATCCCTGTTGTAGAGGTCTGATCCCATCCTCTCCTCTCACATATCCACAGTCTTAGTTTGGATCTTTATCATCTCTCATCTGGACTGTTGTGATAACCTACTAGCTGGTCATCTTGCCTCAATTTTCTCCTCCTTTTAATCCATCCTGCACTTGGAGGCCAAAGTAATTTTGATAAAGGATAAGTCTTAACCATGGTGTTCTTGCCTCTTTCCTGCTCAATGTGCTTCCAGGAGCAAATAAGAAGTCTTCTGTCAGGCATTTAAGCCTCAGACTGAAATGAATGAACATTAGCAACAAATACATAGAATGATATTTACACATTGCTTCCTCCATTAGAACGTAACTTCCTTGAAGAGGAGAATGTTTTCTTCTTGTTTGGTATCATCAAGGTTTAGCACAGTGCCTGGCTCAAAGAAAATCCTTACGAGATGTTCACCTACTGATTGGCAGGCCACTGTGTCCTGTTCTTTTTCACAATATCCCCTCTCTCAGTATGCTGTCATATAAATTCCTTGAAGATAAGGACTGCTGTCATTTTGTCATTGTAATCCTAATATCTAGCACAGTGCTTGGCCAATAGATGTCTGTTGAATGATTGTTTGGTTGATCTTTCCATGTCTTTACTAAATGTGATTTTTGGGTTTTATTGGCATTCGTTTTTCTAAAACTGTCCCTTTCCTTTTAGCCTCCAAAGACAAAGAATGAGAGCGTTAAAGTACATCTTATGGGTAAGTACTGTCCAAAATGAAAGAATCCCAAAGTTATAAATGGAATATGAAATATGCTTTGCTAGAAGGCATGTTCTTTTTTAAATTAAGTCTTTTTGTTAAAGAATTCATGGCTCTTTTTATTAAAATATTGATGTTCAGTTATGTATACATATGTATACATACATGTATGTATATATGTAGATGTGAAGAAAGGAAATTGGTACTTTTTTCCCTTCCAAATCCAAAATGGAATTTGAATTGTTAATTCAAATTTGTCCAGATCAATCTGGTTTCCATCTCTTCATAGCAACATAAACATCCACCCTACGGCAGATCAATTTCCTAAAAAAGAGATCTCAACAACAGTAAACAAACTACTCTAAAAAGAGTGCATGAGTCCATTGCCTTCTTTCCATTTTGGGCACTCAGGTCAGGGCTAATTTTTGCAGCTGGCATTACTATTGTCAAGATATAGGTGACGAGAGTCCCACATCAAACAGTAATGTTTAATACTTAATCTGGTGGACAGATTTGGGTTCAAATCTTACCTCAGATACCTTATAGGTCATGGGATCTCAACTTGGCCATTTTCTGATTTTGTGACCTCAGGCAAGTCATTTATAACTTCTCTGGGCCTCAGTTTCCTTATCTGTAAAATGAGAAGTTTGAGGTAGGTGATCTCATCCAGCTTTTAAATCCAGCTTCTGTGATCAATAATGAGAGGCAGCGAGTGCTCTAAAATGAGCAGGATCTTTCTGTGTTTATAATCCTGACCATTCTCTTGCCTTCATTCTTCCCAGATTATGATGAAAAGAATGGTTTTACTTTGCAATCTTCTGGTGAATTTGGATCCATCGAGGTGCAGAACAACTCCTTGAAGATCAGATGTGACGGTTTTTACCTGTTAAGGCTGAAAGGCTATTTCTCCCGAACTCCCAATATTGACTTTCATTATCGGAATAATCAGCGTTTTTACTTATTCTCAAACTTTTCCTCCTATCAATATATCAGCTCTGTTGCTGTGGTCTACCTAAGATTTGAAGATTCGATCTACCAGAGAGTGGTGTCTCAAAAAGTGTCCTCGACAGACTTAGCATTCAGTCAAGGTGAAATAAGCCTCATTCAACTGACTAATGATAACTTCTGTGGCAAATGAGGAATTGAGATGAAGGGACCCAAGTCTACCATCACCATCAAAAACCCACTGGGATTGGGCAGAAAAAATATTTCTACCATGGATATGGAGGAGCCATAGCTCCAACCAAGGACACATCTTGCACCATGACTGGATTATTCAAGTTTTTCTCAGGGATATAGTAGAAATCTACTTGATGTACTAATTATCTCTGTGGACTATCTAGAAGTCAAAGTTATCATTTCCTGGCAATTTGGTGGCATTCTGCATGCCTTTTAAATGTTGGGAGGATTGGTGATTTGGCTTAAATGGGAAAAAATAAATTGTGGGAAACTATCAGGCTTTGATAAGGATGGTCATATAAGGAACACTATTTTCCCCTTGACCTCTTCCCCCTATGCTCCTTGTCCCCCTTCTTTTTTTTTTCTACACACATCGTTATCACATATTTTCCTTGATAGTTTGTGTGTAGATATAGATCTGTCACATAAATACGGCTCTTGCTGTAATGCTGTGAGACACATTCACAACAGTGCAATGGAAACAATAGAAAGAGTTTTCTAAAGTGGATAAAAAATCTTGTAAAGATTGTCTACTCAGGGTGGGGTGGAGTGGGTAGTGCTGGTGGTTAAAGATGACAGAAAATGGAGCAGTTATTTTTGGGAAGAGAAACAAATAACATATAATATGAAGGAAGATCAATATACGAGAACCCTTCTTCCCACATGTAGTCAATCAACTAGCATTTATTAAGTACCTGTTCTGTACCAGGTGGGACAACTAGGTCATGCAATGGATAAAATGCTGACCTTGGATAAAGGAAAGACATCTTCCTGAGTTCAAATCTGACCTTACTCTCTGTGTGAACCTGGGGAAATTACTTAACCCTGCTTGAATCAGTTTCCTCATCTGGAAAATGAGCTGGAGGAAGAAATGGCAAACTACTCCAGTAACTTTGCCAAGAAAACCCTAAATGGTGTCACGACGAGTTGGACATGACTGAAAAATAACTGAACAACTGTACCAGATACATGCAGACACAATTTTCTCTAATATGTCCAGCTACCTTTTCTCCCCAGCCTTTTGTTACTGCCATGATTTGTTTCAGGAATAATGCAAGCATATTAACAAATGTATCGTGGTGCCAATATGCAAATCATACATGAGGAAGAACATACCTCTCTTTCTGGAAAGACCATAAGATGTTCGTTGATCTCATGGACAACGCACAGTTGCTTACAGGAGGAAGCAGAGACATGAGCGCTTAGCTGATTTTATTCTTCATGTAATGGGGAATTCATGTGATACAGCTGATATTTACCCAGTTAACTTTATGTGGTCAAACCTTATTTATTTAGCTTTGAATTGTTCAACATCATAAAACAGGAGCTCACACTTCTAAATGCCAGAATAAATTTTGTTTTTAAACTTTTTGATGCAAATCTTTCTAAAATATATCTTGTTCTCTGAAGTAGAGTATTGCTAACTCATAGTTTTTAACCTTTTTCTTGATTCATGAGGTAGAAAGAGTGTAAGATATTGAGCTGGAGGTCCTGAATTGTAACCTCATCTCTGCTATTTACTATTTATGTGAGATGAAGCAAGCAACTCACCTCCTTGGACCTCAGTTTCCTTACATGTAAAATGAAGGGGGTCAGAGTAAACAAACTCTATGCCTCTTTCTAGCTCTCAATCTGTGATCTTCATATAAGGATTTGTTGAAGTAAATGGAGAAGAGAAGATTCAAGGAGGTTATGATAACTATCTTCAAGTATTTGAAAGGTTGTCATATAGATTACAGAGCAGATACATTCTACTTCTTTTTATTTATTATTACTGATTACTACTAGTAGCTATTTGGCCCAAAAATGAAGAACCAGGAGCACTGGGTAGAAAGCAAATCTAAATTTGATGTCAAGAAGAATTTCACAAAATGAGAGCTGTCCAAATGGACCACTTGAAGGAGTAGCAGGCTCCGCCCCCTCCTTGGAGGGTTTCAAGTAGGGAACTGGATGACTACTTTGGGAGTGTTATATTGGGGATTCCATTGGTATGTGAGTCAGACTGGATGACCACTGATGTCCTCCCAACTCACAGACTTCTCTGATTCTGCAATCCCATGATTTTATGTCCTCATTATGAACATCAAATGTAATACCATAATGTCTTCAGAGTCATTTAATGGATAAGATGAATACATTTTAGAAGGGACTTCATGACATCTATTTAGGTTGTTCTGAGCCCTATGTCCCCTTTAGTAAACTTCCTGATCCTTCTTGGCTATGTCCTAAAGAACTGGAGTTGTTAGAAGTGTCTCTTGGATAAGTGAAGTGTTAAGATATTTGTCTGTAAATATGTATATACATATATTTATGATACGGTTGTGTTTACTATTATGAGATTTTAGTCAGTATTTGCCTTACATGTGTTGTGGACGGATGTAAAATAGGTTAACCCATTCTACTTTTCTGTCTTTGCCTGTTCTGTAGGTTGCTCATTGTCCTTAGGCAGCAACTGTTGCCCAATGCTCTTTCACAGTTATCATAACTCTCTCCAGTGGTCAGCTGGTATTTGTCACTGAAATGACACCCCATTCCCCATCAGAATTTCCCCATTGTCTCATCTCTTTCAGGATTTCCAAAGCAACAGTTCCTATTACCCCAGAGATAGTCTAACAGGGAGGCAGGGAGAGAGAGGACACCTGGGCTCTAGTCCTAAATGTGCTACGTAAGAGCACTGTGACAGTGAGCACATGTTTCTCTAAGCCGTGGTTCTCTCATCCCAACCCCCGCAAAAAGAAGATTGGATCAAATAACTTCTAAGCTTCTATCTAGCTCTAATATCCTACAATTTTTTTCCATAGAGCACCATGTTGTGCTTGTGCTCCTTGTTAAGCGGACCAAAACACATAGATTTTGTTCTTTTTATGCTGAATTAATTAATTCTTTGTCTAGCTAACCACTCTCCATCAATTTTCATAGGGTCCCCTTTCTTATGGAATGCAAGCTGCTAGTTATGCCTATTAACTCCAATATGACAGCTCCATTTAAATTTCAATTCAGATTGTAAGCTCACTGGACAGGGTCCCTGTTTCAAGCTATGTTTTGTACCGATTAGGTTTTGTCCCCACTGTCAATTTAACAATAATGTCATTATTATTAATAATATAACTAATAATACTGATATTCACATAAATAATAAATCCCAAACTCAAGATCTAATATTGCTCAAAGTGTCTGAGTTTTTCTTCCTTAATATCATATCATTTTCTCTATATTCTAGGCAACATTACCCAAAGAGAATGGGTGAGTGTAAGGCCATCACCAAAGTTCCATGGTTTGTTATTAATACACTCAACAAAAAAAGGTCATGTTTATAGAGCAAAGCACTTTTCTTCCTTTTCCTTTTTTAGGTTTTTTTTTTTTAAATAAAAAAATGACTTATTTATTTTCCTTCCTCCCTCCACCCCCTCCCTACTCAATGAGAAGAAATATGATACCCATTATACATATTAAGTAATGCAAAGCATATATTTAGAAGAGCAACTTTTAAAATATTTTTCTCAAAACAACTCTATGTGCTAGAAAATCCATGGCTTATTATGTACCTCTTTTTGTTTTTTAACTGAACCTAAGATTTCATTGTTATAGAGACAGAATTTCTGGTGTGGTAAGCAAGCCATATCTTACTCTTTCTTCTCTCCCTCCCTCCTCTCTCCCTCTCTCTTTCCTTTCCTTTCCTTCCTTCCTTCCTTCCTTCCTTCCTTCCTTCCTTCCTTCCTTCCTTCCTTCCTTCCTTCCTTCCTTCCTTCCTTCCTTCCTTCCTTCCTTCTTTCCTTCCTTCTGCCATCCTTCTTTTCTCATTGATTTAACACCTCCTCTAGCCCAGTCATTAGGTATTAGGGGATATAAGAAAAAATGAAACATACCCTCCCTCTCAAGGAGATGGCATTTTATTTGAGTATTGTTTATCAACATATTAACTGCAGTGAAAATTTGTTTTGCTTGCCGTTGGGAGGCAGAATTTGAAGCAAAGAAGTAGCTTTTGGCTCTAAATAAGGAAAAAGCCTTCCTTCATAATGGAATCCATTATCCGCTGAATAAGAAGTCTATCACAGGAGATTTTCTTTAAAAAAGTTTTTATTGCTATCTTCTGTTTATTATATATGCATTTCTTAGAAGGAACATAAAGTAGGGTTTTATTTTCTTTTTCAATTTATCACTCCTTTTTGTTTTATTGAATTATTTATTTCATTCACAGTTAAAGTTATGAGGGTTAGATTTATATTTTCCCCTGTCTTTAATCTTATTTTTCTCTTTTTAAGCTGTGATGTTCCTCCCTCATACTATACACATAATATTATATTCCTTCAGTTACTTTAGCTTAATCTTTCTAAAAGGTGATCCTATTCCCACTGGCTCTCTTTCCCTTACCCCAATACCATCTTCTTGTTTGTTACTTCCTTTGAAGTTTTGCTTTTAGTTCCTTTTTCTCTCCTTTTTTCTTATTATATAATTCTTCCCCCTCTTTTTTCCTCTAAATTATTAAAATAGATTATCCTTCCTGTCTTTGTCTTCAACTAGTTCATCAGTTTTTGAAATTTCATTTCTTGTACCACTTTCCAAAAAGGATTAATATCACTCCTTTCGTTATCTACTCTCTTTTTCTATTTACACTCTTTGATTCATTGTTCAGTTGTTTTCAGTCATGTCCTACTCTTTGTGTTCCTATTTGGGGTTTTCTTGACAATGGGGCTTGCCATATCTTTCTCCAACTCATTTTATAGATGAAGACCTGCGGCAAACAGGGTTAAGTGAATTCCCCGGATCACACAGCTAGTTAAGTGTCTAAGGTTGGATTTGAACTCCGGTCCTTCTGATTCTAGACCTGGCACTCTATCCACTGTACAACTTTGATTCATTCCCCCTAGAATTATTTGCTCTCTCTCTTCTGTAATCTTAATGCAGTCAAAGATAGAAAAAATACATTCTAGATTCTTGCCTCTAGGTAATTTCTCTCATTGCCTTGTAGAGTTTGCTCCATGGATTCCCCTTTGCATTATGCCTCACTCCTAGAACAATTTCAATTATTGCAGGTGGCAGAGAGGACATTGCTTTATGGCAATGCTCCTCTCCCACTGCATCCCTGATTATGTACTACATCACTGATCCCTGATTACTAAACCCCACTCCCATTGGCTTCAAAATCTTCTCTCTGAGTCCATACTCTTGCATACCCCTAGATGTCAGATAGCCCCAGAAGTTCTAACTCATTCCCTTCTTGAGTTAGGACAAGTAGACTTTTCAAGTGCCAAGTCACCTGGCCACATCTCCCTTCACATTCCATTTCTCTTCACACATGGAAGCATTCATCAGTGGAATCTTCTACTACCAAAACAAAACATTTCTCCTCCCCAGCCACTGCTTTGATATCTTTTCCTTCTTCTCCTAACCCTCTACCCTACAGACTCTTCTTTTTCCAAGATCACAATTATCTCTTAATTTGATTCTAGCACATCACAAACTCCTCTCTTTTCCCCTGCTCCCTCTTTCATTTTCATTCCATCCTTTTCAGATATCCTTTTCCAGTTGTGATATTCTGTGATTCTTCAAAAAAAAATTATTAACAATTTATTGAGATAGGAAGGGATAGAGGGGAAGAGCTCAAGGACCAAGAATAAGGAATTCTGTGGGTTCAAATCTTTCCTTTGACTTATGATCTGGGTGGCTATGGACAAATGACTTGGTTTCTCAATCCCTCGGTTTCCTCATCTCAAAAATGGAGACAATAATGCCTGTAGCATCTAATTCACAGGTTTGTTTTGGTGATCAGATGAAATAATTAAAGGACTTTGCAAATCTTATAGCACTACAAAAATGTTAGCCATTGATTTTATTAGACAGCATGATGTAGAAGAAATCACTGAATTTGGAGTTAGAAGATGTGGAATTGGGTTTGGGTTTTGCCATTTACAATTTGTGTGACCTTGGGCAAGTCACCTTACTTCCATAGGTCTCAGTCTCCTCATCTATAAAATGGGAGGGTTGAATTACATTACCTCAGAGGTATTTGCTAGCTCTAAGTCTATAACATTATGATTATTGGTCTATAAGGGTTGACTCTATGAGTAATATAAAGAAATACAGAGAGAGACATAGAGTAGAGCTAAAGTAACAACGTAAATATTGACTCCAAGCACATAAACAAAGGCAGCCCTAAAGACAAGATAATAGACAATGATCATATCAAATAATTAAGTTAAAGTAAGTCATTCTACTTTCTGTTTAAGATTGCTGAACTGCATGATAAAAGAGGGTGATTTGCACCATCTGGCCAAATGGGTCTGGGAGGTAGTTTTGCTCAGAATTGTGACTGGAAATTCTGGTATCTGAGACAAGTTTAGTTGAGTAGCAGGGGTGTGTTGGTGAATGTTTAACAACCTGCTCTCAGAAGGAAAAATTGTGTCTGGGACAGCTTTTAAGTTTAAACCACATCCTTAGCATTTTCTCTGTCACTTTAATCAATAAAACAATACATCAAACCTTGATTTGTAGCATTTGCCAATTTCCAAGTTATGAATGTGAATTTAACAACAGAATCTCCTGTCAGACGTATGAGGTAGCTCCACTTCACCTCTGAGTGTGTATGAGGTGAAGAGAGGAAGGAAAGGAGGTAGGTGTAGAGACAAATAGTTTGGGTTACATTGAAGCTTGAACACATTGCAAATGCCACTAACCCTAGGTGTTCCACGTGATCTAAGCCTTGGGTCAGGGAAGAAGAGTACTCAGCCTCAGTCAGGTGTAGTCACATAAGTGCAGTGGTGAGGGAAGGTGGGCTGCAAGTGTCAAGATGGGGATGGAGGTGGAGGTGTTGCTTCCTCTGTGTCTTGGGGTCCTTCATCAATTCTGCGTGGCTCTGTATGGCTGCCACAGAAAGGGAATCATCTCTCCCCAACCCACCATGACACCCCCTGTGAGTATCCATTTTGAGCAGAGATTGTTTCGTTCTTTGTACTCATATCCCCATCATCCAGTAAGACAATGCCTGACACATAGGAGGAACTTATTAATACTTGTCATTAATAAAGTTCCTCTGCTTCCATGCTAGCTACAGCTCTACTTAACTGTTGATTGGGAATGTATTTGGGGGGTTGTTGTTTGAGTGCTTTTTAGGTGGGTAATGGATTAGAAATTGAGGGAAACATTTTTCAAAACCTCAGTATTTTATTTCATATTCTCACTGTGCGATGTAGGATGGTTTTTTGTTTTTGTTTTTGCAGGTTTTAACTATGAGGTCAAAGGAGATAATCTCTTTACCTAAGATTAATTTCCCTGTCTTTTTGCAATTACTACTCTCTATTTCTGTTAGTTTGGGTGGTACCTACCTTCCCTCCCCAGTCTATTACTAGTGAGTATTGTGTGCAGGCGGGAGAAGGAAGATGGTACGAATTGGAGGATGATGAGACAGACAGCCACCCCACCCTTTCTTCTCCAAAAGAGTCTCAAAGTCTGAAATCTCATTTGTTACATATTGTTTTGACTCTAGACAGCATTAAACTGCTGTTGTTATCTGGGAAGCTGAGACCATTAGGCCTTTATGAGCCATTAACACAATCATAAATTTGTCATATTAGGTAAATCTGCTTTCCTTAAAGGACTGGGTAGGAGACTGTATGTAGTACAATTCTGAATATCAGGGGTGTGGAGAATAGTTGCATCAAGACAAGGGCTGATGTCAGTGCTGGAGACCTTTGAGGGTGAGGCCTCCAGAGAATTTTGAGTTAATGGGAGACTTCCTGGGGTATTGCAAAATGTGGGCTCCAAGCCTACGTTTGACAGGATTAAGATAACAGGGAAAGTTTCTTTCCCCGGAGTATAAGCTACTGTGACTGGGAGTTGGAGACATGATAGCATCTGAGCACATAGGTTTCAGTAGAGTTCTGCTCAAGGCTGGGGTGTACTTTCACTTTCTCCTGCAGTATCTTCATTTCCAATGCCCACAAAAGGTCCTTCATTATTCTTTTTTCCTAACCTACCTAGATCTGATTTTCTTGTTTTTTGAAAATTGAGGTGAGATTTTGGAGGTTAGTGGGGGGTGGTGGGTGGAATGGGGAGAAAGATAGATGCATAAGGGGAGGCAGAAAAAGATCGCTCCATAGATAAAGAAACATAAGGTGGAAACAAACTCTAGAGATCTTTTAATCTAGAATGGCTTAACTATTTCTGAAGTCAACTTAAAAAAACCTTGCTTTAAACATAATAATATGATTTAGAGTACAATATATTTATTATGTTATAATCTACTTTTTAAAAAAAGTTATATATAATGTCTACAGTCTTTATCTCTCTAGACATATCTTGGACCAATGCTTTCCAACAAGCTCCCAAAGTGAACCTTTTACTAAGTGCATTATTTTTCAAGTCTCCTCCACTCCCCTTCAACAGTTAGATTATAATTAAAATTGTCCAACTAGGGTGTGCAGTGTATAGACTACTGGACTTGGAGTCAGGAGGACCTGAGTACAAACTCTGCCTTCGGTACTTACTAGTTTTGTGACTCTGAGTAAGTCTCTTAACCGCTTTCATCTTCAGTTTCATGATCTGTAAAACGCAGATAATAAAACATCTACCTTGCAGGGTTGTTGTAAGGATCAAAAGATTATTAAAACGGAAAACATAGCTAGGGCCAGTGAAGGGGAGTTTGAGGGCACTGGACATTAAGAAACTATCCAGAGAATTTCAAGATGCCTCAAGTTAATTGGAGATTTCCTGCAATGTTTTAAAGTGAACTTTGATAGGATGATGCTAATATTCAATACTGGAGTAATTATGTTTTCCCTTCCCAGTTCCCATCTTACTGGAAAAAAAGAAAAGAAAAGCAAAGTCCTCAACAGTTAAGCAAAACAAATTCTTTCATTGACTGTGTCGAAAAATGTTTCTCATTGTGTACCTTGAGTTCATTACCTCTCTGTTAGTAGATGGTTAGCATGTTCCTCATCTGTCCTCTGGAATTATGAATGGTCTTTGTATTGTTCAAAGTTCTTACCATTTTCAGAGTTGTTTATTCAAATATTTTTAATATTTTATTTTGTTGTCTTTCTATTGCTTGTTTGTCAACCCTTCACATAATGGCCTTAATTAAAGTGATGAAACATTTCTCCCTCCTTCCAGCAGAGAGGTGGGGAAAAGCAGGTTTTCCATGCCTATATAGTATGTGTCCACTTAAGGATATTTAGGATAATAAATTTCACAGCCTCTTTGGATAGTCCATTCTTCGATTCTTGTTGTTAAGAAACTCTTCCCTTAGAGCTAACCTGTTTTCCATATTATCATTGAAACCAACGACCTCATGTTGTCTATTACATAGCAAACAGAAAATAGCTTACTGCTTTCCTCACTATGTTCCATCAAATATTGGTAGTTATTAATTTTTCTCACCTCTTTGTGCACACTCCTATTCAGCTTTTCTTTTTTACATAAAATTCATATTGATGACTAAATAAATCAACTTCCAATTTTTTTCGTTTTCCCATGAGTCATATTTTCTGCCCCATTGGTCTCCAGTGTATTTTTGGCATGACATTTTATTTTTTCCAAATTAGCATTAGCCCATTCTTTCTGGGTACCAAATAAACAATATTAATTTCACTTACAGTACAATCTCAAATCTCCTAGAGGTTATCATGAATTTTCTGATTTTTTCTCAAAATCACTATGTTGCAACCCACACTCTCCTTTGATCTATATTTAGAAGATAAGGTACCCTCCTTTGCCAAGGGTAACCCCTTCATTTATGCCCTTGGTCCCATTTCCTCTTACCGCCTTACTCCATCGATCATTCCTTCCTCTTATTAATAGTTTTTAGCTATGTACTAGCTTTCCTTCCTTCCTATCAGGATTTCCTACCCAGGCTATGAAAACAAAAACCTAAACCCATTTCTTGTCCTTGTTACTCAAGACAGAACCCTAATCTACTCTCCCCTTCACTGATAAATTTCTAGAGAGAGTAGCTTATATTTCCTGTAGCTTATATTTCACATTCTCACTACCTTCTCAGATCTCAATCGCCCAGGATCTTTGGTTATCACTAACATTTTTTATAATGCATTAGGGTTCATAAGGTCCTTTCCTCACAACAATCCAGGTCTGATTGCCTCTGTTTTTACAGATGACAATACTAAGGCTCAGAGAATTCATTGAAGCTGTTTTTTTCCCCAAGATTACCCATGATCTCTTCCTTGGAAAATCCAATAGTCTTTTCTTAATTTTTATCCTCCTCAACTTTTCTATAATATTTGATACTATTGACCATCTTTTCCCCCACATTTAATGTTATTCCTCTCTTCTGACTCATTTTCTACTCGATTGAAGACTCCCTTTGTTTTCTTTATTGGTTCCTTTTCTTGTCACTTCCTAAGTTATGGTTGTTCCCTGAGATTCTATCTTTAACTTTCTCTTCTCTCTCTATATTCTTCTAGCTCAGACATTTAATAAATAGCTATGTGACTTTGGAGAGAACAAGGAGGAGGAAATAAGTATATTGTTTACAGTGGATAAAGAGAGAATTCAAGATGAGAGAAGAGTTTCTCTTGGTGAAGTATAACCAGGGTATGGCATAGAATCAAAGTTAAGGGCTTGTATTTGTTCCAATAAACAATACAGAGTCATTGTAGGTTTGTAAGCCAGGAAGTGAGAAGATATTTTAGGGTGATGAATCTAGCAATCGTATTTAAATTGAGGGAGATGAAACTGGAAGTGGAAAGACTGGTTAGGAGGCTATTGCAGTAACAAAGGTAGGCCTTTAAAACTACCCAGGGGAATTAGCAATTGATATGAATGGAAACAGGGATCAACTGAAGGTTTCTGAGCAGGGAAGGGAAGTAGTTAAAAAAAAATTACTTAAGGAAAAATAATCTAAAATCAATTTATCTCCCTAAATCTGTCTTCTTAAAGTGTTATATTATCATCTTCAGTCACCATTGCATTATATATTAATTAGTGTAATTATAATATATAATCATAATAATTATAAATTATAATGTAATAATCATTATATTTCATTGTTATTATATTGTGTTATATGTTGATATGTATTTTTAATAGTCATTACTACATTATATTAACAACTCTGCCACTGAAAGGGAACACTAGTTAGGTTATTCAATTAAAAAATAAATAACTTGAATGAAGGCATAGATGCCATACCACCAAATTTGCAGATGACACAAAGCCAAGACACTAAATGACAAAATGGAGTCCCCCCTAAAAATATAGACCATCTAGAATAATAGGTTGAACTGAATAAAATGAATTTAAATAGCTTTATCTGTAAAGTCCTACGTGTGTATTAAACCAAAATAAGTTGCATTATCAGAAGTTGTGCCCATCTGACTAGATGATAATTCATATGAAAAGGTATGGAATGGTTTTAATGTATCACAATTTTAATATGAGGTTAGGATGGGTGTTGGAAGGGAGTGAGAAGATGGAACATTCTTCACTAAGAAAGTGAATGTTATCTGTGCTGCATTATGAGCTAGATAGTATCAAGAATGAGGGAGAAGATCATCCCACTGGACTTTGCCTTGGTCCAAATACTTCTGAAGCATTGTGCTCAATTTGGGGCATCACATTTTGGAAAGTTTATTGATAAACATGTGGAGAAGGGCCACCAGGAGAATTGGAAAACAAACCATAAGAAGACTGGTTGGAGGAATAGGGATCTTTCACTTGTAGCAGAGAAGATTGGATGGTGGTGAGGAGGCACGAGAGGTGTCTTTAGGTATTTGAAATGCCTGGAAAAGGGCACAAGGAAGAGGGTACGGTTGCTTGGTCCTGGAGGACTGAACTGAGAACAATAGGCAGAAAGTGGAGAGAAACAGGCTTTGGCTGATTACAGGGAAACATCTGCTAACTGAGTGGAATTGATTGCTCTATCTGGTAATGGATTCTTCCTCATTGGAAGCTCTTCTCACCCTACTTCAGCTAAAGAGTGTGAACACTTTCTGGGGATGTCTTAGGGAGGGATTCTTATTTAAGTAAAGTTTGGCCCAATTCAATTTGCAAGTTCAGAGAGTCTTTGAAAATCTCCCAATACTCCTTCCCCCTGATCTTATTCTCTGAGGTCATGTGACTACTGACAAGTAGAGTTCTATGGGGGAAGGAGGGGGAAGTGTTCAATCTATGTCATTCATTCAATCAATTAATAACAAGTATTTGTCTAGTGTCTACACTATTTGCTAGGCACCATGCTGGACTTCAGGAAGACAGACACAAAAGAACGTCCTTGTCTTGAAAGGGCTCTCATTGTGCTGAGGGAGACAGCATTTACACAAACACCTACATATACATATACACACATATACATGCATATATACACACACATACATGTATATATACATACACACATATACATGTATATATATACACATATACATGTATATATACATACACACATGTGTGTATGCATATATATATATAATCCATATAAGAAAAATACAAATAGTCAGCATTCTCTCTGGACTCACTATCCTGGAGTCAGACTACTGTATTTCCCTCTTAGGGATCTAGGAATACCCCCATGTGGTTGGGTATCTATTCTTTAGTACTATCAACTTGAGTCTCCATTCCAGGTGTATTATCCCCACTGTTAGTGTCTGGCACTAGTTTCTCAGTTCCATTTAACCAATTAGCACCAATTAGTTTTTACAAAGAGTTAATTTCTTTGAAGATATAATAAGACAAGAATACACATTTTTTTTCTCCAACACCTACGGGTGTATTCTTTCCCATACCACCTCAGTGTGGAATGGGAATAGATGTGAAGTTTCTGCATAACATTGGTGTTACCAAATTCATATACAAATGCAGCATTGCTACTGAATAAATCCTTGTCTTGGCTATAACTGAGTTATATGACCAGGGGTCATTGAGGCTAGGCTGGATCTTGGGTGACTCACTCTCTTGACCTTTCAAAACTCACAAGGTCATAGCTTCTAGACTAATCTCCTTTAACTAAAACAAAAGAAGAAATACTGAAGCACAGAACCCAGTCTTATTTTCATGGTGCCACATGTTGGCAATAAAGGGAGAGGGTCTTTCATCATCGGGTCTCAAAAGGTTAGTTCACTTATTACATCAGATCCTACCTTGTGATACAGAGTCAGGGAATGTGTAGAGGTGATAGCATCTCCAATGCGCCCTCGATGTTCCTGGTCCTCCTCCTGGAAATCATCACTCTTACATCAGAAGACTCATTGGGAACTGCAAAGATTTGGCATCACATCAGATGGACCAGATTGTTCAGATCAAGGACATGGTTGTTTGGACATGAGGTGGCAAAGGCTAGGGTTTCTGTCTTTGTTCTCTTTCCCATTTTGTGATTCCTTTGAGGGCTATTACATTTTGTTTTGCTTTTGTCCTCTTTTATGTTTTTTTCTTCTCTTCTTTATCTTCCAGTATTGCCTATGTTAGAATCCTGGCCGTCTCAAGATTAGGATTGTCCAGCAACAACCCTAAGTTAATTTGACCTTCAGAACCTTGTCACCAAAGGGAGGGATGTGATCCTCATCTCCCACCCCTATACTCTGCCATGTAGGTTAGGCTAGTTCTTTTCCTTAAAGCCAAGGAACCTGCCCTCTCAACTTGACGGACCCAGAGGTCTAATGCTTAAGATATCTAGTTGTCTCTACAGCTGTGCTGGCCACATGCTACATTGATTTGGCTTCTTGTTCACCTAAGGGCATAAAAGGTATATCCACATGGAGTTGGGTGCCTTCAGACTTGGCAAGTACTGTCATATCCTGTGCTACTCACCAGATTCAGTTCCATATTGAGAGGAGAGGGGCTATATCTACCTGACATCAGTGATGTCCCCTTATTTGTTACAAGGATTTTGATTTCCCTTTTTACAGGTGGGAGGAGTGGGTAGGGAGTTGGAAATTGGAATCAGGTTGTCAAAATAAAAAAGGAAAAAAGAAAAGAAAGAAAAGACATAGAAGAAAACAGCAAGAAGGCAGGGCAGCTTTGAGATTTAAATGTTCAATTTGTTGTATACTTTTTTTAAAAGCAAGCAATATGTAAAGGAAATGTATGGCTTCATATGCAATTAATTCTCTTTTTCGATTTATGTATATGGAAGTGTTCATTTTATTGCATGTTAGTTAAATTCAGAATAAAAAAAATAATTTAAGTGGGAAACCCCCCCAGTGCTAGAGTGGTCAAGGAGAATGAGGGTTGGGAAAAGGTTTGTCACATTTGACCAGTAAAAGATTGTTGATAGCCAAAAAAAAAAGAGAGAGAGAGAGAGAGAGAAAGAAATGTGATATAAAAGCAGAATGTATCAATGAAAATAATATAAAACAAAATTTAAGAAAGAAATTGGCCTTTCCATCTCTGATCATGTTTTTAGCATTGCTCATAAGTTCATCTCACAAGTGCCAGACCAAACAAAAAGTGCAGATTTTTCTCAGGCTTTGTTTGGCAGAAAGGTCTCTGTCACTTTGGTTACAACAGATCCCTTACTGAGAAACACTGTCCAATATGTTTCATATTTAAGAAAAAAAACCATAAATGAACCATTGGGGTTGGGAGAGGGAGAAAGGAAGATGGGGAGAATTTGTTTAGAAACAAAGTCTAGACGCGATAAGCACTTAAGAATGCACATTCTGTGGAAATGTCTGACTGAGAACTCATTGCTCTTTTCAGTTAGAATAGGAGGGTGTTCCCGTTAAGCAGTAAGGTACTCTACCATAGGTCTTTCTCAAGGATTTTCAGCTGGCTTTTTGAAAATATCACTGTATTCAATGATGACGATGATGATAATAATCATTTATATAGAACTTTAACATTTGCAAAGCATTATATATATGTTATCTTTTTTTGACTTTCATAATCCTACTAAGTAAATATTACTATTATTTTTGCCTAGCATTCTCTACAGCTAAGTGTTAGGCTGGAATTGAATTTAGGTCACCCTGAATCCAAATCCAGCACTCTTACTGTTGTGTTCATCCTTTGTTACTGAAGAAGACCGTGCCATCAGAGAAATGATGACATGACTTGCACTTGACTTTATTTTGAGTGAGGGAAGGCTGTGCAGGTCACCAGCCTCACTTCTCCTCCAGAGCCATCTGAATCCAGTGACCTGATACTCATTAGGATGATTGGAAATGACCCAGGATGCACTGGGAGACCTTGGGCCCTTTAGACCAAGGTCCTTGCAAGTACTGGGTAGTTTTCAAGGCCTACCTTTGTTAACGCAATATCATCCTCCCTGCTCCTTTCTCTGTGCATGAGTATATCTCAGAGGTCTGTTCTAGGCTTACTCTTTATCAGTCATTTCATTAGCTTCCATGGGTTTAGTGACAATCTCTATGTAGGTAATTCTCCCATTTATGTATCCAACCTTTATTCCTCTCTTGAATAGTGCCTCTTGAAACCCTTACTTCTTGTTAGGGCTCTATTCAAGTGACAATGCTTTCAAGAGACCTTTCTTAATTCTCCTAGTTGTTAATGCCTTTGTATTTATTTTGTATATATCTTATATTGACTTTTCTGTAAACAAATTTTATTTCCCCTTTTTCTCCCCAGTAGAATATAAATTCATTGAGATCAGGGACTATCTTACTTTTTTCTTTGTATCCTCAGGGTCTAGCCAAGTTCCTGGCACAGTAAGCATTAATTAATGCTTACTGATTGAACAAAAGATAAGATGCTTTATAAGTTAAACCCAAAAGAAATCTTTTAATTTAGCTCAGAATTGGTTCCTCAGTAAACTTGAGCAATTAGGATGGAGAAATTCATTATTTTGTGTCAAGATCCCTATTGAAACTACCAAGTCTTTATATAAGTTTGGTTTATATTGACTTTTTATTACTCACACTTTGACTCCATGCATTTCCTTTATGAGGAAAGAACAATTTACTTGATGTATCTCTGAGGCTGTGTGTAGGAATAATTTAAAAGCTGATTGCCAAGTATAGTGGGGGAAAAGAAAAAATGACCTAAGGTGTGTGTAATTACACAAGTAATTAATAGTAACAGCTAACATTGATATAATGTTTATTATGTCCCAAGAACTGTGCTAAGTACTTCGTAGCTATTATGTCATTTGATCTTTACAACAACTCTGGAAGGTGAGTGTTTTTATTATCCCTATTTTACAGCTGAGGAAACTGAGGAAAGCAGAGATTAAGAGACGTTCAGAATCTGAGCCCAGATTTGAATTCAGATCTTCCTGACTGCAGGCACAGCATTCTCTGTAACATCAGCTGCCTTAAGTAAATATTAATATATATTTTAATTACTATACCCAATTGGGAACTTTTTTTGGAGTTCATTTATGTTAAGATAGATCAATGAAAAGGTGATTCCCAAAGTGACTTCTGCCTGAACTGTCCCCTTGATTGTCTCAGATGTCATATAATACTCAAGCACTAAATCATTGATGGATAGATACCTGTAGGGCAAGATCTAATTGCTAGACTGGTTGCCAGATGAGTAATTCAGTTTAATTTTAAAACAAAACAAAATAAAACAAGTTTTGTATATTGTCTTCCTCTTTAGAATGTAAACTCCTTGATGGAAAGATTGTCTTTCTTTTTGCTTATATTTTTATCCACACTTAGCACAGTGCCCAGAACATAGTAAACACCTGATAAGTACTTCTTGTCTTTACTCTCCTTGTCAGTGAAGAGACATAGGAAGAATTATGAAAAAACAAAACAAAACAAAACAAGCAACTTGCTTAATTTTAGCAAGAAGGAGGGAAAGAAGAGAAAGTAGAGAAAAGTGTGTGTAGCCAGAACTCAACAACGATAATGTCTCAGCTCTGGAAAGTGTTTAGATTAGGAACTACAGATGAACTATGGTGGACGATGGATGTATGGAGTCCAAAGGTGTAAGTTAAGGAAGTTGATGGATCGAAAGGTAAGGAGTAACTCATCTACAGAGTTCATTGAGTTGAGGAGAAGGGAGTGAAAACATGGGTTTGGAAGAGAACTGAGCATGTCGTAATCTATGATGAAGGTATTTTTGGCACACTGGTGAGTTGCAGCTACCTTGGTTGGCCAGGGCTAGATTGGCCCTAGCTCATTGGAAGGTGAGAAGTATTCATGAGTCTAGTCTCTAGTAAGTACAGTTTTCTAAGGAAGAAGTTATTTCATGCCATGAGGGATGGAAGTGTTATTGATAGGATCAGCATTGAAACCATCAAAAAGTATTGCATAAATTCTATTAGTGATCTCGTCTTCATTAGTCACTCTTCTACGTTACAAATTATCTTCCTCTAGGAAACCAAACAGTATCTCTTAGCTTTCTAGACAGAAGAGAGATGGAAGTGTGTGCTAGACCCTATTAGACTCAAGATCCATGGGATGGACTAAGGTTCTGGTAGTTTTTGAGGAAGGCAGAAGACATTAATCATATGGATCCCTGATAAAGTTGCTGACCATTTCAGGAACCCCTTACTGTGTGTACATCTATTCACCAAAAAGTACTTGCATAGCCCTCCCTCACTTCAAACAAAGTCAAGTGCAAGTCATGCCATCCTTTCTTTGGTGGCGTGGTCTTCTTCGGCAACAAAGAATGAACACCACAAACAACAACAACTTTATGAATGTTTACTGTGGGCATGTGGAGAATCCAAAGAAGCAAAAGATGGCTGCTTCCTCCAATCAAAGTAGAGGGATAATGAAATAAATGACTGAGAAGTAGAGTGTTAAATAGCCACCCAACAACGACTCACCAAGAGTGATTTTTATTCTGTAAAAGACAGGAAAGGAAAAATGACTGAACTGATAATCAAGATCAGCAAGGAGATAGCAAATGAGTACTTAAGTACCCTTAATAAAGTCCCGTCACCTGGCATATATGAAACATGGCCTTGGATACTAAAAGAACTATAGGGTTTGAATGGAGAGCCACTGTGATACTTCAATGTTAGTGGAGATTGACCAGCGTGTTTCAGACTCCATGTCTAAATGTCATCCTGGTTTGCAAAAATGAGAAGTGAACAGGGTTGGCAAACCATGGGTCAATCACTTTGACTTTAGTTCTAGAGAAAATGCTAGAATTTATCATTAAGGAGATGATTGAAAGACATCTGTGAAATGAAGTGGTGATTAAAAAGAACAAGAATAGATTTATCAAGAAGAAGTGATGCCAACTTAGCTGGCTGTACTTCCTTTTTTTAATTTAATTTTTTTCCATTTTTGAGAGGATAACTCAAATAGATGATCAAAGGGTTTGTCTAGGTTTCAGCAAAACACTTAATAAATTATTTCATACAATTCTTGTGGGAAAACTAGGAAGGTATAGATAAGATAGATATGATTAGATGGATTTGCAACTGGTTAATTGACTCTACTTCAAAAGGTTAATCGTCAATATCAACTTGGCAGGAAATGAGTAGGGGGGGTAGTTCAGGCATCTGTCTATGGTTGGCCATGTCCTTTCTAACATTTTTTTATTAATGTCTTGGGGGATATCATGCTTATCAAATACATACATGGTGCAAATTTGGGTGGGATAGCTAGCACAATTGACATCAGATTTTGGACCTAAAAGTATCCTCACACGTACCACTTGCTATTAACCTTTGCACTGGTTATTCACATGACTGGAACACTCTGTCTTCCTCATAGAGTACTTCTTTTCCTTCGAGATGAAGCTATGTAGCTTCTGCATAAACTCTTTTCTGATTCCACCTACCTGCTAGTGCCATTCTCTAACAATATCAGTTTGTGTTTATTCAGTATATATTTTTTGCTGTACTTACTTATATGTATTCTTTCTGTCTTCCCCATTAGAATTTGAACAGAAATCATTGCCTTCTTTGAATTCGTATCACTAGCATTTAGCATAGTTCCTGGCACACAGTAGTCATTTAATAAATGTTTGTTTACTGATTAGAAGCTGGTAGCAAAGTGGATAGAGTTCATAGTCTGGAGTCAGGAAGAGTGGAGTTGAAATCTGGACTCAGATACTTCTAGTGGTGTGACCCTGTAAATCGCCTAACCTCCATTTATGTCAGTTTCTTCAGCTATAAAATGGAGGTAATAATAACATCTACTATTCAGATACGTTGAGAGATTCCCTCTTCCCTTGATTGACTAGAACAGTGCTTCTTAAACTGTGGATTGTGACCTCATATGGGGTTGTGAAAAATTTCACAATTTGCAATTTCACAATAGTTAAAGGCTTTTGAATGTACAACAACCAAAAATTAATTACAAATCAAACATGTAATGAATCTGAGGAGTTCTGGCAGTGCTTGTTGTGTTGCAAGGAGCAAATTCAGGGCAGTCTTCGTTCTGCTCCTTGCAATGCCAGTAATAATGCCTAATCGTGAAAAGGGGCTTCAAGTGGAAAAAGTTTAAGAATCTTTGGAGGAGAGCATTAAGTTGAATCTAATAATGTAAAATTCCAAAGGAACTTGACAAATACAGGATGGGGAAGGCATAGTTAAAAGGAATTTTGTTTATCTGGGGGTTTTAGAGGGCTCTAAGAATAATATGTCAACATCATAGCATCATGTCCTAACAGAGATGCATTTTGTTCTGCATTGAGAGGCTTAGCTTTCAGGAACAAGGGTAGGTAGTGTGCCATGACTGGACTACATCTGATGAATTGTATTCGGGTCTAGTTGTCATAGTTTAAAAAGGACATTGTTAAACTAGAAAAAAAACCAGAGGAGACCAACAACGATTGCAAAGCACCATGAGTTCATACAATTTGAAGATTATTTGAAGGAAATGCAGCTATTTAACCCAGACAAAAGACTGATGAAAGGTGGGAGTGGGGCAAGATAGCTGTTTAAAAGTATTTGAAGGAATATCATGTGTAGGAAACATGTCCTTTTTGCCCCGCAGAGGCCAGAACTACAAGCAACATGTGGAAATTATAAAGAAGAGAATTTAGGCTTGTTGTCAAGAAAGATTTGCTAACCATGAAAACTGTCCAAAAATGGAGTAGGGGGCTACAGCAGCGGCTGCTTCTTCCTTGAAGTCTGAGCTGAGGTTTGATTACCATCTGTTGGGTGGGCGTAGTGAGGAGTCCTGTTTGGGTATTGGTTGGATTAGGTGACTGCAGAGGTCCTTCTGATCAAGAATATGCTACAGCTAGCTCTTAAGGACTCATGAGAGCTGATAATTAAATTTTTGGTATGAATATTTACATCTTGGAAATTGGCAAATACTACAAATCAAAGTTTGATTTTTTTGTTGTATTGATTGTTGACTGAAGAAAGTATTGATGAAAATGTTAATGATGCAAATTGAACTGAAAAGTGTTTCAGGTATATATATATATATTTTTTTTCCCAGAGGGTCAGTTGCTAAATATTGACCAACACATCTCTGTTTCAAACTCTAAAGTTCTATGATTCTGTGACTATCAGAAATGTCAGAAGACAGTTCACGATCATGTTGCCAAGTTGTTCAATCAGTGGTACGGACAATTAGGTCAGATCCTACCTGCGGTATGGTGTTCAGTTCTGGGAAATATATTTTATAAGAGATAATGATAGTCTGGAGAATAAACAGAGGTCAGCCAGTGTCATTATGTGCCTCAAACTCTAACAGCAGCACTGTGAGGTGGATGATACTAGTATATTTATTTCACAAGTAAGGAAAATGAACCTTAAAAAGGTTGTGACCTGTCCTGGCTCATGCATGTATTAATGGTCAGAAGTAGAATTCAAACTCCAGTCAACGTGGTTGCAAACCCAGTACTCCCTTCATATAAGATTATGTCATGTGCTTGCTGCTTGATCCTCTGGACCTCAGCTTCCTCATCAGCAAAATGGAAAAATTTATATATTTATTCTCTGCCACACATGGTTGTAGGAGCAGAACACTTTGTAAATGGAACAGTGCCATCTCATTGTGAATTATTATGGCCATTAACATTTTATACCATGATGAGACTGGGAAAAAAACCTCCAAGAAGCCTCAGACATGTAGAGTAATGTGTAAGACAAGAAGAATGGTCTGCATGGATCAATACATACAATGTGCTGCATGAATAGAATGAACTTTATGTTTGAATCTTTTTTATGTCAGAGAGAGAGATAGAGATAGAGAGATACAGAGAGAGACAGAGACAAAGAGAGAGTCAGAGACAGAGAGAGACAGGGAAATAAAGAGAGATACAGGGACAAGCAGAGACAGAAAGAGAGACACAGAGAGTCAGGGAGAGGGAGAGACAGAGAGACATAGAGAGACAGGGAGACAGAGACAGAGAGAGAAAGAGAGACAGACAGAGAGACACAGGAGCAGAGTGACACAGAGATACAGAGAAAGACAGAGACTGAGATAGGCAGAGACAAAGAGAGAGAGATTGAGCCAGCTAGAGACAGACAGAAACAGTGACAGGGATTGTCCTATACAAGAGACAGGGAAATAAAGGAGGACAATCCTCAGATTTAAAATAAGCCTTTGGCCAATTGATGAGGGAGTTTCATTGTATTTATTCTGGAGCAGTTTTTAGATACGTGACTTCCTGTGACTTCCTTTTCTTGGCTGGTGCCTAACAAGAAAACTCTACCATCCAGTTTCATGACGTCTTCAGATGTGGAACACCCACAGTCTTCATTTTGGTTTTTTTTCCCCTTTTTGGGGGGAGAGGAAGGAAATAGCATAGCTTTTTGTGGTCAGTGCTGCTTTGTAAATAGTAATTTCCCTGTGGTAGTATCACAAGATCCTGGGCATAGAGGTAGCAAGTTTTCTGCTACAGTTGCTATTAAGCAACAGTGATTCCCTGACCAAGTGAGATTTATGTAATGCAGGGATGGTTTAATATGAGGAAAACTATTAACATAGTTGATTATATCGATAACAAAAATGACAAAAATCATGATTATATCAATAAATGGAGGAAAAGCTTTTGACAAAATACAACACTTATTATTGTTAAGAATACTTGAAAGAATGATTTTCCCTTAAAATGATAAAAAAGCACCTACTTGAAACCATCAGGAAATATTTTTTGTGACTGGCACCTACCACTTGAAGGGTGCTTTCATCCCTCCCTTAGGGTTCTCTGTGATGCCTTTAGGAGTTGGAAGATTGCTTTTTCTGCCATTGCCTCAAACCCCTACCAATTGTTTTCCTCCAATTTTAGGGGTCCAAGTACCACAGTCCCATTTAATCACTTAACAGTCAGATTAGCTTTCATAAAGCAAGATTGACTTAAAAGATGTGGAAAAAGCACACAAACCTTCCCCCAACACTTGGGGAGTGTGATCCCCTCTCTCTCACACACACCAACTCAATCTCTAGGGAGGAAACAGAGATTAAGTTCACAGTTTACTTCAGTTCATACATAGCAATAGTCCCACCATGTTCAACAAGACCAAAATCGAGGTTCAGGGTATGAGTACCTCTTGCATGCTGAAACTCTGGCTTCTGAGGGTTTCCCTACTAGGCTGGTTGCAACATCTATCCTAGATCCTAAGCTTCAAGGTCCCCATGATTCAGGCTCCCAAGTTGAGGACTTTACTCCCTTTTAAGAAATGAAAAGGATAAATAAAACAAGGCTAAACCTCAAGCCATTTTCTCCGGGTCACCAGGCCAAGGGGAAAGAGAGGGTAATCCTCAGGCCCTTCTTCCTTACTGCAGAGTCCCATAGTACCTGTTATGAGTGAACCCATGTGTGTGCTCAACTGGAAAGAGTCATTGTGCCTTAATCGTGCAGATGTAAACATGAAGACAATTCAGGCCATGCAGACAATGGAAAGAGGTTGTTCCCAATCATGTGATAGGAATGTAAAAATATTCTCCCATTCACCACGAGAAGCAGGTCCTTGATGCTCCCCACCTTATACTATAAAAGTGGGACAGTGGTAGTGGTAGAATCAGGGTCCAGTAAGCATTTCACCACATGGTAAAGAAATACTTTAAGGATGGTTTTCAAAAACTTAGGAAGAAGGGTATGTGATAGATAAAAAAGGGAGACCAATCAAAGTTGTAAAATGAGATCTTTGGAAAAAGGAAGAATGTTAAAGAGAAAACTGTGGAGAAGGAGGCAGAGAAGTGGCAGAAGTAAGAGGGGCCCTTGAGTTACTGAGTGGAAAATAGATGCTTAAAGGGGACAAAAAAGATGTTTGAAGTAGGAATGGAAGGATACAAAGGCCAACGGTATTTTAGGGGACCTCCAAAACATCCTTCAACAGATCTTAGTTCTACTGAGTGTCTCCAAGACATCCTCAGTCAGTTAACCAGTTTGCTTAAAGGTAGATTTTGGATATGGACTTAGCCAGAGGCCAAGTTGACCATGAAAATCATTGTGTTCTCTTTTCACCAACAAAGGGACCAACCAGTTTCTTCTTAGTAGTGTAAGGGTGATGGTCCATTCCTCATGTGGGCTTGGGACTTTGATTAATCAATTTCCACCAGTGAGAATCAAGTCCTATACAGTATGTCCCTTTGATCCAAGGGATAGATAGATGGAGAGATTCTAGGATGGACAAACCAAACAAACTCCAGCCAAGATGGTGGTCCTCCTTTTAGGCAGACATTCTACATTGAAGTGGGTGGAAGAAACACTGCCCTGTTATGACAAAGGAGGATAGCCCAGCAGTCACTGAGCTCTTCCTCCTAGCAGATGAGGCAATGCTGGCTCCCCAAGAATCTGCTGAATAATAGACTTGAGTATGGTTTCGCTTTCAAAGACAACAACAGCTTCTGGCCTCTACTCCCACCCCTCCAAAAAAAAAAGAAAAAAGAAAAGCTCCCCAGGGCTTCCTGTTTTGCAGTGATGCAACTGGGAGGGAAGAGGTCTTGCCAGGCAGGCCGTGATGCAAACATCTTAGCCAAGAAAGAATCTACACTGGGCTGAAACAGCCCAGAAGGGGATTTCCTTCTGACTCGAATAAAAACTGGGACTCTGGCCAGTTTAGAGGAGGTAGAGAGAGAGAGATGGTGAAAGAAACTTGCCTTTCACTTTCTTACAGTCAGTGGATAAACAGAGGCACAGCTGACTGCCAGGGATAAAATCTATTTCTTCATCCTTTTTGTAGGTTTTCTCTGCCATTCTCTGACCATCTCTGTGAACCACTCTCATTATAATTATGCATTTCTAAATGTGAACTTCTGTGATTAGTTTTGCAGAAGAACTTTCTTATGTGTCATGTTAGACCAGACATGGCCTGTCCTTGAATGAGCTAAACATCAAAAAATGTAGAGTATCATGAACTGTCTCTGTTTCCCAGTAAGCAGTCAAGTTCAGCAGCCAGGAACCCAGGGAGGAATTAATAGACAACTTTCCTGGCAATATCTTCTTGCACAGAGAAATTTATCCCTTTCTCTCTTTATCCCTTTCTCTTGTTTTACTTATTAACATCTGGACTGATCTTAAACAGACATCCCAAGAAACTAACTTTCATTTTTGTTATGAGCAATAACTCCCTCATCCAGAATAGACTTTTTGCTTGTAGTGGGCAGGATGTGATACCATCTCAGGAAGAGAGGTTTTAGGATTAGGATTGGGTCTTGGTTTTAGGATTAGAGGATTTATGAGTATCGTGGAGCATGGAGAAAAATTCAACCTCATCCCCTTCAACTTACAGATGGGGAGACTGAGGACCAGAAGTTAAAGTGACTTGTCTAACTATAAATCAATTGATTAACAATCTTTTGTTAAGCATCCACTATGTACTAGGCACTGTGCTAAATACTGGGGATACAAAAAGAGGGAAAAGACAGTTTTCACCCTTTAATCTTACAGGAGAGACAATATGCAAAATACTTGTACAAATAAACTATAGACAGGATAAATGGGAAATGATAAAGGGAAGAAGGCACTAGAATGAATAGGGATTGGGGAAGGTTTCCTGTTGAAGGTGAGATTTTAACTGGGACTTAAAGGAAGCCTCTCTGGTCAGCAGTTGAAGCAGAAGAGGGAGAGCATTATAGGCATGGGGGACAGTTAACTGCAGAAATAGTCATTATTGTACGACTTAATTGCTGTTGAAAGATGGCAAATGCCTCCTATATTTCAACATAAGAAATATCACTATTCTGTCCTTGCCTCTACCTGCCAAATAAATATATAATCCTGTAGTAGACTTAGAGGAAAGGAATTCTATTCTGGTCAAAAGTCCATGCAATTAGCCTCCCTCTGAACCCAGTGTCTTTTACCCCAATTAGCCTTGTAAGGAGGGAAGATCACTGGTCAAAGTCAGAACTCAGCAGCAGGTTTCCGATCTTTTTAGTCCCACCAACACGCTTGCTTTTTGGAAAACAATAAGAGCAACAACAAAACAAACTTTAAGCTCTCATCCCCCTCCATAGCATCATGCAGAAAGAGAAGCATATTAATTTTACTTTGTGTAGATTTCTTATTAGTATGTTTAAACTGGATCTCTTGGGTTCCTGCTATTTTTTTCTTTGAATTTCACCTGTTTTGTCCTTTCTCTGATTGGACATGAGATGTAGGAAGAATTTGGAGGTTAGAGACGAAGCCAAAATTTCAGATGTGTTAACAACAATTGTAAAATGTTACCTGTTTAGACTCTAGAAAGTGTTCTGTACTTGAACAGACCCATCTTTTCTAATCTATTAGGGAAGGAGATGAATAGCACTTTTTTATAATGTGTTCTTTGGAATTGTCTTGATATCATCATATTGATCAGAATGCCTAAGTCCTTGACATTGATCCTTGTTACAATATTGATATTGCTGTGTAGAATGTTCTTACTTCACTTTGCATCAGTTTACATATGATTTTCCAGGTTTTTATGAAAGCATCCTGCTCATCATTTCTCATAGTACAGTAGTATTGCATCACAATCAGAAACTACATTCAACAATTCTTCAGTTGATGGGCACCTGCTTAGTCTTCAATTCTTTGCCACCACAAAAAAGAACTACTATATATTTCTGTATAAAGAGATGCTTTTTCTTTTCCTGTTATAGACATAGTTGCAATATTTCTGGGTCAAATGGTATGCACGGTACTTCCAAATTGTTCTCCAGCATGATTGGATCAATTTACAACTTTTCACCAACAATACATTAATGTTCCTATTTTTCCACATCCCCGCCAGCATGTTTCATTTTCCATTTTTGTTATGTTAACCAATTTGATAGATCATAATTATTTTAATTTTCCTAATCAATACTGATTTAGAAAATTTTATCGCATGAATATTGATAGCTTTGATTTCTTCTTCTAAAAACTGCTTGGCCATATTCTTTGAATATTTATCAATTGAGGAATGACTCCTATTTTTTATAAATTTGGTTGAGTTCCCTATATGTTTGAGAAATGAGTTCTTTATCAGAGAAATTCACTATGAATTCCTCACCCCCGCCCCAGTTTCCTGTTTTCTTTCTAATTTTGGCTCCATTAGTTTTGTTTGTGGAAAAACTTTTGAATTTCATATAATCAAAACCATCCATTTTTATGATCCCATCTATTTCATGTTTGGTTATTAACTCTTGCTTTACACACAGATCTGACAGGTAAATTCTTTCCATGCTACCCCAATTTAGTTGTGTAATCATCATTTATGCCAAAATAATTTATTCTTTTTGACTTTATTTTATATATGGTGAGATGTTGGTCTATGCTTACTTTCTTCCAAACTGTTTTCTAGTTTTCCCAGGGATTTTTGTCAAACCATAAATTCTTGCCCTTAAAGCTTGGATCTTTGGGTTTCTCAAACATCAGTTTGTCATGGTCATTTACAAATACTATGTACAGTGTTTTATATACCTAATGTATTCAACCGTGTATTTTTTACTGAATCTATTCTAATCCTATCTTCCACTGCAATTTTAATCAGTAGAGGATTATTTTTATGATTACCACTTTGTAATATAGTTTAAAATCTAGTACTACAAGGCCTCTTTCCTCTACATTTTTTTATTGAATACTTCGATTTTCTTGAGCTTTTGTTCTTCCAGATGGATTTTGTTATTATTTTTTCTAACACCAGAAAATAATTCTTTGATAGTCTGATTGGTAGGGCACTGAATAAGTAAATTAATTTAGGTAGAATAATAATTTTTATTACATTGGTTTGGCCTGCTAATGAGCAATTAATATTTCTTTAGTTGTTTAGATACATCTTTATTTGTGTGGAAAGGACTTTTAAAAAGTGTATTTATATAGGCCCCGGAATTTGTCTTGGCAAGTAGGTATCCAAGTATTTTCTATTGTCTATAGTTATTTTAAATGACCTTTCTCTTTTTATTTCTTCTAAGTGTGTTTTGTTGATAGAAATGCTGATGACTTACTTCTGTGGGTTTATTTTATATCCTGCAATTTTGCAAAAGTTAATTGTTTCGACTATTTTTTTGCTGATTTTCTAGGGTTTTCTAAGTACCTCATCACATTATCTGCAAAGAGTGCTTGTTTTGTTTCCTCATTGCCTATTTATATTCCTTTAATTTTTTTCTTTTATTAATTGCTATACCTAGCACTTCTAGTACAATGCTGAATAATAATGGTGATGATGGACATCCTTACTTCAACTCTGATCTTATTGGGAAAGGTGGTTTATTTCTATTACTGATAACGCTTACTCTTGGGTTTTAGATGGATACTATTTATCTTTTTTAAAAAAAGGCTCCATTGATTTCTATACTTTCTAGTGTATTTAATAGGAATAAGTGTTGTACTTTGTTGAAAGCCTTTTCTACATATATTGATATTTTTATATGATTTTTGTTATTCATATGGTAAATTATGGTGATAATTTCCCTTATAGTGAACCAAGTCTACAGTCCTTGTATAAATCCCACCTGATCTCTAAGGGCATTCACCCTTCTTTACTTATATGAAAAAAATTTCTTTAATTTTGGGATTAATTGTGCCTTAAATTTTTGGTAGAATTCACTTGTAAGTTCATCTGGTCCTGGGGATTTGTTTTTTTAGGGGCCTCATTTGTAGTTTGTTCAATTTTTTATTCTAAGTCAAGGTTTTTAAAGTAACCTATTTCTTTTCTGTTAATCTGGGCAGTTTATATCTTTGGAAACTCATCAATTTCACTTAGATAGTAAGTTTTACTGGCATATAATTGGACAAAATAACTCCTAATAATTGTTTTAATTTTATCTTCATTAGTGTTATGTTCACCCTTTTTATTTTGATACTGGTAATTTGGTTCTCTTTATTTTTTCCCATCAAATTAACCAGTTTATCTGTATTATTGTTTTCCCCGATAAAACCAGCTCCTAGTTTTCTTTGTTAGCTCTTTTTTTCACTTCCAATTTTATTAATCTCACTTTTGATTTTCAGGATTTTTATTTTGGTGTTTAATTAAGGATTTTTAATTTGTTCCTTTTCTAGGTTTTTTTTTTTTACTTGGATGCCCAATTCATTGATTTTCTCTTTTTGCCTTTTGTTGATGTATATGTTTAAAGATATTTCCCCTCTATGTATTGCTTTCAATGCATCCCATAAATGTTGTAATGTTGTTTCACTGTTGTCATTTTCTTTAGTGAAATTATTAATTGAAACAATACGATTTGTTCTTTGACATCCTCATTCTTTAGGATTAGGTTATTTAGTTTTTAATTAATTTTTTATCCATGTTTCCATGGCCCTATAGTGAATATATATTACTGCATTATGATCTAGAAAGGATACAATTAATATTTCTATTTTTCTGCATTTGATTGTGAGGTTTTTATGCTCTAATATGTGGTCAATTTTGTAAAGGTGCCATGTGTAGCTCAGAAAAAGGTATACTTCTTTCTTTTCTCCAGAGATCTATCATATATACTTTTTCTAAAATTCTATTCATTTCCTTACTTTATTCTAATTTATTTTGTGGTTTGGTTTCTCTAGCTTTGAGAGGGAAAAGTTGAGATCTTCCACTAGTATAGTTTTACTATACATTTCCTCTTGCAATTCATTTAACTTTATCTTTAAAAATTTGGATGCTATGCTATTTGGTGCTTCTATGTTTAGTATTAATATTACTTCATTTTCTATGGTCCTTATCTTTTAGCAAGATAAGTTTCCCAGCTTATCTCTTTTAGTTAGATCTATTCTTGCTTTTGCTTTGTCTGAGATCCTGATTGCTATCCCTGCCCTCCCCATCTTCTTTTATATTTTAGCTGAGGCATAATAGAGTCTCCTCTATCTTCTTACTTTAACAAACATTTAACTGAAAGATTATGGATCATCAGTGGAAGATAAGGTAGGACCAGAGTGTAGAGACCCTGAAAAAGTGTAGATGATTTCTACTTATTCTTTTTGCTCCTTATGTAGGTTAAATTTCTTTCCTCTTTTTATCTGAGTGAATTTTCTTTTATGGTCTCAGATTCTTCTCATTTTCTGGAAGATCCAGAGAGCTACCTCGTGCTAAAACAATCTCTCTTTCTGTCTCTGTCTCTTGGTCTCTGTCTCTTTCTGTCTCTCTCTCTCTCTCTCCTGGAAGATCTTATGTACCTGCTCTGTCATTTATAATCACAAATTATGTCGGCTGGGTCCACAACACATTTATGGTACATAATCTTAACTGGGTCATCACTGTGGCAGTCATTCCTTTATACTTCCCTCTCCCACTCACTACAAGGGCTTTTCCAAACTTTTTCATCCTTCCCCATATCTCCCACAGCTTCCCTTTCCCCCACCTCCAACTCTCAGCTGAGAACTTTGCCTAGTATTTCATTGAAAAAAAAATTGGAAAAAAAGAGAGCTTCCTCTTCTCCCTTCTTCCTTATCTTACATCACTCAGATGCTTCTACCACCATCTCTCTTTTTAACTCTTTCGTATGACTTCTGACCTCATTACTTAACTGAAACTGCTCTTTCTAAAGCTACTAATGATTTTTAATTGCCAAAAAATGGTCTTTACCAATATTTCTACTTCTTAACTTCTCTGCAGCCTTTGACACTGTCATCCTCTTCTCCTTGATAATCTCCTTTTCTCTAGATTTTCATGACTTTGCTATCTGATGGTTCTCCTCACACTTGTCCAACCATTCCTTCTCAGTCTCCTTTGCTGGATCTTCATCCATGTCATGCTTGCTAATGGTAAGTGTCTGTTAGGGGTCTGTTCTGGGTTTTCTTCTCTTCTCCCTCCATACTATTTTATTTGGTGATTCTTTGGTTTCAATTATCATTTCTGTCCAAGTGACTCTCAAGTCTACTTGTCTATCCCTAATCTCTCCTGATTTCCAGTCTCACATCTCTAATCCTTTGTTGCACATCTTGAACTGGATATCCTGTAGACATCTTAAATTCAATACATCAAAAACTACTCATTTTCTACTGCTTTCCCACCCCGTCTTCCCCAGTTGGTAATTTTTGTATTACTATTTAAGGTATACATCATCTTCCCAGTCATCCAGGTTCACAAATTAGAGGTCATTCTCATCTCTGTACTCTCTCATCTCCTACCCCATATCCCATCATTTATCAACTCTTGCTATTTCTGCCTTTTTAACATCTCTCATGTACACACCTTTCTATTCTCTGACACTGCTACCACCCTCGTGCAGGCCTTCATCCCCTCATAACTGGATGAGAGAGAAAGGAAATGAGAGAGGGGGAGAGAGAGAGAGAGAGAGAGAGAGAGAGAGAGAGAGAGAGAGAGAGAGAGAAAGAGAGAGAGAGGGAAAGAGAGAGAGAGGGAGAGAGGGAAAGAGAGAGAGAGGGAGAGAGGGAGAGAGAAAGAGAGGGAGAGAGAGAAAGAGGGAGAGAGAGAGAAAGAGAGAGACAGAGAGAGAGAGGGAGAGAGAGAGAGACAGAAAGAGAGAGGGAGAGAGAGAGAGAGAGAGAGAGAGAGGGGGGGAGAGAGAGAGAGAGAGAAAGAGAGAGAGAGAGAGAGAGAGAGAGGGAGAGAGAGAGAGAGAGAGAGAGAGAGAGAGGGAGAGAGAAAGAGAGAGAGAGAGACAGAGAGAGAGAGAGGAAGAGAGAGAGACAGAGAGAGGGAGGGAGAGAGAGAGAGAGAGAGAGAGAGAGAGAGAGAGAGAGAGAGAGAGAGAGAGGTACAGAGAGTCAGTCCTCCACATTATTACACCAGAGAGTTATCATGTATTCAGGTATATGAAATAGTGGGGGTGAGTATCAAAACCACACCTCCATTTATCATAAAAAATACCTTCTGTGACAACTTGTTTCTCCAGTGATGCAATTCATCTGAAGTCAAGTTTCTTTGGTAGAAAAGATTTCAGAAATAGTTTTCCCTTTATTTTGTGGCTGGTATACTTAATCTGATGATTTTTTGATCTCTCACAAAAAAGACAAAAGGAAACATTAAGATTTTAGCAGAAGGTATGCAATTCAGCATTAAGAAGGCACAAGCTGAAAATGATGATAGGATTCAAAGCAGGAAGAGACTTTGGAAATAATTTAGTCCATCCCTTTCCCAATTTTACAGATAAGGGAACTGATACTCAGAGAGATGAATTTTAATTCAATTCAATTTAACCTAAATTTATCCAGTAGCTACTATCCAATAACTAGGCCTCATGTAGGCACTGAGGTTATGAAGACAAAATCAAAGCAAGCCTATCCTCAAGGAGCTTACATTCTATGGTAGGGAATGTGGTGGAGGGATAGAAAAAACACACACAATTAAGTACAAAATATGTACAAAGTAAATAAAAACAATCTGTGGGTGGGGGAGCATACTCAAAATTAAGGAGGATCAGATAAAATGTCAGATAAAATTTGGTACCTGAAGCTGTACCATTCTGAAGGAATCTAGAAAATCTATGAAGCCAAGGTGAGGAGGGAAAAGTATTCCAGGTATGAAATAAGAGTGTGAAAAGGTACTAAGGTGGAAAATGGAATAATAAATATAAGACACAATACATAGGCCATTTGGGCTCTACCAGAGCTGCCTTTTCTTTGGTGATTGTCACCTTGGCTAGATAAAGTATCTACCCCTGATTCGTTCTCTGATGACATGGTCAGTGGAAATCAAGAAGGCAGAAATTCCCTCTTAGGGGTTGGCTTAACCTAAAATCCTCTGAACAAGAGCTGTTCTACTACTAGAAGGATTCATTGTTTGATCGGTCCATTGGCTCCCCCATTAACTAACTACTGTGTTTATACACAGGTGCAAAAGTGGGTTGGATTCTTTCAGACCACTATGCTTTCAGTGCAGCAGCATTTGCTTTTATCCAATGGCTAGAAGTCCAATGGAGTTTATTAAAGACATTGACAAATTCCTTGACATCTACTTCTGCCTTTGATTGACTGAATTGAATGTTGCAATCTGGACCATTTGTGATTTTATTAATTTGTGAATTCATTAGTTAATTTCATTAATTCTTCAAATGTAATACAAAAGAAATGAGAAGAAAGAAAGACTTAGATGGGATAGGTGTTTTCAGATATTTGAAGCTGAGTCCCCATTAAACTGTGAGCTCCTTGAAAGTATCCCCAGTGCCATAATTCAATGCTTGGCACATAGTAGGTGCTTCATAAATACCTTTTGGTTTGACAATCACAGGAGAAAGGGATTTAGATTGTTCTGCTTGACCCTCAGAGGGTAGAACTAGAAGTGATGTAAAGAAACAGATGTCCATGAAAATTTCCTAATAGCTAGAACCAGACACTGAGTGGAATGGATTGCCTAGGAAGAGAGTGAGCTCCCTATGACTAACTACTGTCTTCCCATGAAGGCCAGATGGCTGGCTTTCAAGATATTGTAAAGAGGATTTCTTTTTCTTAGGTCCAGGCTTATTTCCACGCCACTTCCCACCATATACCTAGATTCCAGTCAAATATCACTACTCATTGTTCCCAATAGACATTTCAAGCCTTTTTGCTCATCTGTTCACTGGAATTCCCTTCTTTTCCTTCTCCCTTCTTTCACTAGGTGTTGAACCACATAGTCTCTGAGGTCCCAGTGAACTTAACATTTGATGAGTCTCCAAAGAAATGAGATGATCAGTTATTAGCTTATCTCTATGGGTTCATGGGTCCACTTAATTAATTCATTCATATATTTAAGTGAAATTAACTTATTCTTTAATTGTATTGTAAAAGAAGTCTTACAATGAGAGTCAGAAGTGGTTTTATTTCCTTCTAGACCAGCCTACAGCTTGTCCATGATAAATAGTGCTTTCTTATGTCTCCGTTGAAACACTTCCCGTTTCTGCGAGCGTTGACAGATTAGCAGAGGATGATTGGCTAGCTTGCTTGCATTCTACCCTCTCCTCCTTTCCCCTTCATCTTTACCAAACCTCCGCCCCCAAGAACCACAGAAGAAACCCCAGAGGATTCCAGTAACAGATAAGCAACAGCAGCCCCTTCCTAGGCTCATGCCTTCTGAGTGTTCCTCTTATTGGGTTAGGTCTCTGCTCCAGGGCATTTTCCACTCCAAACTTTGCTTTTATGTGTGTAGAGGAGGGAGGGTAGGGGAAAGAAAATGAAAAGGGAGGATTCTTGTCAGAACATGGAAAACTAAATCCTAAATATAAACCAAATTCATATATTTACATTCCCTTGCAGATAAGACACAAGTGAGATCAAGCACAGGAACTGTTGACATCATCCAACATGTTTTCTTGTTCTCTGCCTCTCCCCACCCCTCTTTTTTTTTTTCAAATCTATTAATCTCTTACTTGTCGGAGTGACTCTGGAATATTATACCCTGAAATATCTTATAGCATTTTGTCTGTATGAGCAAGGAACACATTCTGTCAAAGAAATTCCAAGTCTCTGCCTTTTGCTTATATGCTCCTCACTGCACCCCAAAATTAAAAAAAAATGTGAGAGATAGTGTTGATTGGGGTTGAAATCTACTTGAGGTCTACTGTTCTTCAACAATTTTCCAGCCTGCTAAAATAAATAAATAATTGATTGATTACTGGATGAGGTCTTAGAGGTTATTTAATCTAATTCCTCCATATTCCAGATGAAGAAACTGTGGCTCAGACAAGAGAAGTAACTAACAGACCCTAGATTGGTTTCTAGGTTCTCTAGCTCCCTGACTATGATTCCATCTACTAAGTCATGTTTAGAAATCCCTAGTCCTTCTCTCTTCCCCAAATTCAGTCAATCACGAAATACTATTAATCTAGGTCCAAGATATTCCTTGCTTTCTCTCTCCCTCTTCCCCTCCCACTGCTACTACTTTTATTCAGGACCTTATGATCTCTCAGCTGGGCTATTTTCATAGCATCTTAATTGCTCTCCTAGACCCAAATCTATCCCCTTTCCAATCTGCCCTTCACATAGCTGTCAAGTTAATTTTCTTCCTATAAAGATCCTCTTGCTCTAAATCCCTGAGTGATTCTCCATAGCTAATCAATAATAAGCACTTATCAAGCACCTATGTGTCAAGCACTGTGCTAAACCCTAACCTATAGATGAAAATATGGATTTCTCAAACTGATTTTTGAGCTCTTTTCCAGTCTGACTCCAGCTTACATTTTTAGACACACTGTTCCTCTTGAATGAATGAATCATAGATTTAGACTGAGAGCTGAAAGAGACCTCAGAGGTCACGTCTTAATTCTTTTTTTATAGATAAGTAATCTGAAGTAAAGGAAATTCATGATGCCCAACATCACAGGCAAGGCAGCCCCTTGGAATAAGAATTGACAGCATAAGCAAAAGTTAAATAAAGTTCAGCAGAAGATTTTATCCTTCAGCTATAAAAAGTCCAAATGAAATTGATGGAGGTAGAAATGTGTTCAGTGAGAAGGAGGACCTTGGAACTGGATAGGACCTTAGATACTTTAACCCTTTCAGAACAAAATCAAAACAGGGCTATGAAATAACTTATCCAAGGTCATGCAGGTGATTAGTAATGAAGCCAGAAACCAAACTCACTTCTTTTGCCTTCCATCTTAGGACTTATTTTGCTGTACAATTAGAGGGTAAGTTAAATCTAATTCAACTACATGAATGAATGAATACAAAAGTATTTATTATGCTCCTATTATGTACTAGGTCCTGGGGATACTAATCAAAAAGTGAGACAAACTCAGTACTCAAGGGGTTTATATTCTAACAGGGGAAAATACCATAAATAGAGAAATAGTGGTCAAAGAAAATAGTTTTAGTGTGGAGTGGGAATGGGTCACAGAGACTGTGAATGTATCCATAAATGAACCACTTGCCACCCCCTTCCAGTAGCACTAAGCTTATTTATTTGATTACTGATCTTAGAGTAAGAGATTGAAAGGAGGTAGGGACACATACATGTTGCAAAGCATATGGCAAGATGGCCAGGTAGATCCTGGATACTTGATGGCTGGACTGGATCTGGTGTGTGACCAATGGTCTCCTGCTGTCTAGATCAAGTGGGGTAAGTGAATTAGCCCTACAATCAGGCCTGTTCATACCCAGGACCAAGTTCCAAATCTGAATGGGAGAGAGGCAGTGGTTTTCAGAGCTTCTGTCCTGAAGGTGACTGCTCCAGGTGGAGAAAAGGAAGGTTGGATGGGAAGGAGAGAGAAAGGACAAAGCTTTTATAGGACTACTCAATGCCAAGCTCTGTGTTAGGTGCTTTACAAATATCATCTCAGCGATCCTCACAACCATCCTGGGAAGGAGGTGCTATGGCAAAAATTAGTTAGGATGGGATAGGTAGCCTAGGTAGGCCCTGGTTTCCTGGTGGATGGTTAGATAGAATGTGAATCGTAAACCAACCAACCCAGAAATAAATAAATCAATTCCAAAATACAACAGATTAAAGAAAGTAAAAGATGCATAAAAACTACAGAAGTATCTGGAACAAACCTTATAACCCAATCCAATCTAATCTAGTAAGCATGTGTTGAGCACCTACTATTTTCCAGGTATTGTATTAATCAATGGGGACACAATTAATGAAAAAAACAAAGAAAGATAGTCCCTGCCCTCAAAGAGCTAACAATATAACTGAGGAAGACAACACACAAAAGGAAGCAGGAAAGAGGGGCAGAAGGGAAATCAATATGGTGGCATTTTGTTCCATGGAGCTGAAACCAGGTAGGGCAATAAGTATAATTTTGTTGAAGTCTTAGCTGATTTAAACCCAGTCATGCTTGGGTCTTTGTCTGAACTAGGATTCCAGTAAGAGGTGGAGACAAGGGTAGTAGGGACAGAAGTCTAGCACTATGGGGAACAGACTCCACAAATGCTGAATATGGTTCAAGAAAAAATGGAAGAGGGAGGGAGAACTGTGATTCCTGTCTGACAAAGAAGTAATAAAAGCAGAAGGTCCAGTAAAAGAAAGAAGAACATTGCTCTTCTGTCTCCTAAGGAGGAAGGGTAAACACTACAGGGCTTCAGATTTTTATAAAAATACTTTCCTTACTGGAATCCTGTGAGGTGGGTAATGTATTTATTATTAGCTCCATTTTACAGACTGGGAACTAGAACTCTGACTTGGCCAAGATCACACAGGTTGGTATTGGTTGAGATATTAGGAACTTAGGATTATGGATCCAGAACTGGAAGTGACCTCTGAGGCATCTCGTCCAAACCCCTCAATTTATAATTGAGGAAATGGATTCAGAGAGGTTGTCAGTGAGTCAGTCAGTAACCAGTCAATAAGTGCCAGCTATTTGCCCTACACTGTGCTGAACACCAGGGATACACAGAAAGGCAAAAGACAGTCCTTGCTCTTGGGGAATTCACAGTCTAATGATAAAGACAACATGCAAACAGCTATGTACAAACAAGCTGTACACAGAATAGTTAGGACATGTTTAGCAGAAGGAAGTCACTAGAATTAAAAGGGATTGGAAAAAAGACTTTTTGTAGAGGATGAGATTTTTAGCTGAGATATGAAGGGAGTCAGGGCTGTCAGGAGGCAGAGATGAAGAGGGAGAACGTTCCAGGCTGGGAGTCAGGGTTGGGAGAGGACAGAGGAGAAAAATGTTAGGAGCAAAGAGATGCAGCATCTTGTTTGTAGAATAGCCAGGGGGCTGGGGTTATGACAGAGGTGGGGCGAAGGTGTAAGAAAACTGCAAAGGTAGTAGGATAGAGGTTATGAAGGACTTTTGAATGTCAAATAGAAGTGATTTGCCTAAGGTAGAGCTAGTATGTAGTCAGCTTTCAAAGACAGGTCCTCTGACTCCAAACCCATACCTCTTTTCACTATGCCTCTGCATGTCAACTCCCTCCATCAATGCTCCTGTGTAGCAGAGGCAAACTTTAATGCTAGCTTTCTGAAGGTGATTGACTCTAAATCCAATACTCTTTCCAAGACATTATAAGAGGCACAACAGAAAAATAACTTTTTGCAAACTCTAAATGAGTGATTAGGACTTACCTTTAGGTATTTCTCAATGGCTCTGGAGAGAGTAGCTGTGTTGATTTTATTTTATCCTTTAAAAAAAAATTGACTTTTGCCTGAAAAATAGTGAACCTCTAGTCACATGTCATCCAAAAGCCTCTAGCTTCTGTTTTTTCCCTGAATTCCCAACCATTTAGCAATGTTTACCAGATTCCCCTGTTACTCACAAGACAGCTTCCTCCCCAAGTAATTTTTTTTCCCCAAAACTTGCTGACAAATACCACAAATAACCAATAGGCATTTCCAGGATAGCCATCCAGTTGAGAAGCTAAGCAAGGAACAGTGAAATAGCAAAATGGCGGAGCTAGAGAGAGAAGGCAGTGGAAGCAAATGTTTTGGATGGTTTATAAATTGGTTAATCATCACTTAAAGATGAGGGTGGGTTAGTGGAGAAAAAGGTATTTGCTGATTTAACATCCCCTGCTGCTCGAGTTTGACAGAGGAATGTACTTAAAGAAATTTCTCAACCACTTTTTGGACAATAAAATTCATGTGTGCATGAATCCTCCATTTTGAAGAGTTTGCCAGGGATGATGTAACTACTGAATTCAGTGAGAAGATATTAGCCTTTGCCTCAAGTAAAATAGTAAGTTTCAGGAATACTAAGTCTCGCCAAGAATTTGTAATTGGGTCTTCTGTCTCATACATCCCTTAAAAACTCCCCTTTACTCATAGGTCCCCAATTGTCTTTCTGATATCTTGAATATGGAAACCTCAGACCATGACCTCACATAGACAGTCTGTTGACAGATCCTGTCTCTATCTTTGCTTAGTTTCCTAAATCCCCTGACCCAAGTCTTTGGGTAAGGTCTTGCTGTCTTGAATAAGGCTGACAACTTCTTAAATTTTCTGCCTCCAGTGCTGCTCAAGTAGAGTGACTTCACCATCCATAGTTTCTGGGAATGTCATGCTACCACTCCACCATTCCCAGAAGTTTTTGAACTGCTCATTGGTATTTGGATCACATCTTTTTTTGATGCATCATATTGAATCCAAAATCCAAATCCCCATTGTGCTGGGAATTTTGGATTCAGTCAGAGGGCCACACTTGAGGACCTAGAGAGCCCCATGTGGCCTTGAGGTCACAGGTTCCCCACCACTGGCATAGGTACTAGTAGTTGGGGATGAGGAAGGAAAGAAGATGGGACTTGGACTATCTTAAAGGGAAAAAAATTGTAGCAGGATTTGATGAATGGTGAATTTCAAGGAAGGAACATGTCCTCTGCAAAGACATAGTCTGAGAAATAGGAAGTTGTATGCGAGGAATAGGGTCTGACGTTTCCTCTTTTTGTTTGCTCAGCACTTAATATAGTACCTGGCACATAGTGAAGGCTTAATCCTTGTTAACTGACCAGATAGACTCTTTGGGGAGAGACAGTAGAGATCTATAATAAAGCTCGAACGTTAGGTTGGAGTCAGGTTGTGCAGGTGAAACCAAGGAGTCTGTATTTGACCCTAGAGGTCATAGAGAATGATTGGAATTTATCAGCTGTGGCTTTTATTATTGTCACCATCACCACCACCACCATCCCTAAAGGAGGAGAGCTTGCCCCTTCTGTCCCAGAATGCATCTTAAATGAGAACACTATACTTAGTTTTGATCTTGGTAAATATTGCCTATGCCATCCATGCATGTATTGGCTCAGCGATAATTTTATTTTGCTAACTTCATCATTCACTACCTCTCTCTCTCTTCCCCCCACCCCCAGTCTCCCTTTGTCTCTGTCTCTTCATCTCTTCATTTTCTACCCAACTGCACTCCTCTGGACTTTCCTATCATGCTCCCTGGAACGTTTTATCCTACAAAATCACATCAGCTCTGGAACTCACACCTTCTCACTGCCCTCTATCCCTGGGATCCTTTCACCTTGTTTTTCAGCTTCCAGTATATTGGGTGTGTCTTCTCCAATCGACTTCAAGTCCCTTGATTGTCTTTGCCCCTTTCTTTGTATCCCTAGAGCTTAGCTCCATGCTTAACACATAGTAGATACTTAATAAATATTTATGGACTGACTACTTGCTTCTAAGTACATCATAAATGCTTCTTGAGGAGGTTGATCAGATTGAAAAAAAAATCTCATTTCAAAACACTGGAGTATCTTGAAAATGGGCCATCCATTTTCCTAGTAGGAGTGTCTAGAATAGCCCTCTAAGAGGGTTGCTAAGTTGTAGTGACTTGCCACTAGAGAAACTTAGGGTAAGCCCCACCTTCTTCAGGTAGCCACTATCAGACTGCAAAGGGCAGAACATTCTGAAACCAAATTTGCAATGAATGTAGTACATATCAGGGTCCTCAAAGTCAGTAATGATGTCAGGATAGCCCTTAGAGGTCTAGAGAGTAGGACTAATTGAGCAGATGAAAATATAGAAAAATAGCATAGTCGAACTGCCAGAACTTTAGACAAACGAGACATTCCTTTAAACTATCTCCCACATCCAGTCTTGTTCACTAAATGAACAGAAAGATCCACTCTACCAAAGGCAGAAAGATCAGATGGCATTCAGACACTTCCTGGACTGGAAGAGAGATACTTTTCTTTGGGAGTTAAGCAGTGGGAGTAGGAATATGAAGAAAGACTCAAATTCCCATAAAAGCTCTTCTCAAGCAGAACCCACCCCAGCTTGAGTTAACTGCTTCTTAGTCGCTTGAGTACCTTTATGGCAGCAAAGTGAATTCAGGCAGATTTCTCTCTCAAGTTTTACCACTGTAGGGTTGCTAACTTTCCAAGTGAGAATATGTGTGTGTTACTCTCCTGCCTTTCCACCTTTCTAGATGTATTCTCTATTTAGTCAAACAGGCTACAGAGAAATCTAGAGGGCAGGCCAGGAATAGTCCAAAGGCTGTGGGAAGGTTGGCAATTATGACATGGGTCAGGCAACAGATCAGGTCAGTGATAGTTCCATGGTTCTCTGTTCTCATCAGATTTCATCTGGAATAGTGTGTTCAGATCTGAGCACTGTGACTTAAAAGGGATACTGAGTTGGAGAGGAGTAACCAGAGGAGGTCAACCAGGATGGTAAAGAGTCGCAGATCCATATCATATGAAGTTGGAATGAAATGGGTGTATTTATTCCAGAGAGAAAGACTTTGGTTAGTGGTGACTATGTGAGTACGAGTGTGTGTGTGTGTGTGTGTGTGTGTGTGTGTGTGTGTAAAATGGAATGTAATGGTGACAGCTGTGTTCAAGTATTTGAATAAATATAGAAGAGAAAGTAGATTTACTCCATCTAGATCCAGAGAACCTACCTCCAGGACGGTGAAGATCAATTATGGCAATATTTTCAAAAGACTTAGCATAACGCATGGCACATAGGGAGTGCTTAATAAATGCTTTTTCCTTTTCCTTCCCTTTCTAGAGGATAGGACCAGGACCAAAGGATGAAAGTTGCAGAGGTCATTATATATGAGGAAAAATCTACTGGCCTAAATTACACTTATCCAAAAGTGGAAATGTGTTGCTGGAAGAGATGATGGGTTCTTCCTCCTTGGAAGTCTTTAAGCAGAGACTGGTTGACCACTGGTCACATATAGGATGGAATTTCTTTTCCCCCACGTATGGCTTGGACTAGAAGGCCAGGAGTAATTCTAAAATTGAGCTTATGCAAAACTTGCCCTGAATTCCTCCTCCAGCAGGTCTCATTTCTGCTGCTTCATTAGGCAAACATAAAACTCCACCCAGAAAAACCTTTATATTAAAGAGAGCCACCTTGATCTTCCTTCTTTGTCTTTTGCAAGTGTGTGTTTGTTGATTTTAGGTTTCTCTCTAGTAAAGACCTCTCCAGTGCTTTGATAAGATACAGCCACACCTGTCAAGTGAGGCAACTCATTTCCGCCACTCAGAAAACAACCCTGACAAAGATTTTGATCAGAATAAGGTCATGGGGTGAGGATGAAACAAACACCTCACCACCTAACCTTTTTGGAACTGATTAAAAACTTCCTTCTGAGTCCTGCAGCATGGGGTTTCCCACTGTAGGTTGCTGCCTGTGCATCCAGGTGTGGAGGAATTCCTGAAGAAAGGGAAATCTCAGCTCACCAACTGGATAGGATTTTGGCTCTTTCCCTAAAAATGATTGGCTAGAGGCCAATATTGCGCTCACTGTTCTATTCCAAGAACTTGCTCTGTGAACTTCCTCATTGGTTTACGTAGCCCATTGTTTCCAACGTTCTGGGAAAAGAGAGAGAGAGAGGCATGACTCTATAATCTGTAAACCTGTTTTGCTCAGGCAAAGACCTAGAAAGGGCCAGATATCCCTCATTGTGGAGGATACATGAAACTGAAACTAAAATTCTTCTATCTTTGCTAAGCAAAAAATAGAAAAAATAAAAGATAAGAGGTCTATTCTTTGCTAACTGCAAAATTAACAGATCTCCAACCATTTTGTCATGAGAAATGTATACCTATGGAGATATAAAAAGGATAAAAATTCTCTAAAGATATAATCCTGGACCATAGCCTTTCCTTAGTTTCTCTTCATTGTTAATATATTCCTTCCCTCCTTCTGTCCACTCCAGTCTAGTGTGGTCTGTTCAAATTACAGAATTGTAAAGATGGAAGGTACTTTCCCAGTACATCTTGTTCAGTTTGGGCCATGTTGGATCTCATTAGATTTTCTGGTTGCCAGATCAGTGTACAGTAACACTTCTACTGTAATACTTGTGTCTATAACAAAGGAGGTTGAACAGAGGTCCCTCAGATAGCTTGGATATGGTTTGAAATATTAATTACTTCCTCTGGGGACTCTCTATTATCTAGTTTCCATGAAAATCTACCCTATTGCTTCTCAAAGGTAAAGAAAATACATAACCTCCCCTCTGAAAAATTTTTAAAAGTGTGCTATAATCTGCATTGAGAGTCCATCAATTCTCTCTCCAGAAGTGGATAACATTTTTCACCAAGGGTACTTTGGAGTTGTCTTGGATTATTGTTTTGAGCAGAGTAGTTAAATCAGTGGATCATCCTTATGATATTACTGTTACTATGAACAATATCTTCCTGGTTCTTCTCACTTCATTTTATAGGAATACATATAAATCTGCCCAGGTTTTTCTGAGACCATGCTATTTATCATTTCTTATAGTAGAATAATATTCCATCACAATGTAATACTTCAGTCATTCCCCAGTTGATAAATATTTCCTCCATTTTCAGTTCTTTTGACACCATAAAAAGAGTTAGTGTAAGTACTTTTGTACAAATAGGTCCTTTCCCTTTGATCTCTTTGTGATACAGACCTAGTTTGTTGAGGTCAAAGAGTATGTAGAGTTTTATACCTTTTGGTTACAGTTCCAAATTATTCTCTAGAATAGTTGGACTGGTTCACAGCCATACCAAACCGTACATTAGTGTCCCTATTTTTACCATATCCCCTCTAGCATTTGTCATTTTTCTTTTCTATAACATTAGACAATCTCATAGGTGTGAGGTGGTATCTCAGACATATTAATTTGCATTTCTCTAATCAGGAAGGACTTAGAACACTTTTTTCATGTAATTATTCATACCCTGATTTCTTCTTCTGGAAACTGTGCATTCATATCCTTTGACTATTTATCAATTGGAGAATGGCTCTTATTTTTATAAATTTGACTCAGTTCCCTACATATATGAGAAATGAATCCTTTATTAGATAAACTTGCTGTGAAAAAATCCCCCCCTCAGTTTCCTGTTCTCCCTCCCCCTACATTGTGGCTGCATTAGTTTTGTTGTGCAAATGCTTTTTAATTTCATAAAATCAAAATTATCCATTTTATTTCCTGTGATCCTCTCTATCCCTTTTCTGATACTGAACTCTTATCCATGGATCTGACAAGTACATTTTCCCATGCTCCTCTAATTTACTTATGATATCACTCTTTATGTCTAAATCATTTATCCTTTTTGACCTTATCTTGGTCCAGCACTCTGCATCACACATTGCCTTTGTCATTCTCACAACTTGTCTATCTCTTCTCCTTACAATCACATAATCTATTAGATACCAGTGTTTGCTGCAAGGGTGCATCCGTGGAGTTTTATTGTGTTTAGGTAAGCAGTGTTGGTAATGAGAAGGTCACACAATGCACAAGTCAATAACAGTAAATGATCATTGCTGTTGCTGTTTCCAACTCCATTCCTCCCTAGGACTCCCTGCCAAGTCTGGTAGTCTAAGCCTACTCTAGCATTAAAGTAACCCAGAATTATAAGATTGTCCTCTTTTGGCACACTGATGATAAGAGTCTGTAGATCTTCATAAAATTTTTCTTTGACTTCATCAAGGTTCATCATGGTGGGAGCAAAAGCACTGATGGTGGTGTGGCAACCACATTGTCATGAGCCTGTCATTCACTCCTTTTGGTGGGCACACTAGCTTGCTGACTAGATTAATTTTGATTAAAAAACCCACACCAGCTTCATGGCACTCCCCTTCACTGTGCCCACTCCAGAAAAATATGTATCCAGCTCCAAATTCAGCTCTGGATTTACTTTAGTGGCAGTTATATAACAATAGTGATGATGATGATGATGATGATGATGATGATGATGACGATAATTAACATTTATGCAACACTATGATGTATGGATCTTTGAGGATACTGATCCATTCAGAAATTGATATTTGGCTCATTATTGAGCATGATTGGACATCTGGATGTGAATATCAGGCAATGATGGTGTCATCACAAAATGACATATAAAATCCAGAGAGAAATGAATACAGCAGAAGATGATATCAGGAATGAAAAATAGGGCAGAAGTAATGTTTTCTACTTGTATGCAAGATAGGAGGAAGCAAGGTGAGTGCCTGGAAGAGTTTGCAGCAGGGTTCCCCAACGGTGGTAAGTGCTCTCTGTAGGGAAATTGGCTAGCTACCTTTTGCTGATTATAGTTGAAAACTTGAGGGTGTTAAGGGTAACTCGAATAATCTTGGACACCGAATCTCTCCTTCCCCACAGCCTTAGGTTATGTACTGTTTACTTCCTAAAAATCAATGGAAATCCAAATAAGGAGGTATTTCCTAACAGATGTGTCTAAGAGTAAAATGGGCTGTCTCAGGAGGTCATGGGTTCTGCTTCACTAGGAATCTTCAAAGGGTGATTGGTTGACTATTTGTCAGAGTAAATTCCTCTTCAGACATAGTTTAGACTAGATGAGGCAGAGCCAAGATGATGAACTAGAAAGACACATATACGCAGGATCTCCCCACACAGCCCATAAAATACCTGGAGAGAGGGACTCTCAAGAAATTCTGGAGCAGCAGAAGTGGAGAACAACAGAGTGGAAGAGATTTGCAGCCCATGGTGACCTGAAAGGCCCATGGGAAATGTTGGTTGCACTGGAGGCGGAGCCGAGAATGGAGCCCAGCCCAGTCTTGGCCATGTGGCAGTGCAATGAGACTCTGGGAGGAGGACACCTCGGGGGCAGAATCTTCAGTCACAGCAGCAGGTCCTCAGATCCCTCAACCCACAGGTGCCAAAGGTCAGTGATAGGGTTTTTTCAGCTGGCCAGGAAAGGAGAAGGGCCTTCCCATAGCTCTAGCCTCAGGCAGCAGCCCGCAGAGGCCAATCAGGCAGGCTGCAGCAGTTGTCACCACAGATCGAGACCATTGGTGGCCCTGCCCCCCACAGCCTGAATCCCAGCCCCCTAGTGCTGGCTTGGTGGAACTGGAGGCCAGGTGGCTGTGGAGAGGAAACTCTGCTAAGATTCTGGGCACAAAAATCCCTTCCTGTGCCCAGACCAATATATGCTTGATTGTACCACCTTGGAGGAACTGAGATTTTACAGATTCCCAGAGTATACCCTACTCTTGACAAAGGACCCAAAAGTCAAGTAATTGGCCTGGAAAATGCCCAAAAAAGGGAAAAAAAAATAAGACCATAGAAGGTTACTTTCTTGGTGAACAGATATCTCCTCCCATCCTTTTGCATGAGGAAGAACAATGCTTACCATTAGAGAAAGACATAAAAGTCAAGGCTTCTGTATCCCAAACATCCAAAATAAGTATTCAATGGTCTCAGGCCATGGAAGAGCTCAAAAAGGATTCTGAAAATCAAGTAAGAGAGGTGGAGGACAAACTGGGAAGAGAAATGAGAGAGATGCAAGAAAAGCTTTTGAAAAGCGAGTCAACACTTTTCTAAAGGAGACCCAAAAAAATGCTGAAGAAAATAAAACCTTTAGAAATAGGCTAACTCAATTGGCAAAAGAGGTTCAAAAATGAAATTAAATGGTGAGAGAGAAATATATTGGGAGAAGAAAGGGGGAGATGGAATGGAGCAAATTATCTCCCATAAAAGAGGCAAGTAAAAGACTTTTCAGTGGAGGGAAAAAGAAGGGAGGTGAGAGAAAAAACATGGGGGGGATGATGGAAGGGAGGGCAGTGGGAGGAGGGAGCAATTAGAAGTCAACACTTGGGGAGGGACAAGATAAAAACAGAGAATAGAAGCAATGGGGAGCAGGATAGGATGGAGGGAAATATAGTTAGTCTTACACAACATGACTCTTATGGAAGTGTTTTGAGAATTTATTATGGTTCGGATTCGCTCCTGTAAATGACACTCGGACACAGGGGTTAAAAGTGAAAGTAAAATTTAATTATGCACAATTATATAATACTAAGAAAATGGATAATAATAATATGGGAATAGCTAAACTATTAAAATAACGAGTAGCACTTTGAGATTTAAATAAAAAAATCATACCAATGATGATTAGTATCAGAAGTAACTAAATGTGAGGTCTCGAGAAGTTGATTTACAACTATGTGAGTCTGAATTCGATGTTTGTTTAAGGTGCGCTGATTAGACTCTAACATTCTTTTCAGGACATAAGATCGATTGAGAATATTGATTAAAGGTTGTAAAGATAGAGAAATCTGAGGGAGAGATAACATTTGGGTACCCATGCTAAATTCTGAATAACATCTGTATCAGGGGAAAAATAAAAATCATCACCCTGCCAGTGTAAAAAGGAAATATTAGTTAAACAACCAGAAAAAGGATTCTGAACAACATCTGTATCAGGGGAAAAATAAAAAATCATCACCCTGCCAGTGTAAAAGGAAAATACAAAGGTTAGAAGAATGCGGGAGAAGGCAGGGCTCCAACTGCTGGGTCATCATCCCACAAACTGCCCCTTTATCAGTATCGATACAATCATTTAAGGTATGAGTTACATTTTTATACAAGGAATAGGTTGCTTACAAAAACACCAAATACCACAAATAACAAGAAGTATACACAATATGAGAAGAATAATAGAAATAGGTAAAGAAAACATCGCCGATTCGGGGGAGCACCAACTCTAACAATCACTGCTGGGGAATCCCGGTTCACAGCCTTTGAGTCCCGAATGGGAAGGTCCCAGGAAGATCGTCATCTCCATGGGTGAGATTCGAAAGAGGCTCTGAGACTTGCTAGCTAATAAAGGTCTTTAAACAAAGAAGGCACTCAGCCAACTAGTCTTAGCAATAGGATTCTGCATACGTGACTTAAAATGGGAAATACGTCAATTAATCAACTATCTGAGTGGAGTGTTATGGCTTGGTGCAAGAAACAGGCTGCTCTTTGATGTTTTAACAAGAGTATGCAGGAGGGGAGTAGCCAGATCCCCCCTCGCATAAACAATTCCAGGAGGGGCTAGTTCCTAGAATCACTACTATCCAGGTCTGTTAGCTTGAGCCAAGTCATAAAGTTCACAGAGCGGTTACATTCTCACGGGCCTGCATTTCAGTTCCTAGTCCTCATATCAATTAGGGTGAACTTATTTTATATAAGCATTTTAATTCTTTATTCAGGAAGTCATTTGCAAAACTACATAGATATGGCCTATATTGAATTGCCTGCCTTCCCAAAGGGAATGGGTGGGGAGGGAGGGATGGGGAGAAGTTGGAAGTCAAAGTGTTAGGAGCAACTGTTGAGTATTGTTCTTGCAACTAGGCAATAAGAAATACAGGTAATGAGGTATAGAAACTTATCTTACCCTACAGGACAAAAGAGAAGATGGGGATAAGGGAAGGGAGGGATGTTAAAAGAGAGGGCAGATTGGTGATAGGAGTAATTAGAATGCTTGGCGTTTTGGGGTGGGGGAGGGGAGAAATGGGAAGAAAATTTGGAACCCAAAATTTTGTGAAAATGAATGTTAAAAGTTAAATAAATAAACTGAAAAAAACATTTAGACTAGGTGACTTCTTAGGTTGCCTCCAATTCTGAGATTCTATGATTCTTACCTCATACAAATTCTGTGTCAGGGACAGTGTTAAGAGCTTTATTTAATTCAGAAGAGCAGAAGATGTTGAATCTCAAAGAATACTAAATTCTGTGTGACAAATGGGCTGTAATTGTATGACATGTTTATTTTTTTGGTATCCTCTTCTTTTTTTTCCTTCTTTTATGATGAGGCTCCCACATCACCAACTTCTTATTAGACAATTTGAACTGGATATTTGGTAGGCATTCCAAACTCTATGTGCCAAGGGTAGATCTTATTATCTTTCCTCCAAAACCCATCTTTCTCAAATTTCTTTATTACCATTAAGGGAACTACCATCCTTCTAGTCATCCAGGTTCGTGATGCTGATCTCATTCTGAACTCCTAGGTGGCTCAGTGGATAGAGTGTTGGACCTGGAGTCAGGAAGACCAGGATTCAAATCTAGCCTCAGGCAGTCATTTAACACCATTTGCCTCAGTTTCCTTATCTGTAAAATGAAATTGAAAAAGAAATGGCAAACCATGCCAGTATCTTTGCCAAGAAATCCCCAAATGAGGAGACTCCTGCTATCAATGTACAGACAGGAAAACATAAGGTGTATCACGGGAATGAGGAGCATCTCAGTGAATTAGACTCATTTCCTAACTGGATTATAAATTATTTGAGTCTAGGGACCAGTTCCTACTTAATTTTATATCTCTCCAAATTGTCTAGCACCATGTTTTACATATAATAGACATTGATGAAATATCTTTTGGTCAATTCTGCAAATATTTATTGAGCTTTCCTGTGTATAAGACAGAGTAATAAGCACCAGGGATATAGAGATTTAAGTAAGGCAGTACTAATTTTAAAGGAGTTTCCAGGCCATGGAGGGGAGATAGGATATAGACACAAATAGCCACAACACAATGCTAAGTGCACCAAGGTACTGGAAAGGTGTGACTTTACATAGAAGATGAATCATTTCCGACTGGGGGAGGGGTATTAGGGAAGGCTTCATGTAGGAGGTGGCATCTGATACAGGCTTAAATGCATCAGATCCATTTCCATTATTGGAAAAAAGCTTCAAAGAATAATCCTATTCATAGCTTCACCTAAGATAAAAATGGAAATTCCCTACTGATCTGAATGATTGCATGGACTATGGGTTCTCTAAACTTTGTATTTCTCCAAATACCACAAACAAGGTTCTGAAAGTTTTAGAAAATGAATTACTTTGTTGCATAAATAAATGAATCTATATATAGGTATAATAAGATGTATAAGAATACCTGTATTGATTGGTCAGATTTGTTTACTCAGGTCTGGTGGTAAGTCAGGTCTTGGCACCACGTTTCATTCCATGATGAAGTCTAGGCTCCTATTCATGGAGAACTCATTGCTAATTTCATGTTTTACTGTCCACAGAGGACTATATTTCATTTCACATCTAAGTACCTAACATTTTTTTAAAGTTCAAAACTTATATCAATTCTGTGGGCCTGCAAGAAATATATGGTAGCCCTGGTGAGTGTGGAGTGGGAGGAGAGCTTTCAGAGGGTATATACGGGAAACATCTGTCCTGTGACATTTAAGATGGTTGGTTAGCAGAGTCACATGCTAGGTTGATGGTAGATGAGAAATTACATTAATATTTGCAGCTTCTCACTTGGGCCCACCACCTATGCTGACTTCAGCATATAATTTTGGTCATATTATGAGAAATCGTTAAAGTAGACCATTGCTGGTCTGGAGGGGAAAAAAATTTTAATTTGGGAAGATAATACTGTATTAAAGCAAAAGTTTAGAAACAACATTTTCACTTCCTTTAAACTGGGTAAACTTAATACATACTACTTCCCAGATATTTTGTGGGGTGGGGTGTTATTTCTTAGTCTGAAAACTGTCTGTATCCTTTGACCATTTATTAATTGGAGACTGACTTGTCTTATAAATTTGACTCAGTTCCGTATATATTTGGGAAATGAGGCCTTGATCAGAAATACTTGCTATAAAAATTTCCCCCCGTTTTCTGCTTTCAGAAGGTGCCTATTTAAAAAAAAGGCATAACATAAGTAGGAGGTACACTTCAGGTATTTTTTACATCTTTAGACCTTGTTTGACAGTCAAGGAGTGGCAAGCAGCAGTTTCTCTCCACTCTGTTCTCTCCTCTAGTGTGTGGCCATTTGTCAAGACTGGGCCAAATGGGTCCATAAGAATCCCTCTAATTCTATCCTAATTATAAGAATACTAGTGTGTATTTTATCTTAGGTGTTATGGGCCAAAATCATGGGGAGGTATAAATTAGTCTCATCTTCCCTCCTCACCCTCACCCCAACACCAGCCAGGATTGTTGTAAGGAAGTACTAGTTCAGACCTGGGTAGTTGGGATTAACTTTGCCCTGAAGTGGATTGTTTTGGGATCCAGCAGTGGTACCTTTTAGCAAGAAGAATATACAAAGATTTGGGAGGACATTGGTGGGGACTTCTTCACAGCCAACTAGGTCCTAGGCTAGGAATCTCCTTGCCAGCAACTTTTATCTGCTTTTATCTTCTTAAGCTTTTACTTGCAGGCACTTGGATAAATTTTTATTAAATGGATTGTTTTTCTGAAACAGAAGGACATTAAGGTTATTCCTAAGGATTATATTCACAATTTGTAGAAGTCATCTTTAGTGGATTTATACATATTGAGTTAGAAATTTCTCTTAAATACATACTGATAAATTCCAAATTAAATATATTTTCCATCTTTCTTGAGCAAAATTTTCTATTCATTTAGTGAGATTCAACCTGCCCAGCATCCTATTGACCTCTGAGAGTGCTGAAACTTGACAATGGTATATAAATGTTAGTTATATTCATTATTTTCAGTAATGTCTGAGAATGGAAATGTGGTGTCAGTTAGATCCCTAAATCTCTTCTCAGGAGAGTACTGCTTTTAACAGATCTGGCCAAGTATGTAGACTTTAATAAGAGTATTGTCTTTAATACCCCTAGTATCTTTGGAGTTGAGACATTCACCAGTAGTTGGTAGAGGAATATATGTTCATTAACATTAAAGATCTGAACATATTGTAATATGAATAGTCTCTAACCACTGAAGAGGAAAGGAAAAACATTCTACTTATTTAAGCTTTATACCTTACCCACTGCTGAAATAGCCAAACAGAGATTGCAGAATTCAAAGAAAGAATATACAAAGATAAATATGTAAAATTAAAAGAGAACTATCTCTCAGAAGGAGGAAGCAAGGATAGGTGCTATGATGGATGAGGTTGAACATATTAAAATAGGCAATAAATTTGGCTCTAACTTTTCCTGCAGCTACAGCAAAAACGGAAGTATATCTGGTCATACAGATTTCTTTTTCGGGAAAGTAAAAGTTTAGAAATTCATTTGCAGAAACTATATATTTCCAGAAACTCTAGGAGCAATTTATCACATGATTCCTTTATCATGTGGGCAGAACCATATTTCAATGACGTAGACCTTGGACTTAGAAATTCTGGGATTAAGTTCTATCTTTGTCATTTCTTAGATATGTGAATATGATTACGAACAAATCAAACCTCTCTGGTATGTTTCCTCTTCTGTAAAATGAGGAAAACAATATTCCCTACTTATAAAGAGGATGGCAGTAGAAGATGGAAAGTATGAGAGAGAGACAGACAGGTAAAGACATAGAGAGTTTTGCTTCTCCATCTGTCAGAGATAATCTACAGAAATGCAAAAGAGGAGTATAGCTTTTACCAAGAATGAGGATAAAGAGAGTAGTGAGAGATCTCAGAAGAACTATTTATATTTAATCTCTTCCCACAAATAGTGATCTAGTTGGACTATGCTCATTTTTATTTCTTGTTGAAACAAATAGTCCATATACCTTCTCCCCACCTCTATTGAGACAACATTCTGCACTTCAAGTGCTGTGCTAACTCTAGGAGACAAACTCAGAGGTATCCTCTCTTTCCCCTCCTCCGGCTCTTGAGTTTTGGATTAAGGAGGGAGGTCCTACCCTGCTTACAACAGAAGATTGCTTTTTCAATCTAATAGCTTTGACTTTTTGTTTTTTCTTTTTCTGATACCTATTGTTCTGATTGGAGCCAAGAAAGGGAAGGAAAAATTATACACCCTATTTAATCACTTAATTATTAATTAATTATCATTAATATTATTCATTATCTTGATAATAAATTTACTTATTTTGATAATAAATTTAATTATTTTGATGACAAATTTAATAAAAATAATTATGAAGTGCAATACAAAGAAAAAGCAAAAACAGCTTCTGCCCTCAAAGAACTTACATTCTAATGAAGGACACAGCACATATCTAGGAATATACAAGAGTAGTGAGCTTACTCTCCAGGAGCCAGGTCAACTGTATTGCTTCCTTAGGCTTGTAGGGGCTGGTTAGGGTGTACTTCTCTAATGCTATTAGCTCAAACTCCCTCCAGCTGTGTTGTCCCCACTATTAAGTGATGATGAGCAATGCCCCAGTTCTATTTATCTACTTAATATCAGTTAACATCAATGGGATGTTTACTTCAAAGGTACAATCAAGAAAAACAATTGCAAACTTCCGCCCTCTCAATACTTCAAGTCGATGCTTTTTCTTACAGCCTTCACTTTCTAAAGAATGGGCTTAGTCACGATAGTTTCTCAGTAGCATTAGTTCATCAAGTTCATATTCAAAGGCAACTTCACTGTCAGACAAGTCCTTGTCTCATTTACCATAGTTCTGTGTCCTGAAGGTCACTCTAGAAGGACACTTCTTACTGTCAAGGTATCAGTGCCTTGTGGCTACAAAACTTGAAATGGACTTGGACTCCCAGAATTTCTGGAGGCCTACTGTCTTGACTTTTCCAAATTCACAAAGCCTCCAGATGAATTCCTTTCATATAAAACAGAACAAATGTTGAGGCCAAAGACTAAAGCCTTTTTCACAGGGTGATGGTGGGGAGGGCCCAAAGGTCACTCTCTCCTTGCAGCATTGTTTATATCTGGATGTTATCATCAATGGAGTCAAAGAAATCCACCAACAGCAAAGCAGTCTAAGGGGAACAAATGGTCAAATCATGTTTTCTGAATGCCTCCTCAATCAATCAAAAAACTTCCTAACTTGCATGGTTAGCCAACCAGAAACAGTTATAACATATCACACTCCCATATTTTTCCAAAGAACTTCCATTAAATGTCAACACTACTCTTATGAAAACAGAATCCACAGCCTCTCCCACATATGAAATTGACCTCAATTGACCATATTGGGCACATGCATCTGAGGGCAAGAGAGTGCGTAGGGGGACTAGAAAACATCTCCTGCAAAATGAGGAAAATTCAGCTTGATCTGAATCTTGGAGGAAGTCAGGGTTGAGGAAAGGTAGCATTGCATAAAGGCGTGGGAGACAGACATTGCAAAGGTATAGAAATGGGAGAGGCAGTATTTTGTGGGAGAAGCAGTCAGTGAACCAGCATGGATGGACCATGGAATCTGTGGAATAAGGTTTGTGATAACTAGAAAAACAGGAAGGAACCACATTGAGAAGAACGAATACATGAAGAAGTGTTTGTTAAGCACTTGTGTGACAGGCATTTTGCTGAGCACGGAGACACAGATACGAGAAATTGAGACAGTGCCTGCTTTTGTTTAATTAGGGGAGGGCATACATGAACAGGATCTGGAGTTGGGAAAGAGGTAGACATATGGAGATATACGGGAAGTGGCAAGGGTGAGGGGAGCCAAGATAATGTGAAAGTTTAGCAATCACAGCCCTGGGGTTGGAGTTGGATTTTCAGGAGGATAAAGAGGAGGAGACATCATGGCCTGGAGATCACTGGGAAGAGAGTTTTAAATGCCAAAGGAGTTTATGTTGAATCTTGGAGGTAATAGAGAGTCACTGGAATTTGTTGAGTTGGAGATTCCAAGCAGTTAGAAGGTAATGAGGTGTAAGTCAGTAATTATGAACATAGTTAAATTCGACAAGAATTCTACAAAAGGGGGTTGCCAGGGGCCACTGAAATATCTGTCTTCATAGCATCCTAAGTCAGCTATGATCTGAGAGTGCCTGCTTTAGTAGATCTCAGTCTAAGACTCCTGTGAAATCTAAGACTCCATGAAGGTGGGAATTTTAACTTATCTCTTCAGTTCAGTTATTTTTCAGTCACGTCTGACTCTTCATGAGCTTATTTGGGATTTTCTTGACAAAGATACTGGAGTGGTTTGTCATTTCCTTCTCCAACTCATTTCACACATGAGGAAACTGAGGCACAATTGTGACTTGCTCAGGGTCATACAGAGTCTGATGCTGGATTTGAACTCAGGTCTTTCTGACTCTAGGGCTGGCATTCCATCCACTGTGCCACCCAGCTGCCCCTGACTTATCTAAGCCTAATATTTCTCATGGTGTCTGGCAGAGAACTCTATTTTATTAGATGGTTGTTTTGTTTTTTTTTTGGATGCTGATTGAATTGATTTTCAAAATTTGGTACACAATAGCTATGTAACTCTGGGTGAGTTGGTCTCTGTGAATTTCATTATTTTCACTGTAACATGGGACTGATACTTGCACCAGTTACCATATCACATGGTTGTAAGGATTTACTGTATGAAGTTGAACTCTTATTTATATGAAGGTTGACTTCTTTGTCATCTCTCCCTGCACAGGCATTCCCATATTAGATTTTGATATTAAAGGTTTATTATGTTTATTTAACGTTTATTATGGATCCAAGCATCCATTTATTTTGAGAAATAGAAACTTAGAAATTCATTCCTGGGAGCAACCTGAGATAAATTAGTCCACTGCATTTTACAGAAGAAGAAACTGAAAGTCAGTTGGTTGAAATAGCCTGCTAATTGATTCCTTCTCTAGCCTCTCTATTGAAATTGAAACATAAATTTGTGGCAGAATGAGCATTGGAGTCCTGATTTCCTGGTGGCTATCCTGTGCTCTTTGTACCACACTATGGTCCAAAGAAGAGCAGTGGAGGTGACACAGATTGAAGAAGAAAGTTTAAGGCTTTGGACAGAAGTTTGAGTAAGTGAGGGGAATGCCAAAAGGCTTCAGGTCAGTCAATGAGTATTTATTAAACACCTTAGCCAGTATTGTGCTAAGCTATGGGGATATAAAGAAAGGTAGAAACCAGTTCCTGTTTTTGAGGAGCTCACAATCTAAAGGGGAAAAGCATGCAAATAATTTTGTACAAACAAGATATATACAGGATGAATTGGAGATAACCAACAGAAAGAAGGCAGTAGCATTAAGGGGGATCAGAAAAGGTTTTTTGTAGAATGTGGGATTTTACCTGGGACTAGAAGGAAGCCAGGAAGGACAAGAGTTGGAGATGAGGGACAAGAGAACTTCAGGCATGGGGAACAGCCGGTGAAAATGCTTGACCCTGGGAGATGACATGGTCTATGCTTGGAACATTAAGGTGACCAGCGTTAATGGATCAAAGAGAACATGGAAGGAAGGAAGGTACAAAAAGATTGGAAAGATAAGAATGAGTGGGGGAATCTACAGCCGTAAGGCCACATATGGTCCTCTAGGTCCTCAAATGTGGTTGTTTGACAGAACCCAAATTAAAAAAAAATCCTTTGATTAAGAGGATTTTTTCCGTGAAGTTTGGATTTGGTCAGAGTCACACTTGAGGACCTCGAGAGCCAGTGGCCCTAAGGCAGCAGGTTCCTCAACCAACTTCACTGGACTTTACTTGATAAGGTGGCAGCATGGTCAGAACTGAGTAGGGAATGGACTGGATTGAGGAGATGCTAGACCAAGAGATCAGTCAATAAGCTATTTCAGTGGTCCATCATCAGGATGATAAGGGCCTGCAGCAGGGTATTGGCAGTGTCAGAGGAGAGAAGGGGTTATATATGAGAGATATCAGGAAAGTAGAATCAACAGGTGTTGGCAATAGATCGGATGCTGATGGTGAGAGAAAGTGAGGACATGTGGATGACCTTGAGGTTGTGAGCTTTGAGTGAATGATCGGAATGATCGATTAACTATTTGTAGTAAGAGATGGGGAGTGGGAGGTGATATAAAAAGCCACCCCCACCCCCGCCCTTGCCACACCACCTCAATCACCCTTGAGCAATAAGCTTAACTTAGAGCAGGAACGATTTGTTCTAGATATAAAGAAGGAGTTCCTGACCATAAAAGTTACTATGGAACATATGCCTGTGGGTGTGTGTGAATTCCCTATCCCAAGGGGTTCTGAGTGGGATGGTTTGGAGCATATCCCTAGAGGTAGTGGGATGACTCCAACAATTTATTTCCAGTTGCCAGACACTTTCACCACTAAAGCTTACCTAGCACTAAAGACAATGGAATATTGGCAGAAGCCACGCAAACCCACCTGACATATAGCTTTGACAAGGTCCTTTATTTCTAGACTATACTTCTCCCCTTTTCTTATCTTTTTCAGATCTGACTTATGAGAGAACAACTGAAAAGTCAAACTGTAGAGGCTTCTAAAAATGGCACAAGAATGGTGACAATAACAGGGAGGAGAAACTAGAGTATGTTCAGCCTGGATATGAAGTCAGTATGTAAGACCTTATATACATAGACAAAGAGAAGTAGGAGGGTCACCGATTAACTCCTGGAAAATACTCTATTTATTTTTCTTCTTTCCATTGGGTGACATGTCTGCCTACTTTGACTTGAAAGCTGTTACTACTTCAGCTTAAAGTGATGCTTTGCTGATTGAGAAATTTTAATGGCAAATTGTTTTTTCCAATGGACAAATTCCATTTTACTTCCTTTGTTTTATGTAATTTCTTTGCTTCCTCCTCACCCCATGACCTGTGGTCCAGCTGACCAGTCTATTTTTCCTTCCAATTCATTCTCATTTTGAGTTTCTCATCTAAATCTAGGCCAATATCCGTGGGCTGTAGATATAGAAATAGAATGATAAAAAAATGTGTTAAGGAAGCTGATAGGGCTTCTTTATTTTGTAGTAGTGGCCAACTAGCAAGCATCAATCCATTGCCCAGAATTACCTTGGGAATTTGTTATTGGTAAGTTATTTCAGTCATGTCTGACTTTGTGACCCCATGTGAGGTTTTTTTGGCAAAGATACTGGAGTGATTTTCCCTTTCCTTTTCCAGCTCATTTTACACTTAAGGAAACTGAGGCAAAGAGGGCTAAGTGACTTGCCCAGGATCACATAGCTAGCAAGTATCTGAGGCCAGATTTGGACACAAGAAGAGGAATCTTCTTAGTTCCCAGCCCAGTGTTGTATCCACTGTTCCACTTAGTTGGGGTTAATTGATGAGTGGACAGGAATTAAGAGCAGGTGGTTGATGTTTGACATCTAACTAGTACTAAATGAATGCCTGTTTTTTGATTATGTGTTATAGGCTAAACCAGTGATTTCTTTAGTACAGAGATGATTCCCTCCCAGATGAGGGAAACTTCTTCATAAGCTGCACAATTTTTAACTTTAGAGAGAGCTGCTGAGAACACTGGGAGATTAAGTAACTTGCCCAGGATCACATAACTAGTTAGTATGTGTCTGAGGTGAAATTCAAACCCAAGTCTTCCTGGTTTTAAAGCCAGTCTTCCATGCCATATGTTGAAGAATTGTTAATAAATGTGGTATTTGTTCTGGTGAGATGGTTAAAGTTCTCCCCTCATGTGCTGTATATGAAAGCCAAACTAGATTTCTCACAACCTCTCCAGGGTAGCCTATACTTTCCAATTTCCTTGTTCTTTCTGAAGGTTCCCTCTTGCTGAGATGCTTTCCTTCTCTTTTCTACTCACCAAATTCACATTTATTGACATCCCATCTACCTGCAGAACCCCAAATTCAAAGGATTACTCTTCCCTGATTAGGCAGGATGATGTGTTGGGCAGAGTGCTAGGATATGAAATCAGAAAGATGTAGGTTCACATTCTACCTGACACTTATTAAGTGACTGTGGTCCAGGCACTTAGCCTGTCACACAGAAGGTGATTAACAGATGGTTATTAATTGATTACGGATCAAGTCACTTAAATGAAGCTCAGGCCCCCCTTCTACATTAATAAATTGGGAATCTTACTATCTCTTGTAACTCGTAGATAGCAAACATTTGAGTCACTTGCCAAGTAGAGAAAGGGCCAACAAGATCAATAATTAAATAGGATGTACACTTGTTTGTCAAATAATACAGAGAAGAATGATGAAAAATTATAAGCAATATTATCTAATAAAATAGAGATAGTTGGGGGTAGTTAAAGCTGGTTCATAAGAGATAGGATGGGGAGAGAACTAACAAAACAATGTCACACTCAAGATTTTGAAGGATGAAAATGGAATTATTCGACATGCACTTACTATGTGCCAGGCACTGTGCCAAGCTCTGGAAATACCAATATAAGCAAAGACAGTCCTTCCCCTTTAGGAGTTTATATTATAATTTGAGAAGGTGTCACATTAAAGAGAGACACAAAGGAAGGGGGTGGACATGGTGGAGAAAGTCTAGAAGGACAGTAGTGTAGTCTGGAGAGAAATGAAGATGTGTCTGGACTGGGCATTTTCCTCAAAATGGAGGTTCTGGGAGCAATCAGCCAATCAGAGGAAGGACCACAGGGGTAGAGGGTACTTCCAATATTAGAAATCAAGGGGTGAAGTAAATTTCCAGGATGAGGTTTCTGTGGCAAAGAGAGAAGTCAATGAAGAATAAAAACAGAAAGGACAGATGCCAATCAAAACAACTCTGAGGTACCACATCACACCTATCAGACTGGCTAACACGATGAAACAGGAAGATGATAAATGTTGGAGAAGATGTGGGAAAGTTGGAACACTAATTCATTGTTGATGGAGCTGTGAGCTTATCCAACCATTCTGGAGAGCAATTTGGAACTATGCCCAAAGGATTACAAAAATGTGCATGCCCTTTGACCTAGCAATATCATTTCTAGGACTGTATCCCAAAGAGATCATGAAAACAGGAAAAGGTCCCACATGTACAAAAATATTTATAGCAGCTCTTTTGTGGTGGCCAAAAACTGGAAATCAAGGGGATGCCCTTCAGTTGGGGAATGGCTGAACAAATTGTGGTTTATGAGTGTAATGGTTGTGCTATAAGAAATGGTGAACAGGAGGACTTCAGAGAGATCTGGAAGGACTTAAATGAATTGATGCTAAGTGAAATGAGCAGAACTAGGAGAACTTTATGTACATTAACAGTCACAGTGTGTGAGGACTGTTTCTGATAGACTTAGCCCTTCACAGCAATGCAAGGACCTAAAACATTTCCAAAGGACTTGATGCAAAATGCCATCCACATCCAGAGAAAGAACTATGGAGTCGGAACACAGAATGAAGCGGATTATTTTCTCTTTTATGTTTTGTTTTGGATTTTCTCATGGTTTCTCACATTTGTTTTAATTGTTCTTTGCAACATGACATATGTGAAAATGTGTTTAATAAGAATGAACCCATATAAGATGGCCTGCTGTCTTGGGGAGGGAGAGGAAGAAAATTTAAAACATATGGAAGTGATTGTTGAAAACTGAAAACAAATTAATTTAAAAAATGGAAAGGATATATGAAATGATTTTTATAATTATATATACATATATATGTGCATGTGTGTATGTATGTGTATATGTGTATACATAGACACACATATGTATATTTTTGTTTTTTTATTTTGTTTGTTTTCTCTTTCTCATGGTTTCTCCCATTTGTTATAATTCTGAGCAATATGACTAATGTGAAAATGTGTTTAATAGGAATGTATGTGTACTGCCTATATCAGATTGCATGCTATCTTGTGGAGCGAGAGAGAGAAAATTTATAACTTATGGAAGTCAGTGTTGAAAACTAAAAATCAATAAGTTGAAAAAATAAAAGAGTGAGAAATTGGGGAAAGCATATGGATTAGATCATTTAGATCATTAGGATCATTAGATCATTTAAGGAAATCTTTGCTGGAAATGATACGGTTGTGAGAACATGAGAGTTCAGTTCACAAGGTTTCCTGAAGCAGAGCAAGATATTAAAAGAGTAGGAAAAAATTCTGGACTTTCTTAATACAAGGAAGGAAAGACCAAGACAATATCAGTTAATGACCTAGATGCTTACTCTCCCATCTTCAAAAAATACATATGAGAATCACGTACACTGTACATTGAAGGCATCTTTGATGAAGGTATTCATTGGGATTAGACAGGCTTTTGAAACTGATATTCCACAGGAGATCATGTTTACCATCACAAATTAAAGGAAAGATTTAGAGCATAAAGATTCCATTGTGATTGCTTGTTGGTTATTTAAAATAAAAAGAAACCATGTGACATTTGAATTGATAGAGCAAAATGCCAGCTCAAATTGGTCTTCCAACAAGGTATTCTTTATCCTTATATCAAAATTTTTTTAACATTCTTTGAGAAATAAAACGAAGAAAATCTTATTTGACAACCCTATGGTCACAAATGTAAGGGGAAAGATTCAAGATGAGGAAGATGTATGGGTATCTAAGTTGATTGCCATGTTGAAGGAAGAGATCGCCTACAGAGCCCAAGTTCAACAGGGATTTCCTAAGAAAGTTGAAGTTTTGCAGGTATTCCTGTTGGCAGATGACATTGGCAGCGTCTGTCAAAACCTGGAATACAACAGAAGCTCCTGGAATGTCTCTGTAGTCACTTTTGAGATTTGTCTGCTTTTACCACTGTTCACTCTTATTTTATACCTGTGAAATGATCAAGAGGCTGGTTGCTTTTTGCTTCTACATTTGCTGTCTTGATGGCTAGCTTTAGAGGGACTGCCCTTATTGCTCTGTCCTCTCTCCATAGTGATTCAGAGCAACTCATGACTTTCCTCTTGACTTGCTTACTGCCATTGGTCTACTGACTGAGGCAAGCAGGAAATATATTTTATATTCTCTCTCTCTCCTTTTCTTCTCTCTTCTGCCTCTCTGTTTTCTCTTCTTCTTCTCCTTCTCCTCCTCCTTCTTCTCTTCCTACTCTTCCTCAACTCAGTAATGAACATTCTAACCCAATATCAGTTAATGTAATATATAGTAAACTCCCAAGCATATAGTCCACAGACCACCAGGAGAATCTTCAGATCAATAATAAGGCCAGATTTGTACTCAGATCTACCTGACTCCAGATCCAGCACTCTCTGAATTATTACACTACCTAACTGCCTCAATCCAAATGGAAATCCAATGAATTGCCATGTTTTGTTGATACTACTTGTACCTTTTCTTGTTTCCCCTCTCTCCTCCTTTGCACTGGTTATACTGCTCTCCAGAAATGTATGCTCTCCTCCTTTGCACCTTAGAATCCATAAAAACTACAAACATACATAATACAAAGTAAGCTTTAATGCCATCTTCTACAGGTAGCCTTTCCTGGTCCTTCCTCCCCAGCTGCTATTTGTCCTTTTCGTGGCTACCTTCCTCTACTCTGTATTTATCTTATATGTAGCTAATTGTTGACATGTTCTCTCCCCCATTAGAAGGTGAGCTCCTTGAGGGAAAGGGCAGTTTTTACCCCCTTTAAAAAGAAAAATCCCTAGAACCACATTGTCTAGCACAAAATGAGTACTCAATAAATCCTCACTGGTTAATTAGATTAATTAATTAATTAACCATTAACCTGGTTAAATCCTTTCTCTTAGAGTGTCCCAACATTCTCTTGAACTAGATTCAATAACTTCTTTCTTCTCCAATTCCTCTATCATTTGCACAATGCCCACTGCCGAGTGCCTTCTCTAGGGATGGAAAATTAGGAGTCATCTCAGCTAGTTGAATATAGACAGGTGGCTTTAGGATGAATCTGAGCACAGCATCTCCCAGAACTCCCTTTTCCAGGACCGGTGGCAACCTGGACACAATGCAGGTACCCAGTAACCATCCCCATTCAGTACCATGATGACACTGACTGCCTTACAGTGCCTGAATCCTTTCCTGCCCTGCTCACTCTCCCAGACTTCTCCCCTTTGCCCTGTCACTCTGATACCTGATTCTCTCCAAGTTTCTGAGAGGGTATACTAACTAAGTATAGGTGATGTTTCTACACTCTTCTCAACCTCAAACAGTCTCTTATAAACTTACTCACAGTACTATCGCTAACTTGGATAAATCTGTTTGATTCATAAAATACTGCCGTGCTTTCCTTCTTGCTGGATCTCCTCAAAACTCCATTGACTGTGCTGAAGCATCAGTCACCGTTGTAAGCAGTGACTGCTGAGTTGGACTTAGGGCATTCTAGATGTAGGGAAAGATGGGAGAAAAGGCATAGTGCTATCTCTATGAAGGTAGAAGCAAGATGGGTATAGGTAAGCACAGAGAGACCAGTTTTGTCTGAAGAATAAAGTACAATATAAGGCCTCTAGGTGGTGCCTAGAGTGCCAAGCCTAGAGTCAGGAAAGTTTGTTTTCCTGAATTCAAATCTGGCCTCACACACTTACTAGCTGTGTGATCTTGGGCAAGTCACTTAACCCTATTTGCTTCAATTTCCTCATATGTAAAATGAGCTGGAGAAGGAAACATCAAACCATTCCGAGATCTTTGCCAAAAAAATCCCAGATGGGGTCACCAAGAGTCAGACACAACTGAAATGAATGACAGCAATAATAGAATAAGATAAAGCGAGAAAGGTAGAGTCCTGTTATGATTGGCTTTGAATGCCAGGTAACAGTGTTTGCATTTTCCTTAGCAGGCAAAAGAGAGTCATTAATTGGAGTTTATGTCAATTTATGCATCTGATGTTGGAAAAATCCATTGTTTCTTGACTGAAAAAACAAAACCATGAGAAATATTAATGAGGCAAATGATGAGCTCTTTATGGTATAAATCATAGGATCATCAGTCAAGAAACAGAGGGATCTTCAGAGGCCCTTCAGGTTGCAGGTGAAGACTTGGAGCCCAATTTGATAAAGATAGTAAATATCTGAACTCAGATCTTCTGATGCTAAAGTTAGCATTCTTTCTACTGTACCTCTACTGTACTCTGTGTGCTTTAAATACATTTTATAAGGTAGGTAGTGTAGATAAGGAAGCTTCTTAAAGATCACTTAACTAGTTAGATCTAGGACTTGATGACTCAAAGCCCAATTTAATTCAGCACTTATTAAGCACCTGCTGTATGCTTGACACCACAGTAGGAGACACAAAGATGGTCGCTACAAAGATGAAGGTAAAAAACAGCCCATGTTTTCTTTCTGGGAGTTTATATTTTACAACATCATGCTGAATGTGAGCTGAAAAATAGCTTGTAGACTAATTTACTTGACCAGCACTCTAGTAAGTGAGACAAAATACACATAAGTTATCACATATGAGTGTTGAATAGTCTCCTCATTGATCTACCACATTTATTTTTCTTGATGCTTGCGGTTTTGTGGTGGGGTTTACGAGGTGATTCAGCATAAATCAGGAAATTTGTTTACAGCCAAGAGACATTACAAGTAATACTAAGTGCCAACAGGAAGCCTGGCAGAATGTTTAGCCTGTGCAAATCATATTTCCTATTAGGGTGATGACTCCCAGTGTGACTGGTGTCTACACAGGTCATCCTGTTTTTCAGACTTATCTTGAGACATTGATGTGATTTGTCTTCCCGAAAGACATTTCTTCCTGGACCTAAATAATAACAAAACTGATGAGAGGATGAATAGTGTGGTTAGTCTTGTGACAAGTGTGCATGTTCATCCTTCGTTGCTAGAGAAGACCACGCCATCAGAGAAATGATGACATGACTTGCACTTGCCTTTGTTTTAAGTGAGGGAGGGCTGTGCAGGTCACCAGCCTCACTTCTCCTCCAGAGCCATTTGAATCCAGTGACCAGATATTCATCAGGATGAGTGGAGATGACCCAGGATGAGGCAATTGGGGTTAAGTGACTTGCCCAAGGTCACACAGCTAGTGAGTGTCAAGTGTCTGAGGTGAGATTTGAACTCAAGCCCTCCTGACTCCTGCACTGGTGCGCTATCCACTGCACCATCTAGCTGCTTATGACAAGTAACATGCTTAGGGTAAACTCTTTAAATAGTAGTACTGGGTGGGTCCTGGAGAAGATGCAGAGAAACATCTCCTTTACTCATAACAGAGAGGCAGGGGACCAGGAGGACAGAACATTGTATGGCATCAGACCAAGTTTTTGTAACAGATGGTTTTGCTTAATGCATTTGCTTTGTTACAATGGAGGATTCATTCAGGGGTAGGGAATGGGACCATAATATAATGAAAAATAAATAAAATTGGGGGCGGAGCCAAGATGGCGAAGTAGAAGGACGCACGTTTACGAGCTCCGAAACCAAAGCCCACGGAATTGGTGTAGAAAGAGTCCCCCATAGATTCTGGGTGAGTGCAAGGTGTGCAGAGGCAGAGTGGAGGAGATTTCCGTTCCAGGGAGCCCTGAGGACCCGTCCCCAGGGTCCAGCGCGCCCCGGAGAGTAAACCCGACCCCCAGCGCTGCCCTGGCCGAGGCCTGAGAGAAGCGGATCCGAGCAGGCTTCAGAGACGGAAGCTGAAGCAGCCGGGAAAGTCCCTCCGCCCACAGAAGCAGGTCAGTGAGAGAGGCTGGGCTGAAGGAGAGGGGAAGCGGGGCGTCTCCGTGACTCGGGCCCCCTTGGGAGGAAGCGGTGGCGGCAGGGACGGGGGCAGGAAGCGGCGGAGGCAGAGGCGTGGGTGGCGGCTGGGGCTGAGGCGGCAGCGGCCCAGGACTCAGGAATCCCCCAACAGCAGGCAGGATCTTCATTACGGAAGATTCCCGCATAAAACCTGACGGAGCTGAGCCTGGGAGACGGCCCTGCCCCCCACCCCGCTCTGTTGCTGAAGGCTTCTGCTCGGGACCCCCAGGGGAGCTGAGATTGGGAGGCGGGCCCCCCCACCCCGCCCCCACCCGCTCCATTCCTGAAAGTCTCTGCATAAAGCCCCCCTGAGGGATCAGAGTCTCAGAGGCAGCCCTGGCCCCACCCCAGCACCTGAACTAAAGCTCACTGATTGACAGCCGGCAGGAGGAAAGGCCATTCAAATCTCAGAGGCCAAGCACTAGCTGGGCGGATCCAGGCGGGGGTGGAAAGGAATCTCAGAAGTCAAGTAACTGGCTGGGAAAATGCCTAGAAAAGGGAAGAAAAATAAGACTTTAGAGAGTTTTTTCCAACAAATGCAAATGATCCCGACCTTCGGATCTGACGAAGATGAGGACGTATTCTTGCCATCAGGGAAAGACGTGGAGGGCGGGGCCTCAGTACCCCAGACACCCCAGGGGGGTGGTGGGTGGGCTCAGGCCCTGGAAGAGCTCAAAAAGGATTTTGAAAAGCAAGTTAGACAGGTGGAGGAAAAACTGGGAAGAGAAATGTCAGAGATGCAACAAAAATATGAAAAATGGGTCAATACCTTGGTAAAGGAGACCCAAAAAAATGCTGAGGAAATTAACACCTTGAAAAATAGGCTCACCCAATTGGCAAAGGAGGTTCAAAAAGCCAATGAGGAGAAGAATGCTTTCAAAAGCAGAATGAGCCAAATGGAAAAAGAGGCTCAAAAGCTCACTGAATTTAATAGCTCTCTCAAAATTAGAATGGAACAGATGGAGTCTAATGACTTTACGAGAAACCAAGAAATCACCAAACAAAACCAAAAGAACGAAAAAATGGAAGAGAATGTGAAATATCTCATGGGAAAAACAACTGACCTGGAAAATAGATCCAGGAGAGACAATTTAAAAATTATGGGACTACCTGAAAGTCATGATCAAAAAAAGAGCCTAGACATCATCTTCCATGAAATTATCAAGGAAAACTGCCCTGACATTCTAGAACCAGAGGGCAAAATAAGTATTGAAAGAATCCATCGATCACCACCTGAAAGAGATCCAAAAAGAGAAACTCCTAGGAACATTGTGGCCAAATTCCAGAACTCCCAGCTCAAGGAAAAAATCTTACAAGCAGCTAGAAAGAAACAATTCCAGTACTGTGGAAATACAATCAGGATAACCCAAGATCTAGCAGCTTCTACATTAAGGGATCGAAGGGCGTGGAATAGGATATTCCAGAAGGCAAAGGAACTAGGACTCAAACCAAGAATCACCTACCCAGCTAAACTGAGTATAATACTTCAAGGGAAAATATGGTCTTTCAATGAAACAGAGGACTTTCAATCATTCTTGATGAAAAAACCAGAGCTGAAAAGAAAATTTGACTTTCAAGCACAAGAATGAGAAGAAGCATGAAAAAGTAAACAGCAAAGAGAAGTCTGAAGGGACTTACCATGAGTGAACTGTTTACATTCCTACATGAAAAGACAATATTTGTAACTCTTAAAACTTTTCAGTATCTGGGTAGTTGGTGGGACCACACATACACATGTACACGCATGCACACACATACACACATGCACACACATACAGAGATAGAGAGCACAGATTGAACTGAATAGGATGGGACCATACCTTAAAAGAAACTAGGGTAAATGGTGAGAGAGAAATGTAGGGGGAGGGAAAGGGAAGGGGGTAACTATATGTCATTTAAGAGGCAGGTAGTTTTTCTTAGTGGAGGGAAAAAGAGGAGAGCTGAGAAAAAAAAACAAAAACAAAAACAAGAAGCTTACCCTCATCACATTTGACTAAACGAAGGAGTGAAATGCACACTCATTTTGGTATGAAAACCTATCTTACAGTATAAGAAAGTGGGGGAGAAAGAGATATTGCAAGGGGGGGGTTGATGGAAGGGAGGGCAAAGGGAGGAGGGAGCAATCTGAAGTCAACACTTGGGGAGGGACAGGATCAAACGACAGAAGAGAAACAATGAGGGGCAGGTTAGGAGGGATGGTAATCCAGTTAGTCTTACACAACACGACTATCAGGGAGGTCATTGGCAAAACTACACAGATATGGCCTATATTGAATTGCCTGCCGTCCCAAAGGGAATGGGTGGGGAGGGAGGGATGAGGAGAATTTGGAACTCAAAGTTTTAGGAACAACTGTTTAGTATTGTTGTTGCAACTAGGAAAGAAGACATACAGTTAATGAGGAATAGAAAGTCATCTGGCCCTACAGGAGAAAAGAGAAGATGGAGACAAGAGAAGGGAGGGATGACAGAAGAGAGGGCAGATTGGAGATAGGGAAAATTAGATTGCTTGGGGTATTGGAGTGGGGGGAGGGGATAAAAGGGGAGAAAATTTGGGACCAAAAATTTGTGAAAATGAATGTAAAATTTAAATAAATTAATTAATTTAAAAAAAAATAAATAAAATTAATTTACAAATGTCTATAAAGCTCAGTGGACAGGTAAGACTTGGAATTCATTTTGCAGTTGCCTCACTGCAGATCAAGGGTCAGCCTTGATGAGGAAATAGAATTAAATCATTCATGTTCCTTTTGGAGTTTGCTAAATGCTTTTCTCACAGTCATCTTATGAGATAGACAATGGACTTATTATTTACATCTTATCCTTGTGTAAGACAAGAGCCATAGATGTTAAGTAACTCTCCCAGGGTCATGTGGTTAGAAAGTATTATGGGTGGGTTTGAATGTGGGTCTCCTTACTGGAGGTTCATCCCTTGTTCTATTACTTTATGCTGTTTCCAGTACACTACAATATCCTTATTATTTATCATATTCTTATTCTCTACCAAACTACTTCTCTCTAGATTTTCCTGGATCTGATTGGCTGGGTCTGGGCTGACCAGAACTTCTGAAAAGAGCAAATCATTATAAAACCAGCAGGAACCAAGTCTAAGCATTATTTTTTCTTAAATTTGGTCTCTCCAAGAGGAAGTGTGAATGTTAAGAGGAAGTCAGCTTCGGGCACGATTATGTTCCACAATAGGGTTCTGCCTGGTATAAGTTTGTTGCAATGACCTGATCTTTCCCTGGGTTGCCTGCCTATGAGTCACAGGCCCTTAGTCCTGAAAGTAAAAAAGAGGAATCTAGTACAATCTTTTCATTTTATAGTGGAGGAAACCAAGGTCTAGAAAATTTAACAGACCTGGCCTAGGTTCTAGGTAGCACAGTGAACAGAACCCTGGACGTAGACTTAGGAAGACCCGAATTTAGATCTGGTCTTCAAGACATTTACTAGCTATGTGACCCTGAGTAAGTTATTTAACATCTCTCTGCCTCAGTTTCCTCATCTACAGGATAAGGGAAATGATATTATTTACCTTGTAGAGTCAGTATGAGGCTAAAATGAGATATTTGTTAAATCCTTTGCAAATCTTTAAGAACTATACAAATGCTAGTTATTATTAAAATTATTATTAAGGTTCCACAGTTAAAGAAAGACCCAGACATCTAGGTCTCCTTACATCCAATCAGCATTCCCACCACTATAAGATGCTCAGTTACATAAAAGAGATAGAGAACCCTTCCTCTCCTCAAAATGAATGTTCCATATAGTCTCTCTCCATATATATCTTCTTGTTATCCTTTAGTAGCCATCTAGTTAGTCTCCAATGACTGACTAGACAGTTTGGTTCCTCATTTGAATAGCAGAAAAATGTCTAAATTCTGAACTCAGTTGATGATTCTTAAAGAAGCTCATCCCACCAATAAGGCTGGGGCCCTTTGAAGCCTATAGCATAACCTTCCCTTATCCACATCAATTTTTTCCACATATGAATATCTAAGCCAAAGTGTATATTCAACATATTTTAGTGATCAATTAGATAATATCTTATCTTGTTCTGTGGTTATGTGTGTGTGTGAGTGTGAGTGTATATGTGTATGTGTGTGAGTGTATGTGTGTGTCTGGTTTGCCTAATGAGACTGTACGATCTAAGCATATGACCATGTTCTATATTTATTTGCATCCCCCATGGTGTGTAGAACAAACCTTTGTTCTTTAGGATTCCCTGGGGTTAGAGTCTATGTTTCACCAAACCAAATTAATGCTCAGATTTTTATCAATAAATAATATGCACTCATGTCAATAAGTTAACAAAATCATGCATAAAAACTGTTTTTAAATCTTCTACATAAATAATAATTCGAGTGCTTAGTACTCAACAAAAGATTAAAGTCCTTAACTAGTCATTAGCTTGAAGAAGTGGCATCCCCGCTGTCGGATCATTTTCCCATCTGTGTATAATCTCTCTGTTCCTGGGCTGTAGCCTCAGAGTGTTTCCATGGAGTTGGTCAATTTGGGAAATGGCTGAACAGACTGTATCAAAGCCCACCAGGTTAGTGATGTCTTTATGACCTTGGCTTTTGGGAAGAGGGAAGTGCAAGATTAGGTCTACAGGCTGAGTCAAGTGTGTTTGTCTGAGGTCTGGAGGCTCAGCCCCCTGTTTTATCTCTTCCAGGACCCTGATAAGCTGCTTCTGAAGAACTGTGATGATCACAGCTCATGGGGTGTATGCTGCTCTCTGACTAGCCTCATGTCTGTGGATGTTGGGCAGTCTCAGGGGCTACCTTACCTGGAGCCCCCATCATCATATATCCACATGACCACCAGTTAAAGAATGATGATGATGATGATACAAAGAGCTAGCATTTATACAGTTCTTTAAGGATTGCAAAGTACATTACACACGTTGTCTCATTGATCATCATACCAACCCTGGGTTGTTGTGTCTGTGACTCCTTTTGGGGTTTCCTTGACAAAGATATTGGTGTTTGCTATTTCTTTCTCCAGCTCATTTTATAGATAAGGAAATTGAAGCAAGCAAGGTTAAGTGACTTGCCCAATGTCATGTAGCTGGAAAATGTCTGAGGCCAGATCTGAACTCAGGAAGATTCATCTTGAATCTTCCTGAAGAAACAAAGGCAAACAGAGCTCTTGTGACTTGTCCAGGGTCACATCCTAGTAAGTGTCTGAGGTCAAATTTGAGCTCAGGTTCTCCTGAATCCAGGCCCAGTGAGCTATTTATTTTGCATTTGAAAACATTAATCTGAGGAGTACAAATGCTCACAAAAAGGTCCATGATGTAAAAAATGGCATAATTCTGAGTCCTAGAGATATTGCTTAGCCTCTTTGGGTCTGTAATGACCGCAAGCCACCTATTTCATGGCAGTGTCCAGTGCAGTCCCTTGAACAAACAGGAATGTACAGTAGGCACTGAATGGGATTGTGCCTACAAGATAACAGTAATATTTTAAAATTCTTAGGTCTAAGGTCAAAGCAGTCTTATCAGCTCCCAGATTTTCTCCTTTTCTATGAGGAAAGTCTCATATTTTTTTTGGACTCTTTGGACATTTCTTATTTGAATTCATACAACCTTTCACATTTGCCTCTGGTACCACTTCCCATGGTTAGTATTACATGCTGTCCAAGGCATCTTTTTCCCAGCTGCTATGACCACTTTATCATTGTTTTCCTGTTTCTCACTACATTACAACTATCACAGAGATCATTGACTTAGAACTGAAAGAGACATTAGAGGTCATTTAACCCAATCCTCAACCACTTCATTTTTTTAACTGATGGGGAAATTGAGGGACAGAGATGAAGTGATTTATCCAAGGACTCACAAGTAATAAATGGTTGACTGTGTGTGACTCCACAACCAGTATGCTTTCCAGCATACCACACTGTTTCTTTTAATCGGTTTGTATGTTCATAAAATATTTATTAAATCCCTACACTATATATAGTGTGCTTACAGCGTAGGCATTGAGATGGATGTAGAGATAACAAGTAATACATGCTTCCTGTTATCAAGGAGTTTATGGTGTATGAAAGGAAGATTCCACTCAAATTCTGCCTCAGATACTAGCTTTGTGACCCTGGGCAAGTCACTTTAATTTTCAGCCTCAGTTTCCTAATCAATAAAATAAAGATATTAATGGCACTTACCGCACAGTGTTTGTTATGAGGATCAAAGAGAAAATATAAAATAAAGTGCAAACCTTAAAGCAATATGTCAATGTTAGTAATCATCATCATCATCATCGTCATTATCTATAGTCCTAGCTCGTGGAGGAGACAGGAGGAGATGGATCAAAGGGTCAAGTGGAAGAGATAGTCTTTGTAATAAGGAGAGTCACCTCATCCTCTCAGATGGATGAGTTATGAGTGTCACATTTAGAGGAAGATGTTGATCCACAGGATGACAACCAAGATGGTGAAGGGTCTAAAGTTCATGTCATATGAAGATCAGTGAAAGAACTGAAGATTCATCTCCACAGCCTAAATTCCTGTCTTGGTCCACCTTCTTCAGGAGACCCTTCCTAGTTCCTTTCCCTCTACTTCCTGCTCATAGCTTCCCGCTGAGATTATCACTGTAAATATCTTCCATGAGCATAATTATTTGCATGTTTCCTCTCTCATTAGAATGTGACCTTGAGGACAGAGGCTGTGTTCTTGCCTTTCTTTGTATCCCCAGTGCTTTACACAGTATGATATATGTTTAGTCATTTTTTTCGGTCATGTCCAACTCTTCATGATTAAATTTGGGTTTTTTTTTGGTGGAGATATTGAAATGATTTGCCATTTCCTTCTCTGGCTCATTTTACAGATGAGGCAACTGAGGCAAACAGGATTAATTGGTTCACCCAGGACCAAATAGCTAACAACACATACTAATTGCTTAATAAATGTTATTGTCTAGTTTTTGACTATTTCCATGTCTTTGTTACTTTCCTCTGCTTCATATATATAGTTAACTGATGACTCCATACCCTTATAATTAGGTTATCCCTAGCATGGACACACTTGATGTACATTTGATCTAATCTGGCTTCCTGTTCTGATTTTTTTTCTTTATTTAATGCCATTTCTACCTTCTCTATAATCAAATTTGCATCTGTGATTTTAGAGTCTAAGTGTAGTCACACTACTTTACTTGATATTGAAAACTGTCACAACAATCTTTGCCAATATTTTTATAGTTCTCCATTTGTTGTCCTTCCATATTCATCCTTAAATTTCCTTGAGATAAATTTACTTATTTGGGATACTCATTTCTTTTAGCAGACTTTATTCCCTGCTACTCCTCCCATCCATAAGCTTTTCCACATAAGATTATATTCTAAACCAGCATTGCCTTTGGTTGACATCTCTGTCCACTTGGCAGATAAGTATTTGCTGACAGAGACATTTTTTAGGATTCTTTGTTTTCCTTGTCATGGCAACTGATTTACATTGGTCAAAATTGTCCATTTCCAATCCCTCATTATAGGTGATTTGTTCAAATAGTTCATAAATGAACTGTTTCAATCATGTCATCTTTTTAAAATCTCATTCTTACCCTTTCTTCCAGCTACTATTCAATCCTTGTTCTAGTGAGACAACGGTTCAAACATAGGAAATTGATTCAGGTATGACTTCTGCATCAGTAACAAAGGACTCTAGACCAGTGGTGTTATAGAACAGAAATGGGGCCACTAAACCACACAGAAGGATCCCTATGAAATATATATTAGCTTAGAAAACCACAAATTATCATTATCTATATTTTATTATTTGTCAATTATGTTGTTAAATATTTCTCAATTATGGTTTAATATGGTTCAGACCACACTTGAGAATTGGAACTTATGGATGCATGTTTGACATCTCTGTTCTAGATCATTTGTTTCTCCAAGTGAACTTTATTATTTTATTTGACTCTAAAATGTATGACCTTGGTAGTTTTGCTGGGTTAGTACTAAATCTATAAACTAGTTTAGGGAATGCCATCATTTTTTGGTTATATTTCTTGACCCATCTATGAACATTTGACATTCAATTTTTTTATGTCATTTTCTATTTCTTTGAAGAGTGTTTTATAATTATATGCTAACAAATTTTGTGTGAACCTTGATAGAGTGACTCTAGATTTTTGATATACTTTGTAGTTATTTTTAAATGGGACTTCCCTTTATATTATTTCTTTCATGGGAGCATGATGGGCCTAGAGTCAGGAAGACCTGAGTTAAAATTTGGCCACAGATGCTTACTAGCTGTATGACTCTGGGCAAGTCACATAACCCTGGTTGCCTCAGTTCCCTCATCTGTAAAATGAAGTAGAGAAGGAAATGGCAAACTGCTCCAATATCTGTCAAGAAAATCCCAAATGGGGTTACAAAGAGCCAGACACAACTGAAAGAGAATAAACAACAGCCAAAAATTTTTTTTTTTATTTTTTTGGGGTTATATGCATTCTTTCATATTAGTGAGATGATTGATTTCTTCAATTTTGTTGACTCCTTGGGGTTTTCTAAGTAAACTATCATATTTTTTTTCAAATAGGGTAGCTTTATCTCCTCTTTCCCTATGTTTGTGACTTTGATTTCTTTCTACTCTTTTGTTTTTCAGTTAGTATTTCTAAAGCTATGTCAAATAACATAGGTAAAACATTTTACTTGACTACTCTTGTTTTTGGGGAAAAATTTCCAGTATTTCTTTGCTACAAAAATGCTACCTTTTGATTTTAGATATAGATTTAAAATCATCTCCCTATAGTTTGCAGGGCTTTTAACATAAATGAATGAAGTTGGACTTTGATAAAGGCTTCTCCCTTCCATATATTGTTATAATTGTGATTTGGGGGGTGTTTTTGTTTGAAATGTGATTATGTTTGTCGTTTTTCCTAATGTTGATCCCTTCTTACATCCTTAATATAAATTCAGCTTGAATATACTTAATATTTTCTCCAGTATGTTGCTGTAATATCTTGTATTAGATTTATTTTATTTATTATAATTTTTAATAATTTTTTAATCAACATTTGAAGATATCCATTCTTTAAAAAGCTAATTAGGAGGATTATTTTGGTAGGTACCTAGATGATGTGTTTGAGATTTGAAAGACTGGAGGTTGTCCCTTCATTCTATAGGCCTTTATTTCCTTTTACAGTAAAACTCATAAAAAGAGTAGCCTAATTTTGTTGTCAGTAATACATTGCCACCCTCTTACTTGTTAACCCCTTGAGGTCTGGTTTTTAACATTATCATTCTACTATCTCTACAAGACTAGCAATGATCTCCTTTTCCTCTCATTTTATTATTTTTTTCTTCCATAAAATTTTAATGATAGATTCTGTTTTTACTTAGCCCATACTTCCCAGTGTAGTTCTTTCTCCTCCTAGACATTAATCCTCTATTATAATAAAAAAAGTACAGCAAAATCAATCAGCACAGTGAAAAGATCTGACATTATGTAGGTTAGTCCACACCCAGCCTCCTACCTCTGAAAGGAAGCAGGAGGTGGGAGGGACTCTTTATGTCTCTTCTTTGGGGTAAAGCTTGGTCATTATAATTTCACAGCATTCAGTTTTGATGTTTGGTTATTTTGTTATTATTATTCTAATTGACATTGTTTCTATCATCATATTATTTTCCAGCTTCTGCTCATTTTACTCTGTATAAGTTCATATTTTTTTTTATGTGTCTCTGTGTTCATCATTTCTTAGAGTACAATTATATTTAGGTACCACAGAATTTTAGTCTTCTCCAGACAATGGACATCTACTTTGTTTCTAGTTCTTTGCTGCTACTACTACAAAAAAGAGGACTGTTATAAATATTTTGATATGTTGGAGGCTTTTAAAAATCATCATTGTTTATCTATCTAGCAGTGAGATCTCTGAGTCAAAAGATGTGAATATTTTAGTCACCTTCTATCATAATTTCAAACTGCTTTGCAAGATGGCTGGGCTCTTGGCATTAGTGTCCCTATTTCCCCATAACCCTCCAATATTAACCTTTCCCATCATTTGTCATCTTTGATAATTTGATGATTGTGAGGTGAACCATCAGTTTTTTTAAATTCATACTTCTATTATTGTTAGTGACTAGGACCATTCTTTCATATGGTTGCTGATTGCTTGCAGTTCTTATTTTGAGAATTATTTGTTCATATATTATGACCATTTATCCACTAGAGAATGACTTTTGATTTCATATCTTTTGGTTGGCTACCTATTTATCTTGAATGTTAGACCCTTATTATAGAGTCTGTTTTATATATATATATATATATATATATATATATATATATATATATATATATACACACACACATATATATGTATACACACATATATAATATGTCCATAAATATAATATATATGAGATATTTGATATATTTGTTTTTTTCTCTAAGTTAATGATTTCTTATCCTTGCATGCATTTTGTTTGTACCAATGATCTCTTAACTGTTAAATCCAATGGTATTGATCTTCATCCTTAACTTTTCTGAATTTTTTGACACAGTCACCCCCTCTTCCTGGAAAGTTTCTCTTTCCTTACTTTCATGACACCCTCATAGTCTGCCTCTTCCTTATGTTAGTTCCTCATACTTTATTCTTCATTGGTTCATCAACCATCTACCATTTCCTAAGTGATGATTTCCCTAAAGGATCTGCTCTGAGTCTTTTTCTCTCATTTCTCTGTGATCTATCATGTGATGATCTCTTCCTATCTGTAGGTTAAATGATCATCTCCAGTTGAATGAATCCCAAATTTAGAGCTACTATCCTATTCTCTCTTCTGAACTCCAGTCCCACACCATTACCTCACTTTCAGATGGCCTGTTAGCAACCCCAAACTGTGTCCAAAGTGGAATTCAATATATTTTTCCTACACTTTGCCTTCCTCCAAAATTTCCCATTTTTGTCAAAGGCACTACCCTTTTCCAAATCACTTTGTTTCATCACCTTGGAGTCATCCTTGAATGTTACCTCTCCTATTGCAGTTAAGTGGTTCACTAGAATAAGGAAGACCTGAGTTCAAACATGGTCTCAGAAGCTTATTAGCTGTGCAACCCGGAGCAAGCCACTTAACCTCTGTCTGCCTCAGTTTCCTCAATTGCAAAATGGGAATAGTAATAGTACCTGCCGGAGACTGGAGACTGAATTGTCGGTTACTATCTTCCCCTCTTCTTAGTTGTTAAGGGCACAATGGACCAAAGCCCTTCCTGGGGGGAAGAGAGTACTAGGAAGTCCTGACCTGCCCACGTGGCTCTGCCAGCCCAGCGCTAGAAAGACTTCCTGGTCTGAGATTAAGCAGCCACCAACCAACCAGAAGGGAATACGACCTGGGATAGGGAATCGTGCCCTTTTTTGGTTTGGTCTGGAGGGGCTCACACCAATGAGATGAAAAACTCCACCCCCAGGATATGACTTTGTAGTGATTGCTTATATAAACCCTCCCCTGGTGCAATAAAGAGAGACTGCCTGCTACCAACTATGCCTCGGTCTCCTTCCTCTTTGTGATCCTGTCCCCAGGTCTCTTAGACCTCCCTCGAGCCTTGCTCCCCCGGCGCTTTCCGGTTTCGGTCACCCACGTCTGTTTGGCCTGCAGGACGGGTCAAGTACCTACTTCCTAGGATTGCTGTGAATATTAAGCAATATAGCTAAAGAGTGCTGATTCAGGAAGATCCAAGTTCAAACATGACCTCAGACACTGTCTGTATGATCTTGGACAAGTCAATTAATCTCTGTTTGCCTCCTAGTGTTGTTGTGAAGATCAAGTAAGATACTAGTGGTAAAACTCTCAGCACAATACCTAGCACAGAATAGATTCCTAACAAATGTTTTTTTTTTCCTTCCCTTATACCTTATATCCAATCAGATGGCAGGTGCTGCTTGATGTTTCTTTCTCTTTTTACATAGTTAGCCTTGTCATGATATGTTTTGTGGTTAGCTAGAATAAAAATAACACAGCCTCATATAAGACTACTCAACATCCAGTAGAAAAACAAAAGTTATCTTGGACTAAAACTTTTTACCACTGTGTTCTCTGGAAGGCAGAGAAAGAGGTAGGGTGAAGTGATTCAGGGAAAATCCCTGAAATGAGGTTTTGAGGTACAATTGGAAAAAAGCATATCATTTTGATCCCCTAGATTTTTTTTTGCCAATGATGAAGATACTGAGCACTGTGGAACTATTGTAGGGAGAGGGAAAAAGGCAGCAGGAATTCCTTAGGTGGTCACTATTGGGTTTCCATTGAACTACCATCTTCAGAGCCAAATGTGAGCTCAAATTTCATCTTAGTCATTTGGAGAACTGGAAAAGGAAAGGGGAAGAAAACAAAATGAAGACAGAGCAAAAAAAAGGAGTTTTATTTTATTTTTGAAGATGAGATTTAAAAATTTCAGAAGGAAGTTTTCTTCTTAAGAAATGGGTAGGGTGTGTTAGAAGAGCGCTTGTATGGCGTTTGGGGTGGGGGAGGTATGGAGTTAGTCATTTTCTGTGTTTTCTGATTTTCAATGAGTTCTAATTTTATCCAAGAGATAAGCCATAGTTCTGACACTATGCACTCTAAGAAAGTTATTCCTTTTTCATCTCTCTTTTATGTCACCTTTAATTCTCCCTGTTTCCTTTCTTGTACTTGATGCTTGGAACTACCTATCATTGATGATGAAATGGGAGCCTAAATAATAGATTGATTCTGGAATTGATCCAGGAACCGGAGAGCCTAAGTGACAGTGTCAGAGCATGTGTACACGTGTGGTGGGGGAATACTTCTATTTTTAGATAAAAAGATTTTCCTGAGGCCAGAAGAGTGATAGAAGAATTGACGATAGAGTTATATCATCCTTTGATCATTAAGAGTAGTTTTCATCAACTCCCCAGGGTTATTTTTCCTTTCTCCTTACTCCTCCTCCTTTTTGTTCTCTACAATCCATTTGACTCAGCTCCTCTAAGCTGCATTCCATGAGCTTGTGGATGGTTCATTGATTTTCCTATTGTCACACCTACCTAAGGTTTCCCCATTATGATATAGTCCTACTATATAGTGGCAATTCATCCCTGAACAAGGTGTTACAGTTGCCTCTAGGTTTCAAGTTACCAAACCCGTTTTCTAAGAAGCTTACTCTAAATGGTTTTGGTTAATTGGAAAAGGGAAAGAGATCAGGATAAAAGACCTTGGACCAGAAGGCTCTAGAAAAAGGTGCCTCCCTCTACCTAATAACTCAAATGAGTGGTTTCATGGAAGGGACTCTAGTGTTGGGAGTCAGAGGGTCTGCATTCTATGTACTGCTTATATGACCTTATAAAAGCCACATAACCTATCTGGGTTTCAATTGCATTTGTAAAACTGAGGGAGTCTGGTTTAAACTTCTGAAGTCTCTTCTAGCTCTAAAGTCTGTGACATGCATAGACTTCTGGGGAAGTCTTAGTGGTAATCTGCTAATCTTGGTGTCCCAATATCTTTTTTGAGCTTCTTTCTTATTATGAAATTAAATCTTGCAAACAAATAAAGTCCCACAGGTAGAAAGCCACAGATTATGAATGCAAAGGACCAAGGACTGGTTTTCTCAGGTGAGATGAGTAGAACTCATTGCAGTTTGGGAAATACATGTCTACTCTGATTTCAGGTTTGGGAGAAAGAAAACGGTAAACATTTTTCTTTACTTATCTGTCTTCCCACTGCTAACACGAACCACTAAAGTCGTATATTTCTGAGTGAGCTCCCTGACATTACAGGAATGTCTGTGCTCTAAATCAATGGCAAGAAATATACAGTCAAGAGCCAGAAGGGAAAGTGTAGAAAGGAATTCTGTGGGTGAATGTCATGGTAATTAATAGGGGTTGAAAGGAGTGTGATTGCTAACTGTGAGGTGGCATGTAGAAAGCTGGAGGATGCAGACAGGTTTGGTTAATTTATGTGGGTAGAGCCAGTAGAAAGGTGGAGACAGGCTGATTTCCAACTGGGATTGCCCGAGTAGATGAATTCCTTCCAAAAAATATGAAGAAAAACTTGGTGTTGGCAGACTTGAGGTCCTTGGAAAAAATGAAAATGGGCAATACCCACTACCAGAGCTGGTCCTTCTCAAGGATTTGGATCTGGATGGCCTTGTTTCTCACACAACTTTAATGAGAACACAGGGACCTTTAGTCAGGGAGAGTTCTCACTTATTTCTAGATTTGGAAAGTCACTGGATGTTGAAATCTGTTTACTGAAATTTGTCAGGAGAAAGATGGCATTTGTAAAGGAAAGATGGGTATAATCTGAGAATGAGTGTCACACCTTGGATCACACCTTGGAGATTTGTCTATGATAAATCCTATGACCTGTCATTAACAAGGTAAAGATTGACATGACTTGCACTTGACTTTGTTTTGAGCGAGGGAGGGCTGTGCAGGTCACCAGCCTCACTTCTCTAGAGCTATCTGAAGCCGGTGACCAGATATTCATCAAGATGACTGGAGATGACCCACGATGAGGCAATTGGGGTTAAGTGACTTGCCTAAGGTCACACAGCTAGTGAGTGTCAAGTGTCTGAGGTGAGATTTGAACTCAGGTCCTTCTGACTCGTACTCTATCCACTGTGCCACCTAGCTGCCTCTAACAAGGTAAAGATTAAGTCCTCAATTAAAGGATTTGTTCAGTGAAGTTTGAGTTCAGTCAAAGGGTGGCACTTGAGAATCTGTAGGGTCTGGATGTTGTGGGCTGGAGGCTGCCGGTTTCCCAGAATTGTATTCAGTTGTATGGTTGATTAACTTCTTTAATAACTTAGATGAAAGTCTGAGTCATTTCCCCTATAGAAGTTGCTTTTTTATTCAGAAAATCCTGGGAAATTCAAGTTTTGGCTTCTTTTTCTTGTACTTTATTTGATTTCTTAAGGAAGTCACCAGGCATTCTGGATGTAAGTGTTATTGGATTTGGTAGCTGTGACACAACTAAAATTCTCCTAAGTCTTAATAATTAGAGCCAAAAGATGATATGTCCCCAAACTGTGAACTAATATTTGTACGAGTTTTGTGGATTTCATTCAAATTCATGTTTATTAGAAATGTTAGCTATTCAATAAAGACTGTTAGAAAGATTATAATGGAATGTACCTTACTTGACTCTCTAGTTGAGTTTATTTACTCCTTGATAAGATTTTGAGATTCAAACTATTTAAATTGGCTCTTGAATTTGCTATGTCAGTCTCTGAATGAGTAATTACAGACTTCTCAAGTCACATACACAGACTGTGATGCTTGTCCACCCAGCAACTGGACAGAGCATACTAAAATATTAGCCAGCATTTATACAGCATTTTAAGGTAGAACACTGTATATCTGAGACTCACAACTCTGTGAGATAAGTATTATTACCCCCATTTTATAGATGGGGCTACTTCCACACCATCTTCCCAATTAGAAAGTGAACTCCTTAGGGGCAGGCACCATATCTTTGTTTTTCTTTGTATTCTCAGGGTGTAGCACAATTCCTAGAATATAGCAATCGCTTAACACTAGAAGTGCCAAGTCTGTTTGGAATTCTCCATTCTGGTCCCAAGTGCTTGTTAAGCAACTAACTGAATCACAAAAAGTCATCTATTATGCTTGTTCTGCTACAGAACTGGAACTCCCGCTTCATTTTGGAGTGAGTTCCTTCTGCAACTCTTACTTTTCAAAACAGACTGCAAACTTGCCTTTGCTAAAAGATGTCACACAATTTCCAACTAAATTATCTAAAATCCTAGTTAAAATCTCCTGGCCATGGTAGAAATAACTCTCACTCCCTTTTGATCCTTGTATCTTTTAGTCACTAACACATAAAATAGCCCAAAGAAGGTGACAGAAATGGTTAGGCTATGCTTCACTGCATTTTGAATTCTCACTTAAGGCAATTAAATCTGTTTGGAAAGAGTCAAGGTGTCATAATACTTTTGTTAATACTGTTCAGTCATTTCAATCATGTCTGACTCTTGGTGACCCCATTTGGGTCTTCTCAGTAAAGATATTGGAGTGGTGTGCCATTTCCTTCTCCAGCTCATTTGACAGATGAGGAAACTGAGGCAAATAAAGTTGTGACTTGCCCAGGGTCATATAACTAATGTGTCTGAGGCCAGATTTGAGCTCAGGTCCTGCTGACTCCTAAATATTTACTAGCTCTGTGATTCTAGACAAGTCATTTAACATCACTCAGTTTCAGTTTCCTCAACTATAGAATGAGGATAACCATTGCATTTATCTCAGATGATATTTGTAAAGCACTTGGCATTTATTAGGTGCTTAATAAATGTTGGTTTCCTATCTTCCTTGTGCAATCTTGGATTGATTGTTAAACCTTTTTGGACCTTGGTTTTCTCAACTGTAAAAGAGAAGGTTGGACCTGATGACCTTAAAGAAGCCTTCCAACTCTAAGCCTGTAATACTTTGACCCTGGAATACTGACTTATCTGTTGCCTCATCATGATATGGAGATGACCCTGGGACTTGAAGCCTAGACCATTAGTAATCCACAAGGATCATGGACCAAACAGAGTTTGGACCTTGGATCATGGACCATGGACCAACCCAGAGTTGTTCTGTGTCACTGATCCCATACTGAGGAGAAACAAAAAAAGAATTCATTAAGGACCTGGACTAGGAAATAGATTCTCAAGGTCAGGCAGACTTTTGAAAGGTAGAATTAGGAGTGTGGAAGGCAGGAAAGGAGGGACATTCCAGACTTGGTGAAAAGCAGGAACAAAACTCTGGAGGTGAGAGTGTGTTTTGCATCCCAGAAACAAGAAAGTAGAGTAGTTTACCTGGAGAAAAGGGTGTGTAGAGCATACTTACAAGAGCAGTGGAATATTGGGGCTGAAAGGCTGTAGCCATATCATGGAGGTCTTTGAATAGCAATATTATTCATTCATGTCCGACTCTTTGTGACCCTATGGACCGTCGCTCATCTGGTCTTTCTATCCTCTACTATCTCTTGAAGTCTGTGGCTATTACTGATGGTACCATCTCTCCATCTCATCCTCTGCCATCCTTTTTCCTTTTGCATTCAATTTTTTCCAATATCAGGGTCTTTTCCAAAGTGTCTTTGAATGGCAAACTGAGCTTAATACAATAGGCAATGTGAGACTACTCAAGGTTTTGGAGGTGAGGGGGCTAGCTGGCACAATGGGTCAAATATAGGATTTAGAGTCAGGAAGATCGGAGTTAAAATCCTGCCTCAGATACTATTTGGGAAATTGGGGAAAATCACTTAACCTCTCCACCTCATTTCACTCACCTGCAAAGTGAGGATAATAACAGTAGCTGCTTCACAGGATTGTTGTGAGAATCCAATGAGATAACACATGTAAAATGCTTTGCAAATGCAGAAGCATTTGTTATAAGAAAAAAAAAATCACAAATACCTCTTAAGTCCTGATTTTTTCTTTCTTTTTCTTTAGCCATTACTTTCTTTTATTTATTTATTTTTTTGGAGGTAATCAGGGTTGTGACTTGCTCAGGATCACACATCTAGCAATGTCAGAGGCCAAATTTGAATTCAAGTCCTGACTCCAGCCCTTGTGTGCTACCTGGTGCCATCTAGCTGCCCCCAAACATTAATCTCTATGACATTTCATTTGACATGATCTAATTTTTCATGCGTTTCTTTCTCTAATCTTATTATAGGTTTCTCAGAGGACAAAGATTGCTTCTTATACTTCTCTTTTGACAGCCACTCTAGTAATGTGCTAAGAACACAGTGGGTGCTCAACCATCCTTGTTGACATAATTTAAGTGGGCCAACACAACAACAAAAAGGAAGCAAGGAGGGAAGGGACTCTTTTTGTACTCCAAGCACTTAACACGATGCCTGGCACGTAGCAAGCAGATAATAAATGTTTATTGATAGATCGATTGATTCATTCCCGTGTGTCAGAGTGGTGGGTAATAGAGTTTATAACAGCAGGTAACGTTTGTGATCCTAGCACTTGAGTTCAAATCTCAGTTTTGTTATTTATCAATATCAATATCTATATCTATACACACATATGTATCATACTTACATAAATATATATATATGTACATATATATATATATACATATATATGTATATGTACATGTATAGGCAACTAGGTGGCACAGTGGATAGTGAGCCAGGCCTGGAGTCAATCTGGCCTCAGACTCTTACTAGCTGTGTGACCCTGGGTAATCACTTATTCCTGTTTGCCTCAGTGTCTTTATCTGTAAAATAAACTGAAGAAGGAAAAGGCAAACCACTCCATGATCTTTGCCACGAAAACCCCAAATGGGGTCGTGAAGAATCGAACACGTAAGACTGACCAATAACAAAATCTATGTGTTGATTTTTCTTTAGATCTCAGAATCCTCATTTATAAAATCAAGGCAATGAGATTCAATAATCGCGAAGGTCTCTTTGGGACATTTGATACCTATTCCCTGCAATACTGGCAGGTGCAATTTTGATAACCAAGTGTAACATGTACCTTGTGTTACTCATTGCTGGGGAATCTCAGGAAGACTTCAAAAGTATGTGACCTTCATATTTTTATCAGCTTCAAATTGATATTCTATTCATTTTTTTGAGGACTGTGTCATGGAAATTTAGTCTGGAATGTGGATCTCTTAAGACCTGCAATGTTTTTCCCCACCTCTTAAATGTCAAAGGCCAACTCCCTTCTACATAAACAACCAACACATTTCTTCATCATGTAATCAGACTGTGTAGGAAGGCTTATTTTTAGATTCACGTTGGCTAGAGGCAAGAGGAGTTAGTATATTAACATTTTTAACAGCTTGTCATTTGAATAACCTGAGAAAATGCCTACAGGTCTGGAAAAGGAGAGTAGGGGAAGGAGAAAGAACAGATTTGGGAAGGGATGGATGAGTAGCTACTTGGGGGAAAACAGTTTGCTCCCAGGTAAGAGATAGTACATGAGTTAAGGAAATAGTTCATAATTTCTCACAAAACAGAAAGACCCTGAAATAGCAGCCAAATTCTAACAGACTTCTAGAAGAAATATTTATACTTTGGATTAATTTAACACTTTTCCTCAAGGCACTTTAAAATTCTTTCCTTTTTTGCTATAGTATCAACTAGGAGGGATAAGACATATGTACAAAGAAATATAAATCCTGAATATGATCATTGCCATGGGAAATGCACATGGCTCTTTGTGAGATGCTCACCTATAGTCCTTTGGAGCTTGCAACAATAACACAGGTAAGTGCCCTCACAAAGGGAAATCTTATAATAATATACAATGAGTCCCTAATACAATGTGCTAAGAGCACAAAGCATGCTTAAAAATGTCTGTTGATTTAATTTAATTAGGGTAAAACAAACTTCGTTCCTGTGCAGATGTGGATGATAGTAAGTAATTTATTAAGCATATATAGTAGGTGATTTATAACTTCTTGTATAAATGTTGTAAAAACCTTTGTCTTTTACAGATGGAAAAAAAAAACCCCAGAGGTATTTGGAGGTGAGGGGATCTGCTCAAGTTCATGCTTCTTTAGCTTTGGTGCCAGTCTAGAACCCCAGGGTCCACATTCATTTCTAGGACTGTGAAGAATGCTTTTATATATATATATAAAACCTCTCAGAATATCTATCTACTTATCTATCTATCTAGATATATATTCCTAAACAAGATAGACTATTAAAAACTTTGATTAAATAACTTTTAGTTTTATCTTTTTAATTTCGGTAAGAGTATACAAGTTTATCTCTGAAGTATTGTTTAGGGGCCAAGGATGCTGGAAATTTACACAAATGATCATGGTGTGCTAGCCTTAGATGTTTCTGACAGAACTTACGCAGTGCTTGGCACATAGTAGGTGCTTCACCCAATGCCTGTAGGCTGACTTTTGGTTGACTCTACTACCGCTTGAGCCTGAATTTAGGGATCTTGTAACAATAAGAGAATCAAGCTTCATAAATTATTAATGTTGATTAGTGAATTGATTATTGATTAATTAATATTAATATTGATCTTTAGAGACCATGGAGTTCTTACTCAATGAATGATTTTTTTTATTCTTTCTTTTTATAGCAGAAAATGTTTTTCTGCAGCATATGTAATGTCTGGAGCAAGAAATGACTTAATTTTAACAGTGTTTCTCGTTAGCAAATCATCTGAATGTCAGTCACTGAGAGGTTCCAAGCTCAGAGGGTACAAACTCTAGCGTGCTTCCTTCCCAAGAGATTTTCGATTTTCTTCACTTGTTTGAACTTCCCTTCTGGTGTGTGTGTGTGTGTGTGTGTGTGTGTGTGTGTGTGTGTTCCCTTATTCAGTGTTGGCCGACTGCAAACCGCCTTCAGACTCATGGCTGATGGCCAAATGGGAGTCAGCTACTTGTAAGTTTCACAGAGAATTGTTTTGTATCATTTTCCAACTGTCAGTGAAAGCCCCGCCTCCTACTCCCACCATGTCATTTCCATAACACTACAAAAGCCTGTGCAATCCCAGGACTAGCGTCCTCAGACTGGGAGGATTCATTCATCACTGTAAAATCTCTTTGCTACAGGTTATCTTCTTTACCGCAGGTGAAAATGATACAGGCAAAGAATTCACCCAGCCTTCTCGAGAGTGGCCCAGAGCTTCAGGATTCAGAGAGGTGTTCCAAGAAACCATGGATCATCATCACAGCTGTTGGTCTGACATTAGCAATGATTTTCTCTGGACTTATGTATTATTTTCTCCATTTCAAGGTAAGAAAGTAAAAATACATAATTTTTATTGCCATTTTTATAATGGTTATTGTTGATTTCTGTTATTATGATAATACTCATTCTTGGTATCTTCAGTACTGTAAGTAATTGGAGTGAAGAAATTAATGAGTTAAAGAAAAATGAATCAAAATTCAACTCTTCTTCATACTATGGCACAAGGTTGGTGAGATTTAATGTCAGAAATAGTTACCATGGGCTTTCAGTTCCTATTGATGCAAGATGCCATAAAATAACTACTGGCAAATTCTTACCACATCTTGGGAGATTATTGAAAGAGATGCAGCTTGGTCTGTTTGGTTGGTTGCACCCTTGACCACTTCCTCATCTAGTCATTTCTCAGCAGGAAAGAATGCTGGTATCATTCATTTCTTGTAGTAGTATAGCTTAGTGTAGACTGGGGTGATATCAGACTTGGAAAAGGTGTTTGTGGATTGATAAATTTGGGGTTCTGCTCTGGAAGAACGATAGCAATGTAGAGGCATCAAGTTATGGCACTTTGGAGCATACAAAAATATTATTACCTGCCCTTTTAGGGAAATCTATTCATTTACCAACAGTGCCATAAATAGTAGATGCTTACAAGCTTATTGCATGACTGGACAAATGAATGAATCTGGTGCAGTTGATGATATATTGAGATGAAAGGGTAATTAACAGTAAAAAGCAAATAGATGGAAAGATCATTGGAGTGAGAGTCAAGAGGTCTGGGTTCTAGTTCTGATTCTGCCACTAGCTATATGCTCCCAGAAAAGCCATTAGACTTTTTAGGATCTCAGTTTCTTCATTTGTAAAGTAAAGGGTGGAGAGGTCAATTAAATCCTAAAAAGTCTCCTCTCAGCTTAAAGTTCAGTGTAATTTAATCTTTGAATAGAACAAATCAGGGCATGGTATAGAAGTTAAAATATAAGAAACATCACTTCTGGCTGGGGCAGTCAGGGAAAGCTTCATAGAGGAGGAGGAGGAGGGATGTGTGAATGCCTGTTAATCATACTCTAAACGACCTGCTGGGTTATCTGCTCAGGCTAGATCCATAGAAGTTGGGGTTATACCCTGGGGATGGCGTTTGTTGTTCAGCTTGATCTAAGAAACATTTTCTGTGACCACAATCCTAGCAAAAAGTGAAAGTTCTTTTAAGACATAGCTTGGCTGGGTTGAATTTTCTTATCTCTGAGTGCCTACCATGAATGGAAAGGACACAACATAGAACATTTAAGAATTATGCACCTTGAGTTGAGAGAAGGAAGTTCAAGAAAGTTTTGGACTGAATTATCTCATCAAGGAATCATATTTTTAAAAATAAATTTGATTGATATTTGTCACAGCCTAAATTTCTCCCAGTTTTTTCTACCTCCCCCAACCAACCAAGATAATAAATAATTTTTTAAGGAAATAAAGGAAGAAAATAAATTCAGTAAAGCCAATCCTCATATTAAAAAAAATCTGAAAATATGAGCAATATTCCACACCCATAGGCTTTCCACCTCTGCAAAGAAGTGAGAGGTGTCTTCTCCTGTCTCTTCTTTGGAGCCGTGCTTATTCTTTGTAATTTTGTAACATTCACTTTTAATTGTTCTCTGGTTAGTCTTTCCATTTGCATTGTTGGAGTCATTGTGTATATTGTTTTCTTGCCTATATTCACTTTACATCAGTTTATGGAAGTCTTCCCATCCTCTGTATTCATATTTACCATTTCTTACAACACATTGCTACTCTATTACATTCCTGTATTGAGGATAATCTTACAAATATTGTGAAGGGAGAGTTGTAAGAAATATTTATAGAAAGAAGGGACTAGAGGTCATATAATCTGAGTCTCTTGTATTACAAATTGATAGAATGAAGCAGAAGATAATTAAGTGACTTGCTCAAGACATAGAAAGTAGCAGAGCTAAGATTTAAACCTATGTTCTTTGTTTCTGGAGCTAACATAATACTGCCTCATTCTATCATGATAGGCAAGATGGTATAAAGGAAAGAATGCTGGATCTGGAGCCAGAAAAACTTGGGTTTAAATTCTACCTCTTACATTTACTCGTTATGTGACACTGAGTTAGATACACACAACCTCTCTGGGGTCTCAGTTTCCCCATCTATAAAATGGAGATAAGAATACCAATAGTGGCTACATCACAAAGCAATTAGAAGTATCAAATGAGATTTATACAAAGTTCACTCCAAACCTTAAAGTGCTATCCAGTATTTACTATTGTTATTTTGGAAAGGCAGCATATCAATTTACTAGTTGTGTGACCGTAGAAAAGTCATTCAAATTTTCTGAGTTTAGGTTTACTTGGTTGTAAAATGGAGATAATGGCAAATGATTGCCTAAATAAAAAGGTTATTGTGAAGTAAACACATTGTAAATGATCATGATAGGTAAATTAAGCTGTTATTTTCTTCTGAATAGGTCGTAGCATTGCAGCATTGTCAAGTTGTAAAGGACCTTGGAGAGCAACTAGCTTTTGATCAAGGAAGTGTTTTTTTCTCCCCACTTGACACAATAGAAACTTAGAGGTGGAGGCGACTTCTGTGTACATTTGGGGGATGGGGAGAGAATAGCTTGGGATTGCTGGACCATGCAAGGATTGTAGCTGAACTTGTAACTTGCTAGAAGGCAGTATAGAATTGTAAGTGTCCAGAAAAGAAATTTGACTAGTGTAGATGAATCTCTGACTCAGCACAGTAGATTGATTTGGCCACTTCTGCTAACCCAGGCTGGTTTTTTTCCGCTCCACTCCACAGGATCCAGAAAATTGTTGGGCTCAAGCAAATTTAGACCCTGACCCTAAAGCAGCTGGTGAGTAGAATGGAAATTCTTCCTGCCTCTTTCCCTTTCCTTTCTCTGTCCATGGACAGAGGATATTAGAAGAAAGGAGAGGAAACCCAGGAATCTAGCTTTGGTACCATTCCCTGGATTACAAGGCCTTTTCTCATAATAGCCTTTTGAATTAAATTAGTGCAAATCTTCAAGCTCCTTGGTCTAGAGCTGGAAGAGGCCTCAGAGTCAGTCAGGTGGTACAGTGGATAGAATGCTGAGCCTAGAGACAAGAAGACCTGAGTACAAATCTAGCCTCAGATACTAGTTGTGTGACCCTGGGCAGGTCACTTAATCTGTTGGGTTCAGTTTCCTCAACTGCAAAGTGGAAACTCAGGAGGACAATGTAAACCACTCCAGTATCTTTGCCTCAAAAACCTCATAAAAATGGAGTTACAATGCAGACACAATTGAAATGACTTAACAACAGAAAGCACAGTGTTTGGCACACAGTAGGTGCTATATAAATGCTTATTCCCTTCTTCTCTTAGAAGCCATGTAGTCCTGCTCTCTTGGTTTGCATATTGGGAATCTGAGCCCTAGATTTTATAATGCCCAATGTCACACAGTGTAAGCAGCCAAAATATTTTAACTTAACTTGTACTTATAAAATTTGATGGTAATTAACCAAACCTGGGACAAAGTGTATTTTTTTCAAGAATATATTTGTTGCAGAGATTCTTAGGTAGGGAATAGGACACATAGGCATTAGGCACCTGAGGTGGGATTTGAATCCAGGGGCCCTGAGTTTAAACCTAGTGTTCTTTCTATTATGCCATTATGACATGCTAAGTGGTAAAAGATGAGTATTGATTTTTTCAAATGCTAGCTCTGTTACTTACTCTGTGACATTTAATCAGTTGATTAGCATTTAATAAGTAGCTGTTATAGGCTAGTCCCTGAGGACACAAAGACTGGAAGTAGTTCCTGCCCTCAGGGAGTTAATATTCCTGTCACAGGAAACAACATGTATATTTTTCAGTACAAACAGAATAAGGAGTTCAGGCAGGAGTGTACTAGCAATTGACGGAATGCACAAAGGCTTCATGTGGATGTAAGGAATTCTGTGAGACAGAGCTGAGGAGAAAGAACATTCCAGGTGTGAGGCATGGACAAAGCAAAGGCATGGAGATAGGAGGTGGAAAAGTCAAACAAAGAAGTTTATATTTTATCTTGTAGGCAACAAGGAGCCGCTAAAATAATAATATGATATATGATTATTTTCTTATATTATATAAAACATGTATTTTATAAATTATATAAAAATTATAAAAATAGTATGATTTATTATAAAAAATAATAATAGGAGCCTGGTATTATTGGACCTGCCCTTAAGGAAAGTGGCAACTGTGTGGATAGATTAGTATAGGGGAGAGACTTGTAGCAGGGAGACTGAGTAAGAGATTATTGCAATTCTCCAGGCAAGAGGTAAAAAAGACCTGAACTGAAGGTAGTAGGCCTTAGTTTCCTCATCTGTAAAATGTTGGGGCTGGACTAGAAGACCACTAAAATCCCAGATCTAAGTCTAAATCTATGGCACTATTTTCTAGATGAGGAAAGCGAACCTCAGGGAAGTCAAATAACTACAATTTGTCCCAGTCTTCTCCCCTCTACTCCATGTCCCAAGTTCTCAATCATGAGAAACAGACTGTTTTCTGGCCTGTAGCTTCTCTGGCCACATATATGCCCTTTATTTATTTATGCACTTCTTAATTAGCTGATTAATATTTATTAAAAATGGAGCTGTAGTTTGTACCAGTAGAAGAAAATATAATCCAACAATAAAAACAATAGTTCACATTTACATAGCCTTCTTCAGCTTACAAAATGCTTAATATGTATTAATTAATCTAGGAGAATAAGGGAATTTTGAAATAATTTTGCTCTTTATTTTTTTTACCTCTTTCGGAACTCTTAGAGGCCTGGGCATGGTCTAAAAAACCTACTTTTTGCATGAAGCAAACTGGAAATCAGAAACTGGAAATCATCCAAAATGGCTTCTTTTTGATATATGTTCAAATCAAGAGAAAAAATTGGAGCAACAATGTTCCCTTCGCAATTCAACTGAAGAAGCAAAATTATGTTCTAGCTCAAAGCCAGTCTGAAGAAGACAATCTTGTCCTCCTGGGAACTTATCACTTGAATGAGGGTGAAGAGATAAGTCTGAACTGGAATGATAACGATTTCAAGGATATTGAGAAAAATTCCACTCAGACATATTGGGGGATTTTGCGCATTCCATCTTACAGCTCTTAGGACCCGGACCTTCACTTTCCCCACCCTTCAGAAAAACAGTGGACGTCAGGGCTAACAGGTTGCCTGGCTGTGTAAATCAATGCAAACAGGCCTTCTGCAGGGTGAGGATATCCTTCTCCTTCCTCCTTTTGAAATACTGGTGTTTTCTGTTCAATGAGGTTATGACTCAGAGGACGCAGATCTGAGAGGGAACTTCTTTGCAGAATAAGAATAGATGTTCTGCTAGAGTATGGGTGGATGGAAGAAGGGGACTCCTTAAGGAGTCTTCAGCTGAGTTTTCATTTTCCTAGGTCTTCTTAGATTTGCCAGTAAGAAGTCCTAATTCAAAAGGAGAGGTTGGCATGGCATTCCAAAGTCCAAATGAGGCAGCCTTCCTGGTCTCATTCCCATGCTTTGGGAACCATCCACTACTCACAAAACACTGGTGACTCCAACCCCTCTCAGAAAATGTGGTAAGGTCAGCCTGGAAGGGTGACCCTACAAACTGCCAAAATATATCCTACCTAAGAAATGGCCCTTGACCGAACAGAATGCTACTTACATATTGACCAGAGTGGAAGCCTTTGGGACAGAAACACAAATGTCCATGACAGATTGACCAGCTGCACTTTATATATAGGAAGTTAGTGATTTTTGGCTTCCTCATACTCAGGACACATAGCTTTAAAGGATCATGGGTGGAGGGATGATTCCTTTTCTTCAGCCAGGGCTCTCTCATCATTCTACAGCTAGAGGAAATGTGAATGATGTTACCAAAGTGATCAGGAGTTGTTCATACCACCATGTCTCTGTCCCTTTACCTGCTGTCATTCTTTAGCCTTCTAAGGGTCTGTAGACTGAGCATAGAAGAAGTCTCTTCATCCCCTCTTGTCTGGGTGGAGAATTACTAGACCACTTAGGAGATGCCTTTCCTTTGATGAAGTTACAATTCTCTGCCTCCTATTTCCTGGTGGGGAAATTTCTTTTGCAGGCCCTGCACTCCCAGCTAGTCACCTTGTTTATCATTTGTGTATTAGTGTAGGGAATGCCTTCTCCCAGCTGGACTTTGGTACCTTCTAACATGCTTTGCCCTTGTCTCTTTCACTTTGTGCTTTGATAAAGCAAGAGACAAACATGAAGCTATCAACCTTCTACCTTGCAAGGTCTACAGTGGTTAAAAAGCTATGTTCTAAGACAACTTGTACACGCACACTACATATATATAGATGTATATATACATATATATATCTTATATATTTATATTACTCATTATATAGTCAGGGAGATGGACTGCACTAGACAGTTGTACCAAGTTCAAATGTAGGAGACCCTTTCCTTTCACCTGTATACTGGAGAGACTTGGGTCCAAGGCTTGGATACTGTATGACTATTTCCTATATTTGAAAAGTTCCTCAGGAAATTACAATTGCTCAATTTATCTATTTATAAAGTTGCTGTGATGTTTACTACTGTTGTGTTTGTTCGACTCTGCTTTCCATACATAAACTCATCCCTGTCCTTGCTCCACCACCCCCTTCCCTGTGGGATGAATGTGATGGCCTCTTGGGAGCCCAGCCTGGGCCAGCCAGTGGTTAAGGAGGTGGACCTTCTTCACCTAAACCTACTAGTCATTAATTCTGCTTTTGATATGTGCTTTGATATGTGATTCATTCTGTTCAAGATCATCTGAATGCTCTGTAAATCTCTAATAAAGCTCATATTGGCCACTGGATTGAGGCTGGTTTCTTCATATGACTATATTCTAGGTCACCTCCTAGTGATCTATCAAATTTGAGAACCCAGGTCAAAGAATTCTATTTGTATGGTTTGTAATATGCGGCAGGGCTGATCTACTTTGCTATTACTTCTATTTGTTTTAGAGACTACCTAGGACTTGCCACTGATGCACCCTACTCTTCCTAGACAGGCTCTTAAGCTTCTAGCTTTCCCCTATGGCTTTCACACAGCCAACTAATAATTTTGACACCTGAGCAAACATCATGTACAGGCAAAGGAAATAGCAGGAAATTCACCCTTGTCACTATTCAGACTGCAAAAATCAGAAGAGAAATTAATAAGACAAATTCAGTGGAGCTCTATGGGAGGGAGAATTGGGTAACCTACTTAGTCTACTAAGACTGGAGGTCTTAATCTGGGGGCTGGGGACTTGTTTTCAAAAACTATTTTGATAATTGTATTCACATAGAATTGATTTTCTTATAATCCTATATGTTTATTTTAGGCATTAAAAATGTTATTCTGAAAAAGATGTCACCATGTTGCCAAAAGGGCATTATACAAGAAAGGTTAAGAACTTTAATTTTAGTGACTCACAGGTTGGTGTCATTAACCATGAATTGCATCTTATTTTAACTAATTGTTCTTGTTAATTTGGTACCAAATCAGTTGTTTCTAAATTGCTGAAGGAGGGCAAGACTTAAACTTTTGCACCCTTTAAACTTTAGCGCCCTGAGTCAAAGCTCCCCATACCCTAGTGAGAGCTTTTTCACCCAAATCTGCTGGTCCCATACTCTTGGAGTTCTATTTCTGCTGTTTATTTGGGCAATTAGATAAAATAATTGGTACTTATAGGTCTGGGGGTAAAGAGGACACCCATTGACCTCACCTGAAGGAGCAACCTTGTATTTTTACAGTGACTTTCTGGAGATCATGTCCCTATCCTTATGACCTAAACTAAAAGAATAATTCCAGTGGTAGAAGGTGTAGGTGATTTAGGAGAAAGCTGCCAGTCATGCTGGAGGGGATAGGATCTTATTTTATCCCTCAAATTACAGCTCCTCCTTCATTCATGATAAGTCACTAACATGGTTTATTTGTACACAAGTGTAAAAAAGTAATTCGATGTAATTCATTAACCATAGAAGTCACATTGATCGTTTACAACAATGATGGATTTGAAAATGTCCAGATATTGACAGGATGCAGAGAGTTACTTTCACCGAATTCTTCTAGAAAGAACTTCAGAAACTTAGATCTGCTGAGCTTTATGACCCTGAGATATCTGAATCTCTTTGTATACCTCAGTTTATTTGACTCTAAAATGGAGATAATATGCTAAGCATTTCACTGGGTTGTTGTAGGACAGCAGTGAGGCATCACGCAGTGCCTTCCTTCGGTGATCTCAAAACGCATCACAGACTTGAACATCATTCAAGCAACGCAATTAGATGAAGGAGTTACACCTTACAAGTTGGGAAATCAGGCTAGGGAGTGATAATGTGACATGACTCGAGTCCTGGTAGAAGGGTTTGGTGGAATAGATGGAGTGTTGAGTTGAGTAAATGTACATTATCCATTTGCTTAAATTCACCTGCCTTATCTCAGTACGTGGACTGTTTAGGGAGCACTGAACTCCATTTCTGAGTTGGCTCAGCAGTGATGCTTAGTTACAAACTAGGGCAAGTTTCAGTCCTGACCTGATAAGTGAAAATTCACTGCTTCCTAGGAAGCATAATGATTCAATAAATGTTTATCATTTGTGTTGGGTAGAAAGTGAACTGATGGCTTTGGGTTTGGAAACATTTTAAAAATACAGTCTCTCTCTCTCCCTCTTTCTTTTTGCTTCTCTATCTCCCTGTCTCTCTCTCTCTGTCTCTGTTTCTCTCTTTGTGTGTGTGTCTCTGTGTCTCTGTCTCTCCTCCCCATTCCAGCTATAGCACCTGGAAAGAGGTAATACCTCCCTCCCTTCCCCACTGCCTTAACCTTCCCAGAGACACTATTATCCATCTTTGGGTTCTAAAATGATGGCTATAATACACACACACACACACATATATATATATATATATATATATATATATATATATATATATATATATACACACATATGTGTGTGTATGTGTGTGTATATGTGTGTATACATATGTATACATATATATACATATATATATATATATATATATATATATCTCACTTGAGGGTAAAACAAATCTATTAAACTCAGTAAGACTCAAGTACCCAAGTATACAAGTCTTAGACCTCTCTCATTCCTTATTCTTTAAATGTTCCATCATATTTCTTACCATATTTACCTATGCTTATCTTTGCATTGAAGTTATTGAATATAAATATGTGTGTTGATTTTTTTCTGAACAGTTAACTGCATGCCTAGTAGATTTCTCTATCTCTTCTTACTCTACCACTGAGGTTGGAGAAAGGAAATGAAAGGAACGAACATTAATTAAGTACCTACTATGTGCCAGGCACTGTGCCTAAACACTATAAATATTCTCTCATTTGATCCTCTGCAGATATATTCATGATACTCTTTTTGAAAACAATTATTATTCGTTCTCCAATTTGAGATGACTAAATAACTCATAGAATAATGTGTCTTGTTTCCCTAATTTGCTGAAGTATTCTTGTGACTCTCTGTTGTTGTTATCTCTTGGAAGCAATACTTGTAATGAGTCATAGATCATTACAGAAATTTCTCTTTCTTGGGTTTGTTACTACAGATAATTTCTATCTTTATATTTAAAAAAATAAGATATTTCCAGGCTGCACTTTTCAATCTCTATACTTTTCCATGAAACTATTCAGCATGCACAATTAATCACAGAACATTAATTTTCATGTCATAAAAGATGATTGCCCATTAAATTATACTTAAAATTAAAGTATAAAATTCATTGAATTATAACTTATCAGAGTTGGAATGGACCTTGGAGATCATCTGCTTTAATCTATATTTGAAAAGAAGAAGTCTCCTAAAACCATCCAGTCCCTACAAGAAAAACCACTGGTAAAGGAGAATCTACTTCCTATTTAGATAATTCATTCCACATCAGGATATTTCTAATTGTTACGTAGTATTTGTCCTAGTTCTCCCCGCTGCAAAGACTAAGCAGAAAAAAAAAGCATTAATTCCCTTTTTATGTGACAGACTGCTAAAAAGCATTTATCACTCACTGCCTCCAGATCTTCTTTTCTAGAATAAACATCCTCAGTTCCTTTAACCATTTCTTATTTGCTATGGATTAAAAAACTTTTACCATCCTGGTTGCTGACCTCTGAACATCTACTCCCTTATGACTGTTCTTCCTAAAATGTGATACCTAGAAATGAACACAACACTGCTGTCTAGCTGCAACTTCTCAGGCTCCTTTGCTTGATCTTTTACTTTTGCTCTATATTGTCTTGCTTGGTAATTATTATTTCCCATGGGCTCAATTTTCATCTCTACTCAGATGATTCTCATATCTTTTTATGCATCCCTAATCTCTCTTTTGATTTCCATTCTCACATTACCAATGCTCATTGGGCATCTCAAAATGTATATCCTGTAGGTATCCCAAACTCAACATATCCAAAACAGAACTCATTATCTCTCTCTCCTCCCCACAACCATCTCTATTTCTGAACCACCATCCTTCCACTTAATCAGGCTCACTTCACTATCCTATTCAACTCTTCACTTTCTCTTACCTCAAATATTCAATCTGCTGCCATTTCTTCCTTTACAACATGTCTTGAAGACATCCTTTTGTCTCCACTCATGTTACTAGAGTTGCTACCATAATTCAAGTCCTTGTCTGCTCCCTCCTGGACTATTCTAAATTGATCTCCTTGACTCAGCTGCCAAAGTGATATTCCTAAAGTGTAGGTCTCCCCTATCACCCCCTTTCTATGAGATCTATTGACTCCCCATTACTTCCTGGATCAAATATTTAAAGGTCTTTCTAACCTAATCTCTTGCTAACTTTCCAGCCTTCCTATTCTAGTACCCTGTACCATATTCCAGTACCCTATTCTCCTTCAGGCATTCTATGATTTAGCTGCACCAACTTTTTTGTTGTTCCTCACACATAAGTTTCCATTTCCCACCTCCAAATCTTTGTGCTGGCTGCTCTTCATGCCTAGAATGCTTCTTAATTTTTGACTTACTTTAAGATAGCTCAGATCCCATTTTCAGTAGGTGGGTTTTCCCTCAGCTACTAGTTTCTTCCCTTCTCAAATTAGCTTTCATCTGCCCTATATCTATTTTGCTTATACCAGGTGATTTGCATATTGTCTCCTTTATTTGAACGTAAGATCAATCATTAAGAGCAGAGACTTAAAAAAACCCTTTGTATTCCACTGTGTCTAGTGCTTAATAAAGACTAATTGACTGACTAACTGATCATAGTAGATTATAGCAAGGTTACTGCTTCTTATTCCTGAATCCTATATCTCTTTAAATGCAACCTAAAACTGCCTCATTTTTCTTGGAGACCATATCAGACTTTTTACTTATATTGCATTTGCAGTGAACTGATAATGAAGATCTTTCTTCTCCCAGATGAAATGCTTCCTCACCATCCCTTCTCTATCTTACACCTGTGAAAGTTATTTTTTTAACCCCATTGTAAAACTTTTAAATTTATTCTGGTTAAATTTGATATTTGGCCCAATGTTCTAGCCCTTTTGTGTATTTTTCATCATGTGATAGTTATCTTTCCCAGTTTAGTGTCATCTGACAACTTCATAAGTTTGTTATCTATGCATTTAACTACATTTTTGTCAAAATTTGTTGAAACAGTATAGGGCCAAATATCAGAAAGATAAAGGCGAATAAAAGACATGATGAAATGTCTATAAAAATGATACAGAAAGCATGGCAGGTGAGGTGCGGGGAGAATCAGAGTATGGCAGAGAGAGAAAGAGGGATGGGGGTTGAAGAACATGGGCATTTGAACAGGGACCTCTTTCCAGGTGAATACTGGATAACTAATAGGTTATCTTGAGTCTTGCCATTTAGCCATTCACAAATCTACCTAATTATAGTCATCTAGCCCTAGCCCTCATCTTTCTTTACACTCCCCCTCCCTCTGCTCCCATCTTTTCCTAAATGATTTGCCAGAATTTAAGTAAATGATAATTTTTCTTTTTGACTTTGTGTTCTAAGCACCTGACACAGGGTCTCACACAGATTAGATGTTCAATAAATTCAGCATGAATGAATGAATGAATGATGGCAGCTTTCTCCTGACCTACTTACAGAAAATATGTTTATCTTGACATGATTGGTCCATTGCCATCATAGGATAATATTAACCGTACTTTAAATTTTTGTAAGTGTCAAGTACATTATCAAGTAAGAGAAGCATTTATTAAGCATCAACCATTTGCTAGGCTAGTTGAAAGGGATAAAAGCACCGAAGCAAGACAATTGTCTTTATAGAATTTACTTTCTACCAGAAAGCAGGAGTAGAACCTGGATTTAACCTGAAACCCACGTAGTTTTTGGGAGATAGAAAGCAGAGAAGACATAGCACTGTATATGTGGGAAGAGATTCTCAGGGTGGGAGCCCTTCCAACTTTCCACTTTTCTTTCTCCTACGCTCCTGCCGATTATTGTCTAAACCATCCCACTTGAAATGCACCATGAGGCGTGGGTAGCCTTTGTGTCTGGATCAGCTTGACTGTGTTAGACAAGGCTTAATATTCTTATGCATCCTTGCCACAATTAGTGTGGTTATATGCAGAGAGAGAAAGGAAGAGGAAGGAACAAGTTCAGGTGTTCCTATGAAACAGAAACAAGTCAGGAGAGGGGTTGGTCCATGGAATCCAGGAGAGCTGGAAATTAATGCACAAACATAGTCTAAAATGAAGGCATGAGCCAAGAGGTGAAGGACTAGGTGAGAACAATGAACCGGAGGCTGAGCTTACACCAAACGGCAGATTTTCCTGCACTTAATGTATGACCTTCAAACAAATGCTTCTTTTATAGTGGATTTGTTTGACTCTTTAAAGGGCAATGATGTCTACTAGATAGCTCACCCAAGTGGTATAAATAAAGGTGGGGAAATTCCAATAATGGCAGACTCATGGGGTCCAGTCTCCAAGACCAGAGAGTCATTGATGTTCTTCAACCCCCATCCCTCTCTCTCTCTCTCTCTCTCTCTCTCTCTCTCTCTCTCTCTCTCTCTGTCATACTCTGATTCTCCCTCCCCACCTCACCTGCCATGCTTTCTGTATCATTTTTATAGACATTTCATCATGTTTTTTATTCGCCTTTATCTTTCTAGGCTGAAGAATTCTAATTTTTATATTATGCCCTCTTCATGAAAACTTCTTAAGTATTATTCATTTCTTTTGCCACCTCTTGTGATCCAGATCAGTGAACTGTATGCTGAATCTGAAGTCAGGGGACTTAGGATAAAGATCTGTCTCACTATTTTTGTGACTTTGGGCAAGTCACTTAACCTTTCCAGGTCTCAATTCCTCATCACTAAGATGAAAGGGTTGAACTACAAGATCCTGAAAGCCTATATCTTATTGGTTTGCCTGGATGCCTTAAATGTATTATTGTTGGTATTATGGTTAGAGTGTTGATTTCTGTATGCCTATATCATAGCCAATTTTTCTTCAGAAGTAAAAGATTGACCCTGGCACTGAATATGGAGAATACTGGCAATAATTTGAGCTGGTGATATAGTGTATGGCCTATTGATTAATTCTTATAAAACTTTTTTCAAGAGATTATGTTGTCTCAGACACTAAATGATTAATAGTGATCTTCTGGCAAGTAGTCTTTGAATTTTGATATGTTGATTTTTTCAAAGAAATTCCTTTTTTTAAATGACTGATCCACCTTCATCTAATACAGACAATATGGAAGAGGACTAGGCTTAACATGGATCGTATTATTTTTCTTTGATTAGAAGACTTTTCTTTATTTTTCTCACATTTTCTCTTGAAAGAATGCTGGACCTCCCACCCTTCAAGGCTTTGGCTGGACATTCTGAGATTTGAGTCAGATGAGTGTCTTGTTTTTATAGATGATTCAGAAATTCTACACAGATTCCATTTTCATCTGAGTGACTAAAAAAGCAGAATGGTAGGTTACATTGCTTTATATTTTGAAAATGGGAACCTTGAAGAACAAAATGCAAGAAAACATTTATTTTTCACATCCCAGAAAAGTAAAGTGATAAAGGAAGAAAAACAATATGGAAATGGAAATGGAAGTTTTGTAATCCATCAGCATTTTGTCACAAGGTGGAACTCTGAAACAGCACTTCATAAAATGGTCCTCTACCATCTGTTAAAAACAAAAAGTAAACCAAACTCTTGAGATGAACCTCCTGGAAATACTTTGGCTTCTTGGAAGGGATTTATGAGATATTCATGGAATGCCAGAATTAGCAGGGCCCTTAGAAGTCATCTCATCCTACTTTATAATTTTACCAGTGAAGAAACTGAGATTTTCAGAGATTAATTGACTTGCCTGAGAGTGAAGTCACCATTGAAACAGCCCAGATCTCCCTGTCCAATACTTTTAGCATTATGTACCACTGTCTTGCATTGGTAGGTAAAGAGAGAAGTAGGAAAGATAAAAGATTATTCAAGATCTTTTATCCAAACCTCCTTAGGGTGAAATAAGGTTTTAAGAAGGAAACAGGTTCCATCAACTTTCCTTACTCTAGAAACTGACTCTGGAACAAACTAGCTACAAATTCATCCTTCTTTTTCATTGTCCCTAGTTTTCAGTAGTAGGAATTTATGAATATTCATGAAAGGGACCTTTTCTTGGAAAGATAATGCAATCCGAAGGTTATAGACAGATGGTAGTATCTGTGGTTCCTTTTCCACAGTCAGAGTATGTCTTCTCTCTTATTTTTTCCAGTTCTGCTTTCATAATGAATGGAAGGAACAGAATTTTTATTCATGTTTTATTATTTATTACAGTAGGCAATATGATGTAATAGAGAGTGGACCCTGAAGTCAAGAAGGCCTAGATTTGAGTCCTACCTCTGAAATATTTTGTCTGTATGACTTTGGACAAATTACTTAACCTCTCAATGCTCCATACAGATTCTAAGCTTCTCAATAACCTATTATTAAGTTGCAGAGAAGGGAAAAATATGACTTGGCAGAGGGATTTTCCTCACTCACTGATTACCTATAGCATTGAAACCAGAGTTCTAATTCTTATTCTTTTATAATTAAAGAAAGAAGGGTCCATCTCAAGTCATGGATTAAATTAAGGATTTCAGGGGTAAGGAATGAGAGGAGGAGATGGACTTCAACATTAGTTGTACTTAATCAAATAGAACAAGAAGTCACTTATTTGTTTGCCTCAGTTTCCCCAACTATAAAAGGGAATAATAATAGCAACTGCTTTTCAAGTTGCAAGAATAAAATTTGTTAAATAACTGCACATAGTAGGTGCTGTATAAATATTAGCTGTTTTAATTATTATTATTAATTATAGATCTAATTAGACCAATAGAGAACACAGAATTACTACTTCAGTTTACCAGGACATGATATGTCTCTGTAAGCCAACTAGAATTTTATAACTTTTTTGTAGCAACCACAACAAGCTGCGCATATTAAATATACACAATTCAACTGAAAGTTGAAGTCAGTGAAACTTCCCAGTAATTTGACATGTCCAGCTACTTTATCCTATATTTATGCCACAAATTTCTTTTTTTAATCAGTGCTGTATTTATGATCCCTAATTGTATTTTTATGTATGTATTTATGTGTTATTATTATTTCAATTGAATTTCAACCTCGTTTATCAGCTATCATTCTGGAGGTTGATTCTGTCCTTCCATGTATCCACTGTGTCTTACAGCTGTATATCATCTTGCAATGAGTCACAATCGAAATGTTCATAACACTGTGTAGTTTACAAAAAGTACTTTTTGTATATTATTTCATTTGAAGCCTAAAGAATGTGAGTTAAGTTGGGGGGGTGGGACTTAGAGTCAGATAAGACCTAGGTTCGAATTCTGCCTCAAATATTTACTAGATATGGGACTCTGGGCAAGACACTAAACTTTTCCGGGTCTTATATCCCTCATTTTATAAATGAGGGGTTTGAATTCTATGATCTCTGAGGTCCTTTCCACTTCTAAACCTACAGTCCTTGAAAAGTAGGTGTTACAGATGTTTGTTGTATCCATTTTGCAGTTGAATTGAAGCTCAGAGAGGGTGACTATGAGGATTGACCTGTTTCTAGGACCTAGGCAACTGAAGGGACTTCATATTTGAACATTGGTTGACCTGTCTACATACCCAGAAGCTCCTATGTACCCAGCACTGGTTTGATAAACTTTGTGGATGAATGGTTGGCTCTCCTGATCCTCATCAATGTAGCAATGCCCTTATGATTATAAGGGAAGGGGTCTCCGTTTGGGCTCCCTACTGAATGACTCTCCTTATGACACTTCTCTCACTCATTCCTTGTAACTCTGACCAGTAGCAATAATTAGAAATAAAGTCCTAGAGACCCAAGCTCTGGGCTCTTGACAGGGAATATGTATCCTGCCATATCCCCACACCATCTCTTGTGCCTTCCCATGAGTCATTGAGGGCTGAGGAGTCACATCCTTGCATATCTCTGAATAATAAAGTACCTGACTTATGGTCCTTTGAACACCTTTCGTTCCTTCTAGGTACCTCACTCACTATGTCCTCATATTGTAGGGTTGTAAGATTGTATGGTCCATGAGGGTAGGGACTGTTTCATTGCTATCTTTGTATTTTTAGTGCCTAGCAGATTACTTTTCACCTAGTGGATGCTTAACAACTGTTTAATGAGAAGTGACACACTTGACTTGCCCTTGGTCACACAGCTAGCAAGTGTGAAGGATTTGACCTTGGCCTTTGGGCCACACGGCTTCTCAAACGGCAGCTTTATATTATTTTCCAAATTCTTTTTTGGCCTTGTGACATTTGACACTGTAGTAGAGGGAGCATTGAATCTCAGATCAAAAGATGAGGGTTTGAATCCAAGTTTTACTACTTATTGTCTAAATGATCTTGGGAAAGTCACCTTATCTATAATTCTATATCTTCGTATAACTCATTGACAAAATTATTGAATAAAGTAAGGCCAGATGTAAAAGCCTAGGGTGTTTCATTAAAGATACAAGTTACTATTCAAATTACTATTAATTTTTTAATCAACAGGTTTGGTTTTTTTGAAACATATAGGGATTTTTCTGCTACAGGCAGGGTCAGTCAAGGGGAAAGGTACACAGTTAGGGATGTTTGCAGACTCATAAAAATGCCATCCTGGGGTGAAGAAGGGTTGCCATGAACTACTAATTCCCTCTCTTGCCTTCTAACTCTTATGAAGATCCAGGCAGTCTTCTCTCTCTGTTCGATCATCTCTGTTCCTAGACCCTTGTACTATTTCCTTTGGAATTTGCAAGGTATCCCTGGACCACTCTCCTTCTGTCTGTATACCCCTTGTGGGAGATAGTGGGCCCTTGGTGTGATGACATAAGGGCATTTGATAGACAACAACAGAGGTGGGATTAACAAAAGATGGCTCTAGGAAGCCCCCTAGGTTGCCCAAGTCCCACTATACACTTTCCTGATATCAGAAAGCCCTGTATTTGAGCTTTCCATACCAACATGGTAGATGATTAGGAATTCTCTACCTTCCTGGAGTCCCACACTGGCCAGCCATGGGACTTGATGGAGAACCAGTTGCTTCTATTAGTGCTTCAGTGGCCTCATAATCTGTAATGCAGCCAGTGTACCAGGGCAGGCATCAGCTCTACATAGGTAGCCATTAGGGGATGATTGGAGTGGACCATCTCTCTCACCCAGCTCTCCAGGCAGCCTCCTCTTCTGCATCCAGGGCTTGATGGTACAAGCTAGGCATATGACATTGGAAGCAGAGTTCTGCCATCTATTGTACACCAATGAGAAGTCCCAAAGACTTCTCAGCTGCTGCTACACTTGCTGCAGCTGTGGCTCCCTGGCCCCACAGGCCACAGGCCAACAGCTTTTAGTCATGTGAATCTACCCAATTCTTTTATCATCCAGCCCAATTGTATAGATGATATCAGGATATCAAGCTTTGCTGAAAACAATATGCACTCTGCCTATCCGATTTCCCTGCTCTATCCATGTAATAATTATACTAAAAAACAGAAAATAACATTTATTTTGCATTACTTGTTTTTTAGTGAACTTGTTACTGGTTCCTAGTGGTCACCATTTCACCCCTAAATACTTATAGACCATTAATTTATTTGGGAATTTTACAGGGGCTTGATGTTAAACTCTCTAGTCAGTAGTTTTTGCAATCCATTTTTTCCCTCTTTCAGAAATTTGAGACAGCATTTTACCCTGCCCAATTCACCACTTTGCCTATTCTCAATGTTTCCTTAAGGATTACAGACAAGGAATCACATCTGTAAGTTCTTTCAGTACCTTGAAATGTCGGTTATCTGGATAACTTAAGCAGAAATCAATTAAAATGTCTAGGTGATCTATAATTAGTTTCTTAGCTACCCTGGGCTTCAACTATTTCTCTAAAAGTTTTGTTATAGTTTCCTCTAGCCTAAATGTAGAATCTCTTGTTTCTTCACTTAAGTTATATGATTTCCAAATACCTCACTATGTTGGCCATACTTCTTTGGTGCTAGGTGATACAGCAGGTAAGAGCTCTGAGTTGGAGTCTGGAAGATCCAAGTTCAAATCCTGTCTTAGACACTTAGCTGTGGATGACTTGGGAAAGTAATTTAATTTCTTAGCCTCAGTTCACCTCTATGTAAAATGAGGATAATGATAGCAACTGCTTCACAAAGTTGTTATAAGGAGCAAAGGAGATAATATATGTGCAGTGCTGTGCAAACCTTTTTTTTTTTTTAAAGCATTTTATAGATTCTAGCTGTTGTTTCAAGATGATGATGATGATGAGACATTCTAATTTGTCACTGACCTTAAATATATCATCTAGAACCTCGTATAATCCTCTAGTCTGACCAGTGTAGCTCTGTGCTAGGCATTAAGGTCACAAAATTAAAAAAGGATTTATCTATTATAAACTGTTCAAAAAAAAGAAAAATAAAAAATTGAAAAAAAATTAAAAAAGGAGTCACCCACAATCAAGAGAAACAAGCTTAGATCAGAGCATGTAGAGGGTGAGTCAGGGTCTCCACAGATAAATCCCTCTGAATATAGCTAGAATCAGTGTGTGGGGGGACTGGAGAATTGGGGGGAAGGGAGGGAGATGACTTGATAAAAAAATGTTGACCAAATCTGGGCCACTTCAGTTCATGTAGTGCACAGCTTATGAAATATAGCTGCAATATGATGCCAAGTATCAATCAGTTTTTTAAGCTTAGAATCATCCTTGCCTCTTTACTCTCCCTCTCCCTTCCCTTCAGTAATTTTCCAGGTTTTATCAATTCTCTCAGCATAACATCTCTTGTGTAATTCCTCAGGACCATCGCTATAGTTTAGATTTTCATCACCTCTCTCTTAGCCCTCAAAACTCATTGGACTTAGCCAACTCTCATAGATTCAATGATTATTTCTTGAGGCAGCTAGGTGTTGTAGCATAGAACATTGGACCGAGGGTCAGAGGAGACTTGAATTCAAATCTGGTTTCATATTTATTAACTATGTGACCCTGGGCAATGATTTTACCTCTTAGCCTCAGTTTTCTCAGCTGTAAAATGGGGATAATCATAGTGCCTACATCCCAGGGTTGTTGTGAAGATTGAATGAAATAACTTAGCACAGTGCCTACTACAGAGGAGGCATTTAACGAATGCTTGTTTCCTTTCTTTACATAGATGATTTCCATCTATATAAATATAAATATTGATAGATCCAGACATAAAATCTCTCTGCTGAACCACAGTCATGCATCTCCAAATACTGCTTGAATATCTCATATGGGATATCTCACAGCTATTTCAAACTCAACAAATCTAAAATAAGGTTTATTGACAATCCCAAAGCACTCACAATGGAGAATGCTGTCTGTATCTAGAGAAAGAACTGAGTCTGAATGCATATCAAAGCATTCTACTTTGCACTTAAAAATTTTTTTCTTTTGATCTCTATCTTCTTTCACAATATGACTAACATAACATAAGCAGACAGTTTTTAGGGCCACATTTTCTAGTCCCTTCCTCACACCAGGAGATGAGGAGTATGATCCTTAAAAGGCTACTCAGACACCCAGGGGCTGCTGAGTCCCTCTGCTGCTTCCAGTGAGAAATGACCCTATGGCCTGAGCCACCTGTGTGAAGGGTTGTGACCCAGTCCCAGTGTATCTTCACCTACTGCTTCATCACTTGCCTGTTGCCACAGGATTTTGAGGCATAATAGTAAAATGGTATGGGTGATGTCTTTTGATTTGTGTGTAAATTGGATTTAAGTGAGGCAGAGTTGCATGAAGTCATCAGCCTCACTCTCTCCTCCAGAGTCATCATAGGCCAGTGGCAGGACAGAGTCAAGATGGTTGGTGATGGCTCAGGCTGCTGTGGATGACCTTGATGTCTTCAGTGTCTAACCAAGCTCTAAGTGCTCCACATCACCTGCTTCATCTTCCTTCATGGCCATTGGAACAAGCTGTTTCCATCCATCCATTCTACCAGAGGAAGTCTTCACATGCTTGGGGTGGACACCCTCCTAACTCACCAATGGGTGTGAGACCCTTTGGTTACCTTCAACCTGGTTTGGCCCATCTGCCAAAATGGTTTACCAGGGTGTGGCCACTGCCCTGGAGCAGCTTCTTGGAGCCACAGGTGAGAGTTGGGGGGAACCAAGGTGAAAGAGCCCCAGAAAGGACTCACTAGCCATCACACCAAGGTACTGGTCCTCCCTGAACATACCTTCAATCAATGCTGAGGCGATTGACCTTTTGCTTCAGGTTGAAGTCAATCCCTCCTTAGCTGAACTTCCAACTGAAGAAGAGATTTTGAGGATCGTTAGGCTCCTTTCATGTGGCAAAGCACCTGATGCTGATTCATTCCAGATGAGATTTGCGAGGTAGGGGGACCATAGCTCATACAAAAGCTGACTGAAATTTTCCAGGTTATATGGCAAGAGGAAGTTATCCCCCAGGAGTTCAAGGATGCCTCCACTGTCCATCTCTATAAAGGTAAAGGAAATAGATTGTCCTGTGACAAAAAGAAGAGGGTCTCTCTCTTAGTCATGCTGGCAAAATTCTTGCTAGTCATCCTTAATAGGCTGATCCTTCACCTGGAAGATGGGCATATACCTGAGAGCCAGTGTGGCTTCAAAGGGCTGAGGAACGGTCAATATGATGTTTGCTGCCTGACAACTCCAGGAGAAATGTCAAGAGCAGAACAGGAGTCTGTACACAATGTCTGTAGATCTGACCAAGGCCTTTGACACTGTTAGTTGTGATGGCTTCTGAAAAATTCTGTCAAATTTGGCTGCCTGGAGAAGTTCATCAGTATTGTACATCAATTTCATGATGGCAAATTTGCCCAGGTTTTGGATAGCAGACAATGCTCTGGTGCCTTCTCAGTCACTAATGGAGCGAAACAGGGCAGTGTGCTTGCTCCCATGCTTTTTAGCATGATATTTTCAGCCATGTTGACAAATGCTTTCAGTGAGGATGACCACAGCATCAAGGTCAGCTACTGTACTGATGGCAAGTTCTTCAATTTGAAAGGCTACAAGCCAAGACAAAAGGTACAGGATTTTCTGTTTGAAGATTATTGTGCACTCAACGCTGCCTCTGAAGCTGAGATGCAACAAAGTATGGATCAATTTTCTGCTGCCTGAGCTAATTTTGGCCTAATAATTAACACCAAGAAAATACAGGTGCTCCATCAGCCACCACTTCACCATCCATATGTGGAACCATCAATTGCAACAAATGGAGAAGTTTTGAATGCTGTGGATAAGCTCATTTATCTTGGTCGTGTACTTTCCAGGGATGTACACATTACAATGAGGTTGATGCTTGTATTACCAGAGCTAGCTCACTGTTTGGGAGGCTCTGAAGAAAAGTTTGAGAGAGAAGAGGTATTAGACTGACTACCAAACTGAAGGTCTACAGAGCCATTGTGCTGACCTCATTGTTGTATGCCTGTGAAACATGGACAAGATACTGAATGCCAGGATATTGAATCACTTCCATTGGAATTGTCTGAGGAAGATTCTGAGGATTACTTGTCAGGATAAGGTATCAGACACTGAAGTCCTTGCTTGAGTCGAACTGCCAAGGATTCAAACTATGCTTCAGAGAGTGCAACTCTGATGGGCTGGCCACGTTGTTAGAATGCAAGATATATGTTTGCCAAAAAGATTATTTTATGGAGAACTCACATGGGGCAGGCAATCACATGGTGGCCAGAGGGAACGATACAAGGACACTGTCAAGGTCTCTCTCAAGAACTTTGGATTTGACTGTGCAACATGGGAGACACTGGCACAGGACTACTCAGCATGGCATGCCCACGTGAGAAAGAAGGCTGTACTCTATGAGCAAAGCAGAATTGAGAGAGCACAAAGTAAACATAGGATACACAAATTTGGAGTATCCACCCCAAAAATTCGTATGATCTCTCTGTGCCCCACCTGTGCTGGAGCATTCTGAGCTCGTACTGGTCTGATCAGCCACAGTCGGACACAGTGAAACTTCACTTTATCATGGTGACGTCATTTTGGTCCTCTTCCAAAATGGAGGACAACAACCAACCAACCTAACATAATATGTGGCAACATGTTCTACATGATTTATATATATAACCTAGATCAAATTACTTACCTTCTTAGGAAGGGGGAAGTGAGGGAAATAGGGAGAAAATTTGGAATCCAAAATTTATTTTAAAAAATGAATGTTAAAAATTGTCTTGATATGTAATTGGAAAAAATAAAAAGATATTAAAAATAGAGCTTATTATTTCTCCCCCTAATCTTTCCCATCTTTGAAACATTCCTATTATTGTTGAGGGTGCTACCATCCTCCCAGTCACCAAGGTTTACAGCCTTGATGCCCATTGCAACTCCTCATTTTTTTGTCATCCCAGATATCCAATCCACACAGAGGATTTCATAGGGACAGAGCCAATTCTGTGGGGAGCATGAACCATAACATTATTTAGATTTATTTGCTTAAGAACATACTTGTTTTTAAGCCCACTGTACTCATCTAGGATAGACCATCAGCACATAGTATAAACAGTGGAATACACTAGGTCTATTCCCTTGTTGTGGACATTATATTTGGAGACACCAAATCTGGCAGATGAAGAAGACCCTGATTTAATCTGGGATTAAAAAATTGAATCCCAGGATTTAATTGGGAAGGCAGGCACTATTACTGTTTCCAATTTACAGCTGAGGAAATTGAGGTTGGGAAGTAAAGTTATTTGCCCGGGGTCACATAGCTAATAAATGTGAAGCCGAATTTGGACTCAAGAGTCTCCTCTGATCCCAGGTCCAGGATTCTACCCACTATAATACCCAACTGCCTCAAAAAATAATCATTGAATCCATGGGAATTGGTTGGGTGAGCCTAATTTAATATTTCTGATTCATTGCCTTCTCTTGGATGGTTTATAGAAAGTACTTCAGCCAGAAAAAGGGGAGAAGAGAATGTGCACCTTCATTTTCCCATTTTAAACCTACAAGGATGTCCCCAAAGTCTCTACTCTAAGGACTGATAAGGACTTCAGCAGAAGATGATGACCTGGAAAATTTCTATAGGTTTCCATGATGATGAAAGAGAAAAACCTAGGTCTATTGACCCTCTTCCCACTTCCGTTAACATTCTTTCCACACCCATCTGGTACATAGGGTACTTCCCTTTTCTGTGGGGGAAGAAACCAGCGCAATCATTTGCAGAATTTGTTTTCACTGATTTTGTGTTTCCTGCTTTTTGAACATAAATGTCAAATATTTCTCTTCTCTGTTCCAGTGAAATTAGGAATTAGTGGCCAGGCAAGTAGAACAGAAAGGAATATATAAGAAACCACTAATGAACATCTTGTTCTTTTAAAATCATACATTTAACATTTTTTTTTCAAAACTACTGTGCTTGTAAACGCACTGAACTTTCTTCTGTTCCTTTTGGTCCATTGTTTTAAGAAGTTTCAATGATCTTGTTTTCTTTTATTTGTTTGCGTATTTATTTATCTACCAATTTAGTTTATTAAATTAATTTCTTTATTAATATATTTGTTTTCTGTTTATTTATTTGCTTACTTGCTCATTTACTTATTCCATCCATCCATCCATCCATCCATCCATCCATCCATCCATCCATCCATCCATCCATCCAATACTGTTTGCTTCTAGCTCTCCTTCCCCTAAACCTCCAAATAAAAAAGAAAAATACAATTCTTGTGACAAAAAGATTGACTAAAGCACAGTCTCATACTGTAGTCTGGGTCCAGGACTTACCCTTTCCTAGACAGCAGGTAGCACAGTAGATAGAGCACCAAGACTTGAGTTCAAATATAACCTTAGATACTTTAATTGCTATTTGCCTCAGTTTCCACCACTATAAAATGGATATAATAATAATGCCTACTTTCTGGGTTGTTGTGAGAATCAACACAGGGTATGTGTTGTGAGAAAATAATTGTAAAGTGCTTAGTATGGTGCTTGGCACATAATGTGTATGTGTATATTTACTATTCTAACTAATTACCAGGTGGGTAGCATGCTTTGTTTCTGAACCACTGGAGCCATGTTAGGAGATTACATTGATTAGAGCAGAGGTCCTTCTAAGTTGTTTTCCCTCTCAATGTTGCTATTAGAAATTATGAGCAATTATATTGCTCAACTTTTTCTCACTTCACTTAGTTTATATGTCTTCTGGGATTAGTCCAAAAGCATTTCTTTCATAATGTTTTTATAGCACAATAATTCTCTATTATGTCTATATACAATGTTTTATTTAGCCTTTCACCAAGTGATGGCCACCCATCTTAATTTCCCATTTTTTGCCAGAATAGAAAGAGCTGCTATAAATATTTTTGTACAAATTTGCTCTTTTCTTCATATTTTGATCTCTTTGAGATATTGATTTTGGTGGGTCAGAGGGGATGCACAGTTTCATAACTTTTTGGCCGTAGTTCCTAATTGACTTCTAGAATGGTTGTACAAGTTTATAGTTTTGCCAGTAGTCTTCCTGTGTATCTAACTTACTGAAGTCCTTCTAACATTTGCCATTTTTTCTTTTTTCTCGTCATTGTCAGTCTGAGGGAAGTAAGACAGTATCTTAAAGTTGTTTTAATTTGCATATCTCTAATGCTGATTTGGAGCATTTTTTTTCATATGGCTATGAGTCACTTGGATTGCTTCCTTTGAGATGTGCTTCTTCCTACATCTTCCAACCATTTTTCTGCTGAAGACAGACTCTCATTCTTAGAAATTTGGATCAGTCCCTCATATATCTTGGATATGAGATATCCAGAGAAACTGGTTATGAAGATATTTTTCCCTCAGTTATTCATTTCTTTTCTAATTTTAAGTTCAATGATTTTGTTTGTACAAAAGGTTCTTAAATTTTGATTGATCAAAACTGTCCATTTTGTTTTTTCCTGTAGTCTCTCTTTCTTTTATGGTCATGAACTTTTTTCCTACCAATTGTTGTGAAAGCCATTTTCTTCTTGGATTCCCTAATGGGAAATTATTGGCCTAAGGGTCAAATTCTGCCTGGTTCTGTATAGCTGTGTAATCTGAGAATGAGTTTTTACATTTTAAAATAAAACTGTAATTAAACACATAAAAAAATCTTTTTTTTTGTTTAGCTTCAGAGGCATATAAAAGCTGCCTCCTAGCTGAATTTGGCCCAGCTCATAGTTTGTTGAACACTGTTCTAATTTGTTTATAATGTGACTTCTTGCATTTAGGTCATTCACCCTGTTGAAGCTCATTGTGTTATATGGTGTGAGATCTTGGCCTAAATCTAATTTCTTCCAAATTGCTCTGTATTTCTTTCTAGCAGTATTTCTCAAATAATAAATCTTTATTTTAGTAGTTGCTATTTTGGGATTCAATGAACATCATACTACTGTTCATTTTTTTCCCTATCTGATGTATCAATAACCTATTCCACAATCAGCTTTTATACTTTTTAATGAACATTAAATAGTTTTGATGATTACAGCCTTAGAGTTTAGATTGATAACTCCATTATTAAGACCTTTTCCTTACTATTTTTCCCCATGTGATTTTCCTTGAGAGCCATGAGCTTTTATTTCTCCAGATGAATTTTGTTATGTCTTTATTTAGATCTCTAAAGGAACCCTCTGGTAGTTTGACTGGTATGACACTAAGTGAGTAATTAATTTAACTAGCATTATCATTTTTTTAATACTGTTATGACTGAAGCATAAACAATAACTGTCCCTCACTTATTTTGGTCAGTCACTATTTTTCTAAAAAGTTTTTAAAATTGTATTCTTCTAATTCCTATGTGTCTTGAAAAGACATAGCATTTTGTATTTTACAGTTATTTTGTATAGAATTTCTATTTTTCCCTATTTCGTTTGGTCAGTAATATCCAAAAAGCTGATTACTTGTGTGGATTTATCACATATCTTGCTTCTTTGTTATAGTTATCAATTATTTTGATTTATTTCAACTAATCAATAGTTGACTCTCTATGGTTATCTATGTGTAAAATTATATCATCTTTCAAAAATAATTATTTTGTTTCCTCTTTTCTTCTACTTATTCTCCCAGTGTTTTTCCTATATTTGCTATATCTAGCATTATGTCAAATAATAGTGGTGATCATGGACATTCATGATCTTATTAGAAAGGAGTTTCTCTCAATGACATATAATGGTGGTTCTTGGTTTTACCACATTATCCTTATGCTTTCTAATAATTTGTAACAAAAATGGACTTTATGTTTTATCAAAAGCTTTTCCTTCATTTACTGATATAATCATGTGACTTTTATGATTTTTATTATTAATATGGTTTATTATGTAGTTTTGTTGAATTTTCTTCTTTTTGGCAAAAAAGCTTTATAGTCTTTTAAATTTGTCACTCTAGCCTTTTCCTAATATTTTAATTTAATTTTTTTACATCTCTCTTCATTAGGGACATTGTAAAGTTGAAATTTCTAAACTCACTGTTACACATCTGTAGTCTGAGGTATTGAGGCAAGCCATATCAGATCTCAGGTCTGTGATAGTTCCATCTATAAAATGGAGAAAATAATACTTATAAACTTTGTGAGAGGATTAATGACCCAATTTCATTTTGCCAATAAAAATCTCCATAAGAAAAGTGATAATGAAGAATGGCCCTTTCACTATCAATCAGTCTATCGGCCAGCACATATCTATCTATCTTAACTGTGTAATATCTTTTTTAAAAATTTTATTTGTTCATTTTTATTTTTCAGCACTCACTTCTATAAGATTTTGAATTCTAAATTTTCCCCCCTTCCCTTCACTTCCCGAACCTCCCTGAGAGAGTGTTCAATTTGATATAGCCTACACATATACAATTCCATTAAACATATTTTCACATTAGTTATATTGTGAAGAAGAATTAAAACCAAAGGGAAAAACCACAAGAAAGAAGAAAAACACTACAAAAAAAAAAAGAGAGAGAAAATAGTATGCTTCAATCTCCATTCAGACTCTATAGTTCCTTCTCTGGATGTGGATAGCATTTCCTATCATAAGTCTTTTGGAATTGTCATATCTTTTTGGCCATAGTTCCTTATTCAATTTCCAGAATGCTTGTATCAGTTCATAGTTTTGCCAACAGTCTGTCTCTGTGTTTTTGAAGCCCTTCTAACTTCTAACTTGTCATTTTTTCTTGTTTACCATCATTGCCAGTCTGAGGGAAGTAAGGCAATATCTTAAAGTTGTTTTAATTTGCAAAACATTGTGAATATGCTAGGTTCATTTGATCCTCAACACAACCCTAATAGGCAGTGATACTATTGTCTCCATTCTACAGATAAAGAAATTGAGGGTAAGAGAGTAAATGCCTTACTAAGGATAACATGACTCCCCTGTTATTGAGACAGGATTTGTACTGAGAGCTCTCTTACTCTAAGTTCAGCCCTCTTTCCCACTGAGTCAAAAACTAGCTGCTGGGGCTATCTCCGCAATAGAAGGTCCTAACAGGAAACTTTCTACATAGATGTAATCACAACAGTTGGTTGAAAAAAACTTTCTACTTTTAGTTTCTAAATTCCTTTGCAGATACCTTCAATTGTTCCTCCTTACCTAGAGCTTAAAGTTCAAATGCCTTAGTTTAACATTTGAGGTCCTCCAAAATTGGGCCTCGATCTAATTATTATTATTTATGACATCTTTCTGAGACAATAGTAAGAGTCTCAATCTTAGAATCAGTGAACCTAGGATTGAATCTACATATTTGTGAGAATTTGTAAAGATCAAATGAAAACCTATTTGCAGCATACCCTTGTTCTTTTTTCTTTCCTATGTGGCTTTGGTCAAGTCATTGAAATTCTTCAAAACTGACTCACCTAATCTAGAAAAGGAATCATTTTATTGCTGAAATAACTAGAGTCAAGAGAAGGAAAAGGCCCAAAGTCACAGAGCTGTTTAAGGTAAAGACTGGGATTACAACCCAATTTTCTTGACTTTCACTAGGTCATATGGCCTCTTGGTTGATTCTTTTTCTAAATTCCGCAAGAATCACTACTCTTTGCTGGCACTGTCATTATTCTATTACCCTTCATTTTAGCGACCTTGTGACAATGTGAAAGTTCCCAGGATGATTTCACTAATCATATTTAAATTTGGCTGTCTGCTGACGATGCAACTGGAAGAAAATTTGCCTCCTCAGCAATAATAACAATATCTAGCACTTATGTAATGCTAGGGTTACAAAGTGCTTTATAAACATTATTTTATGCTCACAACAACCTAGGAAAAAGGTGGTATAATTATCCTCATTTTACAGATGAGGAAACTGAATCTTAGAGGTTCAATGACTTGTCAAGGGCCACATGGTTAGTAATTATCCAAGGCAGAGCACGAACTCTGGTCTTCCTGACTCCAAGTCCAGCATTCTATCCATCATGCCATCTGAATCTCCATTGCATGATAGGAGAAATTACATCTGGAAAGGTTTCATCAAAAGAGCTGAAAATGTGGGTTTAGAATGATGAAAAATGAAGATCAGTGGCTTTGGACCAGGTTTAATGGGTCATAGAATCATAGTTGGAAGGGACCCTGGACTGAACTATCAGAAAAACAGCCATCTAAATGGTATCACACAGGCCAAATTTAGTATCAGCAAACTTTGAAGGAGGAATGATTGGACATCTATCATCACAGTTCCCCAAACAGCATATTAGTGTTCCTGTCTTCCCATAGCTCTTCTATCAATTTCCTGGATCCATTATTTTCTGTAGCTATCAACAAACTTTTCAGTCACAGGTATCAGGATCACCTTATCTCCATGATGCTAAGAAGGAGTCAGGGATAAAGTAGTACCTTGGAGAATTGTTCAATTCTGTATCATTATCTGTTTTGCCAAATTCCTTATTGGCTGGAGAATTGAAACTTATGGCAAAGGAGTCCATGCTTCACTCATCTTTTTCCTTGAGTGGCCTTTAAAGTCAGTGAGTTGGGCAAAATTTTGGGATGGTGATAGTAACCCAGAATTAATGGGCAGTGAGTGTGGCAGGGTGAATTAACTTATCAAAATCAAATCATCAGATTTCTATGACCCTAGTACCATGCTAGGCACAAGGGAAGAAACAGAAGTCCTGGATATGACTAATCCCAGCCCTTAGGAAACTTACAATTTGACTGAGGAGGCCAAACTAATGCGTATGAAACAACTAGAGAACAGTTCAAGAGCGCATATAATTAAGAGTTTAGTCATGTCTGTCAGTCAAGTAGCATTTCTTTAGAATTTAATATGTCCTAGACACAGTTCAATGTGCTAGCAAAAAAGGAGAGGCAAAAAACCAGTTCCATGGGATACAGATAAATGCTCATCCTTCATAATACTCATAGTTCTATAACACCTTGAAATTTATAGAGTATTTTCTTCAAAGTAACTTTTGCTATGGGCATGTAAATATTATTACATTTAAAAAATTGCATTTAAGAAATAAAATTTTAACATTTTATTGTTAATCATTTTATAGGTTAAGAAACTGAGGTAAGAGGTGAAGACTGGTCCAGCATCTCATGACTAGTAAATAGAACTGGAAGCCCAATCTAGGTCTTCTAATTCCCTGATCTTTTCACTACACTGAAAATGCTACAGGAGTTTTCAGAAGAAAGGATATAGTGGGCATAAGTAGAAACTCCTTGGAGGAGGTGAATTAAGGGTTCATGAGGCATTCAGTGTTAAGGAATAATGTGGCTCAACTTGGTGCTGGGCAGTGAAAACCAAAGGAGATATTTGTAGTTTCCAGTCTTGGGTTTATTGCTCCCATCCTGTGTGACGTGAGTCATGACTCTTCACCTCCCCTGTTTAATTTCTTCTGGGAGTGATAGGGCAAATCTGCCAAATGAGTAGGTGTTACATCATCAAATGCAGCACCGTATGAGCAACCGAAACAAGTCTAAGCAAGACTGTTTTTATTTTTAAGCTGAAAGGAACAGCAATAACCAGATTGCATTTCCAAATCTCTTCTTACACCCTCAGCTATTCATCCATGTGGTGAAAGTGAGTGTGTTTGTGTTTCTTTTCATTATAGACACATCCTGGCTGTCATCACACAAATACATCTGACTTACAGAAAGCTCCACCACAGAGAATTAACCACCCCAGATTCAGAGCTCAGTGGATTCAGGGTATCTTCTCCGAAACCAATCCATAGCCTCTCCAGCTGGACCTTCCTTTAGTATCTCTTGGTCTGGGAGAGGCAAGACTAAAGAAAGAGAGAAAGATGAAGCCAGAGAGTAAAATAAGGAAATAATAACACAATAATAATAATAGCTAAAACCTTTATACATTTACACAATACAGAGCACTTTTATCCTCACAACAACCCTGAAAGGTAGGTGTGATTATTTTCCTCATTTTTCAGATGAGAAAACTGAGGCAGAAAATGGTTAAGTAAATTGTCTGCAGCCACACAACTAATAAGTATCTGAGGCTATATTTTTAATTATTTTTTCTCAGTTACATGCTATAATAATTTTTAACATCAATTTTTATAAAATTTTGAGCTCCAAATTCCATTTCTTCCCTCTTTACCCACCTCCTTAAGGATGAAAGTATTTTGATAGAGATTATATATGCTTACACTGCAAAATATATTTCCATATTAACCATGTTGCAAGAGAAAACAGACCAAAAAAAAAAAAACCAAAACAGAAAGAAATGAAGTTAAAAAAGAATGCTTCAATCTACATTAAGACTCTATAAGTTCTTTCTCTGGAGGTGGATAGCATTTTTCATCACAAGTCCTTCAGAATCATCTTACATCATTGTATTATTGAGAAGAGCTAAGGTATTCACAGGTTATCATCATACAATATTGTTGCTGTATGTAATGTTCTAGTTTTGCTCACTTCGTTGCATCAGTTCATATAAGTCTTTCCAGGTTTTTCTGAAAACATCCTGCTCATCATTTCTTATAGCACAATAGTATTCCATCACAATCATATACCACAACTTGTTCAGTCATTCCCCAATTAATAGGCATCCCCTCAATATCCAATTCCTTGTCACCACAAAAAGAGGTACAATAAATATTTTAGTATATATAGGTCCTTTTCCTTTTCTTTGATCACTTTGGGATAAAGATCTTGTAGTAGATTATTGAGTCAAAAGGTATGCGTGGCTTTTCCCTCCTCAGGAGAAAATTGAATGGGAATAAAAAGAAGGATACCCTTTTCTCAGTGGTACATGTAACCTTCACATAAATTGACAGTATATTAGAGCATAAAAACCATTCAATTTTTTCCTGAGGCCTATCATATCTAACTTTTTGGAAATTCTATTAGTCTCCTTAACTTCTTTCTTGTTTATTTTTTGGTAGGATTGACCTAGTTCTGAGAGAATAAAGTTGAGGTCCCCCCAATGTAGTTTTACTGTCTATTTCCTCCCTTAACTCCTTTAACTTTGTAAGAATTTGGATGCCATTTAGTGCATGTATGTTTAGTATTGACATTACTTCATTGTCTATGGTACCTTTCAGCAAAATGTAGTTTCCCTGCTTATCTTTTAATTGCATTTATTTTTACTTTTGTTTTATCTGAGAACATGGTTACTACCCTAGCTTTTTTTTTTTTAACTTCAGCTACACATAATAAATTCTACTCCAGTCCTTTATTTTTACTCTCTGGGTATCTCCCTGTTTCAATTAGGTTTCTTATAAACAACTTACTGTCAGATTCTAGTTTTTAATCCATTTAGTCCACATTTGCTTCTATTTATGGGTGAATTCATCCCATTCACATTCACAGTTATGATGACTAACTGTATTTTCCACTCCTGTCCTATTCTTGCTTCCACTCCCTTTTCTTCTTTCTCTCTTTTGTTCCAGTCACTCCTCAAAAGTCTGTTTTGCTTCTGACCATTGTCTCCTTTAATCTACTCTTCCTTCTATCAGTGCCCCCTGCCCTTCTTTTGTCCCCTTTTCCTTTTCCTTTCCTATACGGAATGATAAATTTCTATACCCAATGGAGTGTGTACGTCATTTCCTCTTTGAGTCAATTCTGATGAGAGGAAGGTTCAAGTGTCACCCACCACTCCCCACCTGCCACCATCTTGGCCTTCACCGTAAAAATGCTTTCTTTCAAAGCTCTTTTATGAGAGATATTTTTCTCCATTCTATATTTATTCATTCTCCACTCTTCCTTCCTCCATTCCTTAATACATTCCTCTTTCTCATCCCTTAGTTTTATTTTTTTGAAATTATCCCAGCATAGTTAACTCACTCCTGTGCCCTCTGTCTGTATACTCCTTCTAATTGCCCTAATAATGATAAAGTTCTTAGGAGTTACAAGTATCATTTTCCCATATAAGAATGTAAACAATTTAAACTTATCGAATCCCTTGTGATTTCTCTTTCATGTTTACCTTGTGGTTCTGTTGAGTCTTGTATTTGAAAGTGTAATTTTCTACTCATCTTTGCTTTTTTTTATTAGGAATGCATAAAAGTCTTATATTTCATTAAATATTATTTTTTTTTTCTGCTGAAGGAGTATAGGCTATTCTTGGTTGTAATCATAACTCTTTTGCCTTCTGTAATATCATATTCCAAGTCCCCTGATTCTTCAATATAGAAGCTGCTAAAATTTGTTTTATTCTGACTTTGGCTCCAAAGTATTTGAATGGTTTCTTTCTGGCTACTTGTAATATTTTTCTCTTACCTGAGAACACTGATATTTGCCTACAATGTTCCTGGGAGTTTTCATTTGGGGATTTCTTTTGGGAGGTGATTGTGGATTCTTTCAATTTCCATTTGCTCTTCTAGTTCTAGTTCTAGTGCAGTTTTCCTTGACAATTTCTTGACAAGTGGTGTCTAGACCCTTTTTATGAGGATGACTTTCAGGTAGTGAAATAATTCTCAAATTCTCTCTCCTGGATCTATTTTCTAGGTCAGTTGTTTTCCCAATAAGATATTTCACATTTTCTTCTATTTTTTCCTCATTCTTTCAGCTTTGTGTTGGTATTTCTTAATGTACCTGAAATTGGAGCCTGCCATATTCGGATGGCTTTCTGCCTTGATGTGCTAATAAATTCCATTGTCTTATTTCCTAAATGTGCCTTATTAATCAGGGTAGTCTGAACCAAGATTTCTTTTAACACTTTCTTCACAACATCTTTGGTATTCTCCACACTCACACTATATCTTAGGTGCTCATCACCTCTCCCCTTGACTAATACAGTCACCTCCTAATTGACCTCCCTATTTCCAATATCTCCACTCTCCCAACCATTCTCCCTGTTATCCTCCAAAGTAATCTTTGTAAACCACCATTCCAACTTGCTTTTAAGAAATCCTTTACTGGTGCCCTATTACTTCTAGCCTTCCACAGATTCCTCAGTATTTAAGGATCTTCTCAAAACAGAGCCAATCATATTTTCTGACCTTATTTCACATTATTCTCTCTCGTGAGTTCTACATTCTAGACAAACTAAGACATTACTTATTTCCTTAACTCAGAATTGTATCTCCCATATCCAGGCATTTGCACAAGCCATAGCCCATTCTAGGCCTATGCAGTCTCCTCATCTCTATCTCTCAGAATCCTTATCTTTCTTTAAGTCTCTTTTATACTGCTTCATATAGAAAGCCTTTTCTGAACCTTCCAGTTAGTTTTCTCTTTTCAAATCACCTCATAGTTATTGTATCTCTGTATACAATATATCTCCCAGAAAAAGAAGCAAACTGCTGAGGGGCAGAGACTATTTTGTTCTTGTCTTTGTATTTCCAAGAGTTAACAGAGTGCCTTTCTTATTATCAGCTTTAAAAATGTTGGTTGAATTGAATTGAATTCAGCAGAAAAAAACAATGGATTTCCAGGATAAGAAAAAAGATAAACCCTGGCTCTGGTTCTGTTTCTTACTAGGCCATTTCTTCCATGAAAACTTCCTAGATAGGTGATTTCAAGAATACCTATACATATCCAGACCTGTTGCCTCAAACTATTAATTTACACGAATTGAACTTAGTTCAATCCTGTCAGCTCCTCCAAAATCATACCTCATCAGTAACTTTTCTCTGTTTTTGGTCAGTTTTTGCACCCACTCTGACTTTCCTCCAGAAATCTCAGAATGTAGATCATGTTTAATTTTTTCAGTGATTTGGCTAAAAGGGTCAAAAGTTCCCATGTAAGTACTCAAGGTAAAAATGAATATCATATGTAGGACAACTGAAAAAAGTGATGAACAACCTTTATTCAACTCCATAGGAAATACAAAACAAAATGAAGCATTCATAATAGTCTATAAAAAATTGATATAATTCTATTCCACTTTGCTCTGGGTATCACTTTCCATCCTAGGGACCTATGTAGGCCTTCAGACCATAGCACTGCTCTAAAGGTCTACTACACTAGAAAGGAAAATAAACTTGAGTTGACTGATATTCCAGTCAATCTTAACATCATTCAAGTAAACAACATGGTTCTCTAGACTTATATCCAGTCCTTTAATGGGAAACAACCTCCTTCCTATCGCACTTATACTGTTCATATAATTCGTAGTAATCATGGAGGTCAAAACTACAAGTAAGTTTTTGCTATTTATTTTTATTGGGGTTCAGTTTCTTGTTCCTTAAGCATCAGGACCATGTATTAAATTCTCTTCTTTTGAAGAGTCTAGCAATATCCAGAAACTTCTCTTTTATTTGGAAACTTGGATATCTTAACTTCCTGAATTTCTAATGCACTGGTTCTCAAGGGTTGTGATGATCTCTGGCTCTGAAAAATGTATAAATATGATAAAAATGTATAAACCTCTTAGTTGAGTTTTTGCTTTGGGGCTTACTCATTGGAAGTGTTTATTTGGCCAGATGAGACTCTGGGCAGCCACTAAGGAGCCCCTTCAACTTTAAATTACCCAGATATTGGTATTTCTCTCTGAGGAGAAGTGAGGCTGGTGGCCTACACAGCCCTCCCTCACTCAAAACAAAGTCAAGTGCAAGTCATGTCATCATTTCTCTGATGGCATGATCTTCTTTGGCAACAAAGGATGAACACAATCTTGTTAGTAGATGCAGCTGACTGAATGGGGACCTAGCTAGCTGGGTAACTCAGCTTCTCCTCTCCTGTCTGCCTCCCCCTCCCCTTCCTTCTCCTTTCCAAAGAATGGTAAATTTGGATGGCCAAAAGATGCCCAGTTGACTTGGGTTTTACTGTCTAGCTACCTTCCATTCCCTTCTGTTCCCTTTCCTTTCCTTCTCTTCCCTTCCTTTCCCTTCCCTTTCTCAAAACCTTAATCCTACTTCACTCTAAAGCTGAGACGCCAATGGGCCCCTGCATAAGGGTTCTTCTGCACCCTCCTGGCTTTAGAGTGATTATCAGTAGTAACTGTTGCTGGTTCCCTCCCAGACTGATGGCTTTCTTTTTCTTGGCCTCAGGAAAGGGGCCATGCCCTGGCTACTTCTTAAGCAGGTCTATTCAATGAATGGGTGTTACTTCACCCTAAGTGAGTACCTGCAAAGACCTTGGCCTAAAGGGCCCAAGGTCTCCCAGAGTATCCTGGGTCATCTCCAGTCGTCCTGATGAATATCTGGTCACTGGATTCAGATGGCTCTGGAGGAGAAGTGAGGCTGGTGACCTGCACAGCCCTCCTTCACTCAAGACAACGTCAAGTGCAAGTCAAGTCATCATTTCTCTGATGGCATGGTCTTCTTCAGCAACGAAAGATGAACACAATCTTAACTTCCTAGGAACATGTTATTATCCAAGAAATAACCCCTCTCCGATCTTTTATCTCCATTCTTTTCTTAGGGCTTGGCCACTGCCTAGTGTAGGCCCTTCTCAGAATATCTTGAGAATACATGTATATACATTTGCTTCTCCAGGATTGCAATGAATGGCTCCTTGGGGCAGGCCATGTGGATGTAGATACCCACTCCAATCTTTCCATCCCCAAACTAAAATCTACTCTTCTTTTTTCTTGGATTCTATATCTCAATCTGTTCCATTTTATAAACTCAGAACAAACAAGTCTAAAGCAATCAAGTCATCCCATTAAATGGGATCTTAGATATAATGACTCATTCTTAATGAGGAAGGAGTCAACAAGTACTTTGGTCCAGGAAATGAGATTTTATAAGGCATGTATATATACTCCACAGGGAGATGCAACCAAAGGACCAAACTAATGGGGTGATGGGACCTAAAAGGAAAAGGCCATACCTGAAAACAACCTAGTCCCTGAATTTTCCCATACATTTCAGCATCCCAGATCACTGGCACCTCCTCCCAAGGCAACTGGCCCATGCCAGTCCACCTAGACCACCTAATTAGCCTCCTTTCCCTGATGAACCCGGTCCACCCCAGACTACTTACCACTCCTTAATCCTATCCAGATCCTTTCACTGTTCCTTTTGTATGCAAGCATCAGGCTCAAGTCCATTAAGTGGCAGGTTCATTAGGAACCCTGCAGATTACTATTAGAATTACAATAAACCTTGCCACTTGATTGGAAGATTGTTTGAGTGCCTGAATTGATTTCAGGCAGATGCCCATCCTATACTCTGTTTTTTTGGGGTTCCCAGAAATACCAAACCACATCAAAACCTCATACCTTTAACTTTATCAAGTGGATTAGGCAGTTAACCAACACAACATATATTTTGTTCAGACTGCACAGTGAGGAAGTTCCTTCATATAGATTGGCTATTTAATACATGGTCCTGATGCTTAAGGAACAAGAAACTGAACCCCAATAAAAATAAATAGCAAAAACTTATAGTTTTGACCTCCATGATTACTACGAATTATGTGAACAGTATAAGTGCGATAGGAAGGAGGTTCTGATAGTAGTATATTTAACTATCTTTTAAAATTATCTTCTTAAATTTATTCAACTATCTTTTAACTATTTAACTGTCTTTTAAAGGTTATTCCCATCAAAATAAGGGACCTTGATTAATTGACCTTCTTTCTCTACTCTAGGTATATTTTTATCTAAAGAACCAAAAAACACTTCCTCCTACACAGTCCTGGGTAGAAATCAATGAATTCCACAGGAAGTCCAGTTCATCCTTTTTCTTTGAGGAAAGAAGAAAGGGAAAAGGAAGAAGGGAAGGAGGAAAGAAGCCTGCAGAGAAGGGAATGAGGGTGAGAGAAAGGGAAGAAGGGAGGAAGAAAGAGAAAGAGGAAAGAAGAAAGGAGAAGGAAGAAAAAAGGTGAGAGGGAAAGAAGAAGGAAGGATAGGAAGGGAGGAGAATGGGATAAAGGAAGGAAGACAAGGAGGTAAGGAAGGAGGAAGGAAGGAAAGAAGGAACAAAGGAAGGAATGGAGGAAAGATGGAAGGGAGGAGGAGGGAGGAAGGAAAGAAGAAAAGAAGGGGAGAAGGAAGGAAAGAGGGAAGAAAAGAAAGAATTAATTTTGTGTTAATTACAGAGTATAATAACCCCCAGAGGAGAAGGACCCCTTCCTGTTCTGGAACATTCTATGTCACTAGTGTGGGACATTTACAGGAAAAGCCATAAGAGGATTCCATAAAAGACTATCTTATGAAAATTTTGGCCATTTCAAATAGACGTAGAATTTCCACAATCCTTTCGGTTATCTCTTCCAATGCCCTAGACCTATATAGAGAAGAGGTAGGATACAGGCTTCAGGTTAAATGATTGCTTGCCACCTTGGGGAGACGAACCTTGGCTGTAGTTATAAAAAGACAGAGGCTCATCTGGTCCAAAGTGTATCTGAACAATCTCTTGTACAAAAAGATATTTGCTCTGTGTTCCATGATTCAGTTACCCTAAATCAAACCACATGCGATGTTAGATGGCACCGAAGAAAGTTCTCCTTTACGTCAGACCGTGTGCTATCATGACTGACCATCCACCAAAGTTCCTTCCTAAAGATAGCTACTGAATTAACCTGGGCTGGTTGAGGCCAAGTCCTGATGAGAGAAAGGGATCATAGAAAGCACATTGCACTTAGAATTATAAAACTCCATATTCTTATTATGCTTCTACATTTCCTTCTTTGTAAAACAGGAGTAAAAATGCCTCTCACCATAGTGGGCTTTATAAAGTGGTCATGCTTGCAAAGTGCTTTATATATTCTATCTCATTTTCACCCCAATGCAATGCTGTGAAGTTGATACTGTCTTCATTTTACCGGCAGGCAAGTGAGGCTGCAAGACATGTAGTGGCTTACCCAGGGTCACTAGGAAGAATCATAGTGGAGATTTTAACCTAGGTGTTTCTGACTCCAAATCCAGCACTTATTCACAATCAGGATTATGCATGCAAAGTAGATTGTAAACCTTAATGTGCCGATAAAGTAAGCTAATATGATTATTATATTGGAGGCAAGATTCAGTGACTCTTGCTGTCCCAGAAGTATCTAAATCATAGGCTTAGAAGGAATGTTTCCTACAAGTCATCTCCTTCCTGCCTGCCCATTTCTCTAGTCAGTACTTGACCTCAGCAAGTCCAGGTAAATTCAGCAGCTATCTTTAGAAGGGAACTTTTGTTGATGGTCAGTCATGATAGCACATGGTCTCACATAAAGGTGAACTTTCTTTCTTTAGCTCAATCTAAGATCACATGTGGTTTTATTTAGGGTAACTGAACCATGGAATACAGAGTATCTTCCTAATGGATGATAAATCATACAATTCACAGAAATCGCCTTAGAACAGATCCCCAAGATTAAGAGAGTGAATCACAGCTTAAAACAACTTCAGCTGAAATGTGTCCTAAAAGAACTACTTTTTTTTTCCTTTGGAATGACATAACTAGAACCATCCTTTAAGAATATCACTTTGGAAAGTAAAAAATATTACTTTGATATTCCAAAGTAATAATTATTAGAGAAATAAAATTAAAGCAACTTTAAAGTTATACTCCACATTGATCAAATTGGCAAAGATGGTAAAAAAGAAAATAACAAATCTTAGAGTGGCTTAGGAGAAATGGGCCCACTAATGTGCTGGTGGAAGATCTGTGAATTCATCCAGCCATTCTGGGAAGCAATTTAGAACTAAGCCTCCAAAGTCACTAATGGTACATGCCTTTTGACTCAGCTCTACACACCCAAAGACATCACAGAAAAATAGAAGAAAGCTTTAAGGTACAAAACATGTATAGTAGCTCCTTTTGTAGTAGCAAAATGACAGGAAACTAAGTAAGGTCCCCAACTTTTTGAAAATGGCTAACTATTGAGTCATGTCCAACTCTCTGTAACGCAGTGGACCATAGCATGCCAGTACCGTTCATTGGGTTTTCTTGGTAAGAATACTGGAATGGTTTGTCATTTCCTTCTCCAGTGGATTAAGGCAAACTGAGTTATTAGGTGACTTGCCCAGGGTTACATAGCTAGGAAGTATCTGAGGCCAGATATGAATTTAGGTCTTCTTGACTTTAGGCTCAGATCTATCTAATGAGCCATCTAGCTGACTCAAACATGTTAGGATATATGAATGTAATGTAATATTATTGCAAATAAGAAATGAAGCTTCAGAAAAGTTGGAGACACATTATGAACTGATTCAGAATGAAGTGAGCAGAACTAGGAGAGTCATTTATAAGGTAATAACATTATAAAGAAAAATAACTTTGAAAGACTTTAAAGCTATGAATCCAGAAGGATCAACTATGAAGCATGCTACCCACTTCCTTCCAGAAAGATCATGGACTCAAAATGAAGAATACAGCATAACCTTTTGGGCATGGTTGATGAAGATGTTGGCTTTGTTGGACTATGCATATCCATTAAGAGTATTTTATTAATTTTTATTTAACGGGGAGGGGAGTGGGAGGGAGAATGAATAAAGCCTTGCTAACGAATAAAGAACAATTTATGTAATGTATCTTTGGAAGTTGTGTGTAGGATGAGTGACAAAAGGAGACGCTGGGGAGAAGTGTTGAGAATCTGGACTGGGGTGGTGATCATGTGAGTGGAGAGGGGCCATGTACCAATTATAATTTCAGGTTCCCTCTCACCAAGAAACAAACAAAAATTCTCACCACTTAAGGATGCCTAAATTTTGGTAAGAGGGATGTGATCATGGTGATTTCAATATTGTTTGATGTGATAGGTTGATAGGATTCCAATATGGCATCACTTAGGCTAAATGATCCTAATACCCATAAAGCTTATAGGCAATTTCAGAAAAGTTTGTACTTTTTCCACTGTTCTGCCCTATGTTGACCTTGTGTCAAGCATTTAATGATCACAGCTTCTGACTGGATAAAAGTTCAACATGATTGCAGAAGTCTATGAGTCACTCCTCCCCTGCTGCCTCAGATAGCTAACGCAAATCCTCTCTGTTTCTGGCGCCTGGAAAGTGCCAGAAACAGGCATCTGTAGCTTCCTCTATGAGCTTCACCACATCCTGGTATTGATAAATGACCTTGAGAATTTCTCCACCACATCTGGGTCTGATTAGGAATGGTATCCCTCAGAAGTGTTACTAATTATCTGTTTTCTACCAAGCCCATGTTTAGGTCTTCAGTCCCCTAATCCTTGGCATGAGTCTGCCAAGTCTCTGCTTAAGAAACTAGATAAATACTTGTGCTGACCCCTAAAGATATTACCTGTGCAATCAAGGGATATAAATCCCCTAAATATCTCTGCTGGATTCTGCTAGCACCAGGATAAAAAGACAAGAAAAAGATTATTGCAACTTTTTCAACAACAGGATTGGATAAGAACAATGCTTTCCAAGGTCTTCCTGATGTTGATTTTTGACCTCAATAAGACAGACTGAGACTCCATTAAAGATGACACTGCCCACTATGGGGGTCCATCACAAGCCTGCCAGGTGACAACCCAAAGAAGTCACCCGGGCAGATGCTGAGAGTTCCTCTGAGTGTCTTGAGTAAATCCAGTCCCTAACTGACCCCGAGCTACAGGCTCTACTGAAAGATTTAAGGTAGAAGACAGAGGAAAATTTATCCCAGTGGCCATATAGACTCTACATCCATGAAGATGGCTTAAGCTGTCCTCTGCTGAGCTATTTCAAGTGGCTACCATTTACCTAGATTCCAAGGTCACTCCCTGAGAGCTACAGAGATCTTGACACTACCAGGGAAAAAGCAGCTCCCACACTGTCAGTCCTTCAGTGCTCATTCCTGACCTGGAAAGAGGCTCACCTCACCCTCTCGTTTTTGTCTGCCTACTCCCATAACCATCTGGGACACTCTTGAAGAGAGATGTTCCCTACAGCAGGAATTAGGGATGTTGCGGCTATATCATGGTATTGTCAAGCCCCAAATGAAGGACAGTAGAGGTCCTGGGCAGGAGCTGGAGAAGCTGCCCAGTATGGGAATGCTTAACTGCTGTTCCTTCAGTGAACTCCTGAGAAATCTCCCCATAATGACGGCAGCTGACACCATGCAAGCTTCTCTCAAGTACCTAGATATGGTGGAAAATCTTGAGAAGGAGCTCCTGAGGACCCTCAAGTATACTCCAAGGAGGCCCCAGGGAAGACAGGGCAAAGCCAGGGGAAGGTTTCAGGCATCAAGGACCTAGGCTGGGAGGCCAGAAAACAGACCAAAGGAGGGCAGCCAAAATATTGACCCTCACAATTGGGAAGGGGACAATACCACCTTGTCTAATCTACAATGGTGTTTCTGAGAACTAGATACCCCTTGCAAATGATTTCAGGAAAGTTAATGAGTAAACTGAGAGAACTTCCATCAAGTTAGAAAGGGCCAGGAGACCTTTGAGGCAGCCAAGAAAGAGGCAACCAGGAAGGTGGAGGTTCTATCTCTGACTTCTGGCAATGGCAGGCACCCAGAGGGAAAACTACCCGTAAGGGACTTGGTAGGGTCTGGGGCCTTTTAAGGATAATCACCCATCATGGCCCTAACAGTTCACTGATCACTTATTAATAAACAAGAGTGGATGCTCCTTTCGGATATAGGAAGAAAGGTCAGTCTTACTCCTAGGAACTTTGGGGATGTCTTCTAATGGAGCACCCAAATCCATGCAGGGACTTGGTGGTCTCACTATTCTGGGTGAATGTACTGCAGTTAATTTAGAAGCGTATCCTCTTCCCTGGTTTCATGTTATCATCACACCTGGTGATCATTTCCCTTTTCCCATTATAAGCATCGATATTATGAGCCATCAGTTTCAGTCTCAGGGAAGACCCAAGTGAACAGTGAATCTTCATCATGTCCGGGTCAGGGAAAACACTCCTCGCAAACTTGAGTTGGCCTCTGATGACTTCTTTATTAAATTTAAGTGGCATTTCCAGAGCAGAGGCAAGTCTGGCCCCTCTAGTTTTAACTACTTCTATAAAGGAGTCAGTAAGGACTCCCTTGGGCCACCTTCCCTTGATTCTTCTGCTCCCCCATCCCTAGGAGTCTCCCTTGTTCACTGGGGAGTGTCCTGGGATGACCTCAACCCTTCTCCCACAAAAGTACTCATCAGTTTATTTTATAGATCAAAATGCTCTAAGAGTGGAGGTGGGCAGCACTTGATCTTACCTCCAATGCTCAACCCCAGGGTCTCTGGCAGAAGGCAGAGTGTACGATAGGCTGAGCTCTAAGCAGCTCACTTCAGAATATGGGACTATGACAAGTCTGGCTCTACACTGATTCTTACACCTTCATTGGTAGTTGTCATCTCACCCCACCACTTCCAGATTTCCCTCCCAAGATGTCTCAGCCTCTACTGCAGATGTTTTCTCCTGGTTCTCCTGGCATTGGTTATCATCTGGATTCTATGGTTACTATATGACACCATGAGTGTGGAACAACTGATACCAACCTGTTCCTGCAAGTACATGGTCTGGCAAGAACTCACTTCTGGACTCTGTTCCCATGCTCTTTAATAGTACCAGTGGTTAGAACATCCCTAAAGCACTTCAGTGGATGTAATATATTTCCTTGCTTTGTGATGCTGGAGGAGAGTATAATTTTCATCTTGGTAGCTCTAAGGATCTGGCTGGAGAAATGGGGAAGGCTTTGGTAGAAATGGTCATGTTAATCCTTTTGGCCAGGGGTCTGAGAGAGCAGGGCCAGTTTGGGGATGATTGGGCTCTTGGTCTGTTAGAGATTTTTATTGTTTGGAGGGTGTAATTGTCACTGTTTCTCTGGCAACTTCTCCATACCAAAATTCTTAGGGAAACAGGAATGCACTAGTGTTAAAATGTGACTTGTGTTAGCCAATTAATGTGAGATAACTTGTCATTAGAACCAAAGAGTAAATTGTGATCCTTATATTTTTTCATATTATTAGAGGTTATAGTTATAATGTGACTCCCATAAATAATATGTATGTAAATATATACGTATACATGTATATATAATATATAATATGTAAGTTCAATATATGTGCCTTCTGTGACTCATAAGTGATTCACTTAGGCAAAGTGGTGTCAAATATACTAGCCATTTCTCAGTCCTCATCTTTTTGGACTTCTCTGAAGCCTTTAACACTATCAGCCTCCCTTTTCTCCTGTATACCCTCTTCTCTAGGCTTTTGTGGAAATTCTCTCTTGGTTCTCCTCTTACCTGTTTGACCTTTTCTCCATTACTGATTCCACATCCAGGTTTTGCCCAATAGCAATGGGAGGTCCCCAAGGGTACCCAGGGCCCTCTTCTCTTCTCCGTCTATACAGCTATCCCTTCCACATTGCAGAAGTTAGGAGCTTGGTGCCCTTCCTTCTCCCTATCCCATGATCTGGAAAATTCAGATAAAATTTCATAGCCCTACCTTTACACCAGAGAAGGAGCCTGAATTGTTACAGCATTAAAAGATAAAATATATTGATATTTGTGACAGTAAGCACCCCAACATACACAGGGGGGCCTGCTATCACAGGTTCTTTGATCTGCTTCTCTAAAAGGAAAGGCAGCTTTTGAGGGGTTAACAATCACTTTAATCAAGTACAGCTATCATTTAGTTAGTTCAGGGGAAAAAGTCAGCACCCTGAACCTCAGAGAAAATACAGAGAAATCAAAGATAAACAGACATGGCTTCCTCTGTTTGACCATAATCAATACATACGTCACAACTCAACAGACAGGTCCAACTGTCTGACCATAGTTACCAGGAAAGCACCAACATCTAGGTTTTTCAAGGGTGGATGGGGACTGCTTAGCGGCTTCCCAGAGTCTCTCATGTGGCACACAAATCTTCTTCCAAAAATTAATCCCCAAAGTAAAACCTCACTCAGAGTATTTATATACTTTTCAGAGCCAGAGAGCATGACCCTCTGACCAGGGCCTCAGTAGGAAAAACAAAAGGTATTTGGGACCCTGCAACAAAACAGCTTCCCTAATGAAGCTTCCCTCAATGGGCAGGCCCATTGATGGGTGGGAAAGATCCACCTTAATCACTTTATTCAGAGGCACTGTACTTCTTGGTATAAAGAAAAACAAAAACAGCAAAAGATCCTAATTTGATTGCTGTCATGATATTATACAATACTACACACTTTTTTTATGCATTTCTGAGTTTCAAAATGTTTTCTGTGTCATCTGTTGGCCTTAATGCCTTATCTGTGACATCCACAAAACTCCTCCAAAATTCTCATTTAATTTCTTTCGCCGACCTCAAGTATATCAAAACCGCAACAGAGAAAGTCATGTAGAGTTTCAGTTGGTGAGCTCTTCAGTCCCTGTGGATTTAAATATTGCCTCTATATAGATGATCTATGTATCTAACACTATTGGATCTATTCATCGAACTCTAATCTCCCTTGACCTCAAATCTTGCAACTCCAACTGCCTATGAAAAATCTCAAATTGAATATTCCATAGACATCCAAACTCAACATATCCCAAAATGAATTCATTATTTCCCCCTCCAAGCCCTCCCTACTTTCTAACTTTCCTATTGTTGTCTAGGGTAGCATTATCTTCCCAGTGATTCAAGCCTGGGTGACTTCTTTGTATCTCATTGTTTACATGTTGTCTCCCCCATTAGATTATAAGATTCTTGCGAGTAAGGGCCATTTTTGACATTCTTTGTATCCCTAGGACTTAGCCTGGCACATAGTAGGTGCTTAATAAATACTTGTAGATCAAAAGGAAAGCAGAAAATTGGGGAAAAAATTTATAGATGGTTTCTCAGATAAAGGTCTCCATCTCAAATAAGAGATTTGTAAATATGTAAAATAGTATATGTAAAGTATATTTTAATATCCATAAAATATGTAAAATATTATAAAATATGAAATTTGTGAAATGTAAAAGAATATGAGTCATTTCCCAATTGATAAATGATCTATTATGAACACCCAAATTAACTACAGAAGATCTATGAAGGAAAATACTATTCTGCATCCAGAGAAAGAACTGATAAAGAGAAATATGTATACAATGATTTTACATATTTGTGTCTAGTGGTAGCAGGGGTGGGGGAGGGAAGAAAAAGAGAAAAAAAGAAATTTATATGATAACTTCATTATATATTTAAAATGAATATCAAGTTGTACATAATAGATTTGCAGTTTCATGCACAATCATCTTTTTTATTCTACTGTGTTATAGAAATGTTTGTTTTATTTCACAAAGTAAAAATAAAATAAATAAATAACCCCAGATGCTTGCTGACTTGACTTGCCCTTGGGGGAAATGCTGCTGGGTTTTAAACATTTATGTATACAAAGGGTGCCTGTGTGTTTATTGCACCATTCTAAGTGATCTTGTATACTAGTCTGAGGATTCTTAGCATAGTTTTACTAGTGCAGTAGAAAAACAAAGTTTATGTTTTCACATAGTTGGAAGAAAAAAAGAGAAAAGAATACTGTCACCTAGAGATAGGGATCCATTCATATGTGGTGAAGGGGCTTTATAAAAATATAACATGCCTTTTAAAAGTGTAACCTAAGAATGAATGAAGAGACATTTATTAAGCACTTAATTTAATATGTTTGTTATTGTACTAAGTAGTGGTGATGCAAATGTAAAAAAGGCAGCAGAGTTCCTGTCCTTAAGTACCTTACAGTACAATAGGGAGAGAATATACATGGAGAGATGATGGTTAGGGAAGGGTGTTTCGACCCAGAGAGTCACAGAAACCACAGAAAAATGAGTGAGTCATAGAAACTACAGAAAAATGAGTCAGTCATGGGGCAATTAATTAGAAATGATAGGACAATTAATTGACGTCTTTTCTGGAAACAATGGTAACAGTGACTTGATTATTGTTCCCAGACCAAGGGTGAAGGCTAAGGGAGATGAGAAGGAGAGGAAATGATGCATACATTTGGCTGTTGGGTTGATAGCCAGATAGCCTAGGTGCATAGCTAAATGGGATTCCAAGCTTGGTTCTGGAACAGCTTATAGAGGTCTAGGTGAGTTTGTACTTGCTCATCAATCAAGATCACTGAGCCCCAAGACAAGGGCTCTAAACCAGAGTAGACTAACTTTTCCCAGGACTAGGAGTATGATTTCTGGAGGTACTGTCCCAAGTGGGTAGAAGCAGGGGAGCCACATAGTTACTGGCAAAACGGCCTGGGAAGAGAGCTATATAGAATAGACTAGCAGATTATGGCAAGTGTTTCCTATTGGTGGCACAATGGAGAGACATCTCATTGAGTTTAAATTCAGTCTCAGACATTTACTGATTGTATGACCCTGAGCAAGTCACTTTACCCTGTTTGCCTTAGTTTCCTCATCTGTAAAATGAGCTTGAGAAGGAAATGGCCAACTGCTCCAGTATCTTTGCCAAAAAAACCCGAAATGGGATCACAAAGAGTCAGACACGTCTTCTTTCCTACAACTCTGGAATAGTTTTGTCATGTGAGGACCTGCTTAGTTAACAGGTTCATTGAATAGGTTAATTACCTGAAAGTTGGGCACCAGGTAAGAAATATTTTTGGCCTCAAAACCTTTCCAAAACCTTCTTCTTTGGTGTGGAATGGTTGAGAGTGGCATCAGTCGGGGAAAGAACCCTCACTGATAGAATCATAAGATCCCTGTGGCACCGTGATAATAGGAATTTATATTTCTGTAGTGCTTTAAGATTTATAAAATGCTTTCCTCATAACAATTCTATAAGGTATATGATGCAAGTATATTATTCTCAAATAACCAGTTGGGCTATATTTTGGTATCATTTCATTTGCATCATTGAAACCATTGTGGATTTTGTTCTAATTTTCACTCTTTATTAGCTCACACAAGTCTCCCTATATTTCTCAGAATTCTTTATATAATTTTTTTCTTGTGGCGAAATAATATTTTAACACATTGGCATGCTCAATTTGTTTCACCATTCTGTAGTCAACAGACATCCACTGTGTTTCCAATTTTTCCACCACAAAAAAGTTTCAACAATATAGGACCTTTGTGGTTGTATATGTGTGTGTGTGCGCATGTGTGTGTGTGTGTGTTTAATCTTCTTAAGGTATGTGCCTAGGAGTGGGATATTGGGATCAAAATATATGCACAGCTTAGTGATTTTTTCCCATAGTTCCAAATTATTTTCTAGAAAGTTGACTAATTCATGGCCTTAACAATAATGTTTTCAATGTATTCTGTTTTGTATAAAGGTATATGTCTGTGTAACTATTAGATTTCATGTTTCTTGAGGACAAGATGAATGTGTACATTTGTATACCTCATGATGTCTAGCACATAGATGGGTACTATGAATTATGGTCAAATTGATAAAGATGAGGCTAATGATATTGGTTCTGTCAACTTTCCAGAGTTATTTTGTGGATGAAAGGAAGTAATGGATGTGAATGCAATTGGGGGAAAGTAAAAACTACATAAAATGAAAAGTAAAAAATTTTCTAATTAGCATCAGATTATTAGGAAAGGAGGATGACAAAGGAAAAGTCAATATAACCTGACCCCAAATAAATTGCTATCTGTGCTCTGTTTCCTCATCTCTGTTCATGAGTTGGGCATGAGAAAATCAACTTCTCCTACTAAGACGAAACAAAAATGGAGGGAAGAGGACATGTAAAACCTGACAGTATTCTTTGTAGGAACTCAATAAATATTTATTTTATGAATGAGAGATGATTAGTTAATTAAAAACATTAAAAATGCCTTATATCCCTGTAAAATCTGTAGCTTCCTTCAAACTACAGTTCAATGCGTCATCTCCTGGCCCTTCCTGACTTTGCTCCCAGCTCCAGTTCCCCAAAGTGATTAGTACAGGGGTGGGGAATCTGCTGCCTTGAGGTCACATGTGGCCCTCTAAGTCCTCAAGTGTGGCCCTTTGACTGAATCTGTGGCCTTGAGGTCATAGGTTCCCCACTCCTGGAGCATTTGATTGAGCCTGAAATATATTTTGTATATTCTTTGAATTTCCTTACCTGTATACCAGGTCAGAGATCATTTATTAAGAATCTACCATGTGCCAAGTGCTGAAATATCACATACTTCTCAACATAATTACACAAAGTAGATCCCAATAAATGTCAGTTGAGTTGAATTTAAATCTTTCATACTGTTTCCTCTAAATATCTCATTTGAGTTCCCTGAAATAAGATAAGAGGGAGATGTTCCAATGAAAAAAATTAAATAAATCTACTTTCCTGTCTTTTATAGAACTGTTGTAATCACCCTTATCCTCTTCTGGAGTTTCTCCTTGCTCACCCCACCAAAATGTCAATCGTAATTGGACACCTCAGCAAGCTTACTCCACCTACAGGCTTAGCCAGCTTAGATGATGCTGGAAGCTGGCAGAAGCCCAGCTTGAGTGTGGTGTCATGGTAATTGGTAGGTATGATTAAGTCCTTCTATTATTGAGAAACCTTTTGTGAACCTGTTGCCTCATCAGGGCTGCCAATGATCTAGAGAAACTCTTCAGCTTCTCCCCACCCTTATCATCTTCCACTGGGTTATGATAAGTGTTATAACTGTGACTGTTTTCCATACATGTCAAGAAGACGAACTTTAAGAAGGAAAATGACTGGCAAAGTTCAGAGGGAAGAAATCAGTGTTGGGTAGGGAAGTAATATAGAAAATCTCAACCTATCTGTATGTAGTAATACTATTAAGTTTCCATTTAAAATAAAGCTGAGGGGGGGAGGAGCCAAGATGGCAGAGAAGACTCAGGTATGCTAGTTCCGAACCCACAGCCCATATGTTTCCTGTAAGAAGAACTCCCCACAAATTCTGGATCACTGCAAGGTGCGCAGAAACACAGTGGAAGAGATTTCCATGCCAGAGAGCCCTGGAGAGCCATCTCCAGGGTCTGATGCGCCCTGGAAAACGGAGCCCACCCCTGCCCTGCCTTGGCCGGGTGGCCCCACAGGAGCAGATCCGAGCAGGCTTCAGGGATGGAACCTCCAGCAGCTGAGAAGGTCCCTCCACCCACAGATGCTACAGGTCAGTGAGAGAGAGGTCTGGGCTGGCCGAGAGAGGAGTGGGGTGTCTCCGTGGCTTGGGCCCCCGCAGCGGAGGCAGACACAGGGGCAGGAAGTGGCGGAGGCAGCGGCGGCGGCCCGGGACTCCCTGAGCAGCAGGCAGGGTCTTCATTACTGAAGGTCTCTGCATAAACCACCTGAAGGAGCTGAGACTGGGAGGTGGCCCTGCCCCCACCCACTCCATTACTAAAGGTCTCTGCATAAAGCCCCTGAGGGAACTGAGCCTGGGAGGTGGCCCTGCCCCCACCCGCTCCATTACTGAAGGTCTCTGCATAAAACCCCTGAGGGAGCTGAGCCTGAGAGGCAGCCCTGCCCCCACCCCAGCACCAGAACTAAAGCTCACATTGATTAGCTCGGAGAGCACATTTGAATATCAGACCCCAAGCACTAGCTGGGCGGATCTAGGTGGGGGTGCAGAGGAATCTCAGAAGTCAAGTAACTGGCTGGGAAAATGCCCAGAAAAGGGAAGAAAAATAAGACCATAGAGAGCTTCTTTGAGCTGGTGCAAATGTTCCCGCCTTTCAATTCTGATGACGAGGAACTATTCTTACCATCAGGGAAAGACGTGGAGGGCGGGACCTCTCTATCCCAGACATCCCAGGTGGATGTCCGGTGGGCTCAGGCCATGGAAGAGCTCAAAAAGGATTTTGAAAAGCAAGTTAGATAGGTGGAAGAAAAACTGGGAAGAGAAATGAGAGAGATGCAAGAAAAACATAAAAAATGGGTCAATACCTTGGTAAAGGAGACCCCAAAAAAATGCTGAAGAAAATAACACCTTGAAAAATAGGCTCAATCAATTGGCAAAAGAGGTTCAAAAAGCCAATGAGAAGAAGAATGCTTTCAAAAGCAGAATTAGCCAAATGGAAAAAGAGGTTCAAAAGCTCACTGAAGAAAATAATTCTCTCAAAATTAGAATGGAACAGATGGAGGCTAATTACTTTATGAGAAACCAAGAAATCACCAAACAAAACCAAAAGAATGAAAAAATGGAAGAGAATGTGAAATATCTCATTGGAAAAACAAATGACCTGTAAAATAGATCCAGGAGAGACAATTTAAAAATTATGGGGCTACCTGAAAGCCATGATCAAAAAAAGAGCCTACACATCATCTTCCATGAAATTATCAAGGAAAACTGCTCTGATATTCTACAACCAGAGGGCAAAATAAGTATTGAAAGAATCCATCGATCACCGCCTGAAAGAGATCTAAAAAGAGAAACTCCTAGGAACATTGTGGCCAAATTCCAGAATTCCCTGGTCAAGGAGAAAATATTGCAAGCAGCTAGAAAGAAACTATTCCAGTATTGTGGAAATACAATCAGGATAACTCAAGATCTACCAGCTTCTACATTAAGGGATCGAAGGGCGTGGAATAGGATATTCCAGAAGTCAAAGGAACTAGGACTCAAACCAAGAATCACCTACCCAGCAAAACCGAGTATAATACTTCAGGGGAAAATATGGTCTTTCAATGAAACAGAGGACTTTCAAGCATTCTTGATGAAAAGACCAGAGCTGAAAAGAAAATTTGACTTTCAAACACAAGAATGAGAAGAAGCATGAAAAAGGAAACAGCAAAGAGAAGTCAGAAGGGGCTTACCAAAAGTGAACTGTTTACATTCTTACATGGAAAGACAATATTTGTAACTCTTAAAACTTTTCAGTATCTGGGTAGTTGGTGGGATCACACATATGCACACACACATGTACACGCGTGCACGCACACACACGTACACACATGCACGCACATACAGAGACAGAGAGCACAGAGTGAATTGAATAGGATGGGACCATATCTTAAAAGAAATTAAGGTAAATGGTGAGAGAGAAAGGTAGGGGGAGGAAAGAGGGTGAAATGGGATGGGGTAAATTATATGTCATTCAAGAGGCAATCAGGAGACTTTTTAGTGGAGGGAAAAAGAGGAGAGCTGAGAAAAAAACATGGTTTACCCTCATCACATTTGACTAAAGGAAGGAGTAAAATCCACACTCATTTTGGTATGAAAACCTATCTTACACTACAGGAAAGTGGGGTTGAAGGAGATAAGCAGGGAAGGAGGGATAATGGAAGGGAGGGTAAGGGGAGAAGGGAGCAATTTGAAGTCAACACTCTTGGGGAGGGACAGGATCAAAAGACAGAATAGAAACAATGGGGGGCAGAATAGGATGGAGGGAAATACAGTTAGTCTTACACAACACGACTGTTATCGGTCATTTGCAAAACTACACAGATATGGCCTATATTGAATTGCCTGCCTTCCCAAAGGGAATGAGTGGGGAGGGAGGGATGGGGAGAATTTGGAACTCAAAGTTTTAGGAACAACTGTTGAGTATTGTTCTTGCTACTAGGAAATAAGAAATACAGTTGATGGGGAATAGAAAGTCATCTGGCCCTACAGGACAAAAGAGAAGATGGGGACAAGAGAAGGGAGGGAGGATTGAAGAGAGGGCAGATTGGTGATAGGGGAAATTAGAATGCTTGGTGTATTGTGGTGGGGGGAAGGGATAAAAGGGGAGAAAATTTGGAACCCAAAATTTTGTGAAAATGAATGTAAAAAGTTAAATAAATAAATTTATATTTAAAAAAAAAAAAGATATTAAAAAAGGGTAATGAACTGTGATAGACTTAGTAACTCTGATCAACACAATGACCAGTCACAAAATTCCAAAGGACTCATGATGAAAAATATTATCCACATCCAGACATAGAACTAATAGACTCAGAGTACAGACTGAAGCTTCCCTTGCCTCGCCTTTTTATTTCTTTATATTCGGCAGTGGGGAGAGGGGGGCCGACATGACTTATGCAGAAATTTGTTTTGCATGACTTCATATTGTAATGGGCTTACCTTTTCAGTAGGTAGGATGGAAATGGAGGACAGAGAGAATTTTGGAACAGAAAAGAAAATAAAACTGAATTACAAAAAAAAAATTAAATAGAAGAAAAATCCTCTTCAAAATATCATCAGATGGCATGATTTCAAGGTGTTTTGCCCTCCTGATACCTTTCTCTGGGATCTTTGCATATTATCAACGACCTTACTTCTTTCATTGCCTTTGAACCTCTCACCCTTGAACATCCCATCTTCCCCTTTGGCCTGGAACATCCTTCCACCAGACTAGACCTCTTCGCCCAATGGTGAACATCCATTTTAGGGAGTGGCTCAGTCTATCCAACCTTCATTCCCCTCCCATCTTTATTTCTTTGCCATTTATGCCTCAGCTGCAGTCTCATCCTAGAAATCGTTCATCAGTGATTAGGGCCTCTTTATCCTGGAATATCTATCCTCCACTGTGGCCTTTTCACACTGGAACATCCCTCTGCCATTCTGGTACCCTTTTCTCATTGATGAATTCCTCCTGGGGCCTCCATTTTGGCAAAGGGTCCAAGTTGATTCAACTTCCTTCCCCTCTTCACTCTGTTTCTGATTTCCCAGACTTCATCACCATAGTCCAAGTACCCCTCCCTGGTTCCCCCCTCTTTGCTTTTCAGCTCCCTTTTGTACGTTATCTTCCCCCCATTAAAATATAAACCCTTTGAAGGCAGGAGGCTATGTTTCTTTTAACTTGTATTTGTATCCCCAGCACTTATCAAGTGCCTGGAATATAATAAGTGCTTAATAAATGTTTATTGCCTGCCTTACTAAAATGTGATGTCCAGTGCTAAATATAATATGCTAGATAAATGCTTTTCCCAGGAAAGAATACTGTAGCACTATCATGTCTCTATGTGTCACATTCTCTAAATGCAAAGATTACATTAATTTTTGGATGCCACATCGTATTTATGTTTCTATTGTTTAGAGTGATTACAAGTCAATTTTTTTTTGCATCTTTTTAAAAAGGATCACTTAAATGCCTCTCTTATATTGAATATCTATTAGGTTCAGTTGTACAGGCTATGCAAATTTTGCAGTTGCAACTTAAGCTTATTTGTTTTCAAAATTACATTTTTTAAAAAACTTTTTTTAAGGTTCCTAGAACCTTAAAAAAAGTTTTCTAAAACTACATTATTTTATTGCCTACTGTGATTTCTCATGACTTCAATAATAATCCTATATTATTACCTTTTTGTTTTTCCTTTTACATTTGTAGGTCTTTCTCCTGGTCACTTGGAAAATTGGATGTCATGAAAACTTAAATTTAACCATTATTTATTGTAGAATTGGAAGTAACTTGTTGTTTTGTCTGAGGGTTTTCTTTTTTTTTGGAGATTATCTATGGACTTTCCATTGATATTTTAACGTCTGTACTCAGAAATTCTAGGAGCTTTTCTTTCATTATTTCTTGGATTCTTGTGCTCAGGGTTTTGAGTTTTTTGTGGGTTTTTTTCGTGTTCATCTGGAAGACCTATGATCCTTGTAATACCTTTGTCCATAATATCTTCTAGGTCAATTGCTACCACATGTTCTTTCAACTTGGTTTTCTTTTGTTTCTCTTCTGCCAGATTTTCCTTCATGTCAGGGGCCGTCCCTGGACCTCCTGGGCAGAGAGGTAACGGCCAGGAGTCTATACCCGTCCCACCCCCCCCCCTCCCCCCCCCCCCCCCCCCCCCTGGCAATCGCGCGCCTCACCCGTGACTTCCGGGCTAAGGGTGCAGGGAAGGCTCGTGTACAAGGCACGATACTGCCCTCGGGGAGGTACTGAGGGAGCCCCAGTAAGAGTAAAACACACCTGGCCACCTGTGATAGGACCAAGTAGATGGTCCGAATGGGGAGGGAAGGTCCAGAGAGACCCCTGCCCTATCGCCACAGGGCACGGCTGGCTAAGGGGAGGGGGCTGGGGCGACAGTAGGCTGAGCTCCCCAATCAGGAATCGGACAGCAAAACCCGGAAAGAATAAGGAATATAAGGCAATGCTCTAAGGGGGTTCGGGGGAACTGGGCTAATGTGAACTACTGAATAAACATCTGCATTGCTCTACCACTCTGGCTCGTGCTTGGTTTCCGCCCGTGCTCCAGCCTCCAGAGACGGGACCAGAGACGTCTGAAGCTGCGTGAAGCAGAGTGAGGGGTTACTACTCACCGGGAGGGTTGATCGGGGACCGTGAGTCCCGGACACCTTCACTTCAACATTTTCATCTTTCAAAACTGTAAATCTCTCACTTCTTCAGAAAAACTATACATTGTTGATTTTTTTTCTAATTTGTTGACTGTGGTTTTCAACTTTCCAAGTTTATTGTACATTACTCTCCATCAAAGATTCTACATTACAGCTGAGTTGGTCTACATGCTCTACTGAGCTCTGCACTCCATTTCTACCCTGAATGACTTGTCAATCCCTAATACCTAAAATTCACTTCCTTCACTTATATCTCTTAGAATCTTATCTCTTATATCTCTTAGAATTCCTGAGTTTATCAATTTAGGGAGTCTTAAATGAGTCACTTAGTTTTTAGCTATATACATATGATAATATGTTTAGCTTTTTTTTTTGGTTTGGTTTGGTTTGGTTTGGTTTTGTCCTAGGCCTTCCAGTTCCTTACATAGTGTTTTGCATATAATAGACCTTTACAAAATGTTTACTGGATTGGATTGCACTAGAACAGCCTTATAAAGAAGTCAAAAAAGTTTAATAAATCTCCTTCCCTTTCCTTATCTCAAGCCTGAGTCATATAGTACATTTTCACCAGTCCATCATGAATCAGCTTTGCCCCCACTACTTTTTCATCAGTCCATGGTAAACGGTCACTATCCTTTCAGCTTTATTTTATTTCATTTTATTTTTGAAATGATAATTTATTTATTTAACTTTTTACATTCATTTTCACAAAATTTTGGGTTCCAAATTTTCTCCCCTTTTATCCCCTCCCCCCACCCCAATACACCAAGCATTCTAATTTTCCCTATCTCCAATCTGACCTCTCTTCTATCCTCCCTCCCTTCTCTTGTCCCCATCTTCTCTTTTGTCCTGTAGGGCCAGATGACTTTCTATTCCCCATTAACTATATGTCTTCTTTCCTAGTAGCAACAGCAATACTCAACAGTTGTTCCTAAAACTTTGAGTTCCAAATTCTCCCCATCCCTCCCTCCCCACCCATTCCCTTTGGGAAGGTAGGCAATTCAATATAGGCCCTATCTGTGTAGTTTTACAAATTACTTCCATAATAGTCGTGTTGTGTAAGACTAACTGAATTACCCTCCATCCTATCCTGCCCCTCATTGTTTCTATTCTGTCTTTTGATCCTGTCCCTCCCCAAGAGTGTTGACTTCAAATTGCTCCCTTCTCCCATTGCCCTCCCTTCCATCATTCCCCCCCCTTGCTTATCTCCTTCAACCCCACTTTCCTGTAGTGTAAGATAGGTTTTCATACCAAAATAAGTGTGTATTTTATTCCTTCCTTTAGTCGAATGTGATGAGGGTAAACTTCTTGGTTTTTTTTTTCTCAGCTCTCCTCTTTTTCCCTCCACTAAAAAGTCTCCTGCTTGCCTCTTGAATGACATGTAATTTACCCCATCCCATTTCACCCTCTTTCCTCCCCCTACCTTTCTCTCTCACCATTTACCTTAATTTCTTTTAAGATATGGTCCCATCCTATTCAATTCACTCTGTGCTCTCTGTCTCTGTATGTGCGTGCATGTGTGTACGTGTGTGTGCGTGCACGCGTGTACATGTGTGTGTGCATATGTGTGATCCCACCAACTACCCAGATACTGAAAAGTTTTAAGAGTTACAAATATTGTCTTTCCATGTAAGAATGTAAACAGTTCACTTTTGGTAAGCCCCTTCTGACTTCTCTTTGCTGTTTCCTTTTTCATGCTTCTTCTCATTCTTGTGTTTGAAAGTCAAATTTTCTTTTCAGCTCTGGTCTTTTCATCAAGAATGCTTGAAAGTCCTCTGTTTCATTGAAAGACCATATTTTCCCCTGAAGTATTATACTCGGTTTTGCTGGGTAGGTGATTCTTGGTTTGAGTCCTAGTTCCTTTGACTTCTGGAATATCCTATTCCACGCCCTTCGATCCCTTAATGTAGAAGCTGGTAGATCTTGAGTTATCCTGATTGTATTTCCACAATACTGGAATAGTTTCTTTCTAGCTGCTTGCAATATTTTCTCCTTGACCAGGGAATTCTGGAATTTGGCCACAATGTTCCTAGGAGTTTCTCTTTTTAGATCTCTTTCAGGCGGTGATCGATGGATTCTTTCAATACTTATTTTGCCCTCTGGTTGTAGAATATCAGAGCAGTTTTCCTTGATAATTTCATGGAAGATGATGTGTAGGCTCTTTTTTTGATCATGGCTTTCAGGTAGCCCCATAATTTTTAAATTGTCTCTCCTGGATCTATTTTACAGGTCATTTGTTTTTCCAATGAGATATTTCACATTCTCTTCCATTTTTTCATTCTTTTGGTTTTGTTTGGTGATTTCTTGGTTTCTCATAAAGTAATTAGCCTCCATCTGTTCCATTCTAATTTTGAGAGAATTATTTTCTTCAGTGAGCTTTTGAACCTCTTTTTCCATTTGGCTAATTCTGCTTTTGAAAGCATTCTTCTTCTCATTGGCTTTTTGAACCTCTTTTGCCAATTGATTGAGCCTATTTTTCAAGGTGTTATTTTCTTCAGCATTTTTTGGGGTCTCCTTTACCAAGGTATTGACCCATTTTTTATGTTTTTCTTGCATCTCTCTCATTTCTCTTCCCAGTTTTTCTTCCACCTGTCTAACTTGCTTTTCAAAATCCTTTTTGAGCTCTTCCATGGCCTGAGCCCACCGGACATCCACCTGGGATGTCTGGGATAGAGAGGCCCCAACCTCCATGTCTTTCCTGGTTGGCAAGCATTGTACTTCCTTATCAGAAATGAAGGGAGGAAGAAACGTCTCTTCCCCAAGAAAGTAGCTTTCTATGGTCTTATTTTTCTTCCCTTTTCTGGGCATTTTCCCAGCCAGTTACTTGACTTCTGAGATTCTTCTCCATGCCTGCCTAGATCCACCCAGCTAGTGCTTGGGGTCTGAGATTCAAATGCTGCTCCCCAGCCTCAGGGCTTGTAGCGGTGGGAGTGGCTGCTATTCAATGTGAGCTTAAGTTCTGGTGCTGGGGTGGGGGCAGGGCCACCTGCCAGGCTCAGTTCCCTCAGGGGGTTTATGCAGAGACCTTCAGTAATGGAGACCCTGCCTGCTCGAGGAGTCCCAAGCCGCTGCAGCAGCCTCTTCCGCTGCCCCTGCTGCCTCTGCTGCCGCCTCTGCTGCTGCCTCCATCACTCCCCCTGCTGCTGCCTCCTGAGGGGGTCCGAGTCATGGAGACACCCCGCTCCCCTCTCGGCCAGCCTAGAAGTCTCTCTCACTGACCTGTAGTGCCTGTGGGCGGAGGGACCTTCACGGGCGCTGGAGATTCGGTCCCTGAAGCCTGCTCGGATCTGCTCCTCTGGGGCCGCGTGGCCAGGGCAGCTCATGGGTGGGCTCCGCGTCAGTAGCGCGACGGACCCCTGGGGACGGCTTTCCAGGGCTCTCTGGAATGGAAATCTCTTCCAGTGTGTTTCTGTGCGGGTTCCACTGCTCCAGAATTTGTGGGGAGTTCTTTTTACAGGAAATTTATGGGCTGTGGATTTGGAGCTAGCATATGTGAGTCTTTCTACTCTGCCATCTTGGCTCCTCCCCCCCAATATTTCTTTTTTAAATTTAGTATTTATTTCCCCCCAATTACATGTAAAATAATTTTTAACATTCATTTTTAAAATTTTGAGTTCCAAATTCTCTCCTTTTCTCCCTCTCTTCCATTCCTCACTGAGAAGGCAAGCAATTTGATATAGGTTATACAGGTGGAGTTATGTAAAACAATTCCATATTAGTAATATTGTGAAAGAAAACATGAACCAAAAAAGCTTAAGAAAAAAAGAAAATTAAAAAAAGATACGCTTTTAATTTATATTTAGATACCATCAGCTCTTTTTAGGGCATGGATCGAGTTTTTCATCATAAATCCTTCAGAGTTGTCTTGGATCTTTGTATTGCTGAGAAGAGCTAAGTCACTCACAGCTGATCATCCCACACTATTGCTGTTACTGGGCACAATGGTCCTACTCATTTCATCTTGCATCAGTTCATGTAAGTCTTTCCAGATTTTTCTTTTTTTTGGGGAGGGGGTATATGATTTTTTCATTTTATTTGTTTTCAGTTTTCTACAATCACTTCCACAAGTTTTAGATTTTCTCCACCTCCCTCTCCCTTCCCTCCTCAAGACAACATGCTATCTTATATGGGTTCTATACATACATTCTTATTAAACACATTTTCACATTAGTCATGTTGCATGGAAGAATTAAAATGATGGGAGAAACCATGAGAAAAACTCAAACAAAGCCAAACATAACAGAAGAGAAAACATTCTGCTTCATTGTGAGTTCCGATTCCATGGTTCTTTCTCTGGATGTTGGATGGCATTTTGCCTTAAGAGTCCTTTGGGAATGTTTTAGGTCCTTGCATTGCTATGAAGGGCTAAGTCTACCAGAAAAATTCCTCGCACACTGTGGTTGTTACTATGTATAATGCTTTACAGGTTTTTCTGAGAGCATCTAACTCAACGTTTCTTAGAGAACAATAGTGTTCCACCTCAATCGTATACCACAACTTGTTCCGCCATTCCCCAATTAATGGGCATTTCCTCAATTTCTAATTCTTTACCACTAGAAGAAAGCTGCTATGAATATTTTTTGGCACATCTTGGTCCTTTTCCTATTTTTTTTTTAATTTCTTTGGGATACAGACCTGGTAGTAGTATTGCTAGGTCAAAGGGTATGCATGGTTTTATAGCCCTTGGGGCATAGTTCTAAATTGTTCTACAGAATGGTTGAATCAATTCATAACTCTACCAACAGTACACTAATGTCTCAATTTTCCCCAATCCCCTCCAACATTTGCCGTTTTCCTTTTCCATCCTATTAGCCAATCTAATAAATGTGAGAAAGTATTGCAGATTGTTTTAACTTGCATTTCTTCAAACAAGAGTGATTAAGAATATTTTCTGATATGTCTATAGACAGTTTTGATAACTTCATCTGAAAACTGCCTTTTCATATTTTATTAATTGAGGAATGCCTCCTATTTCCCTTAAATTTGACTCATTTCTCCATATATTTGAGAGATAAGAACTTTATTAGAGAAACTTGCTTCAAAATTTTTTTCACAGTTATTATTGCTAACTTTTCTCTCCATTCTATTTCTATTTATTCTATTCTCTATCTCCTCTTACCCTGTCCCTCCTCAAAAGTGTTTTGTTTCTGACTACCACTTCCCTGAACCCTCCCTTCCTTCTAGAACAGCTAGGTGGTGCAGTGGATAGAACACCAGTGCAGGAGTCAGGAGAACCTGAGTTCAAATCTCACCTGACACTTGACACTCACTAGCTGTGTGACCTTGGGCAAGTCACTTAACCCCAATCGCCTCATCCTGGGTCATCTCCAGTCATTCTGATGAATATCTGGTCACTGGATTCAGATGGCTCTGAAGGAAAAATGAGGCTGGTGACCTGCACAGCCCTCCCTCACTCAAAACAAAGTGAAGTGAAAGTCATGTCATTGTTTCTCTGATGGCATGGTGTTCTTCAGCAACGGATGAACACATACCCTTCCTTCTATAAACTCTCCTGGGATCTTTACTGAACCTTTCACACAGTAAGCTAGAATGATTTCAAAATATTACTCTTTCAAATAGAAGAGGGACTGCCTATCTACAAAGAAGTTTTACACTTTTCCACATTATATGATGTTTATTCCATCAATAACTGGAACACTATCAGACCTCCCAGGTGGTCACTGAAATTTGCCCTAACCATTCACCCTATGGAAACCAACGAAACCAAACCAACAAAGAAACCAAATGAATTCAGGATGAATATTGTCCTGATGACAGGGAGTTGGATGACAACCAACCTTTTGAGTCAATACATTAGCTACCTGTATCTTGCTGCAAATAGACCGTGGTCTAAACTTAGCCTAGAATTAGTAAGATGAGAGTGAATAGGATTTCATTTCTGAGACTGAGCAATGTTTTCAATGATCCTCAGTGGCCCCCATAACAAAAAGAATAAAATTTTAACCTTAATATTCTTTTTAGTTGATGATGTGAATTGTCTATTTTTATCATCTCAGAAGAGTCAAAGAGAAGGTGATTCAAAGGAACAAAGGAAAGATGAATAGAAGATGTAATAGGAATACTGAATTTTTGTGTTAGAATCAAATGCCCACAAATTCTGTGCCTTACAAATCTTTGAAATAGTCGTCTAAACATTTTTTAATCATTTGGCATATAAGAAAAAGACAAAATAATAAAAGAGGAAAAGCAAGCAATAAATATTGAATTAAAATCATTGGGCAATTAAAATGACTGGTGTTCAGTTGAAGAGGAAAAATGAGTCAGTTGCAAATTGAAATAAAATTTTTACTTCAGCTATAAAACATTCAGTAAATTCAGACAATTCAACTTAAAAAGTGCAATTAAACTACATGCTTGAAGTTGTGAAGAAGAAACATTTGGAAGGAAAAATGCATTTTTTTTATTGAAGTTTCTGAATGTTTTACATTAGAGACTTCACGGTCATTTCCTCTTCCTGCTGTCTACATCACCAGCACCGTTTTCAACTTTCCCCCAACCACAGCCTTGGACTCTGCCCAGGGTGCTGGACAGTTCTGATAAATAAATATTTGCCTGTTCTAGCCACCATGTGATTTCCCAACTACTTCCAAAGCACTCTGTCTCACTTGCCATCCCCTTTCTCTTTAAGCATTAATTGTCTTCCTTCATTAGAGAGTAAGCTCCTTGAGGACAAGTTGTTTATTTATCAGAAGGCTTAGCACAATGCCTGGTAAAAGGCATTTGTTATTGCTCAGTCATGTTAGATTTCCTAACCCCATTTTGAGGTTTTCATGGCAAAGATATTGGAATGGTTTGCCATTTCCTTCTCTCACTCATTTTTAGAGATGAGGAAACTGAGGCAAACAGAATTAAGTGACTTGCCCAAGGTCACACAGCTGGTAAATATCTGATAGCAGATTTGAACTTATGAAGGTGAAGCTTTCTGATTCCAATTCTAGCACTCAATAAATAGTCCCTTTCTGTTTGTCTCTCAGTCTCTCTCCCTCTTTCCGTCTCAGTGTGTGTGTGTGTGTGTGTGTGTGTGTGTGTGTGTGTGTGTGTGTTCTCTCAAACTCTATCATTCTCATCAGATCATAGAATTGGTGTTAGAAATAATTATGTAGACCAATCTTCACATTTTACAAATGAGAAAATTAAGTCCTGGTAGAGACATTAAGTTATTGTACTAGCTCAGGCTATTTATGAGCAGTTGATGTTTTTCCCGTTATTTAAATCTGCCTTTATTTGCATGAAAAGTTTTTTGTAATTGTTCGTATAGTCCCTGGGTTTATTTTGACAGGTAGACTCCCAAGCATTTTATAATGTCTACAGTAACTTTAAATGGAATTTCTCTTTCTATCTCTTGCTGTTGGGTTTTGCTAGTAACAACCTCCTTACTTTAGAGATGGGGAGACTGAGGCCATGAGAGTTTAGGGTTTTTGCCAGAGCCACACAACTGTCATATATCTGAGGAAGTATTTGAACTTAGATTTTCCTCCCTCCAGGTCCAATGCTTTCCTTTGGCAGAGGTGTCAAACACCCTGGTTGGCTACAAGTAATGCAACCCTCCTTGATGCTACTTGAACCAGATTAAAATGTAATTGGGAATTATTTAACAAAAAAATACAACAAAACAAAGATAACATTACATTTGAAAACTGATTCAATATGTAACCTGCAGGAATCCTTATTTACTGATTGGTGGTCCCCATTTATATCTGAGTTTGCCAATCATTGCCCTACACCAAGCTACCTCTAGAGATTCCCCTCAGAAGGTTTATGAAAGGACACAAATGAGATGAGTTTACATAGAATAAGAAGGTGTGGAAGCAATATGGTGTAGGCCAGAGGAAATACCTTCTGTAAGGAGACCATAGGTGCCATAGATGAACTCTGGGCAGAATATGTTAATAGAGTTCCATTGTAAGAGATGGCCCAAATTATATCTATTTCCATGTTGTAACTACCCAAATGAAGGAAACCTAATTTTCAATTAATTAAACCAAAAGTGAGAGGTGATGCATCATAGTGGATAAAGAGCCAGACTTATAATCACGAAGATCTAGGTTCAAGTCCCTTATCTAAAATATGGATTTTGTGACCCTGGGCAAGTTCTTTACCCTCTCAGAGGTTCCTTAGAATACTTTTCTAAGAAGTTGAAGAACAGGTGCCTATTTTCATTGATAGGAATTTCCACATTGGAAGTCCCCTAAGACCAATGAAATTATGTCTGATCAAAAACCAAAATAAGTCAATGAATTCAACCAAAAGAAGAGAAATAGACTGTCTGCTGCCAATAGAGTTAGCCTATAAATTTATCAAACAAATAGCAGCTGTCTCTGATATGACTATTTAGGTACTGACATTTAACCAGATGGTCTGGTTTCTTTTATGGGAAATGTTAGTGACAGGATATAAACATCACTCCTTCCTACGCAAATATTTCTGGGGTTTTGCCTTGGAATTGTTTGATTTTGAGATGGAAACACTTGAATCATATGGACTAACAGAAAGAGGTAAATCAAAGTCTAGGAATAAGCCTATGACCATAAACCAAAAAATCAAAACCATGGAGCCTTGGAGAGGTTAATTTGGTGGTGGTAGTGGTGATGGTGGGGAGACAGGAGGGTTAAAGAGGGATTAGACTCTACCTAGTCAGAGGCCAGAAGTATCAGAAGAAAGAAACCACAGGTAACTTTGAGTATAATGCTTTACATATAGTTGGCATACAGTAACCACTTTTTTTATTTAAACCAATAGTCTGTGGGACATAATCAGGGATGTACTGGTAAATGATTAATAACTAGGTCTCTACATAATGTCTGCATAACACATTTTGAACTTTAACCTGAATTATCAACATTTTTCCATCATTTTCTTAAGTTTAGACAATCAAACCCTGATTTGCAGCCATTTGCCAGTTTCCAATGTATAAATCTTATGCTGAACACTTAACAACTGGCTCAGTATACCCTTAAACATAACAGAAATCTTCCTCTGATGATTTTGGATCCAAGTGTTCATTAAGGACAGTACTCCAAACCGATCAGTTTAAATGATATTGTAATAATTCTGGGCCGGGAGTCACAATGCCAAATTCTTTGCCCAACTACTCCAGTAACTAGTTGTGTAACCTTGGACAAGTCACTTCTTTTGGCCTCAGTTTCCTCATCTCTTAAATAAGAGAATTGGATTGGATGGCCTATATGATACCTTCTAGCTCTAAGGGTCAGGAGTCTATAATTATTCTTTCTCATGGTCATGGATTTGTGGACACAAGAGCAGAACAGACAGTCTTTATTAATCCAAGGACATAATCTAGGAACTATGACTTATTTTGCATTTTACTAAGTCACTCATCTCAGCTCTTTTTTTTTTTCATTTTCATTCAACACTTTCCCCTAAAAGCCAACTACAGAGAAAATGCCAATGAATTGAGAGTTCTAGTCAGTTTCATCCCTCTTAATTGAGCTCAGACCATACAGAAAATTTGAGTAACTACTTATTTGAAGTGAATGACTTTCCAGTGGGATTTCTTTGATCTAGTGGCATATGGAAATGAAGAAAAAAAAACACTAGATAGGTCAAATGCATGTTCCTGGAGCTGCTTGAAGTTTATGTAATCTCTTGAATTTATCCACACTTGCTGGTAGTTGCTGGTAAGGCTCATTGATAATTTTCCTTCTTGATGGGCCAATCCTTACACAGTTAAGAATTTACTGGCTTTCTTATCTAAGATGCTTCTTCAGCAAGCTTTTAGAAAAGGAGTATCAATCTACCTATAACAAGTTTCAGTACACAAATAAAATGCTTTCTTGTTAGTCAAAGTAAATATTTCCTATGCAAATGAGATTCTGGTTTCAATTGGGACTTTAACGTGTCCATATATGAGATTTTTCATTTTCCTCTCTAGAAGGTAGCTTGCTTTTTGGATTTGAATCTCCAGCACTTAGCTCAATGCCTGACATATGATAGGCACTTCATAATTGTATTATTCATTCCCTCACTTATATATTCATTCACATCTATCAACATGTATATTGTCTACTAAATGCCAGACCCTGTCTAAGCATTGGAGATATAAAGACAAAAGTCAAAAAGTCTCTGCCCTCAAGGAGCTTATCAAGGCAGGTGAGACCATATGCCCATATATAAATGTAAATGCAAAACAAATACAAGATAATTATGTTGGGTATTAGTATCTGGAGTGGGGAGAGGAGGCAGGAAAGGCTTACCATGGCTACAATTTTTGTAGTGACCTAAACAATAATGTAAGGCAATATGGCTTTGAAAGACCTCAGAAGTCTGATGGATGCAGCAACCAAGTATGACTTTAAGAGACTGAGGAAGAAAGAAATGCATGTTCCGCCTCTTGACAGGGGGACGATAGATTAGAGGTATAGACTCAGAAAGGTATTCTCATGCATGTCCACTATGGGGATGTGTTTTCTTTGACTACAAATATTTGTTATAAGGGAGAACTTTTTTTGAAACTTAACATCTTATTTCCCCCCTTACATATTAAAATGATTTTTAACATTTTAAAAAAAGTTTTGGGTTCCAAATTCTATCCTTCCTTCCTTTCCTTCCTTCTCCCCTGAGACATTAAACAATCTGATATATGTTATATATGTGCAATCATGTAAAACATCTCTATATTATTCATTTTGTACAAGAAGACTTGAAAAAAATAAAAAAGAAGGAAAGTGAAAAATGGCATGCTTCAGTTTGTACCTAGATAACATCTGTTCTTCCTCTGGAAATTGAGAATGTATTTATTTCATCATAAATCTTTTGGGATTACATTGCTGAGAATAGCTAAGTCATTCACAGTTGATCATCATACAATATTGCTGTTGCCATCTATAGTGTTCATTTCAGTTTGTATCAGTTTGTGTAAGTATTTCCAGGTTTTTCTGAAATCATCCTGCTTGCCATTTCTTATAGCCCAGTAATATTCCATCACAATCATATTCTACAACTTGTTCAGGCATTCCTCAATTGATGGGCATACCCTCAATTTCCAAATCTTAGCCACCACAAAGAGAGCTGCTATAAATTAAGGGAGAACTACTCAGTGAGGTTGGTAGGTAGGTTAGTAATTACAATGGAATCATATGAAGTAAACAAACATTTTGTTAGAGGGTCATTTGAACCCCATTGAAGTGGGATCAAAAATAGGGAATAATTGGTTAAAAACTTGACTATAAAGAAACCTTATGCCTATATTTCACAAATACTTCAGTAAAAGAATCAGGAGTTGCTGCACATGGCAATTACTAAAAAAAGTCACAAAAATAAAACATTACATTTTAACTAATAGAAAGTGACTTGTCAGTATCATAGAAGTTATTCCTCAGTCAACTAGCTGTATGCAGTCACATCATCAATTTAGAGTAAAGATCAAAATTAATATAATTAAAAGATAAGGAAGAGAAAAAAAGATATAGAGTAAAATTAAAATACTTCCAACTCAACTTTTTTAACCAAGTTATTGATGCAAAAAATTGGAGATGGATGAAAGAAATAACATTGAAAATAATCATCATAATTTCATGTTGAAGTTAAAGTAGAGCTAATGAAGAAGGTAGGTGGGGCAATAGACATAGTGCAGAGCCTGGAGTTAGAAAACTCATCTTCCTGAGTTCAAATCTGACCTTAGGATCTTACTAGCTGTGTAATCCTGAGCAAGTCCCTTAACCCTGTTTGCCTCAGTTTCCTCATCTGTAAAATGATCCAGAGAAGGAAATGGCAAACCACTCTAATATCTGTGCTAAGAAAACCCCAAATGGGGTCATGAAGAACTGGACACAAGTAACAATAAATCAGTTGCCATGGAGACAAATCAAAGGATATATTGCTGATTTCATCAGCAAACACTTGATTTGCCAAGTTGAAAGAAGAAGTAGTTGAGGGCAACATCAATTTAAAATATAAACAGAATAGAGTGGATGGAATGGAATCTTAATTGTGACAGATGATGGATTATTTTGTGCTATATTCCTTTAAAAAATAGAAACAAGTAGAAGAGAGTAAAACCAATTTAAAAATACATTAACAAGATAGCTTTGAAAAATCATACTCAAAGCATTTAAGGATGAAGCTGTAACCACAAACAGATTTTAAAAAGGAAATGATCAGTAAAGATGTTTACGGCAAATTTTTCATTATCAAAGATACTGGAGGCATCACATTTTGATTCACATCACAGATTTGATGTGATCATAGTGGAGGTAGGAAAGACATTGAAGAAAACTCTGCAAAATCAGCTGGACAACTAGAGATAGTCCATGATAAGGAAGGAAAGATACAAACATTAAGTATCTACTATGTGCCAGGAACTATGCTGAGAGGTTTTACAAACACTACCTCATTTAATCCTCATAGAAACTCTGGGAGATAGGTGCTATTTTTATCATAATTTTATAGTTGAAGAAACTAAAGCAGGCAGAAGTTAAATGACTTGCCCAGGGTCATACAACAATAGATATCTGATCTCATATATGAACTCATCTCTTCCTGACAGGTCCAGCCCCACCTACCTTCCTTCAAAACTAGAGACAAAATAATTGTAAGGGCGTTGATGGAACAACTCTCAAGTTATTTGAAAGTTGCCAAGAAGTGGGGAAACATCACTCCCCCCACAACCTCAAACGTTATTATTGCCAAAAAAGATAAATGAGAGAATATTTATCAATTTATAATTCACTAACAATAATTACCAATTTATAAGCCTACTTGCCCACCTCTATAAAAAAAGCAAATGAAAATAATCTATAGATACATTGAGGGCGTCCTTGGTAAGGCTATTAAAATGGAGAGGGCAAGCTTTCACCAATAATATTACATAACAGACAAAATCTTTGCCATCACAGAGCTGACTTACAAATGTAGCAAACAAAAGATTCCACCATGTTTACTATTTATTGACCATAAAAGCATTTAATTCAGCCTCATACAGCTGGAGGAAGAAGCTGCCCTAAAGGCTCTCTTCTAACCAGGTGTCTCCAAATGCACACATCCAAACATAAGAGAGATAACCTTACTTGGTTAACCTCAGACCATTACTATTGGTCAAGGTATAAAACAGGGAGACATGCTAACCAAATGTTCTTGCTGTTGTCATGGAAGGAATCCATATAAATCAAAAAATACCACACCATTGAAGTGCTTGACTGGCTCCTCTGAAGGATGATATTCTGACTGCATTAAGCTGGGAACACTGTAGATCCCCCTGGATGAGATCCATAACCACTCAAAAGAAGTTTGGCTAAATAGTTGCAAAAAACCCAAATGGATGAATAATATACTAACTGCATCTATTTCCTCTCATCCCACTCATTTCTCAACATTTTAAAATCTGGCCTCTGACTTTACCACTTAACTGAAACTACTTTTTCAAAGGTTGCCAATTATCTTTTAATTGCTCAATCAAAAGGTCCTATTCCCAGCCTTCACTATTCTTGACATTGGTGTAAAATTTTGTACTCTTGATTTTTCCCTTCCTGGATAAAATTCTTCCTTCTAAATTTTTATGTTTTTCTCTTTTGATTTTCCTACCTTGTTGGCTGCTATTTTTTTTTTCAGTTTGCTTTGCTCAATTGTCATTTATATCACACTACCTAATTGTGAGCATCTGCTAAGGAGTAGTCCTGGGCTAGCTTCTTTTCTGTCTCACAGCATTGTCTCTGACCGATCCCATCATCTCCCATGGAGTCATTGATCTTTATGCAGATGATCAAAACATGCATATATACAATCTTCATTGCTCCTCTGAGCGATACTGTTGCATTATTTGTTGGGTATCTCCAACCAGATGTTATGTAGGTATCTCAGTTCAGCATATCTAACAGAACTCATTGTCTTCTCTGTTTAACCCATTTCTCCAAATTTCCCTATTTCTATTGAGGAAACAATGACCCTTTTAGTTACCCAGATTCAAAGTCTCAGTATTTTCCTTAATTCTTCACCTTGCCTTTCCACATACATTGAGTTAATAAATCTCAATTCTGCCACCATGGTATCTCTTTATCTCCCCTCTCCCCGACTTCTTGCGCCCCCTTTTCTCCTCTCTTGTAGCCACGACTTTCTTTAATTGGCAATTCATCTTCTGCTTCTGAACCATTCCATAGGTCATCCTATTCCTCATTTCTGAAATACATTTCTTATTCATCTCTACTTAAAATCCTTAACTTCCTATAAGGTTAAGCTCATGTTTCCTTCTCTTTCTGGAAGGATCTGTCTCTTAGTTATTAGTACTTACTCCTTCCTTTCCAAATTGTTGTGAATATGATATATTTACATCATTTGTTTTCTCCAGTAGAATTCAAGCTTGTTGAGGCCAGAAACTCTTTGTTTTGTCTTGTATCCTGAGTATCTAGCAAAGTGCCTTGATAAACCATGTTGCATTGGGTTGAATCGATTCAATTCAAGTGTCCCTTCATCTATAAAGTCTTTCTTCATTCCCTATCCCCTCACCCTCAGCAGAAAATTATTTTCTCTTCTCAAATTTCCTAAACATGTATTTGCCCTTATCATACACACATACACACACATACACACATACACTTTTTATTTCTGAGAAAGGAATGTTTCTGAGAATTGATGGCTTCAAAATTGACTAGAATACCAGGACTTGTAATATAGAGGGATAAGCATTCCTTTGTAGTCCTGGAGCAATTTGGCACTGTTTCATTCTTTGAACTGGAAGTCGCACCCAGGAGTTCTTAAAGAGACAAGGACACACACACACACACACACACACACACACAGTACAAAAGAAGAGACTGATAGAGAACAACAGCAGCCATGGAGATACTCTCTAGTCCTTCCCAGGGACTTAAGGAATTAAGATGAAAAGGATGAGAGGCAGAGGGATAATAAGAAAAGGGAGAAACTGAGAGGAAAATGGAGCCATGGAATGGAAGTAGAATATCAAGGTGAGTCTTTGGGCACTGAAAGCATCTCCAACAGCAGACTGAAGTTACTGCTTGCATTTACTCCTTTAAAGACTGAGAGAAGATTCTCTTTTCCGTGAAAAAATAATAAAAGGCCTGATTTTTCAGTTTTTCTTTTCTATGTTTGTCTAGTAATAGACACTGTAATATACTCCATTCTTTTTTTTTACTTAATTATTTCCTGCAGTTCGATTTTTGCTTCAAAAATAAAGAGGCCAAGGGTTACCTAGAGATAAGCAAAAATTTAAATTAATGCAAAGAGCCAGATCTCTGTCCAAATGCTGGCCATTTTCCTAATTTGAAGAGAGGGGGCAGTCCTGAGCTACTGAGATTGTAGTAATAATTTTTAATTTGATAAGGATATAAAATGAATTAGATAATGATTGTGACAAGGATAATAAGATAGTTAACTTTAAATTTATTTTAAATAATCTCTATAAAATAAAGAAAGGACAATGCAGATCTGAAGGCTACTTTATTGCCTGTAGACTGGGAAAAAACAACCTGGTAAAGGTAGGGTAAGTTATGAAAAGCTTAGCCAAATGGAGGGGTTGATTTTATTCTGGAGATAACGGAGTAAGGGAAGATTTTGTGGTTATATCTACACTTTACAAAAATCACCTTGGAAACTTAGTGGGTAATTTATTGGAATGGGAAGGCATCTGAGGCATGGAAACTGGTTAAAGGGCTATTGGGATCATCCAGGTAAGAGGCAAAGAGGGCATGAAGTAGGGCAGCAGTTATGTGAATGAAGAGAAGGGGGCACATATGAGAAATGTTGTGAAGGCAAGAATGAGTAAGAGAGAGAAGTAAAAAACAACACCTAGGTTGTGGGCCTATGTGACTGGGAAAATGGTGGTGTCTTTGCCAAGAATAAGGAAGTTTAGAAAGAAGAGGGTTTTGGTGGGAAATAATGAGTTCTGCTTTGGACCTGTTGAGTTTGAGATAACTGGCTAAAAGGCAGAGTTGGGGATGTGGGTCTAGAAATTAGGAAAATATTAGGGCTAGGTGTATTGATATAGGAATTATTGGTATGGAAATAATTGAATCCATAGGAAGTGATGATATCACTGAGATAGTATAAAGCTAAAAGGGGAAAGCACTTAAGTCAGAACCTAGAGAGACACCCAAAGTTAATATGCATGCAAAGTTAATATGCATGCATGCATGAACCACTAGCAAAGGAAATATGAGGAGGACTGACTCAGACAGAGAGGAGGAAAAAAAATGGAGAATATCCACAAGAAGAAAATGACTGATAGTGTCAGATGCTACAGAGGCATCAAGGAAGATGAGGACTGAGGAAAATGAATTAGATTTGGCAGCTAAAGGATCATTAGTAACTTCAGAAAGGTCAGTAGGAGACAAGGGCTAAATGTAACCCCTGACACTTTTGAGCTATGTGATAGACAGCAAGTCTCTCCAGTCATATGTCTGACCCTCAGTTTTCTCATATGTAAAATGGAGATAATCAGAAAGGGTATTAATGAAAATAAAGTTATATTATCTCACAGAAGTGTTGGGAGAAAAACACCTTGTCCAAGTCTATAGAGATGTGATTTAGTGGTAATCAACAAACATTACCTAACAGAGCACTATATGCCAGTCACTGTTCTAGAACTGAGAATAAAAAGCTCCTAAATGAAACAATCACTACTTATTAAGGGGCATATAGTCTACTGGGGGAAATGTCATTTACATATGTAAGTATATGAATAATAAATCTCTTCAGAATAAACACAAAACAGCCAAAAGGTGGCTAAATATGTTGGTTTAGAAGATAGGACACTAGCTGTTTAAGGGGAAAGAAAGGTTTTATACAGAAGGCTATGCAAGATAGAGAGCTGAGGGGTCTGGAGTCTGGAAGACTTGAATTTAAACCTGGCCTCAGACACTAACTGTATGACCCTGGGCAAATCATGTTTCCCCTGTAAGTCTCAGTTTATGTAACTGTAAAATGATGATAATAATAGCACCTAACTCCCAGGGTTGTTGAGAGGTTCAAATGAGATAATATTTGTACAGGATTTATTACTGTATGAGGAATATAGTAGACATTTAATAAATACCTGTTTCTTTCCTTCCTTCCTTCCTTCCTTCTTCCTTCCTTCCTTCCTTCCTTCCTTCCTTCCTTCCTTCCTTCCTTCCTTCCTTCTTTCTTTCCTTCCTTCCTTCCTTCCTTCCTTCCTTCCTTCCTTCCTTCCTTCCTTCCTTCCTTCCTTCCTTCCTTCCTTCCTTCCTTCTTTCTTTCTTTCTTTCCTTTCTTCCTCCTTTATTTCCTCTCTCCTTTTCTCCCTTCTTTTCCTCCCTTTCTTCCTTCCCTCCTTTTTTCTTTCTTTCCTTCCCTCCTTCTTTTCTTCCTCCCTGCCTCCCTCTTTTCCTTTCTCCCTTCCTCCCTTTTTCCTTTCACTCTCCTTTCCTTCCTCCTTCCTTTCCCCCCTTCCTTTCACCCCCTTCATGTTCTTCCTTCCTTCATTCCTTGGTTGTATCTTTAAGGAAGTGGGAGCTTCCCTCTGGCAAAGATATTGGAAAAGTACTTTCAAGGCATAGGAAACAATCATGCAAAGGCATGAAGGTGAGAAGTGAAGTGCCATGTGTAAGGAACAGAGAGCAAGCCAGTTCCACTGGGCTGCAGAGTAGAGAAAGAGCAGTGACATATCATGAGGCTAGAAAACTAGATTTGGGGGCAGTTATTATACTTAGGCAAGTACTGAGACAGACCTTAAATCTGACTTTGGACTTTGCCAATATTACTCAGAATGATTGACCAATACAAGTTTTCAAATGGATGCATTCATAGGACAGTGAGGATGTTTCATAGAACATCTCGTGGTACTTCCCACACAAATAGTTGTGGGTCCATTTATAAATTGATTACATTTCTTAATGGTAGAAGTTTGTGGTTTATACTAATCCTCTGTGGAATAAAAAGACTTTATGGGACTTTGACAAATATTCTAAGGTCATGAGCAGTTCCACTTCTAGCTCTCCAGACAGGAAGTGTGGGCAAACCAGTTTGGTTTAGTTCTGGTAGTGGAAAGGAGAAAACCTGATTGTGTTATACTGAAACATAGGTGGATTTCAGAATGTCCTGAGGGTAATGGAATGAGGACATGAGCCATTGCCTTGTGTCAGAGTCCCTGGGCGTGATCACCAGCCTTGATCCCTTCTCCTTCTGGTATTGGGTTACTTTTTTCTTTAGGTGTTTTTCAAGTGGCAGGTTAATTTGTATGACCTGATCCTAGACACTGGAAAGACAGAAAGGGGTATAGGGATATTTGCCCAGCCTCTTAAAGACTTAATATGAGATAGTGACTTTATTGAGATGACTCTGACTAAGCAGAAGGAAAAAATGAATGAAATCAAATAGTTCTAATTTAGCTGGAAGCAAGGGCTGGCAACCTTCAGCTGAAGAGGGTGATTCAAAAGGTTTTCATAGACTTCTGAGGTAGCCGTTGGTATACTATCTTAGTGGGTCCCGAGAAACATGCATGAAATAATCCAGAAGAATGTAGCCTCTGGCTATGTCATTGTAAGAGGTCTTTCCTGAGGAAAATGTCTGGGGTGGCAGAGAGGGCTGTGTGGACAAAAAAAAAAATGAGTCAAGAGAATTCTTCCATTAACAGTGTAAGGTTCTCTTGGAAATCTTCCCAGCAAAATCTGTGCTCTTTGCCATGACTTAGCATTTTAGGGGAGACAGTCCCCATGAATAGTCCTTAGTGTTTTTCCTTGAATAGTGGAATACTGGCTTAACAATAGTTGAGTTATATCTGTCATCAGTATTGAGAGGAAATCAAGAAGTTTTACTTCTCAAAGCAAGTCTCACTCTTCATAGCTTTGAGTAGGGTACAGTTGTTTCTCAATTTAAGAGCAACGTCAGTAAATTCACAGTAAATAACAATTACTAAAAACACTTATACTTTGCACTTTTTAAGCACATAGAAGAACTTTCCAATAACTTTAAGTTTTTATTTTCTATTTTAACTCCATCCTGATATAAAAATCAGTCATTAGAAATTAAAAAAAAATTACATTGTGAGATTTTACATATAAAGTGAACGCATGATAGTTCATTCAAAACCTAGAAAGGCATTTGTTAATATTACTCTACAATTTAACGTACTACACATCAACTCCAAGGAGAGACAAAAAGATAACCTTTCAAACTGGAATCTGTTGATCCAAAGTTGACTCAAAAAATTTACTTTATATAATATTCCGGTTGAAGTATGATTTTTCCCCAGTAATTTTTGCAGATTTGAAAACTGGTAGTCAGACAATTCATCATATAAATAATATCTTATCTATAATAATGAAGTCAGCTAGATGGCTCAGTGATAGAGAAACGTTCTTATAATCAGGAAGACCTGAGTTTAAATGTGGCTTTAGATACTTATTACTTGCGTGACTCTGTCACTTTACCCTGTTTGCCTCAATTACCTCATTTGTAAAATGAACCAGAGAAGGAAATGGCAAACCACTCCAGTATCTTTGCCAAGAAAACCCCAAATAGGGTCATGAGGGGGTGGACACAGCTGACCGATAACAACTCTTAAGAGCATCTTTAAAATCATCTCATTGCCTTTTAGTTGAGTTTCAATTCAGAGTAAATGAAATCCCAGTTCTTTTAACTGTCTATCATTCCTGATTCCGATTAACTCCAAACTGAGCCTTGAAAATTCTGGACTCACACTTTTTTCTGCATAATGATCCAGGATGACACATTCTTTCTTTTCAGTTCTATATCTTTCTGCTTCCAAAGCATGACTCAGACTGTCTTGAAAGACAGTTTCCTCTTCATGCAAAGGATCTTTTTGTCAAATTAGTGCTTCTTTCATTGAGAAACATTTTTGCCCCTGATCAGAATTGAAACTTAAAAATTTAGACACTCTTATTTTGCCAATTTGATTTCTTAAGAGCCTGCAAATGCATGTCTATTTTAATTCCTTTTAAGGGAAAGGGAAGGGAAAAGCAAAGCACATTTCTGTAGTGTCAGATGCTTTGCTAAGAACTTTTTATAAATATCTCCTCATTGGATTCTCAATTCTGGGAGATAAGTCCTATTATCTTCATTTTACAGTGGAAGAGACTAAGACAGTCAGAAGTTAAGTGACTTGTCTGGGGTCATACAGCTAATAAGGGTTTAAAGTGGAATTTGTGTTCTTCTAGACTCCAGATCTGATAGGGCCATTTTGCTTCTAATTTACCTAGGCAATTAAACTCTGCTAAATCATTCACAAAAAACCATTGTGGTCATGTAGACCATTCTCCCAAAGTAAAATTTTATTTATTTCCAAATGACTTGCATTTGATTTAAACAAGCCTCTTTAACTGGAATATAAAGAAGCCAGGGGGTAGAGAGTTCCAGTCATAGTGGAGAGCCATTGAAAATTCCCAGAATTGGGAGAAAGAGTATTCTGTTTGAAGAAAAACAAAGAGACCATTGTCACTAGTTGCAGATATATGGGAGGGGAAGAAGTGGTAAGAAGACTAGAAAGGGGTGTGTGTGTGTGTGTGTGTGTGTGTGTGTGTGTGTGTGTGTGTGTTTTGAGGGGAGCAGGTTATGAAAAACTTTAAAAGCCAGACAGAAGATTTTATATGTGATCCTGGAGGTGATAGGGAGAAACTGGAGTTTATTGACTATTAACATGGTCAGGCCTTCACTTTACATGTGTATATACATATATATGTGTGTATATGTATATATGTGTATATACATATGTGTTTATGTATAATGTGTCTGTGTAATAAGTATCAGATTTCTTGTCTTCTCAATGGATGAAGAAGTAGGTAGAGGTAGGGAAAGAATAAGAAGCTAAATGTAAAAATTAAAATAAAATTTCAAAAATCTCTTCTCCACATATCTTCCATCCCTTGAGTCTGGGCCTTTGCACAAATTATTTCCCAAGAATAGACTGTACTCTTTCTCATCTATAACTTTTAGATTCTTTTCTTTTCTTCAGAATTTATCTCCAAAGTCTACATGAATCCATATTTGATTCTTTTCATATCTTCCTTCTGCCTCAAATTACCTTGTTTTTATTTGTTTGTATTTTTATATATTTTTCCATGTACATGGTGTTTTTACTCAACATGATGTATTTTTCTTGAGACCAGGGACTGTTTAATTTTTGTCTTTGTATCTCCAGGGCCTCGATCGATGCCTGGAACACAGTAGACACAACACATGCTTGCTGTTTCATGGTTTGATTTAATGATAGTCTGTGCTAGAGGTCTGTGCCGATCTTTCTGTACTCTTTGAGGAAGGGGAAAAAATCGCAGAGGAGAGCTGCTGCCACAGATAATTCATCTCAGTAGCATCATCTTGCTTGACTCTAATTCCCTAGGTTTACATCCCAACTCATTTCATGTTGTCATGTTAGGATCCAGGCTTATTAAACTTAAGAGTTTAATGAAATGTTATAGGCCTGTTTTTTTTTTTTTTTCATTTAGTGGGCTTTTAGATGACTACTTTAGATGTCACAAGTACCTTCACTTACTTTCTGCCGGCCCAAGCTCCAGCCCCTGATTCTGACTCAGTAATATAGAACATAATATTAACAAACATTAAAAGCCATGCTGCATTCTTCATGTTCTAATCCTAGCTTCCTGAATGGCATGCTGCCTGATCCTTCCCGCCATCACAACTGACTAGATTTTTTTCAAGCTGTCTTGGATTCCATCCCTGATTTAGGTAGAGATTGTAAGTGTTATGGTCACTGACTTTTTTTTCCTTTAAAAAGCTATTTCAATCAATTTCACATTTATTAAATGCCTACTATATTTAAGGCAGTGTGCTAGGTTCTGGTGATGCAAAGACCAAAAAAAATAGGAAGAAGAAACAAGAATTACCTTCAAGAATCTTACAGTTTTGTAGAGGACACAACTTGGATTCAGTTCCTCATACTGTGACTTACACTACCTGTATGGCTTTGGGTCTGTCATTAACATCTCTGTACCTCAGTTTCCTCATCTGTAAAATGAGGACATTGGAATCATTGACTTTTTTCAGCTTGACATCTATGATCCATCAATAATTTGCTGAGGGAGAAAGCAAAATAGCTTAATGACATCTGAGCTAGGGAAAACTGAAGGATGCTGGGGATTCTATGTATAGGAGAGTAATAACCTAGGTGTGTTCAGGGAGTAATAGATATGAAACATTTCAAAAAGTTAATTTCAGCCACAATGTGAAGGTCTTCAAATATTTCACTGAAGAATTGGTATTGAATTTTCCAGTATTGGCATACTCCATATGTTCATATTGACTTAGTAAACTACATACTAACATTACATATGTTCTATTGCAATTTTATTTATTTTGTTAAATATTTTCCAATTACATCAGCACTCAGAATGTTGCCCTCCACTTGACACTTGTGCTCCAGATCATTTCCTCTGTTTCTTCACAGTGGGTTTCAGACTGACATTTTGCCTTAGGACCATGCTTTTGGAACTGGGTCCATTACTTTTCCCTATCTTTCTGATCTAATACTGCTAGGCAGGATTTAAATCAGGTCTCCAGATATCATCACCCCCAGGTGATAGCTACATTGCAGATTTTGGGTGCTTCTCTGCTTTTTCTATTGGGTAGCTTTTGTTAGCTCTAATCAAACAAAACCCTTCATATCTTCCAAAGTTAAGTAATTGGGCAGCCAGTTCAGGTGTTCTTCCCTCCCCTCTCCTCTCCCCACCATGAGGCAGTTTGACTCTTCCACAGAAATGAAGCCAGGTTTCATCCATAGGGTTTTGTACCTCCCCACCCACTTTATCCTTACAGGCACTTTTCTTTGAAATAAACTCTCAGTGATGCAAACCACAGGAAACCCAGGGCTAGGATCCAATATCAAGGTGCTGAGCACATGGTAGGAGTTGCTTAATACTTATGTAATGAACACTCGCTAAAATGAGTGGGTTAGCTATAGCTGATGTCTAAGATTGTTACTAGTGTTAACATTCTAGGGTTCTCCCTTCTCTCTCCTCTTCAATTTATTCTCCCTCATGTCTATCTACTACTACTAGCATCTGCCATCATCACCCCATTTCCACTAACCAAAGTACAATCCATGAAGTTTGATATTATACAGAATAGTATCATTGACTGTTTACCCCTAGTTAGAATGTTGTGCTATAACAAGAATCTGGGAACAAAGGTTTAGGATCACCATTGAGTGGCAGATAGAGGAACCCAAACTGGAGTCGGATCTGAAATTTAAGACCTTCCTCTAACACATTCTAGCTGCATCATGAACGAATTGATTTTCTCAGTACCCTAGATAATTCTCTAGAACTATACATTATAGAAGAGTTTCTGATATGCACCAACGTAGGGCTTTTCCACACTGGGGATTCTATACAACAATAAGATCCTATACCAATCCCCTTCCCAACAAAGTGACATTAACAGTACATTTGAAAAATGTTCAAAGCACAAATCTCTTGTTTTGCCTCACAATAACTATCTGAGATAAGTATTACTAATAATGTTAATGAACAAAGAAAATGAGACCCAGAAAAGTTACATGAATTACTCCTTTCAGATATCTAGTACAGGGCAGAGGTAGAATTCAAAGCTAGGTCTTTCTGATTCCCAGTCTAAATATCAGCAAACATCATAGGATTCTAGATGTAGAACTACAGAAAACATGGTGGTTATCTAGACCAAACCCTTCATGTTACAGGTAAAAAATCCTGATGCCTAAAGACATTAAATCACTTGTCAGCATTCTCAAAGGTATATTTTGCAGACCTGAAATTTGTACCTGGTCCTCTGACTTCAAATCCAGCACTCTTTTCATTGGGTCACCCATTGTTATACTGCTGTCTCTAAAGAAAATGGGACTAACTTGTACTAAGAAATACTTAAACTAGACACAGGGAATACCTTACATTGCAAAGGTCTTTGCCTTTTTTTTTACAAAAGGTAAAAATTTGATTAAGTGGAACAGAGCGTCATTATCAAGTTTGAACAAGCAAAGTCAGAGCTCAAGTTAGACCAAGACAATGTGGAGCCCTCTCTAGGGCGAAGAGTCTATGCTTCTACTGCCTCAGTTTCTCCATCTGTGAAATGAATTTCTTAGGGAAAGTATTTTGAGATCCTTTCTTGGGAAACCTGGTATAATAGTCTTTTGTATTCATTCATAAGAATATCCTGAAAGGGCTATGCTTTTTAGTAGCACAGCACTGTTCTTTGAACCACTAGCCTAGCACATCTTCCTGGAGATAGGGTAATCCTTATCAGTGTCTAAATTTCCTATCAGTGTTCTTGCAGGATGTCTTGCTATTTCTGGCTCCATGTATGTGTCAGAGAGTGCAGGCCAATGGCCAACGCTCTTGGAGACTCAACTGTAGCCCCATCCTAGTGTGGAGGCCTTTCCTTCTAAGCTAGTTTGGAAACAGCCTGATACCGTAAGATAATCCTTCTTTCTCCCTTGCATCATATTTTCATAGCCACACCTTTTTCCCCCACTATTCCAAGCCTTGGCTACCTTACACTCTATTGCTTTGAAGGTATAATCAGGTGACAGGAGCACTATGTAGAAGCAGGATGACCCTTCTGTCCTCATTAATGGTGTAGAAAAGATGGAGGGAGTAGGATTTGAGGGAAGGATGTGTGAGAAAGAGACACCTAGTCCTCTAATACTGGCTACTAAAAAAAAAGACATCTTTGGCCAATACTAAGGGTATTGGTAACCTACGGCCTCTCAGGAAGAGAGGTAGGGCATCAGGTAGTTTATAGTGTAGGAGTGGGAAGGTGGAGCTCTTTGGTATGTGGGCGAGAGACTTGGCAAGGAGAGCTTGGGATAAGAAGGGAAGCTCTGCCCTACTGACTGTAAAAAAGTAGCATTTCATCAGCACACAGGTTACAACACTTACTTATGTTTTTCATATCTTAACCTTAACTTACAACCAAATAAGACTATTAATAGTGTAGAGATTAGACATAAGTATAGAGCTTATCATTGTTATTTTCTCCATGAGTTCTAGAACCAGGAAGCTCAGGTAATTTAAGATTACTAACAGCAGAAGCTGGTGGTGTTCCCTTCAATGCTGAGGGTAACAGATAGCAACCCATCTTTGTCTTCTCATCCTCACATAAATTCTCTCTAGTCATTCCACCTAATAAGCCAGCAGGCCTTCCTCCACATCTCTTGACAGTTTATTACATGGGCATCCCATTAATTAACTGTCACTCTGGCTACATGACCAACCCAACTCCATTTACAACTATACATTTCTTAGATAATTGTCTTGATGACAAATTTTATGCTGATTCTCTTATAATATAGGTATTCTTTGAGTTCTATGAACTTCCTTATCACCCCTTTAATGACACTAATTCTCCAGAGACCAGGCAATTCCGTGACTTGTAGCCATGTGGCATAACTGAAAGCATATTGATATTAAACAGATAGGTCTTCATGGCAGGAAGGAATTTATGGGATTAGAGATTTAGAGCTAGAAAGGACCTGGGAGATCATTGAATCCAATCCCTACCTTTTACAGATGAGGGAACCGATTAAGCGACTTGCCCGAGGTGATATAAACTTACTACTTCCTGACTTTAAGATCAGTGCTTCACCCTCTGTGTCACACCACTCTCTATCAGTAGCACTGTTCAGTTATCTAATGTCAGTCAAGATCTCTATTCGCCTCCTTTTCAATATTAGACTCAGTTTGTTGTCTTCCTATAGTGACTGTCCGAGCAAATATGTACTGATGAACTGGCTTTATGGGGTGTTCAACCAATTGCATATCATAGTGTGGACAAGAGTCATTATTTACCCACTTGGTTTTTCCTATGTGAATTAGGCAGACCAAATCTTTTTGAATTATTCTGGATCCCATTTAGAAGGTTTTGCAGCATTTCAGGTCTTGATGAAAATCAGGGTTAAGATCTAAGAGAACTGACTATAGGAGACTTCTCCTCAATATGTATCTTTGGCAGTGCTCTGGAAGGACACTTCCCCACCGTTCTCTACTTCCTGAGGCAGATGCTCCCACCATGCTGTGACTTTGACCTTCCTACCTCCCATGTATCTCCCCTTTTGATACCCAGATTAAAGCCCTTTGCAGAGTCATCTGACGACTCCACACCTAGAGCGGTGTGAGGACTATACCTAAGGCCTTGGAAGAAGTTAAGGAGGCTGGGGAATAAGACTGAGGAGGAGGAAGAAGGAGATAGAAATATCCAGTAGTGCCAGTTACAGCTACTTAATATAGCACGGGGGAAACACAACTAGAAGAAAGGAAGAAGACATTTAATTTCAAAGACTTCTCAGAGTCTCCTCCTCCTCCTCCCCACCCCCATGCAGGGTCCAACGTACACACATAGCAATGTCCATGGGGACTATCCCTACATCACTTCTTGACCAGCTCCCTAGGGCCAAGCTAGGGAGTGAAGAAAGTTAGTTTCATAAAGTTATCTGTAGCCCAATAGGGCAAGACTGATAAAGAGGGATAAGAAAAATAACTATGGGGCCTAGCATGGCCTCAACTGGTCGGTCACCTTCGTGCCTTGGGAGATTCAAACCTTATCGAATCTTTATGATCTCAAAGACCAGAGAATAAGTGTCAAGGGCTAAAACAGGAGCCACAACAACTTGGGACCCTCAGAAGGGAAAAGACTGGTAGCCAATATTACTTTTATAGCCGAGACATCCTAGAAAAACCAAGAGTGACTGACACAGACTGACAAAAACGGATTGAGGAGAATTAGACGAATTTGGGGAGAAAAGAAACATCTTAATGACAAATAACTTGCAATAAAGAAAACTGAGGGAAAATCCCCCAAGGAAGATAATAAATAATATTACAGTAAATTCTTCCTTAATTCCTGAAATGTCAATGGAGCAACTCTAAGAGTCAGAGCAGTTCCCAACAGCAATAAAAGAATTAAAGGAATAAAAAGAAATAAGGACTTTCAAGGAAGAAATCAACAAGTCTAACAAATTAGGAATAAAGACAATAAGCAAGAAACAGCAGCAATCCAAAAGAGGAACTCAGTGTCTGATGAACCTAAGAATATAAATTACTGTGGGAGATAACCTCTTTTTGATAAGGAGTGCTGGGAAAATTGGGAAATAACTTGGTAGAAATTGGGTGAGACCAGTGTTTTATATCATATGCCAAATTCTACTGGAAGATGAAATTACCATTAGGGAAAATTGGCATGGCTAGAGACATCCAAATTAATTAAGGGCCATATAAAAAGAAAATAATGTGGAATAGAGAAAAGAAGATGGGATCTACAGTCAGAAGGTCTGGGCTCAAACCCTACTTCTGAAGCTTACTATTTTTGTGACCCTAGGAAAATATTTTCTATGAACCTCAGTTTCTTCAATTGTTAACAAAAGTACCGAACTAAATGTCCTTTAAGGGACCTGTATCCAATAAATCTTTCCTGGTTCTAATTCATTCAGTCAGAACAAAAAGACCCCATCATCTGACAACCTGAACAGTTCTCCTCAGGTGGTCCCAGTTAAGTTTTGAGAATCACCATAATTGATCCAGGAAGTTATCTATATTAGTCTTTTCCATAATTTGCCTTATCAGTGATATATGTTGAGCTCCTGGTTACTCATGGCTCACAGTGTAGGGGAATACATAGAATTCATGCAAAGGGTCTGAGATCCAGTACATGCTATGACAGGATTCTGGGAAGGTTAGGAAGTCCTTGGTGATACCTACATATCTACCTTCAATGAGGTATGAGGTTCTGCTGCACGTACACAACTCTCCCCACCCACAGGAAGAGGTGTGTTCATTTTGGAGTTTTACCCTAAGGGTGGCTTCCCATTGAAAAAAAGAAAAGATTCTGAGGTGTGGCTGCAAACTATGCCAGCCAACATTGCTAACTGGCATCCTCAGATATTTTCATTCTTCTTTATTGCCTGGGATTCCGATGTTGAGGAATGAATGGTGTCACTGGTAGAACCATCATTTATGTGGGGGACTTATATTAGACATTGTCAAAAGGCAGAAATCACTCTTTTTATATAACTCTCATTCTCTCTCTTCTTTTTTGTCACTGTCCAGGATGGTTCACCAGGGTGTATAAGCAGGGTAAGTGCAAGAAGAAAAGATAAATAGTTCTTACCCAAACCATTCCAGTTTCTTCCTACCCCATCCCTTTCTCACTTTAAACATGGCTTTTCATAGTTCAGAAGAACTGTACACTTTCATCTTTCTCTGTGTTCACAATAAACAATCCTTTCATAGGGAGGGGAGGGAGGAATGGAATATAGGCACTGTGCTAAATGCTTTACAAATATTATCTTACTTGATTCTCATAATACCCTGAGAAGTAGGTGCTATTAGTATCCCTATTTTACAGTCGAGGAAACCAAAGCAGACAGGTTATTTGACTTGCCCGAGGTCTCATAGACAGAAAGTGTCTCAGGCCATATCTGAATTTAAGTCTTTCTGACTCCAGGCTCAGGGCTCTATTCACTGTACCTTCCAACAGCCTCATATGAAGATCGTCTCTCACTGTTTCCTTCTTTCCTCCAGTTTCTGACATATCCTTTTCAAGGAAAACAACTTTTCATGTGCTCTTGATTTGATCCCCTCTCATCTCCAACATAGTACAACCTCAGTCATCCCATCTTTCTTTCTCACCAGTTTCTCCCTATTTACTAACTCTTTCAATACTGCTTCAAACATGCCAACTATCCCCTATCCTTAAGAAAAGAAAAGAAAAGAAAAAAAAAAGAAAAGAAAAGAAAAGAAAAAAACTTTCTCCAGGCTCTAGCTTCCCTTAATTCTGTCATCCTGTATCCCTCCTCTCTTTCTCAGCCAAAATCTTAGGGAAAGATGTCTATGCTTGCTTCTGCTACTTCCTCTCTTATCACTCACTCACACCTCTAATATTTGCAGTTTTCCTTTCTATTCTGTCTTTCCTTATCTACTCTACCTCTGTTAATCTCTATTTCCAAACCACCAGAGATGTCTTAATTACCAAATCTGACTGCCTTTTGTCAGTCCTCATCCTTGTTGGCCTTCTACTCAATTTGTTGCTATTGACCACATTCTTCTATTTTCTCTTTTCTGGGCTTTCGTAACACTTTCCTCTCCTTGTTTTCCTCCTACTTTACTAAGCACTCCTCAGACTTCTTTGAAGTTTTGTTTTCAAAATTATGCACCCTAACAGTGTGTGTCCCTCAAGGTTCTGTCCTAAAACCTCTAGTTCTCTCTCTCTCTCTCTTTTTCTCTGTGTTCTCTTTTGGTAACCTCATCAACAATCTTTGCTTTAGTTATCAACCTTGTGCATTATAATGACTCTCAGATCTATCCATCCATCAATCCATCTATCTATCTATCTATCTATCTATCTATCTATCTATCTATCTATCTATCTACCTATCTATCTATATCTATGTAATCTATTCTCTATACAAATATACATATGTGTTTGAATGTATATAGACACATATACACACATGTGTTTGTATGTTTGTATATCCCTAGTCTTTCCCTTAAATTTTAATTCTGCATCATAGATTGCCAATTGAACATTTTAAACTGGAAATCCAAGAGACATCTCAAACTTAACCAAAATGCAACTTATCATCTTTCCCCCTAAATAGACTTCTTTCAAGTTTCCCTCTTCCTGCCATAAATATCACCATTCTTTGAGCTTTCCAGCCTCATACCGTTGGTATTTAAACCGTTGGTATTTTCTTCTACTCCTCCCTCCTTCACATATCTAATCAGTCACCAAATCTTTCCATTTCCAGTTCTAAAGAATCTCTCTCTACTCACAAAGCTATTACCTTAGTTCAGGCCCTCATCACTTTTTGCCTAGATTATTTTAGTTCCCTCCTATTTGGTATCCCTGACTCATCTCTCCCTCTTCAGCCCACACTTCTTTTTAAGTCACACCTTTACAATTTTCCTGACCATGTCATTCCCCTTGTTCAATCAAGTCCAGTAGTTTCTTGTCCATAGAATAAAAAAAAAATAATTCTTTTGTTTAGCTTTTAATGCCCATCATAATGTTGCCCAACTTCTCTCACCTCATTGGCTATAATTCTTATGTTGTACTCTATAATTGAGTAATCTGGTCTTCTGATCTACACACATAGTCTTTCATCTACCATTTCTATGCCTTTGCATGGACTGTTCCCCATATACAGAAATTTACTCTGTCCTGATTTCACAAAATTTCTCTTTTCCTTCCAGATGTAGCTCCAAGCACCACCTTCTACGTGAGGCTTTTCCTGATCTTCTTAACTGTTAATTTCCCTTCTTAGACTACTTTGTTAGTGAAATAAACTATTCTTGTTATATTAGTCATTTTCAGCCATGTCTCACTCTTTGTAACCCCATTTGGGGTTTTCATGACAAAGATACTGGAGTGCTTTACCATTTCTTTTCCAGTTCATTTTACAAATGAGGAAACTGAAGCAAACTGGTCTAAGTGTCTTGTCCAAGGTTACACAGCTATTTAATAACTTTGTATTTGTTTTCCATATACTAACACATGTTATAGCTATCATCTTGTTAGAACCTTTCGTGAACTTTACAAAGAGGGATTGTCTCATTTATTGTATTTGGACTCCAGTAGCCAGGTACCTGGCATGTACTAGATACTTAATAAATGCTTGTTACTGATTGCTTGGTCTAGAATTACGCCCTTTATTCTGGGTATGAACTATTGGCTCATTTCTGGTCTTCTCAGTGACTATCGCTACCCTAGTCTTTACAGAGATTTGTCTAAGGCTTCTTCTATGACTTGCTTATTTCATGCTGTGCATGCTTTATTTGCAGTGCTTCTAGCAGTAACAAGATAGTTGCAATTATTTGTATATTTCAAGTAAGCTTCTTATTTGTCTGAATTACCGAGATCAACATTCCTTAAAATCTAATCTTTGGATTCCACATAGAGAAATGGCACATGATCACACAGCAAATTAGTGTCCCTTCTGAACATATCTTTCAGAAACAATGTGTGTTTTCAGGCAATGCCATGAACAATTGGAAACTGGTTCATATTAATCACATTAGAGATCTAACGGCTTCTCATTAATCTAAAATTGGTCATTAATTATATGAAAAGTCTATAATGTCCATCCAATTTGACTTGTCTCCTTAGAATATATGTACAGCGTCCTTTTGTATGCATAGTTCATTTTTAAACTACTTGTATATATAGAGCGAGTACTTGGTCTCTGAACTGAACCATCTATTCTCTAGGCATCATGTTTCTCACACTCTTTAATTATTATATTACTATAAGATTCCATTACATTTATGTACCATCGTTTGTTCAGTTATTCCCTAATAGATAAATATCCACTTTATTTCCCTTGCTTTACTACTGTAAGAGTGCTACTTCTAGTATTTTGGAATATAGAAGAACTCTCTGTTTTTGATTTTCTCAGAGGAAAAGTGGGATCCCTGAGTCAAAAGGGTATGAATTTTCATTGTTTTTCTCTAATAATTCCAAACTGTTTTCCATAATGGTTATAGAACTTCAAAGCTCCAGTAACAGTACATTAATGTGAGCATATTTCTACAGTCCCTCCAACTTTGATCACTTCTTTCATTTATCATCTTTGCCAGTTTGATCAGAGGTGCTTTGAAGAAAGCTAGGAATTCTGAGTTATTTTAATTTTCATTTCTCTTATTAAAAGCATTTTGGGTAATTTTTTCATTGAGGTATTGATAGTTCATATTTCTTTAATTTGGAAACTATTCATCACTGTTGACAACTTGTCTATTTAGAATTGGCTTTTAGTCTCCTATATTTGTGTTGATTCCTATATATTTTGCATCTAAGAACTTTATCAGATATTTGATACAAATGCTTTTGTCTCCTTTGAAGAACTTCTCTTTCTGTTTAACTGCGTTGATTCACTTGTGCAAAAATTTTTAATTTTATGTCATCAAAATTGTCCATTTTGTATTTTGTGACTATAACTATCCTTTGTTTAGTTATAAATTTTCTCCCTAACCAAAAATCTCCTTCTATTCACCTCCTTTGACTTTTTTATATTTGACTAATTTATTTCATGAACTTAGATATTATATAATTTGATACATTTATGCTTACTAATGATATTTTTCATTGTTCACAGTGTCTTTAAATATATAGCAATTTCTTAGTTTATCTCTCCTGACAGTGTGAATCTCTATTGTTGCTTTGTAATAAATCATGACTGCAACTCCTTTCTCAAAGAATTGGCTGACACATAATATTTTTTCTAACCTCTGATTTTCACCCTGGATATGTCATTAATATTTAATTTGTTTTTTGAATGAAGCAAATCATTGGGTTGTGCTTCCTTAATGCATTTTGCCCAATTCTTTCATTTTATCGAGCGCTTTAATCTATTCACATTTACAGTTCTAATGTGAGGTTTCTTTTTTCCCTCTATTTAACTCTTTTGTATTGATTACCTCGTCTTCCCTTCCCTTCCCTTTCTGTTTAAATAAGCGTATATTTCCTACAATTAGTTTTGTATCCTCTATGTTCTTCCCTTTTCCCATTACTCTATCCTTATTTCTTTCACTTGTTATAATTATATTTCATTTATTATAAGTACTTCAAGAACTCTTTCCGACCTAGCTATTCCTCCTAACTTTTAGCTATTTATTTGTGGAATGTTTTCCCCTACCACATTCTTTCAAGTAACATAACTGAAATTCTTCACAAGAAAAGAAAGACTCCAGCTAGATGTTAGTACTGGTTCTCATTCTGAGGGATGCCCCAACACATAAGACAGTCCCAGGCAATCAATAATGCCCACAATTTTGCAGGTTGATTCTAAATGGGCATTTGGTACCTTCACTTCCCAGTCATTTGCAGGGTACGATCTCTTAACTCAAAAATCTAATGTTCCTTTGTAATTCTTCACCCTTGCTGACTTCTATGTAGCCTTGAAACTGTCAATAACCTTTCTCCTCTATCTTCTCTTTAGGTTTTCATAACACTATTCTCTACTAGTTCGTCTCCTACCTGTGTGAGTACTTCTTCTCAATTTTTCTTACTAAATTTTCATCTCGGTCATACCTGCAAATAGTGGTGTGCCACAGAGCACTGTCTAAGGTCTCTTCTCTTTTCCTTTTACACAGTTTCACTTGATTCCATCCATTTCTATGGATTCAGTTATCATCTCTATGCTGATGATATTCTGACCTCTCTCTTGAACTTGTCTTACATCTCCAACTGTTTGTTAGACATCTCAAACTAGATGTCCCATAGATATCTTAACTTCAACATGTCTAACATTACGCTTATCTTTCACCTCAACTCCTCCTTCATTCCTGGTTCCCCTATCACTATTAAGGATATGACCATCTCCTCAATCACTCAGGCTTGAGATTTAGGTATCATCCATGTCTCCTCACTGTCTACCACCTCCCATATGGATCCCTTCTGTTGCCAAGTTGTATTCATTTTATCTTTGTAATATCTCTCATACATGCCTCCTTCTCTCCTTTGACACTATTACCACCCTGCTACAGATCCTCATCACCTCATGCCTAGCCTACTATACTTGGACTCCCTGACTCATGTCTCTCCTAACTCCAGTTCATCTTTCACTCAACTGTCGAAGTGGGCTTTCTAAAATGCAGGTCTGATCATGACTACCTATTAGACTAATCAGCAGAGATATCATGCTGACCTCATTGTTGTATGCCTGTGAAACCTGAACAGTATACCAGCACTACGTCAGAAAACTGAATCACTTCCATTTGAAATGTCTTAGGAAGATTTCAAAGATCACTTGGCAAAGTAAGGTACAGACACTGAGGTCCTTCCTTGAGCTGACTTGCTGGGTATTCAAATTCTACTGCAGAGAACACAACTCCAATGGGCTGGCTACATAGTCCAAATGCCAAATGTATGTTTTCCTCTAAAGACTATTTTACAGAGAACTTATACAAGGCAAGTGCTCACATGGAGATCAGAAGAAGCAGTACAAGAATAGTCTCAAGGTCTCTCTGGAGAACTTTGGAATTGATGGTGAGACATAGACACTGGCAAATGATCCATGTCAAAGAAAGTGCTGTGCTCTATTAGCAAAGTAGAATTGTAGTAGCTCAAAAGAAATGGGAAATGCACAAATTTAGAGACATCTCCACTCCAAATGTTCATGGGGACTATTTGTACCTGATCTGTGGTAAAGCCTTCCACGCTTGTATTGGTCTGATCAGCCAGTTAGAGATACATTATACTTTGACACCCCCCCCCCCCAACACAGTGATGTCATTTTGGTCCTCTTCAAGAATTAAGGATAACAATGAACTCAGTAAAATACAGTGACTCTCTATTACCTCCAAGACCAAATATAAAATCCTTTGTTTGGTTTTTAAAGTCGTTCATAATCTGCCCCACCACCCATCTTTCCAAATATCCCTCTGAACTATGCAGTCCAGTGCAGTCTACTGGTTTCCCTGCTATTACTCTCACAAAATACTCCATCTCCAGACCCTATACATTTCTGTTGGCTGTCCCCAATGCCTGGAATTCTCTCCCTTCTTATCTTTGCCTCCTGATTTCTATAGCTTTCTTCCAGTCCCAGCTAAAATCTCAAGTTCTACAGGAAATTTTTTCTGATTCCTCTTATTTCCAGGCCCTTCTCTGTTGATTATCTCCAACTGATCATTTTTTGTAGCTTGTTTGTACATAGTTGGTTGCATATTGACTCCACCATTAGACAACTGAAAGCAAGGGCCCTCTTTTATCTTTCTTTCCAACCCTAGTGGGTAGAATATGGTAGATGCTTAATAAATGTTTATTGATGGACTGACTGCCTCTTTATTGGATTTTTTCTTTAGGAGAACAAGGAAAGAGGGAATCTTTCCTAAAAATCTCTAATTGATATGAGTTTTTTCTTATACCAAATCAATATTTTGTTCTGCATATTTTATCTATTGCTTCTAAATCTGCCTTCTTTGGATAAGTGAACAAATCTAATTTGCCTTCCTTTCAACTACTTAGAGGCAACGGTCATGACCCTTCCATGTTGTTTCTTTCTAGGCTAAAAACCTCTACTTCATTTCTACCAGCCATTGTCTAGATTGATCTCTAGGTCTCTCACCATTCTGTGTAACCGCCTCTAGAAACTCAGGTTTATCAATGACCTTTCAGAAGTTTTCAAAGAAATGAGTACCATATTCTAGAAGTGGTTGTACCAGAACAAAGTGAAGCAGATGTAGGAACTCTAAGTTTTGTTTTCTAGGTTTCTCTTAATGCTACTTAAGCTTATATTAGTTGTTTAAAAAAAACAAACAAACCTACATTTTGGGGGCCACTTATCACACTGCTGAGTCCTATTAGGCTTTAGGCACCCCAAAACCCCTGATTATTTTTCAGACCTATTGCTATCTACCTATGCCATCCCTATCCTGTGATCCTGAAGTTGATTAATATTTTTTCAAAATAAATGAAAAATAATAGTTATCCTTGTTAAATTTAAAACTATTAAATTGAGCCCAATTTTTTCATCCACCTAGGTCTTTACAGACCCTGTATTACAGTTGTATATGTCATATTTCTCTGTTTTGACCACAAGAACATTAGAATGTTTTACTAAAATCTCAATAAACCTAACCATTCTTTGGACCTACCAATCTAGTTCTCCAATCACAAAAGGAAATGGGGTTAGCCTAGCATGACCTGTTCTTAAAGAATGCTGGCCATGTTTTCTTCTTCTAGATGTTCTCTCTGGAATCATCTTGGTTCCCTCTTAAGAACACTTTGTATTGTCCATACCACATAATATATCATTCTCTTTGACAGAGAAGAGAAAAACAAAATGGAAATTGCACAATTTTGTCTTTTCATCATCCATATTTAGTGCTAGTCCTTTCAGGAGCTGGGCACAAGTTTGAATTTTGTCAAGTACTAGCTGTGTGGCTTTGGGCAAATCACTTCGTTAATACTTTTAGGTCTCAGACCATTTAAAAAATTAGGGGATTTTATGGATCAGGAGTTCTTAACTTTTTGTTCATGGACCCTTTTTGGGACACAGAATCATTGTTAAACAATTGAATGAAACACTAAATTTCAGTTGTGGTTCAGTCATTTTTGAGTCGAGTCTGACTGTGACCCCATTTGGGGTTTTCTTGACTAAAGTGGTTTGCCATTTCCTTCTCCAGCTCATTTTACAAATGAGAAAGCTGAGACAACAGGATTAAGTGACATGCCCAGGGTTACACAGCTAGAAAGTGTCTGAGGCCTGATTTGAACTCGGGAAAAGCAATTGTCCTGACTTCAGGCCTGGAACTATTTACTGAGTCATCTAGCTACCCAAATGTCAGTTAGAGGTTCGTCAAAATCAAGGTGGAAATTTCCATCCAAGTTCATGGATCCCCTAAAATCCAACTACACATCCCTTAAGGGTCTAGGGCCCCTAATTTAATATCTCTTGAATGAATGATCGCTAAGATCCTTTCTAGTTCTAACAGCTTTTACTAAAATCACACCACAAAAGTATAATGCATTCACATATGTGTGTATATATGTATGAATGTACATATGTAACAAGTTTTGAAGCTGGAAGAAGTAGCTTCCAGAGGGACAGAGTCAGGGCAGAGTATAGTATAACAAATGGAGGGACTTAAAAGAGGGTAGAAATGGTGGCAATGGATTTAGAATGAATAAAATAATGAATACTGACCAGGACATGAAACTATTAGGAGTAAAGGCAGTCATACATGTATCAGGAACAAGGAAGACAAAATGCATTTTATTTATTTGATCATTTTCCCTCCTGCTGGCTCGCACCCTCAGCTTTCTGTTGGCCCCCACCTCCCTCTCCTAAGGCGGAAGCATGACTGTCACAAGAGGGCTTTGAATCATGCCTTAGCCACTTCCCAGGCAGATTGTAGCATCCTTCCCTGTTCGTGTCCCATTCGGTCAAGTATAACATGCACTTGGCTCATTCTTCTCTCATCTGTATCCTGGGCACATATTTGTCTTAAAGAAGGAACCAATATAAAGCTATGATTTTTTTTAACTGAAGGAGGCTAAGTTTCTCACTCTAAAGGTATCTTTATATCTCAGTTTATGCAACCTAAATTGTTAATGGATTCATTTAGTGACTACAGTACTTGTTAATATTTATTCTGGTGCTTAGAGAATTTTTTTTTAAAAGAACAGAAGCATTGCTCAATAAGCTGTCTACACAATCCAAGTTGGCAGAACAAAATTAAATAGAATTCTGGAGGAGGAAGAAAATAATTTGATCCAATTTCCTGTCGTTAGATCAGAGGCTCAATCTGGGAGGCAGATTAAAATGTGATCGGGCAATTATCAAGAAAATAAAAATACAGTAGAACATCGATAATTTTAATATGTGATTTTCTTGGTCAATATCCAGCCTTTGGAGATTCTTAAGTACATAAGGTTTAGTGGCTCCCATTTCTATTTGAATTTGCTTTGAACTGTCTATTTTCTAAACCATTCAAGACTGAGAACTCTTTTAACCCAAGGGTGTATTGACTGATTTTCAGTATCTACAAATGCTCTGTCATTCAAAGTCTCTGTCCACCATTGTCACTCTACCATGAGAGTCAGCCAATGCTCACATTTCCATTCTTGCCTACTACAGCTGATGAAAATTGGGTCATTTCTATCCTTCTCTTCAGCAGAATCAGCTCAATTATTGTCTTCCCAGTCATGAGTTGACTCCATGGTTGCTCCACCTCTGAACTGCCCACATACCAAAAGAACAAGGCATCAGTACCTGAGAAGGTGAGACTCATGAAAAGTTGTCCCTGCCTACGTTGAGAGATTATTTTATCCTGCAATGGTTTTAGGCAGCTCAATGACATGATGAAATCATCCAACCCTACTTGTGTTCCTTTGAACTGACAAAACCCTAGCTTGTAAAAATTATTTCTTGTGAAACTCAGATACAAGTATAAGCTTATACAACAAATCCACTCTCCAAGCCCTTGATTCCTTTCCTTTTCTTCCCTGACATCTTTTGCATCATTTTTTTTCCTCCTTTGCCTGTTCTTTTCTTTTGCAAGAAAGTGTCTTGTAGAAACAGGAACTTATTAATGTATGACTTATTCCACAGAGTCTGTGACATGAAAGTACAGGCTTTATTGCTGACCTAAAAATAGGGCATAAAATATCTGATTACTTATATATAAATTATAAGGATTTCAGGACTACATCACAAAATGGTTCATATCCATATAGTCAGTTGGATGAGTGGAAAATTGAGCTTATGGAATGACTTCCTTAACTATAATACTGTTGAACAGGAAGAGGACAGCAATTCAACAGTTTACTTGATGTTTTTATTTTCCAGTGAATTGTTTCATTTATAAACTGAATTAATTATGTATAGAGAGAGCAAGAATCCTTATTCAAATCCTAGAAGCCCAAACGTTTTGAGAGTGGCCCCCATTAATCTACAGCAAATATGTGAGTGAAATATCCTCAATGGGAAAATATCTAGTCCTTTAGCTAGAGGAATTCTTAGTGATATACACTAGTTCATCAAGTATGGGGGGATGGGCATGTAGTTTCAAATAGTCCTCTGCCATTGGTCAGTCTAATTGTCACAAGTATAGTAGCAGTAGAATACATGTAATATTTTTCAATATATTACTAACTTGTAGTGGTACCTATCTGATACAACTTCCTACCAATTCCAATGATCTAGAAATAGAGTGGCCTGTCTCAGGTAAGTCGTGGATTTCTCATCACTAAAGGCCTTCCAGCAGAGGCTAGATGGGCACACTTGTAAGGAAGGGATGCTGTAGAAGAAAGTGTCATGTAGACATGGGTTAAACTAGGCAACTTCTCTTTTGATGTCAAGATTCTGTGAAACACTCTTTGCAGGGCTTTACCTAGGACCTTAAAATGTTCTTTCATTTTGAAGAGGACCAGTGACATTATAAGTGATATCTTGACTTGCACATGAACTGGATTTAAGTGAAGCAGAGCTGTACAAAGTCCTCAGCCTCACTCTTTTCTTCCAGAGTCATTAAAGTCTAGTGGTAATGGCCCCAGGGTGCAGTGGATGACTTTGACATCTAAGAGTTCCACAGGGCCTGCTTCAGTTGCCTTAATGGCTGTTAGAAGAAATTGTTCTCATCTGCCCATTCTGCCAGCAGAAATCTTCACATTCTGGGGGGTATACACCCCCCCATCTCACTGACAGGTTTGAGGCCTATTGGTTACCTTAGAAGCATTTGACAGTTCACCATTGGATAATAGGCCAAGTGGAATTATGAAGTTGTATCCAGTTAAGCCAGCAAATACTTTTCCCTCTCCTCAAAGATCTGTAATTACTTTCTTATTCTAGTCACAGATCAACTTGTAACATCTGATTTCTTTTCCATACTGAGAAAATTCATTTTTAAGTAAAATGTTAATATGTAGATCATATATTAAGGATCTACCATTTTACTAACTTCTCTCCACCAATGCAGGTCCCAGCCAATCTATATCTTCACATCTAAATCTCAAAGAGTTCGTTGAGGCTCAGAGATTTGCCTGTGGTCAGATAGCTAATAAGGGTCAGAGGCCAGATTTGAGCCCAGATACCTCTGACTATAAGGGTAACACTCTTTCCACTGTCACTGCTTTTATATTTGAAACATATGAGCAAGGATAAGGACTGGACCAGTGATTTTATTGGTAAAAAGGAGTACATGGGTAAGGAAATACCCTGTAGGTGCAGCTAGGTGATACAGTAAATAGAGTATGATGTCTAGAATTAGAAAGACTTGAGTTCAATTCCAGCCTCAGACACTTCTAGCTGTGTGATTCTGAACAAGTCACTTAACTTGTATCTGCTTCAGGTTCCTCAATAGTAAAATGGGATCATAATAGCATCTACTTCCTAGAGCTGTTGTGAGGATCAGATGATATAATGTCTGCTTCTCACTTCCAATCCCCACCAGTGAAAGTTGATACCTTCTCTATAACTTATAGTTAAGAGTATTGCCTATAGCACTTAGAGGTTAAGTGATTCACATAGGGTCATGTAGACCAGAGAGGTTGAATTCAAAGCCAGCAGGCCACATGTGGTGGCTAGTGGCCACAGGGATCCAATTCTATTTGAGTATGACACTACTGAAAATAATATTTATCAAAGGAAGGACTCAAATGTGGGTCTTCTTGGCTCCAAGGCTGGCTCTCTACTGTGTCACACAAGTAGGCAAATTAGTGGAGTGGTTCTTCAGCAATATGCATCACCTCAGTTCTGTTGATTCTGTTGACTTTAATGGAATGCAGTGTTTCTCTTTACACATTACCCACAGATCATAATATCACAGAACTATGGAATTGCTGCAATGGAAGAGACTTCAGAGATTATCAGATCTAAGGCATCTTGAACTGAACTCTCTCTACAATAATTAATTAATAGTTACTGAGTGTAACAGTGATCACCCTGAACCCCATTTCATCCATTAACCACTATTTTCCAGTACCCTTAAGGGAGATTCATCTCTGCCATGGGCCTAAGTCTTGATCAGTTGTGTTCTCTCAATATTAGTGGATCCCAGTTCCATTTAATGATTTAACAGTCTAATTAGTCCTTAAAAATAAATGTTAATTTCAAAGGCATAGCAAAAACATACATACAAATATAGCTGGGAGTATGATCCTTCTTATAACTTCTCTCTCTCTCTCTCTCTCTCTCTCTCTCTCTTTGAGGAAAGAAGGAAGATTAAGTTCAGAGTTTAACTCACTTCCATTTCATCAGCCACTAAGTTCCATGTCCAACCCTCCCACCCACATCCAGGGCTAGTTTCACATGTCCGATCTTTTTAGGGGTTCTGTGCTAGACTGCTTATAACATCAAGCCTGGAATTCTGGCTCCAAGATTCCCATAGTTTGGGCTTCCAGGTATGGGACTCCATTCCTTGTACCTAGAAATGAAAAGGAAAAATGAATTCTCAGCATCATAGAACCTAAGGGGACGGGAAGATACCCTTGAGCCCTTCTCTAATTACAGCATGGTGTCCATGTTGATGAATGAGACCTTTACCCTCTGGGCTAGAGAGAATCTATCCCAGTTTGGTAGGATTAAAGACACAGCCAGTTTTGGCTACACAGTAAATGGAAAGAGGTCATTCCCAACCATGTGGTAGATCAAAGCAGAATATTCATGCATTTGTCCTTCCTCCCAAAAACAGGTTCCAGGCTTTTCCCTTATGAGTATTTCCACCTATGTGCCTAAGACCCATTACACAAGCGTCCATTTTAAGGTCTCTAGTAAAAGATAACTTATTACTTGCTTTGCAGAATAATCTATTCCACTTTGGGACAACTCTGCTTGAAATTTTTGTTGCTAGTTAAGCATGTGCTTTAATACCTATCCTTCCTTTCCATCAACAAAAGTAGGTGTTGGGTTCAATCACACTTTTAGGCAGTTTGGGGGAACTATTTTTAGGCAGTATAATAGGGGGCACTGTTAGTGTATTTGTGGGAATGTGTCAGTTGCTTTGAAACAAAATGCATCATTAAAAATCATTGTTAAAAATACTGGTGTCAACCCTTTGTGTTAAAATGATTTACTAACAGATAGAGGTATGTGTGTGTGTGTGTGTGTGTGTGTGTGTGTGTGTGTGTGTGTGTAAAAAATTGTTCTACATATACTTCTATTTATCAGTTTTCTTCAAGGGAGGAAAGAAAAAAAGGAAAAGAAAAAAGAAATTTACATGATAATTATAATGTATTAAAAAGGAAACCCAAGTTGTACATAATAGATTTGCAATTTCATGTGCAGTCATCTATTTTATTATACTATGTTATGGAAGTACCTGTTTTATTCCATAAATTAAAAATAAAGTAATTTACTAAGGAAAAATAAAATCAAAATAATGAGACAAAAAAGAAAAAATGCCAACTAAGATTCATTTATCCTCCTCTGAAGATCAAATCTCTTTGACAACTCACCTGTTCCTCACTTTTTTCCATAATCATACTTTTGGTAACTGGAGGTTCCTTCATGTTTCTCATTCAGCGGTGGCAACATGTGCTCAAGGAATTGTTAAGCCATTCATAATATAGATTGTGCTTTGATAGGCAATGTCATGTTAGTGGAAAATGTCTTAGCCTTGAAGTTAAGTCAAGTTAAAATGAATTTATTTGATACTTACTATGTACCCAACACTATGTTAAGCACTGGAGATATAAAGAAAGGCAAAAAACAGTCCTTGATCTCAAGGAACTCAGAGATTAGGGGGGTAACAACATATAAACAGTTATATAGGAAGAAAATAAAGACAGAATAAATTGGGATAATCTTAGAGGGAAGGCATTAAGATTAAGGAGTCCTGAGAAAGATAACATGTAGAAGGTAAGACCTTATCTGAAATTTGAAAGAAACCAGGGAAACTAGGAGGTAGAGATGAGGAGAGAGAACATTCTAAGCATGACAGTCAGGAATACCTAGCTTTTATTTCTACTTTGAAAATGAGCTTTCACTTTGCTTTTCTAAACTTTGATTTTTCTTATCTGCTAAATGGAGATCATAATACCATACTTACTGGTTCGTTATGAGATTCAAATGTGATTATGGTTATCAAAAGCTTCGAAAATCTTAAACCACTATATCATGGTAGGGGAGGAAGAAAGAGTATTGCTTCTAGAGTCAGAGGACCTGAATCTAAATCCCAGTCCTGCCACCTTCTACCCGTATGTCATTGAACAAGATACAACTTCCCTAGAAAATGAGGGATTTGAATTTAAATTTATGATTTAGCTGTTGTTATAAAATCAAAGAACTTAAGGCATGGAAAGAGCCTGGGAGATATCTACTTCAGCCTCTTCATTTTACATATGGGGAAACTGGTGACAGTTAGGTGGTGCCAAGCCAAGGTCTTGTGACATAGATCATTGATTGCTTCAATACACTTTACTACTCCTGCCACATATAGAGTCAGAGAAATACGCATGAGTTAAGAAATCGACAAAAAGATTAAGTTCTCCCATCCATATAGTCATATCAGAGATGCCCGCTGGACATCTCAAACTGGATATTTCATAGACATCTTAAACTCAACATGTCTAAAATGAAACTCATTATGTTTTCCCCAAAACCCATTTCTCATCTATTTTCCCTGTTACTATCAAAGGTAATACCATCCTTCCTGTCACCCAGGCTCATGATCTACATGTCATCCTTGACCCTTTCCTCTCACTCCTCTTTCCAAGGTCTATCATATGCCTTCTCTTCTCTGACATTATCACTCTTCTGGGACAGAATCTCATATACCTCAAATCTTGACTATTGAAATACCCTTGACTATTGAAATAGCCTGCCTCAAGTCTCTCCTGATACTAGTCCATCCTCCACTCAGTTGTCACTAAAGCACAGGTCTTACCTTGTCACTCCCCATACCCCAAACCATAAACCCCCAGTGAATCACTATCACTTCTAGGACCAAATATAGAATCCTATTTGGCATTCAGAGCCCTTCACAACCTTACCCTTCCTACCTTTCTAGTTTTCTTATGCCTTACCTCCCTTACTGCCCTTCTCCCATTTCCCCATTTTATATACTGATAATATTTAATATAAATTCTAGACTTTAATAAGGGCCAGAGTTTGAATTAAGAAGAGCCTGGACCTAATAGTCTCCTTTGTTTAGAGGATGCCTTTTGTCAAGCAAATGGGACTTCCTTACCAGACCCTTCTTCTAGCATCTTAGTGATAAGAGAAAACACAGATACCTTGGGTTATAACTTCAGCTTTGTCAACTCTGTTAAGATACCACAACTTCAAAGGCCTATTAGGACAGGATCTGTTATCTGGGTGATGGGACTTTGTTTTTTTTTCTTATCTTAAATCACAAAGGCATGCTATGGAAGGAGATAGCCTGGGATCATTAAACCCAATTGATGCCACTTTGTCTACAATGTGTTTATCTAAGAGAACTCCTTCCTCCTGGCAAAACGTACTTAAGACAGTCAATTTCTGTACTAAGTCAGCCAGTTCTGATCCTGGCTCCATAACGCTATGTAACCGTTGTCTTTATTGGGAATTGATTGATTAATTAAATCATAAAATGTATGCATTTAGCCTGTTGCCTTTTCTCTAACCAAGTTTTCAGGTTAACAATACATACATACATACATACATACATACATACATACATACATACATACATATATATATATATATGTATATATTATATGCTCTGAATCTATTTTCAGATTCTCAGCATTTTCATTGGCTGTTCTCCATTCTTGAAATTCTCTCTGACCTTATTCTCTATTTCCTGGTTCCACTGGTCCTTCAAGTTCCATAAAAAAATCTGAAGGTGTACAAGAAGTCTGTTGTGATTCCCTTTAATGCTGGTGGATAGAGGGAGAGGAAAGGAACTGAACTGCCCAACTGGAACTGGTCATTTGGGTCTGCAGTGGGGCAGTTCGTGCCACTAACAGTTTGTTGTTTGTCCTTCCTTCTAGAAGAAGACCATGATAAGGTGATGGCAGGACTTGCAAGTGATTTAGATTTAAGTGAGGGAGGGCTGGAATCATCTGAGTTCAGTGGCAAGATATAGATCTGGGCAATTGGAGATGGCTCAGGATTCTTTCCTTTCCTCCTTTCTCTTCTTTTATCCATACAGGATATCATACCCTTATCTGTGGGTGTTTTCCCCAAAGGCAAATAAATCTTGATTGCTGAAACTTTAAAAGATATCTTGGGGCTAAAGGGCTAGATTTCTTTCTTGAGGATGGTACCTTAAACCTAATTCATTCCAGCTCTCATATTCAAATTGACCAACAGGGGTTCAGAGTAAATGTAAATAGCAATTGTTTATTTTTGGGCCAGAAACCCTCAGGGTCTTTCCTTCTCGGAGTGACTTTTTTTGACTAGTAAAAGAGGCCATGCTTTGTCTCATTTCTTACCCAGCCTTAATCACTGAATGGGCATTGCCTATGTCAAAGTGAGACCTGGGAAAGCCCTTAGTTTAAAAAGGCCACAGTCTCTCATAGTATCTGGGCACATCTTCAATCATCCTGATCTATATCTCATCACTGAACCCAGATAACTCCAGAGGAGAAAGTGAGGCTGGTATCTTTGCACAGCCCTCCCTCACTTAAATCCAATTCACTTGCAAGTCAAGGCATCACTTTTCTGTTGTCTCGGTCCTCTTCCTGATAGTATTCATCCTTAATGACTTCTCTGTTTTGCTTATCTCCTGCTTATCCTGAATACTCTTGTTTGTACATAGTTGTTTATATATTATCTCCTCCATTACAATGTAAACTCCCTGAGGGCAGAGAATTACTTTTCTTTTATTCTCAGTGCTTAGCACAGGGCTTTGCACATAGGAAGCATTTGCTAAGTGCTTACTGACTTGACCTTAAGTAGTAGAAACTCTTGAGAAGCTCAATGGCTATGATTATGGCAGATCTTTCATTTCTGTTTGGGAAACAGGGCAATGCAATAGAATAAGCCATGTGCTCAGAAGACATAGGTTCAAGTCTTAACCTTATCAGCTCTGTCACCTTGTATGATCTCACTTGAGAGATGAGGTTCAGTTTTCCCATCTATAAAATGAGGTTGCTGTACTAGATGCTACACCTATGGTCCCTTCTAGCTGTAATGTTCTATGAACGTTGTGGTTTGACCACAGCTGTGTAATGATAATACTAGCTGACATTTATGTGGTGTTTTATGGTTTGCAAAGCATTTTCCTCAAAGTATGTTAGTCATCTCCATTCTGAAAATGTGTGAAAAGCTAGAAGCATCCTTCTAACAGCCCCAGAGAAAGTGGGAATCTAGTAGAAATAAGAGTCAGGAGCTTTAAGTGATGAGTTAGATGATGATGAGTTAGTAAAGGTTTACAAGATGATGATGAGTTAGTAAAGGATTACAAGAATCCAGGGATGACTAAACTGACTCTTCAGATCATATCTCCATGAAAAGAGATGATAAGTAGCAGTTTAAATGTTTAAAAGTTTGCAAATCACTTTTGCCATAATAATCCAGTCAGGTAGGTGAAGTGTTGCTACTATTTATAGAAAATGAACTTGTATCTCAGCAAGTATGAGTGACTTATCAGAGGATGGACTAAACAAAGTTCCTTCAGTCCCACACAGTGTCCTTATCATACCTCAAATGGCTACCTCCCCCATTCCCCAAAAGTAAATTATTTATTTGTGGCATGAGCCCCCCCCTTAATAAAATTAGAGTCTTGACCAAAAGAGTAAAAAGGAAAGATATTTATCCACTTTTCTTGAGAAAGGGAGCTACTGCCTACAATCAGGGTGGCGATGGCTGAGGAAAGTGCTAGTGTGCCCTGCACAGCAATTTTCATAGACCCTGATCACAATACCCCCACTCTAACCCCTTCTTAGCCCATTGATTGGACCTTGAGGGCACAATCTATCCATGGAAAATCTACTCCAGCAATAACGAATGAGTGTACAAGAGTAATTTTTAGAAAAAAGGGTGGACAGGAGAGAACAACTCCTGTTCAAGGACTGTCACATAACACGGAATAATGTCTAGGAAAGGAGATAAGAGAGTGAGTAAAGGTAGTCTGGGAGTAAGTAAAAAGCAAGCAGTCCCTGTCAAGGACTATCTTGTAGCATAAAAAGCATTTTAAGAAAAATAGAATTAATGGAGTTCAGACTCTGGGAGCCTCCTTGAGCTCCCCTTCAACTTTCCCTTAATCTGGCCTTGCTTACTCAAATCTAATCTTTCCATTTGTTCTGGTAGGCTGAAGAAGCTTAGGTTTTTCATTAACATTCTGCTCAGGTCTCTGTTGTATTCCTCCACCTTTGATCCCATCATAATCCCATTCCCCAGGCTGCTGACCACTCCCATCAAGATCTGTATTCATTCCCATACTGCCCCTATCAAGATCTCTGGATTGCCCCACCTGCTTCCCACCCAAACCTTCCACTGTCTGATACCTCCTGATAGCTTCCAGCTGTTTCCAGACTTTGACCCTCCTTGGATTCCCTCCTTAGACTTCTCTTCAGGATGCTCTCTGAACCCCTCCTCCCATCACCCTGGACTATCAGACTCCCCCTCCCCCCAGATCCCTCCTATAGTCTTTTCCGTATTTAGTTCCATCTTGCCTCCATGAAGGTGCTCAGATTCAATCCAGCTCAGACTCTGTCTAGCTGGGATTCTATCTGGCCTGCTTATGAATACAAGTGTTACAAATGCTTAGGTTCCTTAAGAGGCAACCCAATTTGGTGAATCTTTAATAAACTTTGTTTTCTTTGGCTTTAAGAAGGCTTGAGTCGAATTCACTCGACACGACCCAGACAGTCAGTATTTTGTGGTCCTGGAGCACCCCTGAACCTCGTCATTTATGGTTCCCTGACCAGGAATCAAACCCCAGGCCACTGCGGTGAGAGCGTTCAAGGAGGGTCCTGAGAAGTCCAAGGCCAGATTAAGTGGAAAGATTCAAGGGGAGCTCAAGGAGGCTCCTAGAGTCTGAACCCCATCAGAATCTCTAAGAAAAACAGAATCTCTATCGTTCAGTTTCTCAGGACTGGGCGAGATAAACGAGCTAACATAAGGGGCCCCTGAGAGTTCTTTACTAAATATATCTATTCTACTCCCAGTCTTTCCCAAATATACCTGTTCCACTCACATCCAGGGAGGGGATAGCCTAAGCAAAATAAATATCTTACAACATGAAATTAAAAAGAAAAAAAGAACTAAAATAAAATCCAAGGGTATAAACATCAGTTGGGGAATGACTGAACACATTGTGGGATATAAACATGATAGAATGTTGTCATGGAGAAAGAAATTATGGAAAGGTTGATTTCAAAGAATCATGGGTAGTGTGAACTGAGCAGAAACAGATGAACAATTGATACAAGGAAAACCACATCATAAAGAAAAATGACTGAAAGACTTAAGATCTCCGACCAATGAAATCATCAACCATATTTTTGGAGACACTCACCTCTTCACAGAAAGGTGACAGACTCAAGATGCATAAAAAGACATACATTTTTGGACATGACTACAATATGGATGGACTTGTTTTGCTGAACTGTGCCTACATATCACAAGGCTTTTATTATTTTTTTTCTCTAGTTGTTCTTGGGAGGAAAGGAATTTAGCAACAGAAAAGCCAAAAGAAAGATCATTGAAACATTTTTTTTTTAATTTACAGAAGAGAACAGAAGGAAATTCTGAAAGAATTATAGACAAGCAAGGCATTTTGAAACTTAACATGTGTAATTTATTATATAATTTTTAAAAAAGTAATTAGTATGAAATGGATTCATGGTTTTATATACAATCCTCTTTTTTCAGTTCTTCTGTACATTTTAAAATGCTCTTTTTTTGGTGTTTAAGGTAAGAATAAAATATTTTAAAATAAATCACATGTATAAAGCAATTTAGGTTTACAAAAGCCCTTTCAGCAAACCAATGAAGTTTATTGTAAAAGTAGTTTTAGCAATTTTATAATTGAGAAAATTGATGTTCAGGAAGTCAATATTTATCCATGGACACAAAGCTAATAAATATTAGAGCTGGGATATTATCTTAGAAAATCATGGTAGATTAGAAAGATGTGACATTCCTCAATTGATAAATGGTCAAAGGATATGAATAGGCAATTTTCAGAGGAAGAAATTAGATATCTATAGTCATATGAAATATGTTCTAAATCACTTTTGATTAGAGAGATGCAAATCAAAACAACTCCAAGGTACCACATCACACCTATCAGATTGGCAAACACGACAGAACAGGAAGATGATAAATGTTGGAGAGGATGTGGGAGAGTTGGAACACTAAGACATTGTTGGTGGAGCTGTGAGCTGATCCAACCATTCTGGAGAGCAATTTGGAACTACAAAAATATGCATACTCTTTGACCCAACAATATCACTTCTAGGACTGTATCCCCAAGAGATCATATGGGAAAGGGTCACACATGTACAAAAATATTTATACTCTTTGTGGTGGCCAAAAACTGGAAATCAAGGGGATGCCCATCAATTGGAGAATGGCTGAATAAATTATGGTATATGAAATGTAATGGAATACTATTGCACTATAAGAAATAATGAACAGGAAGACTTCAGAGAGGCCTGGAAAGACTTATATGAACTGATGCTGAGTGAAACGAGCAGAACCAGGAGAACTTTGTGTAGAGCAATGATCACAGGGTGCAAGAGTTTTTTCTGGTAGACTTGGAACTTCATTGCAATGCGAAGACTTAAAAAAAATTCCCAATAGTCTTCTAAGGCAAAATACCTTCCACATCCAGAGAAAGAGCTATGGAATTCAAACTACAGAATGTAGCAGATCATTTGTGTGTGTGTGTGTGTGTGTGTGTGTTTTATGTTTTGGTTTGTTATATGATTTCTCCCATTCATTTTAATTCTTCTATACAGCATGACTATAGGGAAAATATATTTAACAGGAATGTATATGCAGAACCCATATAAACATTACATGCCATCTTGGAGAGAGAGTGGGGAGGGAGGAAAAAATAATAATCTAAGTTATATGGTAGTGATTGTAGAACACTGAAAACAAATGAAATTAATTATAAAAAAAAAGAAAGATAAGTGACACTGGAATCAGATCTGAGTTTTTGTTTCAGTTATTCTGCTTAATACCCATGTAACTTTAGGTAAATAATTTATCCTGTTTCCATTTTCCTCCCTTTTGGAATGAGGGATGTTGGTCTCCCATAAACTCCAGAGGCATATTGTTGTTGCCTCAGTGAGTGGCCTCAGGTTAAAAGTATATGTAGGGATAATGGAATGATTCTATGGCCACATCCCCAGTGCCTTGCATTGGAATGTGTGACTGAGGTTTTAAGTCCTTCCTTATGACCCCATTATCTTGTCTTTGGCCCCAGCAGCCCTTTGGTAGAGCCCTTAGGGATTCAATTTGTGCCATCTAAGTTACAATTCCCACTTGGGGAGGCAAAGTGGAGATCTTATCCCAAGGGTCATTGATTTTGTATCTCTAGCTCTATAGTAATAAGGGGTAAGACACCCTTGGGGGCAAGATTCAATTCAGGAGAAAGGATTACCTTCCATGAGAATATCTGGGGAAAGACTAAGATGAATGTGCAAATTCTAGAGCTGCTGACTCTGGAGAAATTTCTGACTGTACTCTGGAGACAGAGGACTTGAGTGAAGTCAGAACATCAAGGAAACATGGAAGAAGGGATGACTATGGAGGACTCGGCCCTAATAATTGAGAAGAAATCTCTGGCTTTCCAAGACTCTGGTCTTCTCCAAAAAAGCATGGAAGAAGAAAAAAGAAAGCAGTGATCTCTGGATTCCTGACAGTCAAGTTGCAGGAAGGCATTGATCCTTTCTTCTAAGAGTTACTTTAATTTTATTATCTACATTTTGAACTATTAAATGCAGGGGATGGGAGAGAAAAGAAAAGGAAAAAAGAAATATGCATGATAATTTCATTGTATATTTAAATGGAGAAGCAAATTATACATAATAGATTTGCAGCTTCATTTGCAATCTTTTTTAAAAAATATACATTATGGAAATGTTTGTTTTATTCCCTCAATTAAAAATTAAATAAAGATTTTAAAAGTATACAACACACACAATTCAAGGGTGAGGCTGTAGAACTGACCTAGAAATAAGGAGGCCACTTGAACTTTTCTCAGAGGAGACCACTCAGGTATGTCAGGGTGTGATGGCAGATCTTTTTAAAAAAATGCACATATGACAGCCTCTTAAATTTATTCTCTTTTGTTAGTATTTTCTCCATCACTTTCTATAAGTTTAAGCAAATTTTATGTTTATTAAGATTTTCTCTCTGGCTGGAAGTTTTCTGAGTCATTACAATTTAACTTTTTTTCCAACATGAATCCTTTGATATTTAGTAAAGTATTCTTTCTGGTTAAAGGTTTTCCCTGTATTTGTTATACAACAGAGGTTTTTCCTCCAGTATGAAGTCTCGTATAAAGTAAGGTTTGATTACTCGCTAAATGCTATGCCACATTTCACTTCATTCAAAGAGTTTTTCTGTGGAAGGAATTATTTGTTGAAGGGTATAGTATGAATTGTCTCATTCATTAGAGTCAAAGCATTTCTCTCTGATATGTACTGTCTCATGCTCATGGAAGTTTATATTCTGGCTCAAGATTTTCCATGCTCATTATATTAAGAGTTTATCTTCAGTATTTTGTGTCTGATTTTCAATAAGAGCTGAGTATTGTTAAGACTGAAAGACTGAGGAAAAGTTAGACTTAATTAGACCCTAATTAGACTTAAAGCATTTAATTAGATCTGAAAAAGCATTAATGCTCTTTCCAGGCATATCATTAATTGTGAATACTTCTTTCTATGTGAAAAAAACATTCTTCCTATGTTGTGGGAAAAGATAGTAACTTGTTCTAAATGTACTAAATGTGGGAACAATGGACTCCTCTAAAGTTTTACTGTGAGTAATTGTCACTTTTTTGGATTATTTTCTCTGACTACCCTCCTGATTTTCTAGCTTGACACCTTGTTCCCGAATTTATCCCATAGTTGAATCCCAGGGACTTTTGCCACTATTTCTTTGGATGACATTCCAAAGACAATTGCCATTCTTTGGAATTGTGTTTTTGGTTTCAAATATAGCCTCCTGACTGAAGATCAAAGGTTAAAAAAGAAAAAGCCTGTCTTTTTGCCATTCAAGGTGTTTCCTCACAATTCAATAGTAAGGTTAACTCTGGTCATGGAAACTAGAAATCCAGTATAGACAAACTTCTTGAAATTATCCTATTTTTAGTTTGATCATCTCTCTGAGGGCATTATGAGATCTGGACCCCTAAAAGGAAGTGACCATGTCTTTAAACACAATCCAACCCCAGAACTTTTCCCATAACCCCATCCTTCCTACTACCATATACTGTTTCTTCAGTAGAATCACTCAAATATTATTAACAAAATAAACTTAAAAAACTTCTTATTATAGAGAAATGACCTAAAATTACTTCCTTGCCTGAAGTTTGGAGATATTCAAAATAGAGATTGCCTGTCTGAATTCAGACTAGTTTGAATTCAGATTATTTAAATAGTGGGATTTTTTTTTTTGAACAATCTGACAGTTTAAAAGAGACATTACCTTTGAAGCAAGGATTTCAAGGCTGGAAATATACCTTAAAATATCCAAAATTTTCAAGTATTTTCATAGCTGCATTATTTATAAGCACAAAAAAACAAACGAATGAATGGATAAAGAAATAAATAAAGTAAACCCTGGAGCCAACTTAAAGTCCAACAACAGATTGTTACATTGATGTAATGGAATATTATGATATTATTAAGTTTGCTAAGTATACAGAAAATTAAAAAAAGAATGACAGACCTACATGAAATAATTTAAAGTAGAAACCAAAGCAGAACCAGAAAAATGACATAATATTAAATATGCAGAAAGACTGGCCAATTAAAAAGGTACTGGTGTAGACTTTGAAATTCATTAAAAATTTATGACATCATATGCATTGAAATTTGTGTATTCAGAAGCAGCTAGAGGAACAGTGGATAAAGCACCAGCCCTAGAGTCAGGAGGATCTGAGTTCAAATCCAGACTCATTTGACTCTCACTAGCAGCTTGACCCTGGACAAGTCATCTAACCTGGATTGCTTTGCCTAAAAAAGAAAAGAAAAACATTTGTATATTCAACTTTAAATAGTGGTGAAGTAAGTTTGATTGAGTTGGAATAAAAAATAAAGTCAGAATGGCTATAGGGAAAATTAAGACAAAAGAGATTGGACTAGATAGCTGACATGTGTAGAGTGCTTTTAGGTTTGCAAAGACCTTATTAGCATCATCTCATTCTAGTCTCAAAAAAGACAGTCCTGTAGTATGGATGCTATTTCTATCTGCATCTAGAAACTAAGGCATAGAGTATTAAGTGACTTATACATAATCACCAAAATAGTTAGACAGAATTCGAAATCATGTCTTGTGGACCATTGCTCAAAATATAAGACTTTGGCAGGAAAAGAGTACATTTATAAAGGTGAGTAAGAATGTGATTGCTTGATGTCTTGCAAAACTAAGCAACGGGATTTAAACTGAAAATGATGAGAGATATTGCCTATTTCCACCAAACTAGACAACCAAAAGAGCAATTATAATATATGAAGAATAAGATCATTTGAGATACCCAAAAGTTCACAAGAAACAAAGTCTGAGAGAGGAGCCAATAGTAAAAACCATGTCTCAAATCTCAATTCACAATTGCCCAATTATTACATAATGAGTTAATATCCAAGATAAAACAAGTTAGCCACTTAAAATATTTCTGGATACATTAATTCTATGTCTTATCAATCTGATAAAAATTAAATTGAGATAGGGATTATAGCTAAAGAATTTGAAATTGATATTATTAAAATTGATCAAATTTGGGACCAAGAAGAGTGGCATGAAGTTCTACTATATCCAAATATCCTGCATTAAATATGCATTTTTTTCTCCTTCTAACTTAGCAAAGAGATTAGCTGGTATTAACTTCTTGTAAAACCCTGCTTTCATGATTGATATTATTGAGAGCAATCAATAGACCTCAAACCTGTTGGTAAGTTAGGGGGGTGTCTGCCACAATTATGTGGAATGGGCAGACAAGGGCAATTTTTTCCAATAGTTATGAAAGTGGATTACAGCTTGGTCAGACATAGAAGATACCAAAGTCATCTACTCCATTCTGGGCCATCACCAGTCATCCTGACTTTTGTATTACCATTGAACTTCTATGACTCTGGAAGAGAAATTGAGGCTGATGACTGTGCAATTCTGTCTCACTTAAATCCAATCCATGTACAAATCAAGAAATCACTCTTTGATGTCATTGGTACTCTTTGAAAATGAAGGACAAACATTATATTCTTGAAGAATTTTTATTCCTTTCAACTGCATTGTAGTCAAGATCAACTAACATTAATAGCACAAAATTAATCAAACACTCTAAGTGCTTCAGAATATTTAAGAACTGGTACTGGAAAGCATGAATATCAAGTTGCAAATTTTATTGTCAGATTAGATTAAAGGGACTCCATGGAACAAGGATAACAAAACTGATGCTATTTCTTAGAATGTTACTAGAAAACATGATTCAACATACAAATTCATGCTTTTTATCTAACAGAAACAAGGAAGAAAATATTTTAATTATTTTGATTTGAAAGAACCATCTACTTGGCTGAACTGACTTCACCATGGACATTTGGTGAAGAAAAATAGTATCACTTAGGTGAAATTTCAAACATGAAATCAATTTAATATTTTTTGGGGGATTTGGTAGATAATATTGTAGAGTCAACGTTCCAATTCCTGCAACTATAAAAAAGCTAACAAAATAATTATTGCAGTCAGTAGTGAGTGCTCAGGTGTAAAGATGTTTAAGTTTAATTAATATAGTTTGTACAAAGGTGAGAAATATTTTGGCAGTAGATCATATCAGATTTAATAACAGCATATCAATAAATTTATTGGGACAAAGAAGTAGGGAATTGGGATGCAAATCCATTTGTTTAATCATGATTGAATTACAGCCATAGATTGTGTAGATACAAGTTTGGCAAAGAACAAAACAAAACAAAATGAAAAGACCTTATCTGAGAATCAATTGATTGTATTAAATTCATTATAGAGTACTGCACTTTATTATTATGTGCAAATTGTGCAGTACATATCCTTTATATCAATAAATTTATAATAAACATATATAAATTTTCAATTTTTAGAATGTCATTGAATATTTACCAGAATAACACTGAATAAGATCCATTAGAAATGTGGCTGTGAATCTACACATATTGTTAAGAATAAAATGAAACAAATACATCATGAGGATTGAGGAGGGGAGTGGAACTTGGGTAATATTGCACATTAAGAAAATATGCTCATGTACAGAAATCCAGAAATCTGAGGCAACAACATCTGAATGAAAATTAATTAAAAGAAAAATAATTTGTCATAGAAACATACTACAGATGACTTGAACAGAAAGAGGAAATAGATGAGTGGAAAACAGATTATAAACATAATACACTGAAACCCACCCACACACAAACATGATCTGCTACATTCTGCAAATGACTTCCATATTTCTTTCTCTGAGTGTGGAAGGCATTTTGCCTTAGAAAACCATCATTGGGATTTTTTTTTTTCAGTAAGTTCTTGTGTTATTACAAAGTTCCAAGTCTACCAGAAAAAACTCTCTCACACTGTGGTCGTTGCTGTGCACAAAATTCTCCTGGTTCTGCTCCTTTCGCTCAGCATCAGATCATATAAGTCCTTCCAGGCCTCCCTGAAGTCTTCTTGTTCATCATTTCTTATGGTGCAATAGTATCCCATTACATTCATATACCATAATTTATTCAGCCATTCCCCAATTGATGGGCATCCCCTTGACTTCCAGTTTTTGGCTACCACAAAGAGTGCTGCTATAAATATTTTTGTACCTGTGGGACCCTTTCCCGTTTCTGGGTCAAAGGGTATGCACATTTTTGCAGCCCTTTGGGCATAGTTCCAAACCGTTCTCCAGAAGGGTTGGATGATCTCACAGCTCCACCAACAATGAATTAGTGTTCCAACTCTCCCACATCCTCTCCAGCATTTATCATTTTCTTGTTCTGTCATGTTTGCCAATCTTGTAAGTGTGATGTGATACCTCAGAGTTGTTTTGATTTGCATCTCTCTAATCAATAGTGATTTAGAGCACTTTTTCATATGATTATAGATATCTTTGATTTCTTCCCCTGAAAATTGCCTGTTCATATCCTTTGACCATTTATCAATTGGGGAATGACATGTATGGTTATATATTTGAGTCAGTTTTCTATATATTCTAGATATGAGGCCTTTATCCCTGAACTTAGCCATAAAATTTTTTTCCCAATTTACTACATCCCTCCGAATTTTGGTTGCATTGGGTTTGGTTGTGCAAAAACTTTTCAGTTTAAAGTAATCAAAATTATCCATCTTGCATTTCATAATGTTTTCTATTGTTTCTTTAGAAAAAAATTCTTCCCCTCTCCATAAACCTGATAGATACACTATTCCTTGCTTCTCCAGTTTATTCATGGTATCAATCTTTATACCTAAATCATGTACCCATTTGGACTTTATTCTTGTGTACGGTGTCAGGCATGGGTCTATGCCTAATTTCCGCCACACAGTTAACCAGTTTTCCCAGCAGTTTTTGTCCAACAGTCAGTTCTTATCCCAGAAGCTGGGGTCTTTGGGTTTATCAAACAGGAGGTTGCTATATTCCTTGCCTACTGTGTCTTGAGTGCCAAGTCTATTCCATTTGTCTACCCCTCTGTTTCTTAGCCAATACCAAATGGTTTTGATAATTGCTGCTTTATAATACAATTTGAGGTCTGGTAGCGCTAGGCCACCTTCCCAAGCATTTCTTTTCATTAGTCCCTTTGATATTCTGGACCTTTTGTTTTTTCCAAATGAATTTTGATATTGTTTTATCCAGCTCTAGAAAATAATTATCTGATAGTTTAATTGATATGGCACTAAATAAGTAGATTAATTTAGGTAGAATTGTCATTTTTATTATATTCGCTCGGCCTACCCATGAACAACTGATGTTTTTCCACTTACTTAAATCTGACTTTATTTGTGCAAAAAGTGTCTTGTAATTGTGTTCATATAATCCCTGGGTTTGTTTTGGCAGGTAAACTCCTAAGTATTTTATAGTGTCTATTCTAGCTTTAAATGGGATTTCTCTTTCTATCTCTTGCCGTTGGACTTTGTTGCTAATATATAGGAATGCAGAAGATTTGTGTGGGTTTATTTTGTAACCTGCAACTTTGCCAAAGTTGTTTATTATTTCAAGTAGTTTTTTACTTGAATCTCTGGGATTCTCTAAGTATATCATCATATCATCTGCAAAGAGCGATAACTTAGTTTCTTCTTTGGCTATTTTTATTCCTTCAATTTCTTTATCTTGTCTAATTGCTACAGCTAACATTTCTAGTACCATATTGAATAATAGTGGTGATAATGGGCATCCTTGTTTCACCCCTGACCTTATTGGAAATGCATCTAGCTTATCCCCATTGCATATAATGCTTGCTGAAGGTTTTAGGTAGATACTGCTTATTATTTTATGGAAAGTTCCCTTTATTCCTATGTTCTCCAGTGTTTTTAATAGGAATGGGTGTTGTATTTTGTCGAAAACTTTTTCTGCATCTATTGAGATAATCATGTGGTTTTTGTTAGTTTTGTTGTTGATATGATCAATAATGCTAATAGTTTTCCTAATATTGAACCAGCCCTGCATTCCTGGTATGAAACCTACCTGATCATAATGTATTATTCTCTTGATAAGATGCTGTATTTGTTTTGCTAAAATCTTGTTTAAAATTTTTGCATCTATATTCATTAGAGAAATTGGTCTATAATTTTCTTTTTCTGTTTTGTCTCTTCCTGGTTTGGGTATCAAAACCATATTTGTATCATAGAAAGAATTTGGGAGGACTCCTTCTTCCCCAATTTTCAAAAATAGTCTACATAGTATTGGAATTAACTGTTCTTTAAAGGTTTGATAGAATTCACTTGTGAATCCATCTGGTCCTGGAGATACTTTCCTAGGGAGTTCATTGATGACTTGTTCAATTTCTTTTTCTGAGATGGGGTTGTTTAAGTATTCAATTTCCTCTTCTGTTAATCTGGGCAATTTGTATTTTTTAAAATATTCATCCATCTCATTTAGATTATCGAATTTGTGGGCATAAAGTTGGGCAAAGTAATTTCTAATTATTGTTTTAATTTCCTCCTCATTGGAGGTGAGGTCACCCCTTTCATTTTTAATATTAGTAATATGATTTTCTTCTTTCCTTTTTTTAATCAAATTGACCAAAGGTTTATCAATTTTATTAGCTTTTTCATAAAACCAACTATTGGTTTTATTTATTAATTCAATAGTTTTCTTAATTTCAATTTTATTAATCTCTTCTTTGGTTTTCAGTATTTCTAATTTGGTATTTTCTTGGGGATTTTCAATTTGTTCTTTTTCTAGCTTTTTCAGCTGCATACCCAAGTCATTGATGTCCTCTTTCTCTATTTTATTTATGTAGGCATTCAAAGATATAAAACTTCCCCTAAGAACTGCTTTTGCAGTATCCCATAAGATTTGGTAGGTTGTCTCATTATTGTCATTCTCTTGAATGAAGTTGTTGATTGTTTCTGTGATTTCTTCTTTAACCCATTCCTTCTTTAGGATTAAATTATTCAGTTTCCAATTGATTTTTCCTTTATCTTTCCATGGCCTTTTATTACATATAATTTTTATTGCATTATGATCTGAGAAGGATGCACTGATTATCTCTGCCTTTCTGCACTGGATTGTGAGATTTTTATGTCCTAGTACATGGTCAATTTTTGTAAATGTTCCATGTACTGCTGAGAAAAAGGTATATTCCTTTCTATTCCCACTCATTTTCTCCAAAGATCTATCATATCTTCCTTATCTAGAGTTTTATTTACCTCCTTAACCTCTTTCTTGTTTATTTTGAGGTTAGATTTACCAAGTTCAGAAAGAGAGAGGTTGAGGTCCCCCACTAGTATAGTTTTGCTGTCAATTTCTTCCTTCAACTCCCCCAACCTCTCCTCTAAGAATCTGGATGCTATACCACTTGGAGCATACATGTTTAGTAATGATATTGCTTTGTTGTCTATGGTGCCTTTTAGCAGGATATAGTTTCCATCCTTATCCCTTTTGATTAGATCTATTTCTACTTTTGCTTTGTCTGCGATTAGGATTGCTACTCCTGCCTTTCTTACATCAGCTGAAGCACAATATATTCTGCTCCATCCTTTGACCTTTATCCTATGTGTATCCCCCCCATTTCAAATGTGTTTCTTGTAAGCAGCATATTGTTGGATTATGGCTTTTAATCCATTCTGCTATTCGTCTCTGTTTTATGGGAGAATTCATTCCATTCACATTCATAGTTATGATTACAATCTGTGTATTTCCCTCCATCTTCTTTCCCACCATTTGTGCTTTTAGCTCTGCTGTCTCCCTTCCCCTCCTCAATTGTATTCACTTTTCACCACCTCCTCTTGCCGCCTTCCCCTCCTTCAAAAGAAGGCTAAAAAGCCCCCCTCCCTTTAACTCCCCTTTACTCTTATTGCTTCTTCCCTCCCTTTTAGCCTCCCTCCCCTTTCTTCCCCCTTCCTCTCCCACTGCTTATAGAGCTAGTTAGGATTTTCTACTTAAGTTTATTGTTCCATCCTTTGAACAAATCCGATGAGAGTACCTCTCACACTATGCTCATCTCCCTCCCCTCTTTCCCTTTCCTAAGATTTTGTACTTCTTCTTGTGATGTAATTTGCCATTTTCTGCTTCCTCCTTTTCACACCTCCTATTACAATCCCTTCTCATACTTAAATCATATTTTTTATCATGATATCATTTACTTTATACCTGTTCCCCCTATGCATATCCCTTTTATATTTCTTAATAGACACACAGTTCTCAAGATTAACAGGTATCATCTTCCCTTATAGGGAGGTAAACAATTTGCCCTAATTGAGTAGCAAGTTGTTCCCCCCCACTGTTTACCTTTTTATGATTCTCTTGAGACCTGCATTTGAAGATCAAATTGTCTATTAAGTTCTGGTGTTTTGGTCAGGAAACTCTGGAAATCCCTTACTTCATTGAATGACTTTCTCCTTGCCTGAAATGTTATGCTGAACTTTGCTGGGTAGTTGATCCTTGGTTGTAGTCCCAACTCCTTTGCCTTACAGAATATTGGGTTCCAATTCTTTCGATCTTTTAATGTAGAAGCTGCAAGGTCCTGTGTAATCTTGATTGTATCTCCTTGATATTTAAATTGTTTCTTTCTGGCCGCTTGTAATATTTTCTCCTTCACTTGATAGCTCTGGAATTTGGCAACTATATTTCTTGGGGTTTTGAGTTTGGGATCCCTTTCAGGAGGGGAACGGTGGATTCTTTTGATGACTATTTTGCCCTCTGAATCTAGTTCTTCTGGGCAGTTTTCCTTGATGATTTCCTGGAAGATATTATCCAGGCTCTTTTCTCCATCCTGGGTTTCTGGCAGGCCAATAATTCTTAAGTTTCCTCTTCTGGATCTATTTTCCAGGTCAGTTGTTTTTCCAATTAGATATTTTACATTTTCTTCTATCTTTTCATTCTTTAGATTTTGTTTGACTGATTCTTGCCGTCTCATTGAGTTGTTAGTTTCTACTTGCCCAATTCTAATCTTTATCAAATTGTTTTCTTCCGTTAACTTTTGTATCTCCTTTTCCATCTGCCCAATTTTTCCTTTTAAGAAGCTATTTTCTCCAGTTAATTTTTGTATTTCCTTTTCCATTTACCCTTTTAGGAAGTTATTTTCTCCAGTTAATTTTTGAACTTCTTTTTCCATTTGATCAATTTTCCTTTTCAAGGAGATGTTCTCATCAGTGAATTCTTTCTTAATAATTTTAAAATCATTGGCCAGTTTATCTTCTATTTCCTTCTTCAGCTGTTCCAGGAGAGCTGCTTGTGCTTGTGAGTAGTTCATAGTCCCTTCTGAAGTTTCAGATGGAAGTACAGTCTAAGCTGTGACCTCTTTGGGGTTTGTGTTTTGGTTCTTATCCCCATAGAAAGATTCTATGGTTCTTTCGGACCTCTGCTTTTTCCTGTTCATGATGTTGATTGAGTGTTGTGGCTTCTGGTTCTTTCAGTCAGAAGCTAGAGAACATTTTGCTGAGCTGATGTGTAAAAAAGCTAAAAGCAGGTTTTTGTTTGGTGTTTCCCTGATCAGCCCTGGGTTTACCTTGTTAAGTGTGGGAAAGGAGTGGTCTGGTCACAGGAGATCTCCTCAGCTGAACTGAGGCAAAGGCAAACTCAGGGGCTGGTAATCCCAGCTGCCCTATTGTCTTTCTGATTCCCCTGGACAGCTGAGGCGCGCCTAGATGCTACTGTGTGTTCCCACCTCTCCTGGGGCTCCTCTCCTGACTCTAAGGCTTGCCTGGGTCCTAGTGAAAGTTTTCTCTGCCCTGGGTCCTCTGTCCTTCCGGTTTGCCTCTGCCACCGTAGGAGGAATCCCCCTTAGCTATTTTCCTCGTCTCAGGTGTTATGAGACTATTGGTCTCCTTCGTCTATTTCTACTGATCTGGGATTTTTCTGGGGAAATATTTTATGGTTCTTTCACGGTCATCAAGGGGGGAGGAGAGAGCATTTACTGATCACTCTGCCATCCCGGCTCCTGGAAGTTCAAGTAGGTGACTTACCGAAGTTTGATCTTTGGGCTGAAGGTCTCAGGAGCTGCTGTGCTGATATCTGGCACTCGCGGCTCTCACTGACTCGGTGGGCTTGTCTCCTGCCCTGGGTACCGTTCCTCTGGTTCCGCCCGCCACTCAGGTTTCTCAGGTCCCTTCTGCTCCACTGTGCTGGCCGCACTGCGCTGTGCAGCTGTGGGCTCACCCCCATGGAACAGATCCTTCCCGTGGACCTTCCAGTCCAACCTGAGCTCTGAATCCATCACCGTCTGTCTCCCACTCGATTACGCACCTCCAAAATTTGGTCAAAATTTCTCCTTTCAGAGGTACCTGGAGTCCGAGAGCTTAGGGGAGTCGTTGCTCTCACTCAGCCATCTTGGCTCCGCCCCCTTAAGCTGTTTCTTAAAAGAGGAAAGGCATTGTGTGAAGCAATGGTAAAGAGGGGATGTATTATAAGCACATGAAAGCCCCAGTAAAAAGACATGGAGATGGGAAATTGAGTATCATGTAAAAGGGACAGAGAGAAGGTTGGCATGTCTGAATCACAGAGTATAGAGAGGGAGTAATATCCATTAAAGTGGAAAGATTGGTTGGGGTGAGATTGGGTAGGGCTTTGAACATTAAACAGAAGAATTTATACTTTATCCTAGAGGCAAAAAAAAGCTCTGGAGTTGATTCTAGAACCATTCCTCTCTTTGCTATGTAGAGTTTTCACAATCTGGTTCATGCCAATCTTTTGAACCTTACCTGTATTGCTTCCTTAATACATTCTCTGATACAGCTAAATGTTTTCCTCTTGCTTCTCAAATCTGATGCTCTTTTTCCCATCTCTGCCTTTGTACTCACTGGCTAACCGCCCCCCCCCCCCCCCTGCCGGGAAGGTACTCCCACATGTTCTCCACCTCTTAGAATGTTGATCTACCTCAGACCTCAGTTCACCTCCTCCCTAAGGCCTTTTCTGATTCCATCCAGTTTCCAATTCCTTCTTTACTAAAGCAATTACCTGGTATTTATTTTGTATGTACTTATATGTGTACATGTTACCTGCCCCTGGAGAATTAAGATCTTTGAGGATTAGAACCTTTCATTTTTATTTCTGTCTCTCCAGTGCTTGGAATAATGCTTTGTGTATAGTAGGCACCTAATGGATTCTTCTCGTTTGGCTAATTGATAGAAATAGAATAGATTGTAAAAAATTAATATATCTTCATGAGGAATGGGGCATGCCTGACTAAGTTTATTTCCACTTATGATCAGAGCTAATAAAGTGATACTGAATGATACATGAAAAAAAGCATTTACTATGTGAAAAACATTTTGCTAATTGCTGGAGATATAAATGGAAGAGCAAGGAACTTGCTATTCTTGAGGGACACATATTCCAGGAGGTGGGAAATAATACATGTAAGAGTTTAGAGCTGTCAGTTGGTCCTTAAGGTGCAGTGGCAAAGTTGGAAGTAGGATCAGTCAGAGAAAGAGAGGGAGGAAAGTCAATTATTCCCAGGACTCCTGGACTTTGAATGCTGAACTTACTCCAGCTTTCCTAGGTCCTGGTTTGACCCAGTTGGCATGTACTACTTCTTGTCTCTTCCTCTTGGTCTCTTGCTATTTCACCTAGGTTGGCCTCCCTCTCAATGGCAGCTAATCCACAGATGGTGATGAGAGCAATGAGAATGGTGGGAGCTTTCTTTACAGGGTTTGCTGCCCTACCTGGTCCCTGCAGGGGCTCCCTAGAACAGAACCAGTGGTCTGAAAGAATCTTCTATTAGAGCCCTTGAAATATGGGCCCTGGTTGTGCTATCTCCCTGAGAATCTAGAGGGAACTGGTCCAGATCCAGCTGGTGATATTGGTAAAATACCCACCTGGCACATATCACTTCTTCTCTGTCTCTCAGACTGCCTTGCCTATCTGTTTGGATTAAGGAGGTAGATACTATGTACCTAGATTTTTTTTTTTTAGCAAATCATTCGATAATCTGCTATGTTTTTCCTGTGGAAAAGATGAGTTGTAGGCAGTAATACGGTTGGATGGATTTAAAACAGGCATGCAAAGCAGTCATTAATACTACAATGTCAACTCAACAGAAGTCCTCCAGGGGAATGTTCCATGGATTCAAACTAGGTTTTGTGCTTTTTAACACTTTTTTCGGTGACCTAGATGAAAGCATGGATGACATGCTTAGCAACTTTGCAGATGACAAAAAACTGAGAATGATAGCTACCAGACTGGATGCCAAGAAATCTTCATAGTTAAAAGCACTAGGAAGAATCTAATAAGATAAAAATCAATGCAGATAAATAATAGTGCATTTGTTAAGTTATTAATAATATTGTGTAATGATATTAATATTAATACTTATTAATAAATGCAGGAGCAGAAAAACACTCAAATAGTATGTGAAATTGGAGCTGTCTTGAAGATATCCAAATGGTTGGTTAGTTGTCCTTCTTCTTCAAAGAGGACCAAAATGACTTCACCATTGTAAAGTGAAATTCCAGTGAGTCCAACTGTGGCTGATCAGACTAATATGAGCTTGGGATGCTCTACCACATGTTAGGCACAGATAGTCCATATGAATATTTGGGGTGGATATCTCAAATTTGTGCATCCTACATTTACTTTGTGCTGTCTCAATTCTGCTTTGCTCAAACAGCACAGCACCTTTTCTTATGTGGACTTGCCCTGCTGAGTGGTCCTATGCCAGTGTCTCCCATGTTGCACAGTCAAATCCAAAGTTCTTGAGAGAGACCTTGAGAGTGTCCTTGTATCACTTCTTCTGGCCACCATGTGATTGCCTGGCCCATGTGAGTTCTCTGTAAAATAGTCCTTTTGGCAAGCATACATTTGGCGTTCAGACAACATGGCCAGTCCACTGGAATTTCACTCTCTGAAACATAGTTTGAATGCTTGGCAGTTTGACTCAAGCAAGGACTTCAGTGTCAGATACCTTATCCTGAGAGGTAATCCTCAGAATCTTCATAAGACAGTTCAAATGGAAGCGATTCAGTTTCCCGGCATGGCACTGGTAGACTGTCCATGTTTCACAAGCATATAACAAAGAGATCAGCACAACAGCTCTGTAGACCTTCAATTTGGTAGTCAGTCTAATACCTCTTCTCTCCTAAACCTTTCTTTGGAGCCTCCCAAACACTGAGCTAGCTCTGGCAATGCATGCACCAACCTCGTTGTCAATGTCTACATCCCAGGAAAGTATACTACCAAGGAAAGTGAACTTATCTACAGCATTCAAACCTTCTCCATTTGTTGTAACCGATGGTTCCACATATGGATAGTGTGGTCGTGGCTGATGGAGCACCTGTGTTTTCTTGGTGTTAATTATTAGGCCAAAATTAGCACAAGCAGCAGAGAATTGATCTATACTTTGTTGCTTCAGAGGCTGCATTGAGTGCACAATCATTTATTTGCAAAGAGAAAATCATGCACCAACACTCCCTCCACTTTGGTCTTGGCTTGTAGCCTTTTCAAATCGAAGAACTTGCCATCAGTACAGTAGTTGGCCTTGATGCCGTGTTCATCTTCACTGAAAGCATTTGTCAACATGGCTGAAAACATCATGCTAAAAAGTATGGGAGCAAGCACACAATGCTATTTCACTTCGCTGGTGACTGGGAAGGCACCTGAGCCTTCATTCAGGACACTATGAGTCAATCAGTGAGTCAATGAACATGCATTTATTAAAATCAAATAGGGTTTACTATGTATATACCAGGCAGCATACTAGGTGCTGGGAATACACATACAAGCAAAAAAAAAAAAGTAGCTTACATTCTAATGGGGGAAAACACACAAAAGAGAGCTAAAAAGCAGAGGGAAGAGTGAGTGCTCAGGAGCAGAGGAGACAGAGGTGGGTGAGTTCCAACACAGAAATCTGGAAGAGAAACAAATCAGAGTCAAGAATAGCCAGAGAAGAGTTAAGGCATGGACACGAGATTGACTAGAACATTCCTCCAAATGGTTCTCTCACAGAGTTTACCTTTTAATGGAGGAGACAATATGCAAATCACTATGCACATACAAGATGTACACAGCACAAATATCATAGTGGAAAGTGGAGAGGCACCAGCATGGAAAAGGATCAAGAAAAGCCTTTTGCAGAAGTTGGGAATGAAGTCAAACAAACCACGAGCCAATGGTGGGAAGAGATAACACTACAGGTATGGGACACTCAATGTGAGGTAGGAATGGTCATTCACACACTCTGCTAGAGAAAAGTGAGTAGGGGTATTTTTATTTCATTTTTTATTTCATTTTTTTCATTTATTTCATTTTTTAAAATTTTGAGGTCCAAATTCTCTCCTTCCCTTTACCCACTCCTTTACCCATTTAGGAGGCAAGCAGACAAATTAGGTCATCTTTTACCTTAATTCTTATCAAGCCTTGAACTATTGAATGAGCATTGTCTTAGACAAACTAAGAACTGGGCAAGATCTTAGTTTAAAAAAGGCCATAGTCTGCCACTGTATCTAGGGCCATCACCAGATGTCTTGACTGCCGCTCGATGAAGAGAAAGGAGTGAGGCTGATGACTTTGTACAGCTCTGCATCAGTCAAATCCAATTCACTTGTAAGTTAAGACATCACCCTTCTGATGTCATTGGTCTTCTTTGAGAATGAAGGGCGAACGACAACGCTGAGGCAAGCAATATATCCATTGCACGTGTGAAATCATGTAAAATGTATTTCCATACTAGTTGTGTTGCAAAAAAAAGCGAAAAAATATGCTTCAATCTGCACTCAGAGTTAATCAGTTCTCTTTCTGGAGGTGGATAACGTTTTTCATCATGACGCCTTTGGAATTGGCATAGATTTTTGTTTTGACCAGAGTGGCTAAGTCTTTCATAGCTGATCATTCTTACAATATTGCTGTTACTGTGTACAATGTTCTCCTGGTTCTGCTCACTTTGTTTTATTAATTCTATAAATCTTCCCAAATTTTTCTGAAGCCGTTCCCTTTGTGATTTCTTATAGCACAATACTATTTCATCATAATCATATATTATGTGTTCAGTCATTTCCTAATTAATAGGTATCCCTTCAATTTCTAATTCTTTGCCACCACAAAGAGAGAGGCTATAAATATTTTATACATATATGTCCTTTTCCTTTGATCTCTTTGGGATACAGAACTAGTAGTGGTATTGCTGGATCAAAGGGTATGCACAGTTTTATAGTCCTTTGGGCATAGTTCCATATTGTTGCTTCAGAATGGTTAGATCAGTTCACAATTCCACCAAGAATACACTAGTGTCCTTTTTTTTTTCAGAAGTTGCCATTTTTTCTTTTCTGTGTCATCTTAGTCAATCTGATTGGTATGAGGTGGCACCTCAAAGTTTTTTTAGTTTGTATTTCTCTAAATATTAATAGTATGAAGAATTTTTTCTCATGATTAATGATAACTTTGATTTCTTCTTCTGAAAACTCCCTGTTCATATCCATTGACTTTTTATCAGTTGAGGAATGACTCTTTAAAAAAAAATTGGCTTAGTTCCCTATGTATTTGAGAAAAGATAACTTTATCTGAGAAACTGAGCAGGAATTGGGGGAAAAAGGAGGGTGTTGGCACACATCCTGCAGAAAAAAGGATTCGAGAACGATTAGCTTTGTCTTTGCTTTTATAAGGACCCTGAATATCTGTTTATCTGCTCATTTTCTATGGTCTGACTAGCACTGTAATGCCCACAGGTCAAGGAAGTAACTGACAACTCTGTGCATTGTGAGGCTTTGAAAGATGAGGGAAATGAGCATTTATTAAGCTCCTGTTTCTGTTAGGCTCCATGGTAAGCACTTGACAAATATTATCTTATGTGATCCTCACAGTCCTAAAAGGTATGTGCTGTTATGATCCCTATTTTACAATTGAGGAAGCTGAATCAGAGAGCAGTTACGTGACTTGCCCCAAGTTGCACAGTCGTACGTCTAAAACTGTACTTGAACTTGGGTCAGGAAGACTCCAAGCCAAGTGTTCAATCCAGCATACCCGCTGGAGGTATGAGCCTATATTCTAATACTTTTATAGCTACAAAAAGCAGTTATTTTTATCCACTTGTGCAATATTATGTAGAATATTGCATATGAAGTGTGTGGGATACAGCCACCCATACTCAAATTAAACTCAGAGGCTTCTCAAGGTAGAAGGCAAAAAGGAATTTATTACAATCTCGTGAGAAGAGGCACTTCCTGAGACCGTGGGTGGTGTCAGCAAGGGAGTGTACCTGAGCAGAGAGGAGTACAACACTATATAGTCCCTAACACGAAACTCCACTAGCCTCCCTTCCTATTGGCTGGGAATCCAGGTGTACAGTCTAAGCATGGGAATTTACCCCAGAGACAAAGAACACAGAAAGGATTGTTACTCACGAATGAGGGTTCTTGTTACCAAATATGGAACTTAAGGGAAGAATGTTGATGTGGCATTAAGGAAGAGGTGAAGGAAAAGGGTATGTCAGGTCATGTGACCTGGAACTTTGGTGGTTCTCCTCCATCCTAGCACATTTTATTTGCCTAAGGGGGATACTTAGCTATTTTGGCTTTGGCAGGAAAGGTGGGGGTTTGGGGGAATTCATGCCTGGCAGGGGAGGTGGGGTCTTCACTTAACCTGATTTCACTCATGAAGGAATAAATCTTGCCCCAGGACCACTTCTTGCTGAACCCCATAGAACTAGAGAAGGAGAAGGTGAATAATAGTAATTCACATTTAGAGAAGATTTTTAAAGTTTTGCAAAGAAAGGTGCTTTAATGGTAAATAATTCTATTGCCAGACACCTTGGTCAATGTAGGCAGCAGAAAGAGAAGGATAAAGAAATTTCCTGACTCAACTACTCACAAGAGGTTAGGAACAATTCCTTTTCAAGATTTGGGTTCTTGTTCCATAGAAGGCTTTCTTTTCCGCTGCCAAGGCTCATACTAAGAAGACCTGTCTTACTATTTATTACAATTTCTCTGGAAAGACTATCTTTCTTTTGCAAGAGTCATGAGGTTTGTGACTGAGACTTTGGACAGTCAGTGGCTGGTTTCCTGTAAATACCATCAAGTTTGACCAAAGAACTCCATAACTCAAAAAGCATGTGTGAATGGAATTATGGTTTTCATTTTAATTGATATGATATGGGTAATGAATATACTAATAATTTAGATTTCTCAGGAGACTGGTTTGGAAGTCAGAGACTTACAATGCAACTTGAAACGATCAATCAAACCCTTGACAATTCTCTCGTCATCACTGAACTCTTGTGCCTGTATACCTTGAAGAAGTGAATCAAAGATTTCAGAACCTGTTCTTGTCACAGGACTCTGGTTCTGGGAACGTGGGGTGGTCATGATCTCCCAAATTTGAAACAATCACATAATTGTTGTATTGTGGACTTGGAGATTTGTCATGGGAAATCACTCGGGCCCTGGAATTGATTGTTTGTAATCCACCTCTCTCTCTTCAGCCAAGAGAGCATTCCTCACACTGAAATGGATTGATAGAACCACTTCTTGATTACTAGAACTCTAGGGTCTCTTTTTATGGCTCCAAGATTTCTCAGCTTAGGGACTGGCTCAGTAAAATCCTGTTAACAGGGAAAATGGAAAAACTTCTTTAAACATTCTTAAGACCTTTCCATCTTGTTTTCTCTGTATCCTAACTCTTACATTCTATAATTTCATCACCTGGCCTTAAGTAAAATAAATTGACCAGGGGTATCCCAATTAAGTCTGTCCCTCTCTTTTCTACATAAGTATTCTGAATTTGTGAACTATGTGTGCATTTTGTACCCCCAGTGAGTACATAGATGAGTAGGTAATGAGTCAAGACATATTTCATGTGACAAATAACTTGACTTTAACCACCTTGAGAACATTTATCCATTTATGGTATCAGGGAAGCAATTGAGGAATAACTCTTTAGATACTGACTCAACCGGAAAAAAAAATCACAGAGGTTATGGGGGAAGATAAACCCAAGAACAAATCCATCTCACCTACAAAAGTAATAAGAACAGGGAAAGAATATAAGCTGGCCTAACACAGCAGCATCACCATCAGAAGAAAACCAGGAAAGTAGTTATTTCTTTGGGGGAGACTATTATTTACATACCACATGTATCACAGAATGGGGCACAGAAAGGATATAAGAATAGCTTTGAAAAAAAAGAGATTAAGACAGGGATGGTGATCATCCCACTACCCACAAACAACAACCATGATCTACTTAGCTCTTCTATGGGGTTTTATTTCCCCAACATAGCACTCATAAGACCACATACAGAGGTAAAGATGGAAACTGAGAATGTAGGATTGTACTGCTGTCCTAGAGTGGAGCACAAATGCCCATGTAATCCAATCATTCTTTGAGAAATGAATTGGGGGCATGATGGTCAGTTAAGAAAATGGTTATGAAAATGAGCTAGGACTCCTTGGTAAACTTACAAGCTACTCAGTCTGTGCTAGCTAGAATTCTTGGAGGCAATCCCGATGACATCAATCTTACTTTTATTTCCACAACTACTGTTCATTATTGTAAATAAGGATTCAGAAAAGTACATTGATGGTCATAACTGTGTGGGGTATAAAAGAAAGGTTCAAAAGAAAGGCCAAGAAAATGACCAAGTGCTAGAGAAGGAATATCCAAGAACTAATTTCTTGTGAAGAGGAAGCCATCAACAGGGCTCGTGACTGATATCAAATCCAATATGTTGGAGTCATAACTAAGTTGATCTTTGAAAAGAAAGATAAAGAGAAATAAATAGAAAACAGTGTTACAAAAATTTGAAAGAATTACTAACAGGTCATGAGAAGAAAAAAACCCTTAAATGTTTGTTGGATTCTATCTCCAGCTGCTCACCTACTGTCCCAAACTATTTCTAGTTATTCACTGCTGCTTGATGCTGTGGGACAAATCTACCCCCAGGCTGAACATCTATGAACAGTGACAACCTACCTGAATTAGTTTCCCAGTGACTTATATACTCCTATCCCATCATTTCCTACCCATCTCAATGATTCTGAGCCCCGTGTTCAAACCCCTTTTTGACCCCACATTGACTACTCCCTTGATCTCATTTTCCTCAACCCAACCCTACCAAGGTTCCCCTCTAAAACTATACAGCTCTTCTCCTGTGTTTTCTGGAGTGCTTAATCTTTAGGACACAAACTAGCTTTCATTTTAAACCTTTTCCATTCCTAATCCTGTCTTCTTCCACTCACTGAGATCTGTCTCCTTCCTGATGTTACATAGCTTCACTGGTCACCCTTTCCAGGAATAATTGTCCTTTCATTCATACACCACAATTCAATGGTCCATGTTTAGGGAGTTTGAAAACCCCTTATTCCCCATTGTCACTTGTAGGTTTACTCTCTGCTATCATTATTCGGTAAGCTCTTTCTTCAACATTCGTGTAATCCATACTTATCATGCAATCAAGATTCTAGTTGGCATATTGTCCTCCTTTCTTCCTCAGTGAGTTCCATGCCTAGCTCATTGTCTTTCCTCTTTAACTCCTGCCTTCATACTATGAGAATCCAACACATGTACTGATGCTTCCTCAAAAACCCTAACCTCTCATTTCTCCAGTTGACTCATTCCCCATGATTGACTCCTCCATAACACCTCAGCTATACACAGTCATACCCTTGATCTTGTCATCACCCACAAATGCACTACTTCCATATTCCCACTTCTTTTTCTGCCTTATATAATCAATCCCCAAAGCTGTCCTTCATCTCTGCTGTGACTTTCAATCCCTCAATTCCTCAGTTCCTCCCTAGGCCACCACACCTGCACTTGCAATGGCTTCTTCCTTTCTTCGTCTCAATCTCTTTTACTATCCTCTTCTCTTGAGTTCTTTGTCCCCATATCCTAGCTAAGATCTTGTCCTACTAAGCCTCAGCCCCAGATTACTTCTACATATACTATTTCTTCTCCTATATGTGTACTCCTGAATAAAGTAGGAGAAAAATCACAAAACCATGCTGACTGGGTCCACTCCAAATTTGTGCTACGTAATCTGAACCGGAACCTATCTGTAGCAAGACATTTCTTTTATACCTCTTCTTTCGACTCACATCTCCACTCACCACAATGGCTTTTCCATAGCCATACTTTTAATTCTTACACAAACCTTCTATTGCTCTCTCACCCCCTCATTTGAAAACTTTATCTTCTATTTTACTGAAAAATCGGGGCATTCATAGAGAGCTCACTCTTCTTTCCAGATCTCAGTTCACTCATTGCCTCTTTCTCCACCTTAGTTTCACATGAAAAGGTGGCCCTTCTCCTTGCATCTGTTCTTTCTTCTTAAGTGTCACCACTCTCTCACTTATCTTTAGTCTCTCTCTGTCTACTGGATGATTCTCTATTGCCTACAAATATGCCATGTCTCCCTCATCCTCCAAAAAACCCCCCAAAACAAACTACTTGATCCATCTATATCTGCTGGCTATTGCCCTATATCCTCTTTCCCTTTTCTGGCCAAACTCCTTGAGAAGACTTTGAACGGTTTGTACCTCTGCTCCCTTTCCTCTTATTCTTCTTTTAATGCTTTGTGGTCTAACTTCTGACTTTATCATTCAACTGAAATTTTTCTTTCCACCTCTTCTCAATCCTTTTCTTTCTTGACCTCTCTGCAGTCTTTAATACTATCAATCGCCTTCCCACAGATACCTAGTAAAGGCTGACCTAATGAGAACCCAGTTGGAGGAAGAGGAATGGAAAAAGCCACGAGGCATCTTGGAAGTATGATTCATTGTCTTAGCCACCCACCTCAGGGATGCGGGAAATTTGCTGACAATGTAGCTTTGTGCTAAGATAGCCTTTTCCTTGTTCTGTTCATTTGTTGGCTGCTTTTTTACATCAGGGGAAACACCATTATTAAAGGAAAAGATAGATCATTAAATTCAACTCATTCAACTAGTTTGGGGGCTAGTTGGGGGAAAGATCGATTCCCAGCCGCAAGCTTTTTCAGTTCCTTCCACAAGATCTGTTCCACCTGTTCCTCACTACCTAACCATGTTATTGTTGAGTCATTTTTTCAATCATGTCGGACTCTTCATGACCCCAGTGGGGGATTTCTTGGCCAAGTTACTGGAATGGTTTGTCATTTCCTTCTCCAGCTTATTTTACACATGAAGAACTGCAGAAATCCTACCAATCATAAGAAGTTTTGGGAATCTGGGGGAGGTTAAAATCTATACAGGTTTTTTATCATCTATTTTTTTTTACTGTGAAGCCACACAATTACCATTCACATTCCCCTTCAGTGTGGGCAAGAGCCCATTGAAGGATATGTTTTGGAGAAATTTGATGCAAAATTCTTATTTGCTACCTTCCCAACTCTGGAGACCCATAAATGTTGACATGGCTTCTCACCCTAGGAGGATAAGAAGTGTGAGATCCTATATAAGCCCACCTAAAACAAAAAACACAGGTTCTTTGTGATCCCATGGACCACAGCATGCCAGATCCCTCTGTCCTCTACCATATTTCAAAGTCTGTTCAAGCTCATGTTCATTGCTTCCATGACACTATCTCTCCTTCTCATCCTCTACCATCACCTTTTCCTTTTTCCTTTAATCTTTCCTAACATCAAGGTCTTTTTCAAAGAGTCTCATCTCATCATGTGGCCAAAACATCAGTACTTGACCTTCTAGTGAATAGTGTGAATTAATTTCTTTAAGATTTCCTTGTTGTCCAAGCGACTCTCAAAAGTCTTCTCCAGCACCACAATTTGAAAGTGTCAATTCTTGTTCTGGACAATATACACCCCCTACCCCTCTGCTAACGTGTCATTGGAAGCAACTTCATTAATATTGATGCTCAATTTTACCTCCAAACAGGCAACTAGCTCCATCCATACTCTCCCCAAGCAACTAGTTGGTACTTTGGAAAGAGTTCTGAGCCTAGGGTCAGGAAGACCTGAGATCAAATTTGATCTCAAATACTTGCTAGCTTTGTGACCCTAGGTAAGTCACAACCTCAGGCTCAGTTTCCTCAACTGTAAGAATGTGGACAAAAATAACACAGGGTTATTTTGTGAGGATCAAATGAGATGCTTATTTGTAACCTGTTTGGCACAGTATATGCTTGGCACAGAGTAGGTGTTTGTTCTTTCCCTCATTCTTATTCATATCTAACCTATTCCTCCCCAGACCTTTCCCAACCTTGTTAACCCTTCCCTTAGACCACTCTTCCTTGATTGATAATGTCCCCTCCTACCTACATGCTCAGCATTTTCTCTAACTTTTTATTTTTTTCCCTCTCATGGAAAACTGGTTTTCCTCTAGGGATATCTCTTGTAACTATCTTCATTGAAAATGATTTGTGTGATCCACCCATCTCGTAGGGCCAGGAGAATACGTATCCATACTCCTTCTTCCCCATTTCTTCTTGACGATTCTTCCTTCGTACTTTTTGAACAAGGACCCCCTAAAATGAATTTCATGGACCTCCAATTAATTGATCATCCTGGTACTAATCACATGATGTCAAAAAACTACTACAAAATCCATAAAGTTTTAAAATTAATATTTATTTCCTTAATTACAGCAGTAGCTATCTACACTCAAAAATAAATATTCACATATGGGCCAAGAAATATATGATGTTGTTTTGATAGAAAGCTTCCCTTAGAGTCAGGAAGACCTGGATTCAGGGTGTGCATCTGACACACATTAACTAAGTACGTATGGGCAGACAACTTACTGTGATTTTAAGTCATAAATGAGAGAAAGCACAATATTAAGATGTTTATGTGAAAAAAGATCTGTTCTTTTTGTTGTTGCTGGTACTGTTATTTTATTGGACTAAAATCTCAATAGTGAAAACTGGCAGTCCCAAAAGCTACTTACATCTTAGGATGTATCAATAAATATGTTGTCCAGAATAAGGGAATTGATGGTCTCTAATTTGAATTGATAGAGGGAGTTTCTCTACTGGAATATAAGTACACTGATGAAATCAGAATTCAGAACCAGATCTTTCAGTACGTATATACCCATAGGTACAAGGTGAAGAACATCTACTGAGTTGCAGTAGTAGAGGGAGGTTCCTCACTTGTAGTTCACTTTACAAATGAAATCACAAGTTTAGGCAAACATATACACACTAAATAAAGGTCACTATTCATAGGGGTCCAGAAACCATTTATAATAATTCTTCAGGGTCCCAGGTATCCATGGTCCACAGGCTGGGAACCATCGCTCTCAGTGTTATCTTTCAATAACATTTTATACTATGGATTCCCAATTCAACCTATTTATAACTCCCTTTCCTCATGATTGTGAGTCCTCTCATTCTTTCTGTTTACTCCATCATTTTTAAAAAATAATAAAGTTTAATAATAAAAATCCATCATTTTTAAAATATTTTATTTTATTTTAAAATTTTACTTGCTACTTTATTTTTCCCCAGTTACATGTACAAACAATTTTTAACATTTGTTTTTGAAACTTTGAATTTTAAATTCTCTCCCTACCTCCCTTCCCACTTGGGAAGGTAAGCATTTGGAAATGTTATACATGTGTAGTCATCCCAGTAGTAATTCTTAGTGGCTTGATATTCATGCTGATAGTGATCAAACATCCTGACTCAATAATTCCTCCCTCGCTTTTCACCAGTAACTTTTCTCATTCCATGGTCATAATTTAAATCTAACCATTGCCTGGAAATGTACCAGTACCAGAATTTTAAGTGATAAAATTCTACACACTGACCATAACCTCTAATCTTTCTACCTTCCCCACTCCTTAATTCACATCAAACCCATTTTTTATCCACATCATGACCTCCAGTCTCTAGATTCATCCCTCTTCCCCTAGTTCATCTCCATTCTTCTCTCTGGTTTTACTTTTCTCCATATCTAGCCTCAATCCTGTGGTCTGTTACTTCAGTGATTTATTAGTCAACAATCAAGAAGTTTCTGCTTTCTTGACCTTCTTCTATTCTCGCCTAGTCACTCTTTACCCTTAGGACATCCTACTGACTGCTTCCACTGCTCCTGCCTCCAAGCTAATGGAGGAAGTCATGAAATAAAGCTGATTTTACCCACTAAGTTTATAGTGCAAAATTTCATCTGTCCCCTCACTGCCGTTTAGCAGTCCTTCTAATCACTCCCTTTTTTACTTTATTTTATTTTCCATAATGAGTGTTCCTTAATATTTTTTCTCCCCTCAAGCTCTCAATCACATTCCCACTCCCCGACATTTAATTTTTTAATTTTTGGCTTCGTATCTCAGCACTTAGCAGGATGCCTGGCACATAGAAATCTGAATAAATCACTGATAAATTGAATTAACAACAAATGACCTACTCTTCTCTCTTTCACTAAGAAGACTGAGCACTCAAGAGTCACCTAGCCAAGACCCCTGTTAAATTGAATTCTTTGTCAGTGCCTGCCTTCTTCAACAACTTCTACTGTATTAAGGTTCCTCCTTTACAAATTTCCTTCTTAAGACTGCAGCATCAGCATTGGAAATGGGAGATGACTTTTCTTTTATTAGGTTCATTGTGAGGCCACATTTGTTCCCTCTCTTAAATAATAGACATGACTCTTGGTGCTTTTGTAATTTTGCTGACTGAAGGAAAATTGACTCACCTAGTAAGTTTTTGGCAAACCTTGTAACCCTGCTCGTTTGGAGCCCTTGAGGTAGAGTAGTTAGTCAGCCAATAAGCATTTATTACTATGCAGCTGGATTACCATGCATTGCTACATACCTGAGTCTACTCTGTGCCATGCGGGAGACTCAAAGAAAGACATCAATACTTCTCTGCCCTCAAGAAGCTCACATGGTAGTTGGCTTCTGAGGTTCCAGAAATAAAAGGTTAAGGAGTAACAGCGGTATTACAGCAAGCACAAACTTATCCCTAGCTTCCTCCTTAGTCCAAGTATTGCTGTGAACAAGTTCTTTCCTCCCTGTTCCATCTTGGTCATAAGGACACAGCCTCAATATGCTGGAGCTTATTGTTGTCCAAAATTGAAATATACCAGGGTTACCCAATCAGAACCCCTCATTGCCTTCCAGATTAGTAAGCCCCCATTCTCCTTCCTTGTTCTTGGATTTGTCAGTCAAGTAGCTTTTATCAAGCTTCTATTTTGTGTCAGGCACTGTGCTAAGTGGTGAGGGTACAAAGAAAGGCAAAAACAGAACAAAAAATGGTCCCTGTTGCCAAAGTGCTTGCACTCTAATGGAGAAACAATGGGCAAACAACTATTCTGTGCAGGTATATGGCATGTTTTGTATATCTTGTATGTGTGTGTAAATACATACATATACACATGCAGAATAATTTCTGTTTATCAAGGATACATCCAAAGGAACATTTCCTCAGAGATGTATATCAATCTACTTGTTCAACACACAGAACAAAGTAGGGGATAAGTCTCTCACTAAGAAGGATGGATTGGAAAGAGAAGATGGAAGCAGAGAAACCAATTAGTTGAATAGTGTATACGAAAGATGATAGAGTGTCTGATAGTGGAAGTAAGAAAGGAGAGAGATGACTAATTCAAAAAGAAGTGATTCAGAGGGGACTGGTATTCAAGAAGACTGTGGAGATAGGATGAATAGTAGTGTTGTAGTGGGTGAAGGAGAAGAATCAAAGATGACTCTAAGTTTTCAAGACTGATGACTAAAAAACTGTTGGTGCCATCAATGGAAATGGGAAAATTGGGTGAGGAGGAGGAAATCTTGGGAGGGGGGCAATTACATGTTTACTTTTGGATGTGTTAAAGTTAAGAAAACTGGAACATTATGAGTGAGGTGACTATGGGTGGAGATTGACATTCATATGAAATGTCAGGATTCTGGAGACAGAGATTTATCTTGAGGTAAAGTTGGTATTGAGATTATTTTCCAAATTTGCTGTCCTTGAGTACCTGAGTAGTATGAGTCAAATAATTCAGGATTCTGAGAAGTAATCTACTACTTTTAGCCCTATCCCCAGTGTTCTTGGGCTAGTGGCAATTTCCAAAGGAACTATGAGAACTCAGAATCATCTCTCAGAGTCATATTACAAATTTTAAGTGATAACTGTAACATTAAGTTGTGATTTCTCTAGAGCAGAGATTCTTAACTTAGAGTCTATCAACTTTTAAATACATATATATACATATATTAATAACTATATTTAAATATAATTAGCTTCTACTGTGATCTCATGCATTCATGCATTTAAAGATAGTGCTCTGGTAGATCAAGATGATCCTAGAGATACAGTGTACCTAGATTTTAGCAAAGCTAAAATTCAATTCACGTGGACAAGATGGAAAGACGTAGGTTAGGTAATAATGCATGTAGAGATATCAGACTTTATTATTTGAGTTGAAAGAGGTCTGGGAAGAAGTACTATAAGTTTTCCCAGTCTTTTCAATATTCTCCAACTCTCTTAGCTCTTAACATTTCATAGAACAGAGGAGCATCTTGGGGAAGGTTAAAAATAGCTACCTCATCACAATTTCACTCACCTCCTTCTCTGTTGGAGGAAGTAGAAATCTGGAAGAGGAGTATAAAAAGAAATAAAAATTTTAAAGAATTTCTGATCAGTCAGATGAGAATTAAACTGAGGAAACAGAGGAGAGAGGTGTTCAAAGAGCAGATGCAGTCTTATCTGTTCACCTACTAAGAAACCTGACTGAAAAATAAGTTTCTTAGTCATTGACCCTCAGAGCTTGATGAAAGAACTATTTCTTTCCTCTAACAAGCCAACCCTTACTTGCCAGCATCTCCTAGCAGGGGACCCTGAAGATAATATCTTATCCAATATTATAGCTGAGAACCAGTGGGACAGTGAAAGAACTGAAGAGAATTATTGCTCTCCCCTACAGAGAGGAATAAAAACCAATATTCAATAAACATGACTGCCAGGCACTGTGATAAGCATTGGGGATATAAAGAAAGAAGGCAATCCCGGTCCTCAGAGAGCTCATGCACAGTCTAATGGAGTTGCTCACAGGTCCCCACAGGGATGGTGAAGGTGTCTGAAAGAGTTATCAGGCACTTAAAAGCATTAACATTGATCAGGGTTCATGAGATATAGTTTGGAGAAGAATCTGACCTGCAAAGTCACCTGGGATGCCTTTCTTTGGGTTAATGGACAATAGTATAGATGCATTTGGAATGTCCAGGGGGAATGGAGAATAGAGTGCTAGACTTGGAATGAGGGAGAATTTGATTTAGATCCTGTCTCAGATACCTAATAGCTATGTGAGCTTGGGCAGGCCACTTACTTTCTGTTTGTCTGTTTCTTCATCTATGAAATGGAGATAACACCTACTTTCCAGGTGACAGAAATAGTTATTAAATAACCAGTTGTTAATATTGAGGAAATCCAGGATTTTTTTTTTCCTATTTCCTCATTTGGAAATTAGGTGAAAGCTTAGTTCTCTGAAAGCAGCTGATGATGAAATGAAATCTTGGGTGAGACTTACCCAACTGGGAAATCTTAGATCTGATCAAAAGGTAAAAAGATTCTGGTCAAGGTAAATTTTGATCCATTATGTTCTAGTCAGACAGGTCTGAGTGGAGGTGGACCCCCCTTTTTTAGATTGCTCTAGGTAGAGGTGGTCTGGTTAGAGATATCTCTTCATCCAAGACTGAGTGATCAGATTTACTGTCCCCTGATAATGTTTAATATCATTTTTGGATTTTAATAAGGGCCAGAGTTTGAATTATGAAGAGCCTGAACCTAACAGTCCCTTTGTTCTCTGAAGTAAACTCAGAGAATAGCTCTTCCTATGTGAAAAAGGTCAGATGGGGCTGACGTAGTATTCCTTATGAGACCCTGAACCTGAGACACTATCTTGAATAGTGGGACTTTTTTTATTATCTTATGGACATGTCCTGTGTTATGACATGCTAATGATAAAGAAAACAACAGTGTTCTGAGTTGTAATTTCAATTGACACTTTGTCAACTCTCTTACCTTATTGCATTTACAACCTATCCAATTAAGAAATTCCTTTCTCATGGTACAGTTAATCACTCATAGAGACCATAAATCTGAAGGACACAGACAGCCTTGGAGTATCCTAAAACAGATTTAAGCCTGGTCATTCTTGTATTAGCCAGTCAGAAGTTTTTCTGGCTCCATGATCATGTAACCACTAGCTAGAAGGGAATAAACAATAAGCATTTAGTCTGTTTGCCTTTTTAACCAAACTTTGAGGTCAACACCTCCAACCCCTCATTAGAATAAGCCCACCTTGTATTATCATCCCCATTCTCTCATTAATTTTTAATCAGAGTTGATTGCTGCCTGTTGGGAACATCCACTCTTCCAAGGAAAAATAAAGACTTCCAGAAGAGGTCTTTGATTTATAAGAGAAAGCCAAATGACTCTCCTTTTATTAATTATTTGCTAGCCATAATTAATAAAATTATTCAATACCCAGAAATTATGTCTCTCAAACTTTTTATACCTTACATAAGGTCATTGTGAGGACCAGCTGAAATAATTGTAAAGCATTTAGCACAGTTCCTGCCACATAGTAAGGACTATATAAATGTTAGCTATTGTTGTAGCTGTTATTAATTTCTGTCTGCTTCAGTTTCCTTGTTGGTAAAATGAGTATAATAAGAGTACCTACTTTTCAGGGGAGATGGAAAGATCAAGTCAGACAATATATGTTAAATGCTTTGCAAACCTTAAGGCAGAATATAAATGCTGTATTTAGCATTACAGTCAATACATAGCCATTAATGGCTAGGCTACCAAGGGGAGGGAGCCTTCTAGCTGTATACCACCAGGGATCTATCATTGATCCAGTGCTGGTTAACATTCTTATCTGTGATGCAGATAAAGGTATATGTACAATTCTTGTCACCTTTCCAGAGGGCACAGAATTGGAAGAAATAGATAAAATATTAGGTGACAGAATCCCAAAGGAAATCGATGCCCTAGGGTGATGGCACAGATCATCACCATTATTTATTATTCACGGGGTGTGTGTGTGGGGAGAGGGTCAGGTGAAGCAGGAGCACATGGTGGGCTTGGGGGACCAGACTAAAAAGTCATGGAATTATCTTGAATTGCTGCAAATTGTGCTTCAAGGAATCTTCAGAAGGTCTTCTTTGTTTTTACAAAGATCTCTTGAATCTTGTGCAGTGAACACGTGTCAATCCATTTAATAGCTCAATGTTTATAAAATGAATTTGTTTCTAGGCCTTTTTCCTGGTGATTCTGTCTACACAAAAATTTTCAATAAAGCTAAGTGGAGATTTTGAAACTCCTCAAAGAAGCAGATGTGATGCTTGTGATTGGTCCAAATCTTCCAGCTGAAGAAGAGGTTCAACAGTGTTGGCTAGCAACATTCAAGTGGTTTGGAAATATAATGCTATATAGGTGTTACACTTTGCATTCATAAGGACATTCTCTTCCTTTCCCTCCCTCCTTCCTTCATTCAGCAATTCCTAATCTTAGAGAGTTGCTTTAGGGAATTAACAGGCTAAACCAAGTTAAGTCAATAGGCAGTTACTGTGTAGCATATACTATATACAAATACAGTTATCCCTTCCACATTATGGAGGTTAGGGGCACGGTACCAATGATCTGGAAAAGCCGCATAAAAGTTTTTGGCCTTCCCCTCATACCAGAGAAGTCTGAATTTTTTTCTTTTTCTTTTATGGGGTGTTTACAGTACCTTACTATAAAACTTTTGTTGATATTATATAATACTATACATATATTTTATACATTACTGAGTTTCTAAGCTTTTTCTGTGTCATCTTCTGGCCTTCATGTATTATCTGTGGCTTCTGCAAAACTCCCCCAAATTTCCATCTAATTTCTTATGCCAACCCTTGATATATCAAAACTGCAATGGGGAAAATTGTGATGTGGAAAGGATAACTGTACAAGCAAAAAGAGATAGTTTCTACCCTTGTGGTATCTACATGAATGGAGAAAACTCATCTCTGAAAGGAGCTGAAGAGCAGGGGTTTAGGGAAGATTATTTAACTGCTGACACTAGACTGGTCCTATTTCCCTACTCCATGATGGCAAAGTCTGGAGAATGAAGAATGGCAGGATTAACGAAAGTTATTGGAGAAACTCAGCAATGGGAGAGGTTGGCCTTCAGGGTTAAGGGGAAGAGGCAGCAGAAGTATAATGGCCAAGCCCTAAATGACTGGTTTAGGGTCACACAGACACTAGGAATCAGAATTGTTATTTGAACCCAAGACTACCTGACTTAGATTGGCTCTGCTGCTACCACTGTGCTCATGCTTCTGTTTATCAGTATAATGTTATTAATCTATCTTCTAAAAACTTATTTTATTTTTAATTCATGAAACAAAATAAACATTTCCATAACACAGTCTAATAAAAAAATAAAGATGATTTTTATATGAAACTGCAAATGTACCATGCACAACTTCCTATTTTTCCAAATATACAACAAAGTTATCATGTGCATTTCTTTTTTTCCTTTTTTTCTTTCCTCTTCCCTTCCCCCCATCCCCAAGGCTATGATTACATACTTCCCTGGGGGTAAGATTTAGTGACAACTTTGAAGTCTGAAATCATAAAGTGAAAATAGTGAAAATAATAACAGCAGTAATAGCTGACATCTATATGGTCCTTCAAGGTTTGCCAAAAGCTTTCTCAGTTGGTATGATACACCAGCATAATTTCCCTGGCTCTGAATTGTAGTCTGGTATACACAGTCTACTTCAGACTAGATGCTAGTTCACAGGGTTTCATTCAATCTGCTAAGCAATTTTTGTTCTTTTGAATATTTTCTGAAATAGGAATTTGGGGAACATGGTTGCTTTAAGATTGCAAATGCAGACCAGCTATCTCCATAACTTTTTTGTTTATGAATTCATACATACAACAAATATTTATTGAGGGCCTACTATACACAAGTCATTGTGGGAAGTGCCGGGGGAGATATGAATATTAATTAGACATTGTCACTATTTCTTGGAGTATAAAACAGTAGCAGTGATTTCTGAAAGTGTGACTCTAAGTGGTAGAAGCCAGAAATAGGGACCAAGTGGAAAGAACTCTCTATCTGAAGTAAGAGGACTTGAGTTTGAATCTGTCACTTACTAACCTCTCCAGACCTCAGGTTACCCATTTGAAAAAGAAGGGGAATGAATTGTAGATGACTTCTATAATCCTTTCAAGTTCTAACATTCTCTAATTCTGTGAAAAATAAAAACAATAGCATTTATATAGCAGATTCAGGGCAGCTAGGTGGCTCCGGGAATGGGATCCACCATCTGGAGTAAGAAGACCTGAGTTCAAATCTAACTTCAGATGCTAACTGGGCAAGTCACTTAGCTCTGTTTGCCTCAGTTTCCTCATCTGTAAAATGAGCTGGAGAAGGAAATGTCAAGCTACTCCAGTATCTTTGTCAAGAAAACCCCCAAAGGGGTCACAAAGAGTCAGATACAATTGAAACAACTGCATAAATAGTACATTATGGTTTACAAAATGCTTTAGATATTCATTAAACACATAATACTCAAACATAAGGGAATGTGAGGTCCATGGATGGTTTTTTACATTTCTTATATCTCCAGATATGTTGTCTGATAATTCAACTAACCACCTACCGTAATGTCTTCCTATCATCTGTATAATGGATGAACAAGGGGACTCACAGGGAAACTTAAAATGGAAAATTTTAATGGTAAACAGTGAATCCTAGCTAGAAGGGGCCACCCATGTGGAGTTCCTCTTTGTTGCTGCTTATTTTGGGAAATTGGCCCATTTTCTGGCTTTGTCCATTCTCACAAAGTCATACCAGAGGCTGTCCATGAGAGACTTCATGTGCAGTTAAAACTCTATGTTTTGATTAAGCTACTATGTAAGCAGGTGATTTTAACACTTTTCTTTATATACCAAAGAAGCCAGATTTCCCTGAAGTTTTTTCTGGAGATGGAATAAAGCAAGAAACCAACTGGTCACTAGTCTTCTGAGTTGATCTTACTCAGAAAACGCCTTCAAATTACTCAGCATCCATTTATTAAATATTGTTTCTATGTAGGGCTGGAGTGGCAGTGTGATGTTGTTGAGAGAGAGAGCTAACTTCAGATTCAGGAAGACCTAGGTTCCTCCAACCTTTATCACATAAAGTCTGTTTCACTGTAGGCAAGTCCTTTAACACCTCAGTGCTCTATAGCATTTAGTAGCAGTTTCAGTGAATAGCTAATTTGATTAAAAAGAGGCACAAAATCAAATCAATAAAATACCAAATGAGCAAGGTATAATCAGAACAAAAAACAGAAGAAATAAAAAGACTAATTGGAATCTATTGTTCACAGATTTATGCTAACAAACTGAAAATACAAAAGAAATACAGAAAATCTTTCAAAAATACGAAACATTTAGGTTCTCAGAAGACAAGCTAGACATCTTTCAGATCTTTCAGACAAGGAAAAATTGCTATCTGTAAAGGAACTACCAAAGGAAAAAAGATCCTTATCTTGATGGATTCAGAGGAGAATTCTATCAAACTTTTAAAGAACAATTAGTAACTTTTTAAGAACAATTAGTACCCATTATTCATAAATTATTCTCAAAAATTGAGAAACAATCCCACTAAAATCCTCTTATAAGACAAATACAGTTCTAATATTTAAACCAGGGAAGAATACAACATAGAAGAGAAACCATAGGCCAATAGAACAAATGAATATTGCTTAAAATTTTTTAAACAAAATCCTGTCCAACTACAACAATTTATCCCAGAAATAATTTAACATGACCAAGTTGGATATAAACCAGGAATGCAAGAATGATTCAACATTAAATTAGGAATAATCTACATAATCAAATTAAAACCCCAAAACATTAAAAACTATTGGTTATCTCAATAGATGCAGAAAAAAACTTTTTACAAAGTAAAACACTTTTCAACCTGGAAAAAATAGACATTAAGGAAAGCTTTTTTTTATATATGCATATAAAAACATTTACTTAAAATTACTAAGGGGATATTTTATCAAACTTGGTAAAGTAATAACAAAATTTATTTGAAAAATAAAAGATTTAGAATATTAAAGGAAATCATTAAAAGGGGGGTGGAATAGCACTTCTGTACCTCAAACTAGACTTAAAGCAGCAATCACCAAAACCATCTTATATTAATTAAAAATAAACCAATAGGACAGACTAGATAAGGGGAAATAGAAAATAATGAAACTAAAAGGTAACCTAGTGGCTGATAGAGTAGGAAACATAAATTTCCTTGGAAACATTTCCCTATTTGAAAAAGACTGCAGACAAAACTGAAAAGTAGTCTGGCAGAAACTTGTCTTAGACCAGCACCTTACAGCATATTCCATGATACATTCCAAATGCATATACAACTTTAACATTAAAGACCCTAACATAAAAAAATAGAAGAGAAACAGATCATATATAGCTCACAGCTACTGATAAGACATATATTCTTTTTGTTTTTTAATGAAAAAAAGGTTTTATTAGCCAATTACATGTGCAAAGCACTGTGCTAAACAAGTGGAGCCCCAAATGAGAAAGCAGGTTATCTCTCCTCTCAAGGAACTCACATTAATTTTTTTAAAGAAAGTAATAAAATTATACTTCAATTTATATTCAGACAATCATTTCTCTTGAGATGGATAGCATTTTTCATCATAAGTTCTTTAAAGTTGCCTTGGATCATTTTAATGATTAGAATAGCCAAGTCTCACAGTTGATCATCATTCTAACAAAGCAGTTACTTTGCACGATGATCTCCTGGTTCTTCTTACTTCTTTTTACATCAGTTCATGTAAATCTTGTCATATTTTTCTGAAGTCATCCTGCTCATCATTATTTATAGCATAATAGTACTCCACAACAATCATATGTCATAACTTGTTCAGCCATTCCCCAATTGATGAGCATCTCCTTGATTTCTACTTATTTGCCACCACAAAAAAAAGTGTGAATTTTATTTACATATAGGTTTTTTCCTTTTTTTATTGATCTCTTTGGGATATAGACCTAGTAGTGGTATTGTTGGGTCAAAGGATATGTGCAGTTTTATAGCCCTTTGGGCATGGTTCCAAAATATCCACTAATTCACCATTGCACCAGCAGTTTATTAGTGTATATATTTTTTCCTTCATCCACTCCACCATTTGTCATTTCTGATAGGTGTGAAGTGGTACCTTAGTTTTAACTGGTTTTTCTCTAATCAATAGTGATATAGAACATTTTTTCATATGACTATAGACAGTTTTGATTTTTTGTTATGAAAACTGCTTTTTTATATCCTTTGACCATTTATCATTTGGGGAATGACTCTTATTTTTAGAAAGCTGACTTAATTCTACCCTCAATACATACATATTTGAGAAATGAGACCTTTATCAGAGAAACATAATGTATTTTTTTTTTATATTACTTCATTGCTTATGGTACCTTTTAGCATAATGTAGTTCCCCTGGGTCTTTCAATTGGGTCTGTTTTTGCTTTTGCTTTGTTTGAGATAATAATCACTATCTCTGCCTTTTTCCTTTAGATGCAGCATAATAGCTTCTGCTCCACCCCTTAACTCTGTGTGATTTTCTATTTCAAATATGTCTCTTTCAGACTACATATTATTGGACTTTAGTTTCTAATTCATTCTGCTATCTGTTTCTTTTTTATGAATGAGTTCATTCTGTTCATATTCACAGTTATAATTAATTATATATTTCCCTCCATTTAATTTTCTTCTGTTTTTCCCCCTCTCTCTTTCTTTTTAATCTGTCCTTCCTCAAAAGTCTATTTTACTTCTAACCACTGACTCCCTTAATCTTCCCTCCCTTTTATCATTACCCTCTTTTCCTCATTGCCTTCCCCATCTATTTCCCTACTGGGTGAGTTATATTTCTATATACAATTAATGTGTGTGTGTACATGTGTGTATACATATACATATATATGTATATATACATATATATATTCTTCCCTCTTTGAACCAATTCCTATGATAGTGAGGTTCAAGCATTGCCCAACAACTGTCCTCCCCATATCCCACTCTACTGTAAAAGCTCTTCTTTACTTGCCTCTTTTATGTGAGAAAAATTTCCCCATTTTACCTCCCCCTCTCCCCTTTTCTCAGTGTATCCTTCTTTCTTACCCTTTCACTTTTTTTAGGTCATTCCAACATAATCAACTAACATCCAAGTCCTTTGTCTATGTAAACTCTTTTAAACTACCCTAATAATGATAAAGTCCTTAGAAGTTACATGTATAATCTTCCCATATAGGAATATAAACAGTTAAACTTTATTGAGTACCTTATGATTACTTTCATGTTTACCTTTATATAATTCTCTTGAACCTTGTGTTTCAAAGTTGAATTTTCCATTCAGTTCTGGTCTCCTCATCAAGAATACATTAAATATCATTTTTTCCACTAAAGAATTGTACTCAATTTTGCTGGGCAGGTTATTCTGTAATCCTATTTACTTTGGCTTCCAGAATATCATATTCTAAGCCTTATGATTCTTTCACATGGAAACCATTACATTTTGTGTGATCCTGGCTATGACTGAGAGACATTTGAATTGATTTTTCTGACTTCTTGAATTATTTTCCCCTTCATGTGGGGTACTGGAATTTGGCAATTCACTCCTAATAGTCCTAGGAGTATTCATTTTAGGATCTCTTTACAGAGGTGATCAGTGGATTCTTTCAATTTCTATTTTACCCTCTGAATCCAAGATATCAGGGCAGTTTTCCTTGATAATTTCTTGAAGTAGGATGTCTAGACTTTTTCTTTGATCATGTTTTCAGGTAGTCCAATACTTCTTAAATTATCTCTCCTCAATCTATTTTCTAAGTCACTTTTAAAAATGCAGTATTTCACCTTTTCTTACTTTTTTTTTTCATTCCATCGACTTTGCTTTATTGTTTCTTGGTGTCTTATGGGGTCACTGGCTTCCATTTGCCCATGTATAATTTTTAAGGAGTTAATTTTCTTTAGTGAGCTCTTGTGAATCTTTTTCCATTTGGTCAATTCTGCTTTTTAAGTTAAATTCTTCTCTTCAATGGGTTTTGGTGTCTCTTCTCTGCCAATTCTCTTTTCAAAATTTTGTTGCATCACGCTCATTCCTTTCCCCAGTTTTTTTCTTCTACCACTTTTATTTCTTTCTTTAAGTGTTCTAGCAATGCTTGTTGGATTGGGGTCTAATAATTATTTTTTTGAAGTTTTTTTTTGTAGCTGTTCTTATATTGCTATCTTCCGAATTTATATCTTGATCTCCTCTGCCACCATAGTAGTATTTTTTATGGTCAGATTCTTTTTTACTGTTGTTTACTCACTTTTCCAGAATATTTTTTAACTTTGAACTTTATGTTAAAGTCAGGCTTTGCTCACCTTTCAAAGGGTGGTGAGGCACTGTCTCAACTTGTAGAATTTTTTGTGTTGCTCTTTTCAGAACTAGCACTGGGGGTCTTCAAGTTTTTGGTGCTTCCAAAGTAGTCACTGCCCTCCTGATGTGCACTCCAGTCTTTACCCAGGAAGGGTCCCTAGTACCCTTCAGTCACAACTGCCAGTGCTCCTCTTTGCTTTGGAACTATCACCAGGCCCCCTGCTCCCTCATGACCAACCACCAGTGTTCCTCTTTGTCTTAGAACTGTGACCCAGAACTGTATATGGGCAAGAGAATTGCCACCCAGTACCAAGGTATCCAATGCCAGAAAAAGGTCTCCTGTAATCTCTCTCTGATCAGTTTTCTGATCCATTTGCCATTTCTGGGCTGAGAGATCTCAAAGCTGCTGCTCACTTGGCAATAATGTATCTGGGCTCCACACTGACCTTCACCTTGGTGCCATAGATTTTGCTGGGTGAACTTTTAAGTTTTCTTAAGCTGGCAAAATGTCTCACCCTGACCTTTTGTTGTCTCTGCTCCTATAAAATTTTATTTGAGGCTTTATTTTAAAGTTATTTGGAGGGAAATGTTAGGAGAGTTCAGTAGGGTGGCTGCCCCTACTACCATCTTGGCTCTGCCCTCAGGACATATAATCTTAAGCAAATAAGGGACAGAGGCAATTGCAATAGATAAAAAAGTAACTTTAATTGAAATTGAAAAGCTCCTCTATAGACAAAATTAATATAACTAGATAAGAAAAGCAAAGGTTGAATAGGAAGAAATCTTTATGTCGAATTTTTCTGATAAGGCTTTGGTATCCAAGGTATATAAACAATTGGTAAATACATAAGACTAAGTCATTCTCCAGTAGATAAAAGGTCAAAGGACATAAATGAACCATTTTCAAAGGAAGAATGATGAAATATTCACAATCAATAAATGAATACTCCAAATCACTTATTATAAGAGAAATTTAAACAAAAAGAGCCCAAGATTTTACATTATAGCCTGCATATTGGCAAATATGTAAAGAATGCCCATAATTAATGCTATAAGGGTTGTGGGATGATAGGCACATTAACCTTTTGTTGATGGTGCTATGAAATGGTACAACCATTTAGGAAAGTAATTTGGAATAATGTAAAAGAAAAAAATTACTTGCATATCCACACCCTTCAACCCAGAAATTTCATTTCTGATTAATTAGAAATTAATTAATAACAAATTGATTAATAAGAAAAAAATTTTCCATAGTCACCAAAATATTCATAGCAGCTTTTTTTGGTGTGTGATAGCAAAGAATTGGAAACAAAGTAGAAGCCCTTTGATTGGAGTATGTCTAAAGAAATTGTGGCACATGAATATTATGGAATGATATTGAGTTGTAAGAAATGATGAATGCAATGAATACAGACAAACATGGAAAGATCTACATGAACTGGTGCAGAATAAAGTAAGCTGAGCCAAGAAAGCAATGGATAGAATGTCTGCAACAATGTGAATGGAAAGAATAGCCACATACAAAAATACTAAAAGCGAATTGTTAAATTTAGAGTGATGAAACATGACAAAATGGAGGGACACGAGAGGATACCTAACCCACCCAGCTGCAAGCTTCTTTTCCACAGGCTTCTTGGCCACTGGAGGCTTCTTTTCTGCTGATTTCTTCTGCCCTGGAACCCTCTTTGCTCCTGCAACCTTCTTTTTATCCACAAGCTTCTTCTTCCTCTTCTCCTCTACTGCGTTCTTTGCTTCCATAATTTTCTTTAATGCAGCAGCTCTTTTATTTTCTCTGATTCTCCAATTCTTGGCGTGGCTCAGAATTGTATTCTGGTGCATTGTCTTGGTATACAGGTTCAGTTTCACCATGATTCCCAAGTTCTTCAGTGGGTTCTTCTTGAGGACTCATCTATGAATCTTTTTGTGTGGTGCATGGAGGGCCCTCTAGATCTCTGGGCTTTTCAAAATCCTGGTAAGGTCTGTGTTGGTCATCTTGTGCATGGGAAGATTGTAGTGACTCTTCAGAATAGCAGGCCTTTGCCATGTACCATACAGGTCATCCAACTTGCAGAAAGCACTTTCAGTTCAAATACAGAAATGCCTCACATGCTCACCAGAGCAAGTCTCAAAAGATTCAATTTACTCACATTAAGTAGAGTGATACTGAAAGCCTTGATAATGCCATTGTCTTCATTATAGATGATACAAGGCCCCCGACACTGGATTCTATGATGGTTTCTCATTTTATCCTTATCAGCTTTCATAGGCTGAGAGGCGTAGATCTTTTTGATGTCATTCCATGCCTTCAGCTTCTTAAGCAGCAAAACTGCTTCCTTGGTCTTCTTATACCCCTTGACTTTATCTTCAACCACTAGAGGCAGTTCTGGGACTTCTTCAATTCGATCACCTTTTCACATGACCAGTGCCAGGAGGGCAGAGGCTGCCAGTGCAGAGCAGATGGCATAATGTTTTTGTGTTGTATTCACTCTTCGATGCCAACGGCACCAGGTCTTGGTAGGAGCAAACATGCGACCACCTTGGCACATATTTCCAAAAGCACCCTGGCCAGAGCGATGAGTACCCCCACCCGGAACACGAGGAATTCCAGCAACAGCTCTGCCAATGCCCCAAGACTCAGCACTGGTTTGATGACCTGCTAATTCACTGACACCATAAGGTTGCCGGTTATTTTTTCTTAAGGTGGTATGAGCAAAATTCACACCATCTGGACGAATAGGAGGCTTAAAGACAGCAGGCAAGGTAACATTTTTGCCAGATACTTCCCCGTTTTCGGAGTACACAGATATCAAGGGATGTACACAAGCCATGGCGGGTACTGGAGAGTAAGAGTCAAGCTCCTCTCCGCCGGATGGCTCCCGCAGGAAAAGGAGCTTGAACTTTTTCTAAGGAAAAGGCATCGGTGATGTAGTGTTCTAAGCACTCTGCGTAACAGAGTCTGAATGAGCATTTTGTGTAACCTCATGCACAGTGAAGGTGGTCTGACTGCTCGTGAGGGAAGTTGATTATCCAAAATCACATCCATCTGTCTGGTAATGAACGTGGAGTCTCTGTTTAAGAATAGGACCAGAGGATATTTTTCCACTAGGAAACAGATGTTTCGGCCTCTTTTAAGTTGGATCTAGACACTCTTTCCACCGGAAGATTGCTTTTTCTGACTGAATTTTTCTCTTCTCTGTCCATGGTTTTTTCCCTCCCTGCCTGTCATCACCAAACTGAAATTTTCTTTCATCTCTGGGTCTCAGTTTTCTCATGTTTAAAATGAAGAGTGGTGACCCACTGAATTTCTAAAGTTCTTTCTTGCTCTATCTCCTATAATATGGTTCATCTGGATGGAGAATACTGTGTTAGGAGAAATAAAAACTTTAAATGAGACATGGTTACTACCCTTCTGGAGTTTACTACTGAGAAGGAGGATGATGTATACTCAGATAACTGTAATAAAAATAGCATTTATATAGCACTTTAATATTTGCTAATTACTTTAGAAAGATGATCTCATTTTATTTGCACAACCACCTTAGGAGCTACCTACTATTATTCCCTTTTTACAGATGAGGAAACTGAGGCAGAAAGTGTTTAAGTGATTTGCCCAGGGTCATATAGCTAGTGTCTTGGTTATATTTGAAATTACGTCTTCCTGAATCCATATTCAGTGTGACCTCTTACATAATAAACCCATGAGAGATAATACAAAACAAAATGCTCTCTGAGGTTCAGATTTGGGAAAATTCATTACTGAAAATGAAGAGCAGATGGGTTTCATGGAGGAGGTAGAATGTGAGTTAGCCTTTAAATAATGAATAGGGTTTCACCAAGGAAATTAAAGGAGGGAGTCTAGGAAAAGGAGATGCCTAAGCAAAAGCATGATATCAGGAAAACAAAGTGTACAGTCACAGATAGAAAGAAAAGCACAGTATATGTTGTCTAAAGCACAGAATATATTCCAGGGAATTGATTTAGATAAATTCAGAAAAGTAGGATGGATTGTGAGGACCTTGAATGCCAGGATTAAAAGTCAGAACTTTTCTCAGAAAGTCAATGAAATTTTTGAAGAGTGGATCAATATGATCACATTTATTTACCAGAAACTTAGAATTGGATAGGACCTCAAAGACCGTTAAGTCCATCCCCATCATTATAAAAGAGTATTAACTGAGTCTTGCTGCTTCCCTGGGTATGCCAGCACATAGCTAAGGCCAGAAGATGACATTCCATATTGGGAAGTGGAGTTCAGGGGAATAGAGAGAATTTATTGCTTTAAGAGCCACAACTAGGGTGACCACCCACTAGGGTGATTCAGGAGCAGATGGGGAGGGATACTTCCTCCCTAGTGGAGGGGTTAGGATGTGGTGAGGAGGGATACTTTCTCCTGGCTGCAGTTTGGAAATATCATCCTCTTTCTTTTCATTTCTCCCCTGGAGTCAACTTTTATGAGAGAATTGGAAGGAAAAGACTAGCCATTGTAGATGGCAAATATAGAATGGATGAATTCATGGAAGGAAAAGTCTGGGCCATCCTTTTCCTGGCTTGACTGTGGGCACTATGGGACAATATCTTCCAGACTTCACTGGTACTGTATGTCCCTTTCCCCCATTCTACCCTACTCAAGAGAATTTGCCCAGTGGCTTTGGTTACTGCTGCCACTGAATATTAAATAACTCAATGCCTATTAGATATATATTATTATCTATTAGATATATTAGATATTAGATATACATACCAAGGAGGCTGTCTATCTATCTATCTATCTATCTATCTATCTATCTATCTATCTATCTATCTGTCTGTCTGTCTGTATCTATCTACCTATTTTAAATGCATACATATATATCACTGTATGTATATGTATACAATATATGTGTATATACATCATATATGTATTTGATAGCAAAAACTCAGAAATAAAATAGATTCCTACTAACTGGGAAATGGCTAAAGAAATCATGTTATGTGAATGTGGTAGAAAATTATGACTCTTTAAAAAATGACAAACATAGGAATGATGGCTCATGGTTGCAGACCCTGCTGCCAAGGAGGCTGAGACTAGTGGATCTCTTTGAGCTAGGGAGTTTTGAGCTACAATGATTCTCTACTAAGTCTGGCATCAAAAAGGCACCAGAAACCTGGTCAGGAAAGGACAGGAAGAGAAGGGGAGGGAAAAGAAGAGAAGGGAAAAGAAAAGGAAAAGAAAATGGATGGAAAGGAAGAAGAAAGTAAAGAAACCTGTGCTGAATACAGGCTAGTGTGGAAAGATTTACATGAAGTGATACAAAGTGAAATAATAGCTATGCAAACAATATACACGAGTAGAACAATGTACATGGAAAGAATGACAACCACAAATCAATTGAAACTGAACATTGCAAAACTACAGAGGACAAGCATGACTCCAAGGAAGGGAAGTGAGAAGACGCCTCCTTCCACTACTTTGCAGAGGTGTGTGGGGGGGGATCCATGGGTATGGAACACTTAATATATTTTCAGATTTTTAAAAATGTACTCATTAGTTTTACTGATCCCCTCCCCCCCTCTTCCTCTTTTTCTTAAAATATTCTATTATATAGAATGGCTCCCTGGTACCAGGAAGAAGAGATACAAAAGGACATTTAAGTAATGGGAAAAAAAGATAGCAATAATAAAAAGTATTTCTTTAAAACAAACTCAGAGTTTGTCAAGGAATAATGCACACTTCCAACCACATCAGGAATTCTCCTCCTACTATCAATGCCAACTCTACTACTAGGTGCCCTAGTAGTGACTACTAGGGAAGTCTCAGTTTATTTCTTTGAGATTTTGGACTTCAAGAAAATAACTGTCTTTTTAAAAAATAGCTAAAATAAGCCAAGCAACAGGATATGATACCCTCTTATCAACTTGTAAAAATACTTTAGGCTACATGTGTCTGTATTCTATGAATCTGCAGGTATGTGAGCCTGTGAGGAAGCGTCGTAGTGCCTATGAGCACTCCATGCCTATAGGAAGAACAGAAAATTCAGGAAGGGGGAAGCTAGGAAATGCTACTCTAGGAAAGGACATTCTTATTCATAGTGAATATTCAGGTTATGAAGATGAACATGGGAACCCAGTTGTATTGGGCAGGGGCTTTTCTGATAGGAATCTTTCCTCTAGTAAGAACAGGAGGAAATAAAAGTTAATATTTCCCTCTAGTGGTAAACAGTGGAAGTAGCTGAATAGAAAGTTTGGCAGATTTCTACTAGAAACATCCCCCACAACCCCTACCAACGACCTATCTCCCATTTCAACTCCCATCCCAACTTATCAATAACTCAGACATTTTAGACATGGGGAAAAGATATAATGAACCGTGATTGGGCTAGTCTGAGACAAAACTCTGAGGCCACTGACCTTTGCTGTTCTCTTATCTGCCCTCTATATCGCTGCCCCAATTCTGTTTGGTTTTAAATAGGATACTGAGAAGTTGATGAGTGTCCAAAGAAGGAAAAGCAAGATGGTGAAGGGCCTTGTGTTTGTATAACTTCACCTCTATTTACCTCTGTTTTCTGAACTATAAAATGGGGGTAATAATAGCACCAGTTTTGCAGGGTTGTTGTGAGAATCAAATGACATAAAATCTGTAAAATGCTTAACGCAGAGCCCGGTACATTATAGGTGCCATGCAAATACTAGATATTATTATTATTTGGGGTTCAGTTTTAAGTTTTGACTAACTGATCACTGAATGCAGAAATTCTGCAATATTTTCTCACTCACCAACCTTCTCACATATAAATCCTGTAATCTACCATGCTTGCCTCCTGCCACAATCCCCATGTTCTGAAGCTTACTTTCCCATTCACCTACCTCTCCTACTCAGACTTAACCAATTTCTAAAGGCCTCGCTTAGCTCCTTCTTAATCTGAAACAACAACAAATAATTCTAGCTAAGGAATTTATTTGTGGTTTAATAAAGGATCAGAGCTTTAGAAATAAAAGAAGCCTTAATGGTCATCCAGGCCAAGCTTCTCTTTTCACAAATAAGAAAACTGAGCCCAGAATGGTTAAAAGGACTTGCTCAATTCAGGCATTTCTTAAGTATATATTCACTGGGGCATCTCCGAGAATATTCTTTAACTCAAAGAAATGAATGTCTAATGCTGGTTATTTCAGTCCCAGGTAGGATCAGAAATGAAGTATCTGAATATATAACAGAATGGAAAATAGTAGGAAGATATCTTAATGATCACATTGAATAATCCATCCAACACGAGACTAGGCGATGAAATAACTTGTTCAAGGTCTTACAGAGAGTAAGTAGTAAATGCTTTTATAATCATATGGAAGAAATGAGAGCTTGAGGGGCCTTCAGATATTAAAGTCTTCAATCCTAAAGAAAATAGTGGGTAGAAACCTATAGTCTTAGAAATAGAAGAGACCCTGCAGATCACCTAAGTCACCCCTCTTTTTTTTTTTTTACAAGACTTGTGGAAACAAGTTCAGAGAGGTCATTTCTTTGCTTATGATGCATCATTGAAGGCTAAACTTGCAGACACATGAATGGAAGTCCATTTTCCCTCAAAGAGCAAACTAAAGTAATTTGTTCCTAAACTCTGGGGAAGAGAAAACAGAAAGATGATCTAATGTTCTCTTCAAGTATGTAGAGTAAAACTAACTGACGATGGAACATCTGGTTTCATGGGAGAAGTTCTGCTCCCCTTTAGAGGGAGAGAATGGCAAGAGGAAATAGACTTGTAGAAGAGGGAGTGGGTGGAGGAAGCTTAAACCAAAGTTATGAGACAATGGTTCTGTTTAAAGGCTAAACCACTAGATAATTTTGAGAATAAGAAATGGGCCTCTCTATCTAGTATGGTCCAAGGAAAGCCCTACTTGGATTTAGGGGTAGCACAGGAAGGGGAAAGACTACCAGCCTGGGGCTTGAGAGGGCTTAGTTATAATCTGAGCTCTGTCACTGTTTTTGAAAAGAAAAGATCTATTTTCAATTGACCAGCAACTGTTTTCCCTTTCTTCTACCTCTATACCCATCAAATAAAAAGAAAACAAGAAAAAAGGAAAAAACCTTGTAATAAATATGACTAATTCTATGCCAAAGTCATAGTATCATAGAATTTAGAACTAGAATGGAGGAGTCATAGATATCATCAAGTAACTTTTTACTTTATTGATGAGGAAACAGAGATCCATGGAGTAGTTGCTTTCCCTCTCTGGGCCTCAGTTTCCTCACCTCTAAAATGAGGATGGTAAGTCAGTTGACAACCATTATCAGACACTATGTGCCTGGTCCTATGCTAAGGGTTGGGGATGCAAAGACAAAAGAAAAATACAACTAGAGAAATCCTCAAGAAAGGAAGGTTTGGAGAGAAAGATAACGACTCACTTTGGACATACTGAGTTTCAGATATCCATGGGATATCAAGTTTGAGAGATGAAAATTGCATGAAGATCTAGCAAATGAAATAGATGGAGAAGGAGTGATCAGAAAAGGAGAACCAGTCAGCAGTCAGGAAGAGAGTGAATATGGAATGGAGAGGGTACAGTAAGATAATGAGAAGGGAGGAAAAGATGTGATCAAGGGATACATTTTTGAGGGGCTGATTTTTGAAGAAGGATGCCTCTTCATCCTACTAACAAGTGATCAAGAAGGTGATAAAGGAAAATGTCTCAAACTCTCAAGATAAGAAAGAGGAAAGAACAGAGCTCTCAGCAAAAGGTTTTTTTTTTTCAATGAAATATGAGGTGAAGTCTTCAAAAGAAAGGGTGGTTGGAGGAGGTGCTCGAGACATTTTGAGGGAAAAAAAGAGAAGGTTTGGAATAGTCTCTGTGGAGAATACTAAACTGATTAAAGAGGATAGAATGATTGCCTCACTGTAGTGAGGACCCAGCTGAATTTGGAGAGAATACATTTTAATGTTTCCCATAGTCAAAATTTCATGATTTTCTCCAATTCTGTTCAGAAGTACATGAACAGGAGCAAAGAAGTGGATGGTGGGAGTAATATAGGATTGGAATTTGGCAAAGTGTAGCAATGGGACATGAAGTAAAGAAATTGAGAGTTCAGGAGAATGCAGAGTTGAACTGGTTTGCTAAGATAGGGAAGGGAAGAGGGAATAGCTAGGACAGGATAATGGCCTGGGAAAGAACAGAGGAGTGGAGATGCGGGAGGTCATGGTGAGGATGGACAAGGGGGAGGTTGTAAGGGAGAGTGAAAGATGGAATGATAAAAGATTTTAATTAGAGTTCTTGAACATGGAAATTGAAGTGGAAAAGCAGGGGGTGATGACAATATAAAAAAAATGACTGATTTTTTGTGTAGCTTGAGGTAGAGTAGAAGGATACATCAGGGGAAATGAACATATAGAAGTATATAGAGAGTATATAAAAGAAGAATTTTTGAGAGATCATCAGTAACAAACATTAAAATCTCCCAGTTTGTTGGGGAGGAAAAGACAGATCAGGTACTGAATGCAATGAGGAAGAAAATAATATATAGATAGAGATAATGGTTTTTAGAGTTTGAATTGAGGGATTAATTGGAGGTTTTTGACCTGGATATTAACTAAAGATCTTCTGGTTCTAGAATCCTGAGATTTTACACCTTTGGTTTCTGGGTTTGCTTCTGTTTTTCGTTGTTAAGGGGAATTCAGGTGGGTAAACTTAATACACCAATTCAAAATCCAGTAAACATACTTAGGTCATGTTTTAAAAAAATAGCAAGCTGTTTGAATTGCTGAGACCCTTTGACCTGCCCACAATTAATTTTTACTGACCGTTGCTTTGACAATTGTTTCTCTTTCTACTGTTTTTCTTTTAACTCCTTTCCTTTTTGGAGGGACATGTGTATGTATCTTTGGTGTTTTCTTGTTCAGTTGTTTAGTCATGTCCGACTCTTTATGACCCCACTGACCATAGCACACCAGTACTGACCATGTAGTTTTCTTAGCAAATATACTGGAATGGTTTGCCATCTCCTTCTGCTCTGTTTTTAAAAACCCAGTACTCATTTCTTTTTCATGGTATTCATCCAGCATTTGCCTCCAGCTTTTTAAAGATGAATGGGTCAGAGACTGAGAGCTGAAAGGGATATTAGAGGTTAACCAGCTCCATTCCCTTATATTTGGCCTTTTGTTTGCCTGTTTTTAATAGGTGAGAAAACTGAGAATGAGTACATTAAGTGAGTTGACCCAGGTAACCCAAGTAGGGCTCCCCCTGTCCACTGTCACCTGTCTTATGCTCAGCTTGATTTTGCTGTTAGCTTATATCTGCTGTTTTGCCTTTAAATTTCAGCCCACTGACTCCAAATCAGCAGCACTTAGACTTTGACTTCATCACTAAATGCTGAGTGGTCCCAAAGCTGGGGGTTGAGCTCAGGTCCTCTAACTCTGAAATGGGAGCTCTTTTCACTATCCTACACTGTTTTTACAGTTTTACCCTTCAGACAACTGATCACCTCTCATAGTCCTAGAATCATGTGTGGTTGGTATCCTGCACTACAAGACATCCAATGATACCCTGAAAAGCTCTCAGAAGCTCACAGAACACGGTGATTGGAGGAAACTATAATGACCATGGCACCAGTAGATCACTTTGTACTCTCCAGTTGTAGAACTTTTAGAGGGATGGGAATTGCCTCTAGAAATAGCTTTTTAAAGAAGTAGGGCAGTTGCTGCTTCCTGAACTCAGTTCAACTGAAAGAAACTTAGAGGCAGCTGAAAAACTCAGCTCATATTTATATTGTCTATTTTTAACTGTCACTTCATTGTAACCACAAGGATGATGTAATTAGTTTGTTAAACTCTAATCTAATAACTCCCAAAAGGGGAACTTCCCTTTCCCCTTTTGAGAGGTATTGGATTAGAGATAAATAGAACTGAGAGATAGTAGAGGTTAGAGATTAGTAGAATAATTTCCTAACGAATCTCCGCCTCTTCTTTATAAACAAACTTGATAAACAACAGTAACATAATAATTCTGGTTTTAAAAAAACATATATCCCCAGGATGAATCTCTAGTACTTTGACTTGAAACCCCCAGATTCCTTGATTAAACTTTTGTTTCCATAATGAAAGATTTTTTTTCTATTACAAATGCAAGACAAACATTGACATGTACGCCTTTTTTTTTTTTTTAACATGAAGTCACAAATCATCGAGTGTCTCTAATACAAATATAGCGAGGAAGGAATTGTTTGGAAAGTGCAGGGTGAAGTGAAATGTTAAATGCCTAGTGGGTTAACTGTTTCTCAATGTTACATAAGTTTTGCTTAACTCATTTAATTTTCCATGACAGGGAGATAAACTTGGTAAGCAGCAAGTGAGAGAGCTTGCCTTAGAGAGACCTTTGATTGTGAATGATTACAGCAAATAGAGGAACATGCCAAGTTACGTATGCCAAGGGCATTAAATCACTTTCTGTCAGTCCCCAATATCCCCTTTCATCTCTTTCTCTTTACCCTTTATCTTCCCCTGCTCTGTGACAGACACAACAAAGTACCATTCTTCTTAAAATCTCTTAATTCTTTCAAAGTTCAGCTCAAGCTCTGCCTTCTATGGGAGGCCAGCTACCTAGCTGCCAGTGCCAATCTTTGCCAAATGGCTTTTTAATACTCATTTTGCTCATATTTGGGATATAGTTATGGAAGATGGATTTCTACCCTATCCCCAATTAATGAAATTACAATGCATTAAGTGTAAGTTAGGTGATTATACTTGATGAGTTTTTAAATTTATGAACAGTATAGTTTTCAATCTGTGATATTTTTGAGAAATATTGGGTCAGGAAGCCATCAATGTGGTTGGCTAACCATTAAAGCTAGACACATTCCTGGGAACTTTATGTAATGGAGGAATTTCATCATTTCACCTTCATCAGAGATTGGATCAGCAAGCAACAGCCAGAAGAAGAAAGAAGTGGGAGTGGAAGGAGAAGGAGAGGAAGGTAGAGAGGGAGAAACAGAGACAGAGGGAGAGAGAGAGAGAGAGAGAGAGATAGAGATAGATAGAGAGAGAGAGAGAGAGAGAGAGAGAGAGAGAGAGAGAGAGAGAGAGAGAGAGATGAGACAGAGATAGAGAGAGACAGAGAGAGAATTCAAAATGGACAAAGATGGATTTGAAGAGATAGGCACCCAAAAGAGAAAGCAATTTAAGGTGCATGACCTCTTATACCAGAGAAGAATGCTGGCTGTGAACTTCAACAAAGTACTTCCAAGCCATAAAGCAGCAAGATTTGCTGGTTGATCCTTTGTCAAATATTTATTTTACCACTAGGTCTCACTAATTTTTGTGCCCATTGTATCCCAATGGATCCTGTATGTATTTTGGGGAGAGATGACTCCAGACTTTTGGGGGGGAATATTTTTGTACCAATTGGTTTTACTTTACTTTCTCAGTAAATCCCCTTTTTTAAAAGTTAAGAATATGGCTATTAGAGGGAGCACATTGGTAGGAGATTATGACGAATACAATTAGAAATCACAGCCCTAGAACCCAGATTACCCCTAGAACCCTGAGAAAGCAGTAGTAAGACATCTCCAGGGATCCATCTGACCAGTGCAATACTAGTTGGGAAAATCCCTTTGAAGTAGGTGCACAAATCCAATTCACTGCAAGGCATGATGTCACCTTCTCAATGTCAAGGTCCCTTTCAAGAATGAAAGGCAAACAACCATGTCAATATATAGGTACAATGGGCATGCATGGATGTGTTTTCTACCCTCCTATAAAATGTAAGCTCCTGAAGGACATAAAATATTTTCTTTTTGTCTTTGCATGCCCAGTACTTATCACAGCACCTGGCACTTAGTAAGTTCTTAATAAAGACTTGTTGATTGATTGGTAGACTGATTTCTTTGGTGGTTGTGTCTATACTGAGGTCTTGGGGTGATGTGAATTGTAAGAAGTTCTATGTCCTCGGTTATTAACTCCAGAAGAAAAGGAATCATTCCTTAGGATTGATGTGGGTCCTTTATACTTTGGGCTGCTTACTCCATGTAAGGGTGTTGTCGAAAATATTTCTGCTGAAGTTGCCAGACGGGTTACTGCTGAATATTGTCTTCAGGCCTCCACCCCAGCGTCATCTCTACTGTGCTCAACTTGATTTTGTCATTGATTTTATCTTGGGTTTTAGCTTTCTATTTCTCCAGGTGCAACATTTCACTGTGCTGACTCCAAATCCAATGCCATGTTGTCTTTCTACTTATTCACCGAGATATGGAATAGGCATATGGTTAATGAATAATTTTTGCAGTAAATATTATCAAATAAGTATGCAACTGAAAAAGAAGTTGAGTCAAATCATGTAGTCTTGCTATTGGGGGCACCATAATCCTAACTCCCAAAGCTTGTAACAAGTGTCATCCTCAACTCCTCACCAATCTGCTGTCTAAGCTTTTTCTAACATCTCTCAAACACACTTTCTTCTCTTCTACTCCCATCACTTTGGTGTAGACCCTCATTACTTTGTGCCTGGACTATTGAAATAGCTTCCTGGTTGGTCTTCTTGCTACAAGTCACTCTACTGTAGACTATCTAGTATCCCTAGTGCCTTAACTCGGGGTCTCCTATTGCATCTTGGGCCATCTCCAGTCATCCTGATGAATATCTGGCCACTGGACCCACATGACTGGAGGAGAAAGTGAAGCTGGTGACCTTACACAGCCCTCTCTCACTCAAATCAAGTCAACTGTAAGTCATGTCAGCATCTCCCTGATGTCATGGTCCTCTTCCAGAACTGAGGACAAACACAACAACTTTAGCCAACAAAGTAGTTTTCTAAAGCAGAGGTCTGACCATGTCACCTCCCTACTCAAAGAACTCCAGATGCTCCCTACTACCTCTAGGGCCAAATATAAAACCATTACTTAAGTGTTCAAAGTCCTTCATAATTTAGCCTTCCCTGCCCCAGTCTTTCTAGTGCTATTACATCTTACACCCACTCCCCTCAAGTACCATTTGATTCAGTTTCACTGGCTTCTTTGCCCTTCTTATTCTTTGAATAAACCACTCCATCTCAACTGGGCATTTTCTCTGGCTGTCCCACATACCTGGAATGTTCTCCCTCTTCATCCTCCCTCCTTACTTCCCTGGCTTCCTTTAAGTTCCAGCTAAAATCATGCTTTCTACAGGAAACCTTTTCCAATCACTCTTAATTCTATCCCCTTCCCTCTGTCAAGTATTTCTTTCCAACTTAGCCAATCTGTAGCTTGTGTGTACATATGTATTTTCATGTTGTTTCTCTCATTATACTGTGAGCTTCTTGGGGGACAGAAACTGTCTTTTACCTTTCTCTGTATCCCTAGTGCTTAGCACAGTGCCTGGCACACAATCGATTTTTGATAAATGTTTATTTGCTGATTGACTAGCAAGAGTGAAGGATAATTTATGGGACAGCCTATTTCCTCTATGGACAATAGATAGCAATTTCAAGAGCTTACAGAGAAGCAAATGATATTCTCTCGCACAGAACAAAGAGACCTGCTTGAATTACGATCTGTGCCCTTGGAGGAATGTCCATCTTGATGAAATTGAAGATCCACTCAGAAGTATTAATGTATTAATATATTTTCATACCGCCCAATCCTCTGCATCGATATGCTTCAGATATACAAGGTAGCAGAGCATCTGCTCTATTTGGAATTGCAATAACTTTGGTCACAGAGTTCCAGGGATCACATTCATTTCTTCAAAACATAACCTCCCTAAGAACTCTGAAAAAAGCTGGTCTTCCCTCCATGAGATCCCTGATGTAAAAGAGTAAAGGTCCAAGACAGTACAGAAATCACTTACAATCCAAGTAGTTTCTATACCATATTCACCAGCAGAAAAAAGGCAACTTTTCTGGATTCTTATCTGCCCAACAGGTCTGAGCCTGGTTCTGACTCACCTTTCCTTTACCTGGTGCTCCTGGAGCCAATAGCTTTGCCAAAGTATGCCAGTTCTGCTAGATATTACACATCTCCCACCCTCCTCCACACAGCCTTCCAACAGCCCAGACTTGACAACAAACTCAAAAACATGCTCTGCTTTAATGGAAAAAAGTGATCATCTCAGAGGAGACAGTCATTGAACTTAGGTCCAGGCAAAGTCAGGGGCCAGCTAGGAAGCTGTTTAAGAAGAGTGTCTCTAGATGAAGTAAAGCTGCTTGAATTTTTTAACCATCATCCAAAACAAGTTTGAAAATGGTTCCTATAAAATCCAAAGAGAGAATGGTTTGGTATTTATAAGCCTGAATTATATGAAATAATGCTTTAGCAAAGAATTCTATACTCACGTTCCATTAGATTCCTAAGCACAACCCCAAATTTCTTCTCTTTCAATGCTTCCATGGCATCTATACTAGCAGATGAACTGTCTCTTTTCATCAGCATATACCTTGAACATATTGTTCTCCTTGCTTTCATTTCTTGTGCTGAAAGACTGGAAGAAAGATGGAGATTCCATTCAACTGCCCCACCACTATTCCCCAGGCAGCAGGGCAGTGATCTCAGGGAAAGAGTGGGATTGGGGCCAAGAGAAAAGCAATCAACTTCAGGTGATTTTAAAGAAGACATGAGCCTCTTATACGTAAAATCAGCCTAATATCCTCTCTGGAAAAAAAATAATATTCTCTCTATCTCTATTTCTGTCTCTCGCTGTCTCTGTCTGTCTCTGTTTCTCTGTCTCTGCCTCTCTCATTTCTAGGTGCTTGTAACTGAATGAGAACATAGCATAGAATGTGTCTAGAATAGAATGCATGTGAAGAGTTATCTATAGTCAGAATACAACAGAATGAATTGCTGCAAAGAATCTTGGTGTGAATCAGATGCTTGATTTATGGGAAGGAAAAGAGTGGATGCCCCTTTATGTGTTGTCTTTCCCTGTTTGAAGCGAAACTCCCTGAGTATAGGTACTTGTTTGTTTGCTTGGATTAATATCCCTAGCATTTAAGCATAATGCTTGGCATATTAAAAGAACCTAATAAATTTTTTTCATTCATTCATCCATCCATACTGAATTTGGGTTCATTTGCATTAGTACTTTGAGTCCTGAGACAAGATGCACCTTGGATTTTAGTGCCTTCCCTTACAGAGAAGTCAGCATTTGTAGAGCAAAAAATCCCAATAGACACTATACAGGAATGGTTATCACAATTCTGACCCTCTAGAAGAATCTATGTGGGAAATACCATCTGAAATGGGGTGCTTGTGGAGTCAAAGCTTGAAGAATGTCGAAATCAGCAGAAGTGAGTGAGTCTATCATGTTAAGCTCAATGATCCCCCTACTGCTTGGCCCTGCATACTACAAATCCCTGAGGGCAACTGGCCATCTTCCTTCCTTATACCTATATGGTATAAAGAGCCCTTGGGCAGTTAAGTGGAAGATGGCTGGGATTGGAAAGACGTTTGAGGCAGGGAAACCAACCAATAGGCTATCAAAATAGTTGAGGTAGAAATTGACAAGATCATGGACCAAAAGGTTGGCTGTTTCAGAGGAGAAAAGGAAGCATTAGAAGAAATACTGTAAAGGGAGAGATGATAAGCCTTGCTGAAAGATTGGGTTTGTAGGACATAGTTCTAAAGAAAGGAGGGTTGGTGGTGGTGGGGGAAAGATAATGAATTCCATTTTGGGCATATTAAGTTAGGGATGTCTAATAAGCCATGCAGTTCAGGATGTCCAATAGGCCTTTGGTAATAAAAGCCGAGAGGTTAGGATGAGGTAAATAGATCTGTCTGAGAATCATCTACATAGAGATGAAAATTGAATTCATGGGAGCTTATGAGCTATCCCTTAAAGGTTGTTAAGACCATCCCAAGGCTTGGTTGGTTTAAGGCGCTAAAATCAAAACATTAACATGAACTCCTCATAGCCATGAAAACAAAACAGGCACAAGGAGCTATCTTGCCTGGTGGATCACAATAGGCAGGTAGGGTGATGGAGCCTCACTCAGCTGAATCAACTTGAGACATCCTCCACGCCTTTCCTTGTTAAATATCCTTCTCCACTTACAGCCAAGTAAATGTTTTTGTTAATTGTTAAATGACCTAACAGGGTCTCGTTTTGTTTCAATTCTTGTTGGCTGATTGGTTGATTCTAGAAACCCTATCCTCAGGCACTTGTAATCTGCCTCAGGTAATCACCACATCATGTCATCAATTGAGGTTGCTGTACCAAAAATGTAGAATCTACTAAGAATGATATAATTATACTTTAAGAGATTAAGGGCTCCAATTAGTTTCTACGTGTATAGTCTTGAGGACCCCCTGCCCCCTTAAGGGCTCCTCTTCATGATATTGATTTCTGTACCCTGACACTGTTTGTCCAGATCAGAGGTGTCAAACACACAGCCCAGGGAAAGCACATGGTCCCCAACAGTCCTGAATATGGCCTGATTCAGATTAAAATATAATTGGGAAATATTTGACAAAATAAATACAATAAATACAAAATGAAAATACAACAATATAGAGATAAAATTACATTTTAAAATTAAATCACTAAAATGTATGTTTTCACTGCCACTGGAATATACATGGGGGAAAAATATTAAGATCAGGTCACAGCAATCCTTCCATGACTGGGGATGCTGGTGATCATGACCACCCATGGGGTGCTCCTGCTATGCCAGAGGAGAATCAATCATTCCCACCATTCCTGCAATGAGTTAAGTGTTTCTTAAGCACCTGCCGTATGCAAGGCACTATGCTAAATGCTGGGATGCAAAGACAAAAGCAAAAGAGCTCTTGACCTCAGGGAGATTACATTCTAATGGGGATAAAAACCCGTACATTTATAGGTATATATGAGATGCGTTAAAAAAGTATTTCAAAAGGCCCATTACAATGAAGAGTTCAAATATGAAGGGAAGCCAGAGAAGACTTTTGACAGAAGTTGGTACTTGAATTGAATCTTGAAGGAAAGCAGAGTGCAAACTCTCTGGGCAAGAGAGGAACAAGACCATTCCAGGCTTGGGCAACAATTAATACACAGTCATGGAGATGGGAGATAGAGTAAGAAGTGTAACAAGGAGACTGCTTTGGCTGTCCCACAGTGTAGACAAAGGGGAAGAAGTGTAAGAAGGCTACAAATGTCAAAAGAGTCCATTTATTACCCCTAATAGATATTGTGAAGTCATGGGAAGGGCAGAAGGCTGGAGGGGAAAGGGATAATCTCTGTGGTACTAGTGCTGATGCTGGTAGGACTTGGAGAATGTGCAGAGGTCTGTAGCTGGTCCTAGTTTACCAACCACACGATGAAAAGTACACAGATAGTTTTGTGGTTGGAAATGGGATGCATTACCAAAGCATTTGGCAGCCAGGGAGGTGTTGGATCTGGTTGTTTCTGAACTGGCTGGCATTGGAGAACGAAGACAAGTCAATGAGTTTTCTCTCTTAATTGGACCCAGCATAAAGCCCAGAGGACATGACACTGCTCTTGCTACAGTCTCTGTTTGTATCCATGCTTGCCTGTCATTAGGAAGAGACTGGAGATGACTGTGGCCTTGGGAGCTTGGAAAGATCAGAGTAGGGAGATTTCTAAAAGCAGACACACTCAGGTGTTCCCATATGATCAGTTACATCAGTCCCCCCAACTTCCTTTTATGCTTTTACTCTCAAAATGGAAGGGAATATAAAACAAATTTCTGACAGTAATGGTTATCTTTTAAATGATTACCAAGAGGTGTGAGGACTTCATAATCACAAAATTTATTCTTGAAGAGAGCCTAGAGCAGGGGTGGGGAACCTGTGGCCTCCAGGTCACAAGTGGCTTTCTAGGTCCTCGAGTGCAGCCTTTTGACTGAGACCAAGATTTACAGAACAAATTCTTTTATTAAGGGGATTTGTTCTGTGAAGTTTGGAGTCAGTCAAAGGGCTGCACTTGAGGATTTAGAGGACCACATGTGGCCTGGAGGCCACAGGTTTCCCACCCCTGGCCTAGAATTTGTCCACATCTATATTCCCCTACTTCCTCACTCAGGAATCCTCTCTACAATGTCTATGACATGAGGTCATTTACCTCTGCTGTAATACTTTCAATACCACGTGGACCCCTTATCCCATAAAGTTTCTAGGATCCAGATCTAGACAAAATACTCCGAAGGTGGTTTCAGTTGTGCCCAGTAGAATGGGACTATGACCTGTCCTGAAATGGACACCTTACTTCTCTTAATGTAGCCAAAGTTTGTACCAGTTCTCAGGGCAATTGCATCATAGTGTTGACTCATATGTTGGAGGCATGCAGTAGGATTCCCTCTCAGTATCAAATTCCCAAGTCTCTTGCCAGATGATTGCTATACTCTAGCATGCATGAAATGACAGGGAATTAAAGTTTGTTTGGTTTTTTTTTTGTCTCTCTGGGAATCCCCAGGCTTCCGGTGTAGTAAGGAAGCAAAGCCATGCAGATAGAAATGGTTCCTTTTCAATTCAATTCAATTTCAATTCAAATCTCATATGAGCTTTTTGGACCTATCTGACCAGTGAATTACTCTGCCCTCTGTACTTCCTGGTAGACCTCCCTCAAAATTTTCATTTTGAGGAAACATATCCCAGGGCTCAATGACACTTGCATGCAGAGGAGGATCTACCAGCTCCCTTTTTTTTTTTTTTTTTTTTTTTTGCTTTTGAATGCAATTCAAATATGGACAATGTGGTGTAATGGAAAGAGAACTGAGTCAGAGGATTCTGTTCAAGGTGGCAGCATTCTTCCTAATGCTTTGGCTCTGAGGGAAATAAAACAGTAAATGGTAGTGGGAATTGGATGAACCCACACTGACTCCATCTTGTGATCTAGTTCAGGAGCCAGCTCAGTTCCTTTTCTACTTAATTATGGTTCTAATCCAAATACTGTCTTACAAGAAATTTTTATTCAATTGTGGGAATTGGGAGAAAAACTTATTGCATATTTGGAGCCTAGCCTTGCATGGCTGGTAAGCTGGATCATCTCTATCTATTGCTTAGAGACTCAACTAAGAACCTAGGTCATGCTGACCAGAAACCCTGTCAGATCCAAAGACTGATGCAAGAAGTTTTCTCACAATTATATATCCCAAGCAACCCATATGTCTTATCTGAAAACTGGCCCCATACTGATCAATAAGTTACTATTTCCATCTTCCTTTAATTGTTTACAGACATTTTTTCCTGATTTTGGGGAGTTGCACCTGTTCACTCTCCCTCTCCCAGCTTGGAAAATCCTTAATCTTTTCTCCAGTTAGAAATGAGATCACCTAATTTTGTGTCCTGGTTAATTGCTTTCTTTAAATTAATTGGTCTTCTTTAATGAATTGTTTATAATGCATGAAAATCTGTCTCCCCCTGTATTTGGAGTCCAGTGCCAAATCTGAGGAAGTCTGCTCCAGATTTGTTATGCAATTGGCCTTTGTTGCTTAATAAATCAATATACTCAGAAGTTCAAAACTTTTGTTTCCTTAGTCACTTCATCTTTCATTTGCCACAGAACCCAATTATTAAATTGTAAGCTCTTTGAGCAAGAAAATTGTCTTTTGCTTCCTTTTATACTCTGGGCACTCATCACAGTGCTTGGCAAAAGTAGGTGTTTAATAAACATCTATTTATTGATTGACCGAACCTTGGTGTCATCTTTGACTCTCTTCTCCCTCAACATCTCTATTCAACAGTTGCCAAGTTTTAACTCTTCTGCCTCCATGCAATCTCTTGCATCCATAGTCTTTCAAAACTCAACCTTGAGTTCAGGCCCTCAGCATTTGCAATTACTTCCTAATCAATTTCTCTGCTTCTAGACTATCCTCCCTAATCTATTCAAATGTAAAATGGAAATGATAATAGAACTTACCTTACAGTGTTGTTGTGGGGATTAAACTAAATAATAAAATAATAAAGAAAAAAAGTAAGGTTCCGGGCAACATTTGGTGCTTAATCAATGCTTCTTCCTGTCTTTCCTCATGTCTAGATTTCTCTCATCTTCCCCTTTGCACCTTAGAATTGCTAGATTCTTTCAAAACGCAGATCAGTGACATCAACTATATGAAACCTTTTGTTTTCCCTAGAGTTATTGGTATTCTTTCTCTTAATTTTACTGTGTATGTATTTTGTGTTTCCTTATCTGTACAAATGATTACATAGTATATAACTGGGACCAGTTAGTTAGGCCGCCCCTGCAACAACTACCAGTACCATCTGACATCACCAAGGGGAGATACAGATCTTTTCCTTCCCCAATCCAATCCTCATTGTCGCAATACTTCATTCTCACCAGGGTCAGGATCTCCACTATCACCTGGATGTTGATGCCCTACATCTCCAACTCTGTGAGAGGCATTCCAGAATCCCACTCCACTCTGACCCTTGGACCTACTATTCTCTTGGTTGAGAATCATCTACCATACCATTGCCCTTCAGGGTCTTTGGGCATTTTATCATCTTCCCTAATACTTTCCCTGCTCAAATCTAAGCATCATCTTGCTATTTTATCTGCCATGAACTAGATAAAGCAGGAAGGTGTCCTAAGGCAGAAATTGGTTGTCATACAGTCCAGGAAATTTAAACCAATACTACACTGATTACCATCTTCCCTCAGACCCTGATGGATATAGCTCAGGACCCTAAACCCAAGAGTCTTGGGAATTATAGAATCCCCCAGATTCATAGACCTGCTCCTAGTGCAGTTCCCACAGCCATCACTGAGGAGAGAAATCATTGTAAAGAAGGGAATCACCTTCTTTCTCACCACCAGCACCAACTATTGATCAGAAGCTGCCAACAGGTAGGTAAGAACAAGAGTTCTGAGAATAACAACATCCTTTAGATCACTGGTTCTGTTTCCATCTAATCCTTCATGGCCATCACCCAGGGAATCAATTTCTATGGAGAAAGAGTCAGTCATACTCACAACTGTCAAGCAACTGCCACTCACTGATTGGGCAAATTGGCTTAGACAAAGTAACAGGTGACCCTGAGAAACAGATAGAAGTCAGCATGTTCCAGCATGTTTCAGTCATGTTCCAACATGACCACTATTTCCCCTTAGTTTTTGATGCATACATCCCAAGACAATAAATTAGAGAGGTGTTACCATTGCTTCCAGCCCAGTACCCTCAGCCACCATCCTGGGAAACAATCCCTATGAAGATACTGGCCACTGCTCCTAAAGGTGATAGAGCCACTGCTACTGAAGACCATGAAAGAAAGTTTGTGTCATCAAAGACTTTGGCACCATCATTTGGTTCAAGATCAGAAACTGACAATTTTATCAATGAAAACAATATTAAAGAAGAACCATTACCATCTACTTTGCTGCCATCCCCTAAGGACCTTGGGATCCTTCCATCTGACTTGCATCTGAAACCTTCCATATAGGTAGTTCCCTCCATTAGAATGTAACTACTTCCAGAGCAGGGATTTGCCTTGATTTTCTCTTTGCATTTCCAGTGCTTAGTACAGTACATGGCACATGGGAAGCACTTAAACCCCTTTGCATTCCATTCTATTTCCCTATCCTTTATTACAACATGAGATCTTTAAGGGCAGGAACTTTCATTTTTATTTTTGTATCCCTTGCACATAGGAGACACTTAATGTATGGTTATTGAATGGATTGCTCCTGAATTGGCCTAAACTCTATGACTTACAACCAGTTTGCCCTACAAGTTTCCTCAAATGAGGAGATTGGGCTAGGATGACCTAGGGTGTTCCTTTCAGTTCATGATCTGTTTTCAAGTTGCATTTAACCCAGATATCTCTTTGTGGTCTAAAAGATAATAATTTAGATAGCTCCTTCTGATTTCATGTGTCATTCTGGCAAAGAGATCAGGGCAGTTTGCTCAGCACATCTTGGCAAGATGTGTTCTATGTGGAGGCTTCTGTTCTAGGAATCATGTTCAGACAGAACCTACATTTCCTGATCATTGAGGAAGAAGTTAAAGGTCACACATTCCAGTGTTCTTCCAGGTAGTGCGTTAATCAGTCAACATCAGGCTGGACTCTCCCTGTCCTCCTTCACACTAATGGATAATTAAGGACAGGGGAAAGAAAAGGTGACTTCCCAGGACTGAAACATTCTTATCTAGGGTATGTAATATGATTATCTCATCTGTCATCTAAATCTAAAACATTGTAATCATTCCTTTCAGGTTTCTGAAGAGATTGTGATGCTGAGATATTTTTGATAAATGAATGAATTTCCCACTTTTCTTTCCCCTGTTCTTCATGGAGTCAGCCAAAGGCAAAGTATTCCTTTGTTACTACTCTCTCCCTGTCTTTCCTATTCTCTTTCCCCTGAGCTCTAGACAGACAATGACTCCATGGGATTTTCTGGCTCTCCCGGGCTTCCTACTGTCCTGCCTCTAATTGGTCTATTCCCTGTGAACAACTTATACTGTAGACTCACCCATTCAACTCCCTTGTCCCCTGTTCCCTTTCTTCAGGGCCCTGTTAGATGAGAGGCAAACAACAGGTAAATTAAATTTGCCTTGAGATTATTGGTTGATAATGGTTTAAAATTTCCCCTCCCCCTATCTTTAAAGAGATAGGGCCACTGTGGATATAGGGGCTTTTGCAGGGTGGGATTTTGGTCATCAAAAAATGTCATACTGGGGGATCAGAAGGCTCAAAGAACTGTTGGTTACACAGCTTCTTCTCTAGAATATTTAGTGATGTGATATAATAAAAAGAATGCTGGTATATCAGTGGTTTGGCAATATATAAAGCATGCCCTCCATATTAAGAGAGCATAGCAGTGATGTGGTACATTTGGTGTTTGGGGGAATTGAACAAACAAGAGTAATAGAAGTTGGGAGGCAGGGTCTACTTCTTGGTCTTGAGTCTCTTGTCAGCAAGGCATTATTATGGAATCCAGTGTTAACTACAGGTGTTTGCATCAGTTCAGGTTGTGATTTATATTGCACTGGAGTTCATATGCAGTGTGATAGACACAGGGATCAAGTAAAGACAAAACCAGGAGATCTCATCCAGTATAGCTCTATTGATCTTATTTATACCACCTGTGCTTGGTATTTCTAGCTCAAGCTGACAGCAAAAGAGGCAGCACTGGGCATCAGAACCATAAGTGGACATTTTGGCATCTTGACAAAATTCAGAGGCAGGGACAGAGACATAAGGATACCCTGAGGACAGGGAATTCTGCCATCACAATTGATGGGGAGAGTGCTGTTCCTGGAGTCAGTAAGAGCGGAGTTCAAAACCAACATTAGCCACTTATTAGCTATGTCCTTGAGTAAATCATTTAAACCTTTGTTTGCCTCAGTTTCCTTAAATGTAAAACAGAGATCACAATAACACCTACTGCGCAGGGTTGCTGTGAGTTTAAAATTAGATAATATTTGTAAAGTACTTAGCACAGTGCCTGGCATATAGAGTTTAATACACTGTTACCCCCATCCTCTTTCACATCTCATAGAGAACAAACCAGATGACAAAGGCAGTCTACCCCAGCCAGATAGAGTAATATTGGTACATTGACACTGGTAAGGACACAGATAACATGGGACTCTTTATAACACAATGCCATGGCTGCTAATCTGTGGTGTCTTGGTTACCATGGATCTCCAGGTCAAGTGTTTGGTGATAGTCTTCTTTGGACAAGTGAAGTCATGCCAGAGGGGGAAGGCAAATCTGAAGAGACAAGTGTGAAGGTGATAGGGCAGGATAGGATAGGATAGGATCCTTAGGGGGCAATCGTCTCAGGCTGGGCTGAGGGAAGAAAGAGCACTAACTTATAAGAAGTGTATTCCTTACTGTGCAATCCCTCACAGACCACTGACATTGACAGTGGTAGAGTAATGAGTACTTAAGAGTGTGTGAACCCTTCATGTTGATTCTCTGGGGTCGAGGCACCTCAGAGACAGTTCAGGTTGAGAACCTGAAAGCTTTCACTGATTCCAAGGGGGTCTGATCCAGGGCAAAGTCTGACCCATATCCCCATATCCCCATACCCCCACCCCCACCCATCCGCACCCCAGTCTGAGCTCTGAAAGCTCCTAACTTATGTTGCATGAATTTTCTTATTAAGTCAACTATCTGATGCCAATAAATCAGAATAAATCAGAAGAATAGGCTTTATGACACTCAGTATATCATACTCTACCAGCAGTTGATGGGGTGTATCATTCATTGGAAAGATGTATTTATACATTATGTGAAACAAACGAGAAGGTGGTTCCTCTTTAAAGGAAGGTCTTAGTATAATGCATGCTCCTTGAGGGTAGGAACTTTCTCCCTTTCTTGATTTGTATTTCCAGTACCTAATATAGAACTTTGGTTCTATGTTAATGCTTATTCATGGTCAGTAGGGGAGGGGAATGAAATATGGTGCCTACTATATGCCAGTCACTGTGCTAAGTGCTTTACAAATATTATCTCATGTGTCCTCACAACAGCCTATGAGAGTGGGGTTACCATGACTCCCATTTTACAGTTGTGGAAACTGAGGCAGAGGTTAAGATGTTTGCCTGGGGTTACACAGCTAGCAAGTGTCTGAGGCCAGATTTGAAGTTAGGTCTTCCTGATTCCAGGCACAGTGTTCTTTCCACTGCACCACCTGTTGCCTGACAATAAGCATTTATTAATCACCTGCTATGTGCCAGGCACTATATTAAGGAAGGCAAAGTCCTTGCTCTCAAGGAGCACTTGGTCTAATAGGGAGACAACTTTAAAACAACTTATGCAAACAAGATATATACGGGATAAATTAGAGCTAATAAATGGAAGGAAGACACTAACATTTAGGGCTATCAGGAAGGGCTTCTCATAGAAGATAGCGTTTTCTTTTTTAATTGCTTGATTATAAAAGACAATCAAAAGATAGATCCCCAGCCCCTACTAAAAATCAGCTTTGTATATCTAGCTACTTCAGTGAAGTGACTCAGGGTTTGGGCACCATACCCAGACTGTGATTACACCAGAATTCTGGCAGACTGACAGGAACCTTAGGAATTACGAACTATGACCATAACGAGAATCTGAGGTTGTGTTTTCTGGTTCCCTGCATGCCTGAAGGATAGAGCCCTATTGCCGAAACTGACTGATCTAAATATAGTGACAGCCTTCAGTAGTTCTCAGGGGTTACCCTTATAATAGGCAAGTAACCATCTGGCTAGCTGAATGGGATGATGCTTGTCTCATAGTCTCTTGTCTGAAACGGCAATGTGAGACCCCATTTTCATTTGAAAACAGGTAGAAATAATATAAAGGAACTCTCCAGTTCAGTCTGGTAGAGAGGCTCTGGAATATCCTGTGATATTACCAAAATTATAAAGTCTCTTTCTCTAAATTCCTCCATCCCACCTCAGTCAATTGAGGAGTTTTCTTCTCCCATTGCTTTGGAGTCCCTATGCGGTATGTACAAGACAGGGAACAAGTCAAGATAAAACTAAGAATCTAGTATAGCTTTTCTTATTTATACCAGCTGTGGTATCAATTTGTAGACTTCAAAGATGTTAACATTAATGGCCATGTATTTTGGTAGCATTATCATGTAATAATCAATAAACATAAATGAACATTTAAAAAAGTATAGAAGCTGTGTTTAGGCTCTTGGCTGAAGTAATATCAGCTCTTGGAAAGCAGGGAAAAGATTTCCTGACTATGCTGCACTCGGACCCATTGTCACAGTTTCTGGTTTTGCTTTGTCCAGTCCACTCCTTTGTCACGTGTCTGTGTCTTATTTTCCGGTTCACTTGCTCACTAGCTTTCATCTCACTTGTCCTCCCTTCCTCCTCTTCTTGTGGAAGCTGTCCTCCAACTTGGGAATCCCAGAACAAACTCAACTGTCCTGAACAAAGTTTGTTTAGAGTTCATGAATTCTCTTTCATTTAAGTAAATCCCTCAAAGCCTCTGTGATCCTATCAAAGTTAAAGCTTCATTGTAGTCCAGGGCTATATAGACTAATTAAGAAAAAAAATCTATTTCATCTCATAAGTGTATACAAAGGAAAAGAACGTCACTTATTAGATCCAATTTACATCAACCAAGAGATTAGATTGAAAACTGAAAATATGACTGCAAAATTCAGATATACCATTTCAGCCCTGCCTATTCTTTATGGCTATGCTGATGGAATTATCAATTTAAAACTTGTATGTTTTTCTTTAAAAGTACATCAAGAAGACTGAGTCATTTACTCATTTCTCATTTGGATACATCTGTGCAAATAAGAATATGATGTCTTTGCCTAGTCCTGAGTATAAAGTCTGGCATTATTAACCTCACATCTGGGGCGGAAAGGAAACAGAGAAAAGAACATGAACTTAGATTTCCCACATATTTGTATGGGTGTGGTCTTCTGCAAAAATTCATACTTGAGGGAAACCCCTATCCTGCTACCAGTTAAGACATGGCAAGTCAGATCAATGGAATCTAGGACATTAGACCTCAACAACGCATATCTTGCAGGGGTGGCCTTCTTTGATGGTGACTGTGAGAAGTTAGGGATATATTCTTATCATCCTTATCTTTCCTTAATAACCTTTTATAGATTGATTGTCCACTTTTTTGGACATCTCTGTGTTTTCAGCTGGCACAATGCTCTGTGTGCATATAATCCTCTAAAGCAAAGTGGAGCTTCTTTTCCGTGGTCATAAGACGCCCAAAGGAGCTCTTTCATGCTTTAAGGAATAATTGCCATGACTGTGAGCAGATTCTTTCCACCCTGGTTAGCTTTTATAGAGTCTCTGAGCAAGAGAGCCTGTTGCTTTGGTTTTTTTCACTTGCCCCCATGTATATGGGGACAAAAGAAACACATTGAGGGCAATTTTAACTAAGGTCCTCTTCAAAACAGTACCAGCAAAAACGTGTGGTTTACTGTCTGAAATGAGCCTATGCGCAGCCAAAAGAACAGACTCCGGTGCCAAAATTGTCAGTTGTGTTTCATGTGGCTGTTGTTTTGTCATTTCAGTTGTGTCTGACTCTTTGTGACCCCTTTTTGGGGAGTTTCCTTGGCAGCAAGACTGAAGTGTCTTGTCATGAGTAAACGGAGGCAAACAGGGCTAAGTGACTTGCCAAGAGTCACACAGCTAGTTAGTGTCTGAAGTTAAATTTGAACTCATATCTTCCTGACTCCAGTCAGACCTGGGCACTCTATCCACTGCACCACCCTAGGCACATCCCTAGACTCCATCATATCATGGGCCTCTTTTCCCCCTTTCTCTACACTATCTCACTTGATGATCTTATCAGCTTCAATAGGTTCAATTATTTTCTCTGTGTTGATGATTCTCCAAATCAATGTATTCACCCCTAGTCTCTTTTTGATCTACAGTCACACATTTCCAATAACTTTTTGGCTATCTAAAACTGTATATTAATAGTTTATCTGTCTTTTTTTAATTTATGGAATAAAACAAATCTTTCCATAATATAGCAAAATAAAAAAAAAATGATTGAACATGAAACTGCAAATCTATTAGGTGCAACTTGCTATTTCCTTTAAATGTATGTTATCATGTAAATTTCTTTTTTTCCCTTTTTCTTCCCTCCACCTTCCTCTGCCCTAGAGACGGCTACTCAAAGCAAAGTCAAATACAAGTCATGTCATCATTTCTCTGATGGCATGGTCTTCTTCGGGAACAAGGGATGAACACAACACCCATTTGACACAAATATGTATGTTTTTGTAAAATCATTTTATTCACATTTCTATTTATCAGTCCTTTCTCTGTCCAAAATGGAACTCATTACCTCTCCCTCCAAATTCTCTCCTCTTCTGAACTCCCCTATTACTGTTGAGGACACCACCATTCTCACTCACCATGGCTTACAAGCTCCACGTTATTTTTCAGTCCTCACTCTCACCCTACATATTCAATTAGCTATCATTTCTAACTTTACTACAATTCTGGCTTGCAGTCTCCTCTCCATGAACATCCACAACCCCTAGTTCAGTGCCTCGATTATTATAACTTTCTAATTGCTCTTTCTCCTTCAGATCTTTCCAGACTCTCATCCATCTGCCACCCAGTTGCCAAAGTGATTTTTCTCAAGCACTAGTCTGAACATGTAGCTAATTTCTTGCTCAGTAAACCCCAGTGACAGCTCATTACTTCTAACATCTTATAAAAATTCATTTCTTCGACATTTAGAGCTCTTTACAGCCTGGTCCCTTCCTATCTTTCCAGTCTTATAATTTCATGTTCTGTATGTATTCTATGATCCAGCTGCTTTGGACTGCTTACAGTTCCTTGGACAGGTCTTCTCTCAATCTCTGGTCCCTGTGCCTTTGCCCTTCTGACTGTTTCCTATTCCTGGAATGCTCTGCCATCTCACTTCTATCTCCTGGCCTCCCTGGTTTTCTTCGTGACTTAGGTCAAATCCCACTTCCTGCCAAAGACTGTTCCTCCTCACTTACCATTCCCAGCTGCTAGTGGCTTCTCCCATTCAGATTATTTTACATCAATCCTCCCCGTACCACATGTACAACATATATCATCTCTCCATGTTATCGATATATATCATGTATACATACATATTGTGTACCTAGTGATTGACATATTATCTTCTCCCTTAGAATTAGAGGAGAAGGATTGTTTTGTTTTGCTTTTGTCTTTATTTGCCTCCAGTGTATAATACTGGCACATAATACATGCTTAATAAGCGCTTGCTTGCTGATTGATTTTTGCTAGACAGATCCAAAGTGTTTGTAAAAGTGTGTAGAAAAGGAAAAGGAGATGGGGTGGGATGGGGAAGTCTCATCATTAGAACAAAAAGAATGAGTCCCAAGGTTCAATAAATGCTTGTGAAAACTCTGGAGATGACTTAGTCTAGAGCAGAGAAATACTAAGACTCAGAAAGACAATGAGTAGTCTGATCAGATACCATTTTTTGCGAACTTATGTCTCACATATTTTTCCCCCATCAATTGATTTTGCTCTTTTCTTAGAAAGAAATATCCTTGCAGAATTCAAGTTAATTCTACTGTGAGAGTTTGTCTTTGTAGCCCTAGCACCTAGAATTGTACTTAAAAGATAGAGTGCTTGGTAAATAATTACTGAGTGAATGAACGAGAGTGAGGAAGGGATCTGAAGGGCTTACAAAAGAGAAGATAGATGCTACAGCTATTAGCATCCGAACACAGAATGTCATTTAGCTGAAGGAAGGTGGTTGGGTTTTTGCTTTGTTTTGATGTTTTGTTTTTTGTGGGGGGAGGTGGCAAAATCCTAAGAATTATTTGGTTGGGAAGTTGAGACACGTTTAAAAGACAGGGAAAGAAATAGCTCTGAGACAGGACTTTCCCCTTTAGGACAGCTCCCTTCTTGTTCTGTGACAATTAGGAAAGAACTAATGGAACGAAGGGTCGCAAGCAAATTCTCTCTTGGAATCTAGAAAAGTATCAGAGAGGAGCAAATCAAAAAATGTAGGAGTTTGAAGGAATTCCCTTAGTGAAGACCTGGGAGGGAACGTCATTAAAATCTATGTAGTTGTGAAGTATGGAGTTTAGATTTAGCATTTAAATCTTGAAATACAATCCTGAACTCAAATTTTTACCTCTTCTGAAAAGCTTTTGTGACTACCCCAGGGTGAAATAATCTACTTCTTTCCCATTTTTCATGTCCCTTCTTCTCACTATCTTTCATTGCATATTAGTACCTTGTAATATCTTTATTTTCTTGTCTCAAAGTGTGATTGAAATATTTTATTTTCTGCTTAATCTGCCAAGGTTATTCTATACTTTTTCTTCATGTTTTTTCTTTTCCAATAAGATTGTGGGCTTTTTCAGGGTAAAAACTTTGGAATTCAAGAATATGGTAGTAATTTTTAGTTGATTTTATTAACAATTGAATTTATTCAATTGTTGACCCAGTTAATTTACCATGAACAGGATCTGTTCCAAGATACATATATTACTGTAGCTGGTTTATGTCCACAAATCATATTGTGGACAGTAGATATTTTTTATCCATTTGGTTTTATCTGTGTAGATAGTTTTGATTGATTGTTGGATTTCTGTGATCAGGAACTTCTGCAAAGTTTCAGAACTGATGCACTCAGTAGAATGACATTCTCAAACAAGAGCATCTGAAGGATTCCACCACATAGAGGGAATTCCATTTCCATTTGGAGGGTCATGTATGTCTCTCTTTTATATTGTTTAATACTGAAAAAACTGTTCATGTAATTGTTAATGTAATGATAGAAAATTGCTATAACCGGTTGTAATATGTACTGCCTAAATCTTTGAGTCATCCAAAGTCAAAATTACAGAAATGTCTTTACTTTCCTGCCTTTAAGATAATGAGATCAGGCTGACCTGTACCACACCCTATATTTCCCATATTCCCCTACCCAGGAACGTTGCCTTGTGGGGAGCCCAGCTCAAGCTGGATCTCAGCTTCTAATGTCCTTGCCCCTTTTCATTAAGATTCATGGCATGAAGGGTAAAACAGCCAGTATGAAGTGGTTTTCCTTGCCCAGATTGCGGAAGGTCACTTGCTTCCTCATAATGTCTCCTCCCCCTTTCCTCCTAAAACTATAAACAATTTTTCATGGGTCTCTTTGGTTGGGAAATTCACTGGACATTTTCCAGGGTGGCAGATGTGCTATCCTGTTGTCTCAATTAAAGACTCTTTATTCCTTAATTCAGAGTTTTGATTGATTTCAGGATTTGACAATATTCATAATCAGACAATTGTCCAGTGAAGTTTGGATTGAAAAGGAAAACTGTGTCTTGCATTGCTTTTGGGAAACTGTACATCAGTTTCAGTGACCTAGCTTTTCTTTGAAATAAAATGCTATTTTTTAATCCAGTATTATTCTAGTGATACTACATTGCTATGCTTCATGAAATACCATGAATTGGTATGGCTCCATGAGCCATCAAAATTTCACTTCATTAATGGGGTAATGGAAAAATTCATGGTGGGCATAAATAACTAATAGTATTCTATGAAAGCTCAAATGGATGCAAGAAAATGCTTAAAAGTGATCAGATATATGACTGGTAAAGGAAATGAACCAGGCATATGAAAACAATGAAAAAAAAGCATATAGCCCATGTGCTAATTCTTAGTACTGGATGGTGAATAAATTCAAGGTTCCAATCACTTACTTCACACAGATTAAGATCAAGGGAAGTAAACAGGTTTAATTCAGTGACTAATAGAAGAAAAGGTTTAAGAACAAGAATGCACTTAAGAACAAGAATTCTCTGAGGTCCAGCACCTCAAAACAAGTGACACGCTATTCAGTGACATGCTGGCTGGGCAGCAAGACATACTCTTGTCAATGAACGTTGAGTTGCCACGATCTATAGCTCATATACTATAGCTCTTTCAGGTTATGTGGTCTTGTTGAACAATGAACACCTTAATTTCATAGTAAGATTTGGGGGACCAGGAACAAGGAAGCATACTATTAAGAAGAGGGGAGGGATGAGGGAGGAGTTCTTTGTACTTTATTGTGCACTCAGCCCAGATGTGTGGTCAGAAGGCCAAGAGTTGCATCTTGACTCTGCAATCACACAGGACTCAAGAGTATGCTCATCACTTTCATTCCTCCCCCAAACTTATGTAATGTTGAGATTTAGAAGAAATATTGGTTGACTCTTTGTGTAGGGTTTACAAGCGGTTTGGATGTATATACCATTGAGGCAGGGGAGAACAATCACATTGAGGAGATAGCATATCTATATATTATATATTAATTAAATTATAATTATTAATTATAATAATTACATACCTAATGCATATTCTACTCTATCACTTTAATGATTATGTCTAAAGCAGTTTTAGCTTTGTTGTCTTTTATATAATTGACTAATTCTGCTGCCAAAAACCCATGTGACTTTGGTGAAGCTGTGGCATTCCCATAAACCTCAAGGTTTGATGGGTTTTTTTTAAATCTATAAAATGAAGGGGTTATATTAGATTGGACATCTAATGTGAGTTTAATGCCGTGGATAGGGTGCCAGGAATGGAGTCAGAAAAAGCTGAGCTCAAATCTAGCCTACTTACTAGCTTTGTGACCTTGGGTAAGTCACTTAACCCTGTTTGCCTCAGTTTTCTCATCTATAAAATGAGCTGGAGAAGTAAATGGCAAAGCACTCCAGTATCTTTTCCAAGAAAACCCCAAATAGTGTCAAGAAGAGTCTGACATGACCAAAACATTGAACAATGAGTGAATATAACACGAACTAAGAACCAATAGACTTTGAGAAAGCAGCATAATGAAAACCTAGAAAAGAAAAAGTATCCAGGAAGATAGGGTGATCAACACTGCCAAATGATGTAATGAGGTCCAGAAGTGTCAAGACTATGAAAGGGTCATTTAATTTGTTAATTTGAAGGTCATTGGCAACCTTGGAAAGGACAGTTTCAGTTGATTGATAGGGTCAGAAGCTAGGTTGTAGAGGTTTAGAACAAGTAGAGATATCAAGTATTGGTGACCTTTCCAAGGAATTTTGTCACTAAAAGGAGGAAAGGTAGAGGTTGATAGCTAGTGCAGATAGTAGAATCAAGTGAGGGGTTTTTAAGGATGGGGAGACCTGAACGTTCTTATAAGCAGAAGAAAGAATCCAGAAGATAGGGAGAGATAGAAATTAAGAGAGCAAGTAGGATAGTGAGGACATTTTGCCAGGGAATTTTGGAAAAAAATGGAATCAAAGGCATATAAACTTTAGCATGTGTAGGACTTTTTCTATATCTCAGAACTGAGAGGAGAAGATTGTGGAAGAAAAATGTCTGAATGGTATGGAGTGAGGACAAGGAGGAAATAGTTTCAATTTTCCCATGAAGTCTGAGGCAAGACCCTCAGTTAAGAGGCAGAGGTTATCAAAGGGAGAGAGAGAGAAGTGAGAGAGAGAGAGAGAGAGAAAGAGAGAGAGAGAGAGAGAGAGAGAGAGAGAGAGAGAGAGAGAGAGAGAGAGAGAGAGAGAGAAAGAGAGAGACAGAGAGACAGAGACAGACAGACAGACAGACAGAGAGAGAGACAGACAGACAGACAGAGAGACAGAGAGAGAGACAGACAGACAGAGAGACAGACAGACAGACAGAGAGACAGAGAGAGAGAAATGAGAGAGAGAGAGAGAAAGAGAGACAGACAGACAGAGAGACAGAGAGAGAGAGACAGACAGACAAAGAGACAGACAGACAGAGAGACGGAGAGAGAGAAATGAGAGAGAGAGAGAGAGACAGGGAGAGAGACAGAGAGAGAGACAGACAGAGAGACAGAGAGAGAGAGAGAGAGAGAGAGAGAGAGAGAGAGAGAGAGAGAGAGAGAGAGAGAGAGACTGTGAACTGTGAACTGTGAATTGGGCATTGAATTCATTGAGGAAGGAAAGAGAATATCCTGGGTGTCAATAGGTACCGTTCACCAGGATCTGGATTAGGTGATAAATTTAGGTATCATGAACATCAAAAGAGAGAGAGAGAGAGAGAGAGAGAGAGAGAGAGAGAGAGAGAGAGAGAGAGAGAGAGAGAGAGAGAGGAGAGAGAGAGAGAGAGAGGTTGGTTAATGAACATGGTAGAAGGTAGTTTAAAAGCTATTCTGACTCTGCCATGGCTAGTGAGTAGGGCACATGTGAGAGAGTACAGGATATGGAAAGGGAGGTTGAGGACACAGTGTCATCAGAGGAAGCCACATCTCTGTGATAGCCAAATGATAGATGGAGTGAGAAAGGAAGAGGAAGTAGGCTCTCAAGATCCTGGTGTCAGATTTAGAATTGGAAAAAATCTTAGACTTTACCTCATCCAAGACCACCTGTTTATAGATGAGGAAAATGAGCACCCAAAGGTTAAGTGACTTTCCCAGACACCCATAATTATTAAGTGACAGAAACAGGATTTATATTCAGGTTCTTTGACTTCAAATCTGAGCACAGATGCTATGAATTTAGTCAACTGACACTTTCATAGAGGGTGTCACAAATTTAGCCAATGAGGAAATTTATTTTTGGAGGGACCATTGGATACTTTTCCCACACATTCCTTGATAAACACCGACTCCTCCTTGATTTGACATTAGCATCTTTTCCCTCATCCCAGGAACTGGTGTGGAAGGGAAAGATCATATAAAGATTAATACAATTTCCCCTCACAAAAATCACACCACAAACCCATACATAAACACCCACCCCATCCCACTTCATCCAAGGTTCACTCTGTCTTTCTCAGAATTACATCTAGTGCCCCACCTATGACGCTTTCGTAATTTGAAACTAGTTTAATTTTAGTCTGTTCATTTTATTTTAATATTCATTCTGATGATGCCAAGAACTTTATTGGGTAGCAAAAAAAGATATGACTGAGAGTCATAGAATTTTAAGACTCAAATAAACCTTAGAGTTTATTGAATTCAACCTCATTCATTTGACAAATGAAGAAAGGGAGATCCAAGGATTGTAAGTGACTCAGCCAACATTACACAGTTACTGGATGCCTTTGGAGGGGGGTTAGAATTCAGAGTCTTCTGACCTCAGGCTAGCGCACTCTCTAACATGTTATGCTATATGCCTCCCTAAAAACAAATCTGTCTATACTTCATAGACTCTCAGCAAAAAATCATTTATATGTTTTGCAGAGCATGGAGGACAAGTGGTACTATGATAATATTTCCATTGAGATAATGTATGAGAAATCTTTCCCAAATTTGAACATCTACACATAAGTAGTTATAGCAAATAAGTTCTTACTAAAGAGATTTTCTTCAGTGTTATTATAACCTGTGAAAGAGGTACCACTCGTTCTACCAGGATGGGACTGTGAAGCTTCTTAATGTTTTCTTCTTAGGAAATCTTTGTCTGTGTCTTTCCATCAAATGAGATAATATATATAAAGTGCTTTGCTAATCCATTTACAGTATCTCATATAATATACACATATTTATGTACTCATTTATACATATACATATTTGTATGTATTCATTATATAAATATAGAATCACATATGGAAATATGTATTGTACACATATGGTTTACATATGCACATGTATGTAATAACTCACTTGACTGTTCTTCAAACCACAAACTAAGGTATATGCATCTTTCTTCCACTTTGTTTTTTCAGAATCAATACTTAGACTAATCTTTTCTTTTAACCAAATCACTACAGATTTCATTTTTATTCCAGGACTCAGCAATCAGAACAATGTCTTTCACAAATAGTGTTTAGAGATACTCACCATCAAAATCAAGTCTTTCTGGTTGAACTCATCATTAGGGCATCATCTATGACACTGAAAAATATTTCAAATAAGCAGGAACCTCTCTGTTTGATATTAGTTCTCAGTGGCTTGTTGAAGAGCCATTGCTATAATTATAATTATCATAATATCATCTAGATGCATCCCACTTCCCACTCAGCTCAGGATTTGTGAAGATAAGGGGCCAATATGGGAACATTTTAAATGATTAGGTTTTTGCCAGGCCCTGAGGCAACCCCACTAAAACTCAATTGTCCCATTAATAAAAGGATGTGTTCTGTAAAACTTGGACTCAATCAAAAGGCCACACTCAAGGGCCTAGAAGGCCACATGTGACCTTGAGGTGGTAAGTTCCCCACCCCTGAATTAAGCCCATCAGCATGCCCCTCTGGCCTACACACTCGGTATTAAACAACTGATTATTGGTGTCAACAAAACGTATTTCCAATGAGTTATCCTATGGCCAGAAAAGATAAGAGGGAATGCACAAGGAAGTCAGTATTTACATGAAGAAAATCAACTACCACTCAGACACAGTAGTTTTTGTTCCTATTTCAGGTTGCAGTGGTGAAAACACGCTGGACCCACATTCTATCATGTCTTGGTTCAGGAAAGTCACCTGTAAGGATAGCAATGCTAACAGGACTGCTGGACTTGAATCTTTGAATTGCATAGCTCATCCAAGTACAAGACCTTGCATCTACTCCTCTACGATGTCTACAAGGTTATATTGGTGCTATACCCATTGACTGCGTGGAGGTCTGTGTTTTAAAACCAGGCATGTGGTGACCTCTGTGCCAGGCAATGTTATGATTGAAGTAAAGTTTATCAGAATGCACTGTGGAGCTTTTAAGTGAGGGTTTACCTGAGGACAGAATGTTGATTTCAATATGAAGAACATATCTGTCGAAGGTGTCTGCTGAAGATGTCTGCTGTGATAATGTGACTGGTGATAGTAAGAATGATCCACCAATGGAAGCAGCTGGCTTCACCACCCATATCATTCTGCTGAACTGTCCAGATCAAATCAATCCTCGCTATGCATCAGCTCTAGAGTGTCCCTCAGCTCAAGTCGTTTGCAAGTTTGGTGAAATGAACAAGATTGATCATCATTCTGGTAAGAAACTAAAAGATACTCTTAAATTTCTGAAATCTAGGGATGCTGCCAAGGTTGACATGGTTCTAGTCAAATCCAGGTATATGGAAAGCTCCTGTGGATCATTTTGTGGTTTGTGATATGACAGACTATTCAGTTGGTGTCACCAAGGGAGTTGACAGAAAGGCTGTTGGAGTGGATAAGATCACAAAGTCCGCCCAGAAGGCTAACTGTATATTCTGTGCCATACCTGCCAGCCCAGACTTAATCAGTAGTGGAAAAAAGAGTCTTAGAATTGTTTGTCTCAATTGACCCCTGACATTTAATAGTAAAAGATTGCTTAATGATTACGAACAATATAAAATCAAAGCTTCAAGGAGGAAAGGAATGCTTTTGTGAACTATTTCTTTCATGAAAGTATAGTTTTAAATCAGTAATTTTTAAGTGCAAACAATTTGACCAAAAATCTGATTTAGTACTGAACAGTTTACTGGGATAGAAATCAAAAGAAATATTTTGGAAATAGAGTTGATAAAATAAGTAATTACTTGGTTGTGGGAGAATGAGAGACAGTGAGAAATTGAGAATAATTCAGGCTGTGAACCTGGGCAACTGGAAGGATGGTAATATCTTCACTATAAATAAGGGAATTTTGAGGAAGAATGAGGATAATGAGATGCTTCTCTTTAGGGTACCTTCTGAACTCAATTAGGCAAAGAATTGGGGTGTAATAAATTACCTAAGAGAGAAAGTTCAGTCACATTACAGTCTGCCTAATTACGCACTGAGTTGTTCGGGCTTCTACTGACTCATAGGAAGAAAATGAGATGAAGAATGTTGGACTGCGAAATGAGGAATGTGATTGCTTGGAATGAGAAAGTATGGGAAAACACATGCCAGGGAAAAATACCAGATTTCTCACTAGGGATTCTGTGGAAGGAAATGAAAGCTTGGGAGAAAGGCTGGATATCTGTAACTGAAGGTATGATATGCTCATTGTAGCTAACATTTTTTCCCAGGAGATAGGAATCTACCTCCCTGGAACAAGGCACAGTAAGAAAAATTTCCCTACTGTTCCATCAGCTGCAAAATTGTACTTCCCATGCATAGTTTATTTTCAGCTCATAAATGGAAGAAGCTAAATCATTTTTCATTAATATGATCCCTTCCATTGGAAGTGGAGGTTAATGAGCCACAAAATAAAGCAGCTTGGAATCAGGAAGACTTGAATTCAAATCCTTTCTTGGACACATTAGCAGTATCACTCAAGCGCTTAATTTTCTTACTGTAAAATGAGTAGGGGTGGGGGTGGGGTGGAACTCAATGTCTCCCTGGTTTCTTTCAGTTTTAAATCTATGCTCTCCATTGAATGGGGAAATGAATCAGAAATATCCAATGAGCAATGTAACACAATCAGTTATTATCTTGTGCAGTGGTTTTATAACCCTTACTGTATTCCTTGCAGAAGAGAATGAGCTAAATGTTTGAGTCTTATAAATATAGCATGTGACTTTAAAGAATTAGTACCTCTCTATATCAAGCCATGCTATCAAGCAGGTCTTTTTCAGAAAGCAAAAATAACGAGCTAAGCATCTAGCTTGGGTGTCTCCAATCCAGGGATATTGAAGTTGTAACTGGTAAATTTTTTAATTCCCTTGTTGCCCCTGCCCCTCCTTCTCTGGCTTGCTAGGATCCCCACAGAGAAGAGTCTCCACCCAAAGGGATGTGACCATCCGCCAATCTCTCTTCTTCTCCTCCTACTCCCAACCCTGGGAATCTCAAACTTTCTGGGAAACAAAAAGTAGATTTTTACAAGTCAGGGACTCCTGACTTCCGAAGGAGGATCCAGCTAGGTCCTACTGAATGTGGACACACATAAGATTCTCTCTCTCTTTTTTTTTTGTACAGGGTCCCTTCAGATCTTCTTTTTGATCAACTTTATTTATACTTCAACAGTTCACAAATTCATACACTCAAAGAGTTGGAAGGGGCTTGGATGTCATCTGTTCTGCTCCATAGTTGAACTATAGTCACCTCTATAAGAAGTGCTCACCTAGCTCCTGCATGAAGAGACCTTCCCGTTCCAGTTTTGGAGAGCTCGAATTGCTATCATTTACTAAGTGCCTCCTAAGTGCCTGTGAGTCACTGTACTAAGTGCAGGGAAGTTTTCCTTACATCAAATCTCAGTCTTCCATTCTGCAACTTTCACCACCTGCCTTAGTTCTGTCCAGTGGAATATCTATTTCACATATTCCTTCCACTATCAAAGACAGTTAACATGTCTCTCCTGAATCTTGCCTTCTTCAAGCCAAACATTTCCCAGTCCCTTCAAAGAAACCTCAAATGGTAGTCTCCAGTCTTCTCACCATTCTATTTCATTTTTTCTGGATATATTCTGTCTCATCCATGCTCTGCTTAAGATGTGCACACTCAACTGAATATAGTACTCCAGATCATATCAGAATATCATCTCCCAACTTCTGGAGCCCATGCTTTTCTTAATGTAACCTAGGTATTTATCTACCTACCTCTCTATCTCTCATCTCTATCATGTCTCTCTATCTTTACATATATGTATGTATACACAAATCTATATGTATGTACATATATGTATAGGGGGTTGTCATGTCATGCTGTTGTTTCATATTAAGCTTACAATCCCTTAAACCTCCCAGATCTTTTTTACATATTATCTATTTGTCCCCTATTCTACTCTTGTTTATTTTTAAACCTAAAATATTCTTTTGTATTTTAAAATTTATTTCTTTAGAATTTTATCCGATTGAATTTCACTTATTGAAGGAAGAAATCATCATTGTGTAAGAAAATAATTTATCAGTTCTACCTCTCTGGGTCAAAAGAAGGAACTCCAACAGATACTGGTATAACTGAATTTCCCTTTCACTATATTATGACGTCTCAGTCCCATATTTGTGATTTTTTTCCCAAACTAAACCCTTCTCATTTCTCCTTCTGTTCTAGAGATATACCAAATAATTCTACTAAAATATTATTTTACCTTTCTCTCTTCATTGATCCTTATAAGATGTCTCCATCTTGTTTTTTACCTCTCAGATTCATTTGTATACAAATATACATACATTATATATAATATACATACATATATAGATAGATATATAGATGTACATATAAACACACATCACATATATGTGTATATATCTTTATATACATACAGATACACATAAACATACATATGCACATATAGATATATATACACTCATACATATATGTGTATATATGTGTGTGTGTATACATATATACATAAGCTCTCTATATATAGCTAAGTAGAATACCAGCACTGGAGTCAGGAAGATCTAAGTTCAAATCCAGCCACTCACTAGCTATGTGACCCTGGGTAAATCACTTGACCCTATTTGCCTAAGTTTCCTCATCTGTAAAAGAAGCTGGAGAAGAAATGGCAAATCATTCTAGCAGATGAGGCCACAAAGAGCCAGACATGACTGAAATGACCGAGCAACAACATATATAATGCACATATATGTGTGTATATAATATATGCATATATACACACACACGAGCAGGTATGTGTGTAAGCATGTATGTGTGCGTGTTTGTGTAATACAATATTGTTCCATGATCTCTTTTATCTACAATGTTCCTTTTGAATAATGCATTCTCCTTCCTCAATTGTAGGAGCTTAATAAATGCTGATTGATTGAGTAAGGGATTCATGAGTCCCATCCCACCAAGGACCCGTGATTCGTATGAGGTTAGATCTGAGTCTAGGCAATAATATTCTCAGTCTAGAGGTAACATAATGAAATGAACAAAGGGGAGGACTTAGATTGAGGAGAGAGCTGGATTCAAGTCTCACCTCTGCTTCTTACTAGCTTGATGACCATAGGCAAGTCATTTAAAGGCTCTGAATTTCATTTTCTCACCTATAAAATGACAACAATAAACCATGTAGTACCTTCCTTCCAGGGTTTCAGTGAGGATCAGATGAAATCATGGCTATCAAGTGCTTTATAACCCTGAAGGCACATTATATATGGGATGCCATTGCCGTTGCTGCTGGTATTATTTTATTCTCTGTTCCACATGCTCAGTGAGTATCTACATAGATGTGTAGGTGTATGAGACCACTGATTTTAATGCTGACTTCCTTCTTCGATATTGTCTTCTGTCAGTGTGGTCTTTCCTTCTTCCTTTATCATGTTTGCTACATTCTCTGGTTTGGCAGATCTAAGGGTTTTTGCTATGTTTTTCTTTTCTCTCCTGTTTTAAATTTAAACTGACAATGAGAAACAAAAGTCTTAAAGTAAATGTTTTTCCCAGTCTTGGTTCGATGATGCCATTGTTTGCCAAGATTCTGTGAGTTTTATTTTAAGGCAGTGTGGGGTAATTGATAGGAAAAGGAATAAGCATTTACATAGTGCCTATTTTGTGCCAGGCGCTATGCTAATCACTTTACAAATACCTGATCTTCACAACAACTCTGGGAATTGGGTGCTACTGTTATCTCCTTTTATAGTTGAGGAAACTGAGGCAGATAAAAGGGTAAATGACTTGCCCAGTATCCTGTAGTTAGTAAGTTTCAGGGGTTGGGTTTGAACTTGGGTCTTCTTGACTCCAGGCTCAGCTCTCTATCCACTGAGGCACCCTGTTGCCTGGACTTATAGTCAAGAATATTGGGAGTCAAACACTGTCCTAGATGCTTATTTGCTATGTGACTTTAGGTAAGTCATTTAAACTTTGTAGCCCTCATTTTCCTCATCTGAAAAATGAGGAAATTGGATTTAATGTCTTCTAAGGTCTCTTTCATTTCTAAATCTAGGATCTAATACTCATGGTCCAGAAGTCCAAGTCCTATTCTCTGACACTATCTTTTTAAAGCATAATTTAAAAAATTTTCCACTGACAATTCATATCTTCAATATGGTAGCTAGGTAGTATAGTGGAAAGAGTGTTAGATTTGGAGTCAGAAAGACATGAGTTTCAATCCTGTCTCAGATATTTAGTATCTATTTAGACCTAGCAAGCCACTTAACTTCTCTCTACCTTGGTTTTCTTATTTATAAAAAGGAAATAATAATAATGGCATCTATCTCATAGGGGTTTAGTGAGGGCCAACCTCAAGGTGATATATAATATTAGCTACTACTACTACTACTATTACTACTACTACTACTACTACTACTACTACTACTACTACTACCACCACTACTACTACTACTATGAAGATGATAATTATTATAGAGGTACCAAAGTCGATCCATATTTATCACCCAGTGAAGATTCTGGTGCCTATTACCTACCAACCTCCAGGATATTCTTCTTCCTACTGCCATGAGTTCAGTACCTAGCTCACAGACTTTCTGTCCTCCTCAATTTCTGCCCTCATATTAGGAGACTTTAGCATACATAGTGACACTTTCTCAAACATTTTAACCTCACAGTTCCTCAACTTACTCATTTCCCATGTACCTTCTGCCCTGCTCTACTACTGCTAAACCCAGTGATGGTCATACCCTTAATCTTGCCATCACCCACAAGGGTTCCACTTCGTGTTCATGAACTCTGAAACTGTATCTGATCACAGTCTATTCTCATTCCACATCTCCTTCTTCCTTACAATCTCCAAACTTTGTTCTTCATCCTCAACATGACCTAAAACCCTTCTACCCTTGCTTCTTTCCCAGGTCTTTAGCCCAACATTGACTACATGCTCTATCTTGACCCTTTGGTGATCCAGTTAACCTCTATACTAGCCTCTTTCCTTGAGTCCCATACTCTCTTATCCTGTCAAAAATCTTGCCATACTAAAGCCTCAGTCTTATTTTACTCCCATCATCCTATGCCTTTGCTCTTTTTCATGGGTTGCCAAATGAAACTGGAGAAAATAATAAAACTGTTGATGAACCCATGAAAAATTTACATTACATAACCCAACTGGATTTTTCACTGCATCAAAGAAATCCTTTTATAACATTTGAGTCAATTCATTACCTCCCTCACTATAGTGGCTTTTTAAAACCCTATCCTCCTTCCTCAAATATCACATGGATTCCCCTTTCCTCAATCTCTCCACTGAGAACTTTGTCTCATATGTTCCTGAAAAATTGAGAACCAGAGTAGTTAGATGACTTGCCCAGGGTCACACAGCTAGTGCATGTCATGAGGCAGAATTCAAACTTAGGTTTTCCTGACTCCATGATCTGTACTCTATCCACTCTACCACTCAGCTAAAAAGACTCAGGGGCATAGGACAGCTGTCTTTAAGTATTTAAACCACTGACATCTGGAAGATATTTAAAAAATGTTTGTCCCTGGGGAAAAGTCAGAGCAATGGAGTGAAAATAACAAGAAAGCAGAATTTAGGGTTTTTGTCAGGGAAAAAGAAAAAAATACCCTGCAAAATAATTAGAGCTTCCCATAAAATAGAATGAATGACCTTGGTAGATAGATAGTGGTTTGTCTCTCATCGGAAGTTTTTGAACAAAGGCTGAATGACTACTTTTCAGATACATTATAGCATGGATTCCTTTCAGATATAGGCAAGCCTGAATGACCACTGAAATCTTTACATTCTCTAAATTTTTGTAATTCGTATTATGTTCTAAATGTGGGAAACCAACTAAGCAAAGACAAGAAGGTGAGGAAAGAAATTTCCTGTATAGGGAATAACTAACAGATCTGGTTACCAGAAATGGAGAGTTCATGAAGAGGAGGAATACAAAATAATTCTTAAAAGGTAAATGGGGGTCATATTGCAAAAGTCTTTTAAGTATCCAGCTAAAGTTTTTGTGTTTCAGTCTAGAAGCAATTGGGGAACCCATAAAGATTTGTGAGCAAGGGAGTAAAATTTTTAGACCAGTTTTAAAAATATCTATTTTGCAGCTGTGTGGAAGATACATTAGAAGAGGAGAAATTGGAAACAGGAGGATCAGTTAGGAAACTATTACAATAGTCAAGAGGAATGAGAAGCAGTTGGACGCAAGAGATGATGTGAGGGGTAAAATCAGTGACGCTTAGGAACTGATTAAGTATGGGGGTTGAGTGATGAGAGAGTCATGGGCAACTCCAAGATTTCAAACTTGGGTGACTGAAGGGTAGTGGTGCATTTACCAGAAATAGGGAAGTGTGGAGGAGGGATAGCTTCCAAACTTGTTGAGTTTGTGGTACCTATAGGATACCTTTGTGCAGATGTCCAGCAGGCAATTGACAAATCTAGACTGAAGTCCCAGTGTGACAGTCACTATTCCAAGGTGTTTTTTTCCCAAAAGAATGCCATTGATGCCTTTACTTAAGTCACTGATAAAAATGCTAAATAGTATGGGTCCAAGCAGATCCCTGAAGCACGCATACCTCTGCAGTGATGGTTTGAAGCTGTCAGAAGTCATTTGGAGCCGTGTGTGGAAAATAAGGAGGGAGATAAAGCTGGGTGATCTTCTTTGAGGTTAACAAACAAGGTTTGACTATCAAATGATTGGATTTCAGATGACAAGTTGGCTCAGAAGAAAACTCCAGCATGAGTCCCTAACATGTTTTAAACAAGAGCAGAAACAGTGGAATAAATGTATAGGTGTTCACATTTGCTATTTTGAGAGGCATAATGCAATAAATAGAATCCAAGACTTGGAATTAAAAATCATAATATAAATTCCTTTAGTATAACAATTATTTTATTCTTTATATTTGTATCCCTGCACACTAGCACATAGTAGCTGGAACATAATAGGTGCTACAAAATCTTTATTGATTGGTTGTTTAATTGGCTGGGTTTGAATCTTGCCTCAGTTATGTGATTATGGGCAAATCATTAATTCACAGGATTGTCATGAAGATCATCTTCACAACAACCCTATGAAATTAATAATATTTGTAAGGCACTTAGCACTGTACCTGGCATGTAGTAGGTATTTAATAAATACTTCTCTTCTCCTTCTTCCTTTCATCTGTAAAAAAGGGATAATACCTTTTGCAAAGGGTTGTTGTAAAGAAGTCTTAAAACACTATGATGCCCTTGGTTTTTCCCTAAGCTGAGAGGAGATGCCCCCACTGCACCTGTTAGGTAGATATGAATACTCACAATCTGTTCTGTTGCCATACAGTGAAGTTTGACTAGAGATACTTCATGGTAGATGCAGTTGGTTTCCAGAAATTTTAGAGAGACTAAGCCTCTTTGGAAAGAAGAAATTTGTCCCACTTGAAAATGCAACTTCATTGGATAATACCCTATCCAAAGGAGAGGAAAGACTACATCAAAATCTGAATAGGAGGATAACAGAATTAAAAAGAAGAGGAAATGGAATATAAAGAAAAAAATAAGGTTTCAAAGCCATTTCAGTCAATTCTAATGAGGAAGGAGATACTATACTGTAGACATCATCACTGGAAGCAAAGATTAAAAAAAAAGGAAAAGAAAATAAACTAATTACATGAAATTGCAATGGCTCTGAAAGGAAAAGATAAATCGTTTCTTAAATAGAAACAGAATTCACAACCAACAGATCTTCCTAACCACATTGCTACATTTTAGTAATATGACCAAGAATGTAAGATCTACTCTTGACTGCTCTAAAGCATCTGACCTGCAGGTTTCCATAGCCTCACTCCAATCTAAATGCAAGCAAACCCCATCATGCTTCATGGTCATGAACTTCTGGCTTCTGCTCCTACTGGGTCTGGAAAGAACTGGCTTTCAGCATTCCTATTTTAATGCAGCGGAAATAACCCACAAATAAAGGCTTCACAGCACTCATCATATTGCCCACATGAGAACTTGCCAGATAGATTCACTGAGAGTTAGTAGAAATCTCTGAACACACAAGATTCAGCATATATGTGAAGTGGTCATGGCAGCCAGGGAGTTTGGGCTTAAATCATCTAACAAATGAATATTCTTGTGATCACTCTAAATTGATGGATTTATTTGTTGCAACAAGATTCTCTAGGAATAGATCTATTGGGATATAATTTTACACCAACCAGATTAGCTAAAACAATAGAAGGGGAAAGTGACAAATGTTGGAGATAATATGGAAAAATTTAGACACTAATTCATTGTTGGTAGAATTGTAAAATGTTTCAACCATTTTGGAGAGCAATCTGGAATTATGTCCAATAAGTTATTAAACTACCCCTTTGACCCAGCAACACCACTACCTGTTTTATTTCAAAACGTGAATACGGAAAAAGGAAAAGAACCTATATGTCTTAAAATGTTCATAGCAGCTCTCTTTGTGGTGGCAAAATTGTGAGTATGCCTATCAACTGGGGAATGGCTGGACAAATTGTGATATATGATTGTGATGGAATTCTACTTGTGCTATAAGAAATTATGAGTTCAGGGGTGGAGACTAGATGGCAAAGAGAAGCCAGGAAGTTGCCTAAGCGCTTCCCAGTTTCCCAAGAAAAAAGCATTGAATCAAGCCTATAAATGGATTGTGGAGCAACAGGATCTACAAAAAGATAGAATGAAATTATTTTTCAGCTTAAGAGAACTTAGAAAGACTTCAGGAAAGGTCTACCTCACTTGAGCAAAAGAGGGGCACAGGCTAGAATAGGTAGTATCTGGGAAAATTGGCAGAAGTCTTAGTTACAGCACAGGTCAGCAACTGAGACCTCTCAGTTCTGACTCAGCAGGACAGCTGTGAGGCCTCCAGTCTCAGCACAGAAGGCAAATTACCAGCACCAGAAACAAGGCAACAGATGTGATGAAGCTGGGCCACTCCAGCACAGTGAGTGAGTCACCTGTACCTGAGGCTCCAGTGTACAAAGCCACTGACCAGGTCCCTGGCCTTCAGCATAAGAAGTTTGGGACAGTGCCCCAGCCCACAGAGCAGAGCTCAACGTTAAAAGCCATGAAATAGGCCAAAATATGAACAAGAAAAAAAAAGAACCTTAACCACAGAGAGCTTCTATGGTGATATGGAAGATCAAAACACAAACTTAGAAGAAGATAGCAATGTCACAATGCTTACATGTGAAACTTCAAAGGGAAATATGAATTGGTTGTAAGCCCAAAAAGCCTTCATGGAAGAGCTCAAAAAGAATTTTTAAAGTCAGATAAGAGAATTAGAAGAAAAATTAGGAAAAGATATGAGAGGTAGGCAAGAGATAATCAACAGCTTGGGAAATAGACAAAAATTGACTGAAGAAAATAATTCCTTAAAAATTAGAATTGGGCAAATGGAAAGTAATGACTTGGCGAAACATCAAGAATCAGTGAAACAAAATCAAAAGAATGAAAAAATAGAAGAAAATGTAAAACACCTCATTAGAAAAACAACTGAAAACAGATATAAGAAAAAAATTAAGGAGCAAAAAAAAGGATTGTGCTGGGAGAAAAGGAAATGGAAAGGCACAATGGGATAAATTACATCACATGAAGAGGCATAAAAGACCTATTACAGTTGAAGAAAAGAAGGGAGGAGGAATGATCATTTTTTGATCCATTCTCTCATAAGATTTGGCTCAAAGAGGGAATACCATACACACTCAATTGGGTATAGAAATTTATCTTAATTTATCTTAAATTTCCCTATAGGGAAGTAGGAAAAGCAAGAGGAAAGAAAAGGGAGGGGCTAATATAAGAATGGGCAGATTCAAGGAGGTGGTGCTCAGAAACAAAACACTGGTAAGGAGGGACAAGGTGAAAGGAGAAAGAAAAGTATAAATGTGGGGGAATAAGATGGAGGGAGCTACACAGTTAATAATCATAACTGTTAGTGTGAATAGGATAAACTCTACCCCCAAAATGGAAGTGGATAGCTGAGTAGATTAAAAACCATAATCCTATCATATGTTGTTTACAATAAACACATTTCAAGCAGAGGGTTACACTCAGAGTAAAGGTAAAAAGCTAGAAAAGAATATATTATGCTTCAGATAAAGTAAAAAAAAAAACAGGGGTAGCAATTCAGATCTCAGACAAAAGAAAGGCAAAAATAGACTTAATTAAAAGAGATAAGGAAGAGAAACTACATCTTGCTAAAAGCTACCGTAAACAATGAAGTACTATCAATACAAAACATTATGCACCAAATAGTATTGCATCCAAATTCTTAGAGAAGTTAAGTGAGTTAAAGGAAGAAATAGACAGCAAAACTAAAGTAGTGGGGAACTTCAATCTCTGCCTCTCAGAACTAGGTAAATATGACCACAAAATAAACAAGAAAGAAGTTAAGCAGGTGAATAGAGTTTCGGAAAAGGTAAATATGATAGACCTCTGGGGAAAACTGAATGGGGAGAGAAAGGAAATATACCTTTTTCTTAGTAGAAAAAATGTCCAGGACCAAATGGATTTACAAGTGAATTCTACCAAACATTTAAAGAACAATTAATTCCAATACTATATAAACTATTTGGAAAAATAGGTGGAGTCCTATCAAATTGTTTTTATGACACAAATATGATCCTAATACCTAAACCAGGAAGAGCCAAAACAGAGAAAGAAAATTATAGAACCGTTTCCCTAATGAATATTAATGCAAAAATTTTAAATAAACTATTAGCAAAGACATTACAGCAACTTGTTAGCAGGATACTATACTATGACCAGGTGGGATTTATACCAGGAATGCAGGACTGATTCAATATAAGGAAAATTATCAGTTTAATTGACCTTATCAATAACAAAATTAATAAAAAATCATATGACTATCTCAATAAATGCAGAAAAATTTTTTGACAAAATTCAGCACTCATTCTTACTAAAACACTACAGAACATAGGAATAAATGGAGTTTTTCTTAAAATGATAAGTAGTATCTATCTAGAAACATCAGAAAACATTCTGTGTAATGGGAATAAGCTAGAAGCTTTCCCAATAAGATCAACAGTGAAGCAAGGATGCTCATTATCACCTCTATTATTGAATATTGTACTGAAAATGTTAACTTTAGCAATAAGAGTTCTAAGTTTCTACTTATATAATAATTTCTACCCCCCACCCTTGTTTTCATTCATCCCATTAAAAGAGCTAAAAAACTTTTCTACAAACTTATTTATGACAGTATTAATATGGATGTAATTCATATGGAGAGAATCCAGCAGCAGAGAGAAAACACAGTCCATAGTTTCAGAGCAGGGAAAATCTGGGTCCTTATCTGTCCTGCCTTGCTAGCAAGAGAAATTGATTTTAAAGGCATAAACTAAGTAATTAGGACTTTCCAACCAGTTCAGTGGAATTTATTTGCATGATAGTTCAAAGTGGAACAATAGGGTATAAAAGAAATACTATTACATTCTTCAATAAAAATGGTAACCCATTGTTATGAAATGTTCCCAATGTGATATAGCAGGCAGAATGTCTAGAGTAATCAGAAGCTTCTATAAAGTTTCAAGTAAAAAAAGATGATTAAGAAGTCCCTGGAAAAGGAGAGTGGTAATATAATACCATAGTATTTCTTGGGAAATGCTGAGTGAACAAAAAATTACTCATCAGAATGCCAGAAATAAGATCACATCTACTAACAATAGACATAATAATCAGAATCTTCCAAAACTATTCCAGAAATCTAATTCCATTGTCTTAACTATGCCAATATAAAGTGCTATTTTCATGGAACACTTTGAGTCACCTATTTTCCTAGACGGACTGAAACAAAACTCCAGGAAGCCATCAATATAGAAAGTGATATGTGACCATGTGCATTTGCTGCTCCTTATCAAATTTCAACTTAAAAACTAACTTTAGGAATAATATTTTGGAAGGAATAGAAATATTTTCAAGATGAGTCCACAGGAATACTTCTTATGCAAGATTCTAGTTCAAAGACTGACCAAGGATGGTCATGTTTAAAAGTTTCCTTAGCAGGTAGAGGGAGTGATTACTGTTGAATGGCACAAAGTAGGACATCTTTTTAAGAGGCATCTTGAGTGATGCATCAGAAAACCCATATGCTATGTAGCTTACAGCTCTATGTATTTAAGATTCCTTAAATAGCTTGTGGAAACCTTAGAGGAGAGTGCACAGCAAAGGGCCTCTAGTTCTACAGCTTCTTACTGATGAATTTAAATTCTTGAAAATAAGCATCAACTCTTTTCAGTTGACTATCCCCATACTATCAGGGTAACCCCAAATTCCTTTTCCATCATGCTGCTATTAGATCATTACTAGCCTCTTGGAAGCTGCTCATTTTGCACTTCACAATATGTTGCCATATTCAAACTCTTTCCATACTCATTAACTTTAGTTGATTACCCTTCCAAGTTTATCCTGATAGGAATGAATGTTCATATTTCTCAATATTCTTTTGGTACCAGTCTCATAAGTCTGCCTTCCTAAAGGGTTGGGTTTTTTTTTTGCCTTAATTTCATTTAGTAAGCAAGATTCTTAAGTACTATAAGTACTTAAGTACATAAGAATGTCATAAGTACTATATAGGGAGATAGAAATTATTTTTGGTGCGTGTAAGCTTGGTGTTTTGTAAATGTTGGTTTTGTACTGTGAAACAAAAGATTCTTATTATCAAGACCAACACACACACACACAGACACAAACTCCAACACAAAACATTGTGCTAGAATGGAGAGTGAACTGGACATGTAGTGAGAAAAATCTGAGTTCAAATACTATCCCAGATACTTATTAGCTATATGACCCTGGGCAAGTCAGTAAACCACTCTTAGCCTCAGTTTTCTCCACATTTTGAGTGGAGATAAGAATACCATCCACCTCACAGAGTTAGTGTGAGGACTGGATATGATCATGGACACAGAGTACTTTGCCAACTTTAAAGTACTATGTAAATTGTAGCTATTAGAAGCAGTACTTTGAAGGACAACACTTATTTTCAAGCTTGTTTTAACAAGTCTCATTTTGCAGATTCTGAAAAGCATCCTAGTGTAGTAGAAAGAATTCATTTTAGAGTCAGAAGTCAAAGTTCCACCATTTATAAACTTTGTGACCTTGGGTAAGTTATTGGACCTCTGAGTCTCAGATTCCCAGGCTATTGTGAATATTAGATGAGTTAGTATTTGTAAGGCATTTTGTAATTGTAAACCTTCAATGCATAAAACCTTTAAAATGTATGTATATATATGTAGGTGCGTGTGTATGTATATATACTTGTGGGTTCGTGTGTGTGTGTGTGTTTGTATAAAATCACACCTCCTAGCTCGAGGTTGTAAAGTATGGAACACTGGGTTTGAATACAGGAAGACCTAGCTTCAAATCTGACATTTACTAGCTGTGTGATGAAGACATCAGACAACCAACTCTCTGGGACTGACTAAGTCAGAGAATGAGTTACCCATCTGGACTTCCCCAAGCCAAGGAAAGCACAGGTTCTTCATATATTCCTGTACAGTCACATGTCACACCTGAGAGTGTGCTAGTTGCCTTTGAAAGTGTAAGCAAACATTAATATTTGCACCAGCACTTTGCATAAGAAGTGCCAAATGTGATTCAGGCTTAACAAAGAACCTACTTGGACCTCTTTATTCTTGTATTAACTGTCACAGAGGGAATAAAGAAATGCAGTGGAACCGCAATTGTGATTTCAGATTAGTAAAAAGCATACCTCTGGGAAGGTGGTTCCCTCTTATAGTCTGAATTCAAACATAAATGGCACATGTAGCAGAATGGACAGGATGAGGGCAAGCTCTGTGGGACTTTCCAGCCATCTGAATAGCACAGGAAGGGTGTAAAGAGAAACTGATCCCAGTTTAAGGTGAACTTATGGGGCTACATGACTTCCTAATGAGGTTCTGAATTGCCAGATTTGGGCTAAAGAAATCACTCCTCTGCATATTTGAACGAGTTGATTAAACTCTATGATAATTTATTAAGGGAAGGATTCAAGGTATAACTTTTGCAGCGCAGTCAAACACTAAGCTTACTGGATTCCCCAGCTCAAGGATCCGCAACTATCGGAACCACAGCAATCCAGGATTAGGACACAATTAAGACACCTGGGAAGGTTTAGGAATAATGAGGAACAAACCTTGAGTGGAATAAAGATTTAATTGGCTCTGAAGAAAATAATAAAGTAGTAATTTGTTGGAAGTTGTAGAGCTATGAAACAGAAAAGTCACTCTGAGTTAACCAGCATTTATAACTTTTACTATGTACCGGGCACTGTGCTAAACTTTGGGAACACAAGTACAAGCAAAAAGACTGCCCTCAGGAGGCTTACATTCTGAGGGGGAAGAAAACAGATAAAAGGAAGCAGAAAGGGAGATGGGGAGAGGAGAGAAGGTATAGTGGAAAGAAGTCCAGAGATTCAAAAGTGCAACCTGGATAGAAATAAAGGAGTCAACCTGGCTGGCCTGGGCACTTCTCTAAAATGGAGGTTCCAGGAGGAATTAACAAATCAGAGGAAGGAACTAAAGGGATGGAAGGATCTTCCTAAGTGAGAAAACTGCTTGTACTGATGGAGGAAAAAAAATTATACATATACACATGAATGGAATAACAGGTATACATATATACATACATATATGTATGAATATATGCCTGTTTATATACATATACATATATACAGGTATGGGTGTATGTATATTTGTGTGTGTATATAATCTTTTTATTTTTATAAAATCAGATAATTTTTATTGAACACTTTTTTCTCTTAAGTATTTTATTTTTCCAACTACATGTAAAGACAGTTTTCAACATTCACTTTTGTAAGATTTTGAATTCCAATTATTTTTCTCATGCACTCCCTCCCCTCCCCAAACCAGTAAGCAATCTGACATGGGCTACAATGTACCATCATATTAAACATATTTCTACATTAGTCATGAAATGAAAGAAAAATTACAGCAAAAGGGAAAAACCATGAGAAAGAAAAAACAAAAGACAAAATAGTGTGCTTTGATCTGCATTCAGACTCCATAGTTCTTTCTCTCAATGTGGATAGCATTTTCCATCATGAGTCTTTTGGAATTGTCATAGATCATTGTATAAGTTTTAACTATCTTTTTTTAAATGACCAACTCCAATATCTTTCTGACTCCTCCTCCAAGAGAGCCATCGCATATAAAAAATGATATTTTTAAAGACAAAAGAAAGAGGAAAATATTAGCATGATAGTTTAATACATAGAAAAAGCAATGCTAGTGGACTTCCACATGCAAAGGTGGGGTGGAAGTGCCTTCTCCTATCTCTTCTTTAAAACCTTGCTTGTTCGGTACAATTTTGCAACCTTCTTTTGATTTCTGTGTGTGGTTGTTCTATTTACATTGTTGTAGTTACTGTATATATTATTTTCTTGGCTCCACTTACTTTGCTCTGCATCAGTTAATGTTGATCTTATCATTTCTTACAACACAGTAATATTCCATTGCATTCATTACCCAAATTTGTTTAGCCATTCCCCAATCAATAGGCATTTATTTTGTTTCTTATTTTTTGCTATCACACAAAAAATGCTGCTATAAATATTTTGGTATATATGGGGACTTTCTACAAATCAATGAAAACCTTGGGGTATAAACCTAGTAAAAAAATTTCTGGGACAAAGAGTATGGACATTTTAGTCACCTTATTTACATAATTCCATATTCCTACCAAAATCATCATATTGATTCTCAGCTCCACTAACAACGCACCAGTGTGCCTATTTTCCCACAACTATTTCAAGGTTGATTATTTGTATCTTCTGTCATCTTTCTCAGTTTTCAGGATGTGAGGTAAAATGTCATGATTATTTTGATTGGCATTTTTTTCCAATTTTAAGAGGTGGATTTCTCTGCAAAAAAAAATATAGTTTTCAGGGGGCAGAGCCAAGATGGCAGAGTAGAAAGACACACATATGGAGGCTGCCCCCACATAGCCCATAAAACACCTGTAGAGAGGGACTCTCAACAAATTTTGGAGCAGCAGAAGTGGAGAACAACAGAGTGGAAGTGATTTCCAGCCCAGGGTGACCTGAAAGACCCACAGGAAATGTCAGTTGCACCAGACATGGAGCCCAGCTCAGCCTTGGCCATGCGCATGGCTCATGAACAGTTCTCCAGGGCAGAATCTCCAGTCGCAGAATCCCCAGTTCCAGCAGCAGAGGGTCTGCAGATCCCTCAAACCACAGGTGCCAAAGGTCAGTGATGGGGTTTATTCAGTTGGCCAGGAAGGGAGAAGGGCCTTCACATTGGGGCAGGTGGCAGGAGTTCTCAGGACAGCCCCTACAGCAGCCTGAGACCGTAGCTGGATCGTAAAAACCCCTGGGGGCACTGAAGAGCTGAGTCTTACCTCAGCCCTGTGCAGATGCCCTGAGGCAGCTGGTCTTTGTCTCCCATTGAATGGAGGCCTTGCCCCCCACAGCTTGACTGAATCCTACCCGCACGCGCCCCCCCCCCCCCCCCCCCCCCCCCAGTGCTAGCTTGGCACAACTGGAGGTCAGGTGCTGGTGGAGATGAAATGCTGCTAAGATTCTGGGCACAAAAATCCTTCCCTGCTCCCAGACCAATACACACTCGATTGTGCCACCTTGGAGGAACTGATATCATACAGGTCCCCAGAGTACACCCTACTCTTGACAAAGGACCCAAAAGTCAAGTAACTGGTTGGGAAAATGCCCAAAAAAGAGAAAAAAAACAAGACCAGAGAAGGTTACTTTTTTGGTGAACAGATATCTCCTCCTACCCTTTCAGATGAGGAAGAACAATGCTTACCATTAGGGAAAGACATAAAAGTCAAGTTTTCTGTATCCCAGACATCCAAAATAAATATTCAATGGGTTCAGGCCATGGAAGAGCTCAAAAAGGATTTTGAAAATTAAGTTAGAGAGGTGGAGGAAAAATTGGGAAGAGAAATGAGAGAGATGCAAGAAAAGCATGAAAAATGGGTCAACACCTTGCTAAAGAAGACCCCAAAAAATGCTGAAGAAAATAACACCTTACAAAACTCAATTGGCAAAAGAGGTTCAAAAAGCCAATGAGGAGAAGAATGCTTTCAAAAGCATAATTAGCCAAATGGAAAAGGAGGTTCAAAAGCTCACTGAAGAAAATAGTTCTCTCAAAATTAGAATGGAACAGATGGAGGCTAATGACTTTCTGAGAAACCAAGAAATTACAAAACAAAACCAAAAGAATGAAAAAATGGAAGAGAATGTGAAATATCTCATGGGAAAAACAACTGACCTGGAAAATAGATCCAGGAGAGACAATTTAAAAATTATGGGACTACCTGAAAACCTTGATCAAAAAAAGAGCCTAGACATCATCTTTCATGAAATTATCAAGGAAAACTGCCCTGAGATTCTAGAACTAGAGGGCAAAATAAGTATTGAAAGAATCCATCGATCATCACCTGAAAGAGATCCAAAAAGAGAAACTCCTAGGAACATTGTGGCCAAATTCCAGAGTTCTCAGGTTAAGGAGAAAATATTGCAAGCAGCTAGAAAGAAACAATTGAAGTATTGTGGAAATACAGCCAGGATAACACAAGATTTGGCAGCTTCTACATTAAGGGATTGAAGGGCGTGGAATAGGATATTCCAAAAGTCAAAGGAACTAGGACTCAAATCAAGAATCACCTACCCAGCAAAACTGAGTATAATACTTCAGGGGAAAAAATGGTCTTTCAATGAAATCAAGGACTTTCAAGCATTCTTGATGAAAACCAGAGCTGAAAAGAAAATTTGACCTTCAAACACAAGAATCAAGAGAAGTATGAAAGGGTAAACAGCAAGGAGAAATGATAAGGGACTTACTAAAGTTGAACTGTTTACATTCCTACATGGAAAGACAATATTTGTAACTCTTGAAACTTTTTTCAGTATCTTGGTAGATGGTGGGATTACACACACACACACACACACACACACACACACACACACAGAGCACAGGGTGAATTGAATAGGATGGGATCATATCTTAAAAAATGAAATTAAGCAGTGAGAGAGAAATATATTAGGAGGAGAAAGGGAGAAATGAAATGGGGTGGGTTATCTCTCATAAAAAAGGCAAATAAAAGACTTTTCAGTGGAGGGAAAAAGAGGGGAGGTGAGAGAAAAAACATGAAGCTTATTCATCACATTCGACTAAAGGAAGGAATAAAATGCACACTCATTTTGGTATGAAAAC